>CM029383.1:14713428-15178428 GCA_017165825.1 Hepsetus odoe
ATTGTTCTTGGTTTGGGTGTTTAGTTCTGGGAAAAAACTACAATAAACTTTAAAAATGTTCTACCAATGTGCACGTTATTTTTTTTAGTAATAATTCATTGAAAGTCAAAATGGGTTCTTCTGGCATTACTTGGAAGAAACACCCACATTTTAAAGCAGAGCTTAATTTCAGCCTAATTAGTTTGGGCCTGTATGGGTCACAATTGCAGCACTCTGTAAATGAAGCATTTAATATTGTAGAGCTGAAACAAACATACCACAAATGTGTGCAGAACAAAGACAGCTTTACAAATTTCTATTTTTTTTTAATATTCTGTAACAGAAAGCATTCTCTCTTTCTCTGCCATCCTGTCCTACTGTGTACATCTGTGCTTGAAAGAACAGCCTCATAAACACCTTGTGCAAGGCGGCGCCCCCTAACGCACTAATAAAATATGTTTTGAAAAATCCATTCAGTACATTTATTGACTTAACTTGTGATTCAAAAAAGAAAAAAGGAAATCTTACAAAATCACCTGTATTTCTTTTTTAATATCCCCTTAAACAAAGCACGAGGCAAAGTCTTATTGATTGGACTGATTTAAAAGTACCTGAGGCAGGGTGTCTTTAATCCGAGAGCTCTTTTAAAAATCACCTGGCCAGACAAATGGGACCTTTTAAAGGAGTATAATGTGTTCTTAAATTATTTTATTGATGGGAAGTGGGATGGCCTCTGCAGGTACCCATACAAACGCTCAGAGCATGCTGTGAAAGGGTCAATTTGTGCTCCATTTTCCATTTCTTCATTATCTGCCTTTAGAGCCATGCTGTGTAGCTCAATAGGCCTGCAAGAAACTTCAACTCTCGCGCATTTACTACTGCCAAGCATCGCTTTGATGCAGATCATTAAATGTTTTAATTATTAAATAATGATTTTGCGTGAATTGATGTGATGATGGACTTGCAGATTTTGAAAATGAACATGTTTATGAAGCTTAATTAGCTTTTTATATAATGTAGAAAATGTTTTAGTTACAACATTGCTTATGCATTTTAATCTTAAGGATAATTTTGTGTTTTCTGGCCAATTTTTTTTTTTTACAAATGTTATAAGTGTACAGAGTTCTTCTAATGCAATGTTACTCTTTCAGTGTATTTTTAAGGCTCTAATCACCTTTTTTGTTTCATATTTATAATTTATTATTACTGTAGAAGCCAGCATAGGGATAAACACAACCGTAAATTTGTTAATAATACTGCTGAGCATGTGCCAGTGGAGGATTTTATTAGTTGGGGTGATGATGCCTTTCTCTCAGAATATTACCTAAAAACAAAAATAAAGTATTTTTTTAAAGAAAGAAACTTATTTCACACTCTAGGTGAGACTTTTATTTTCCATTAAAATTAAGAGACAACAAAAATATCTCGATAGGATTATTGGTAAAAATAACATTTGAGCTGTTAATACATAACCAGTTTCTTCCATATAAATATCGAGTTATGTTATTGAACGCTGCATGTAATTTAATCTGTTATTATTGCCTCACCAATGGAAAAACGGTAGTAGATTATTGTAAATACCAAACTACATCTGATTTATATTGGGAATGTGGCTGGTAAAGTGACACAAGTGAAACATCTCTGCTGATCATTTATAACCAGCAGATTCTTCAGAAAATATGGCCCAAATTGGTAAATTATCTTTATTCATGATATATATTTAGACTTCCCCAGATTACTGGAAAGAGAAGCAAGCACGACTCTGTCCTGCTGCGATTTACATTCAAATTGTAATATTTCTTATCACAATCTATTAAAGATATAACATTTTCATGCAGTATCAAATATTGCTATTTACAGTGTGGCTTTTGGCATCTATTTATGTAATCTATGCCTCATTGTTTATTAGCTATTAGCTACATATACAGTATAACCAATAACAACTGAGTCATTAAAAAATACATTTTCGAAACTAATGGACTTATAGAATTCTAATAATTTGGACTAACTGGTAAATTACCAATGTGACTTGTCAAATAAATCAATAACCTGGAGAACAAACAGCTGAAATGCTATTGTGAAAACCTCATTATCTAAACAATGCTTTCGTATAATAGCTATTTCTCAGTCAAAAGCAAGAAGAACATTGCTCTGCAGTAAATTAAAGTCTTTGATGTTTTGATAAATGCATCCCAAAATGTTCTGAGTTTACATCGAACTAATGTCATATAAACATACACTCTATATGTCCTTGAAATTAATGTAATTTTAAATAGAATAATTATGCTAAATGCTACATGCTTGTTATAAATGTGTAATAACACATTTCAGTAATTGAGTAGTACCATCCTGTAGCCGTGCGCACCTAGCTTTAAAACATTAGTGTTAATGCAAGAGGTTTATTAGTGTTAAAGCTAGTCTGACCCCTCTGCAAGTAACATGAATAGCAGTCCTAAATGATGGGTTAAAATGCACTTTCACTTATGTTTAACCCTGCATGTAGGCACTCTACTTTAATAATGCAGTCCAGGTCTGTAAATGACTCCTCTTTTAGAGTGCATTAAGGAGTCAAGCGTTGTGCATTCCCTATTTTTTATCAGGGCGGGAATCAATAGGCATGTGATAAGGAAGTGCAGTCCATGCAGTAAGCAGCGAGGGGCGACTAATAGGGCAGATTGCCTTACGAACAGGCTAATTAACCACTGCTGGCCCTGACTGGTGCGAAAGTGGTGCTTTTGTGCTCCAGCCGCCATCATTTCATGATTGACAGAGGAATGAGCTGCAGATCAGAGGGGAAATGTACTCTCAAGTAGGTGCTAACTGCAGGTAACGCTTACAAATGAGGAACAAGTTGGGCATCAGTTAGTGACAGTTAAACCTTAATTTGTTGCCATGGTAGAAACAGTGCTTACAGGAGGCACGTTCAGCTTTCAGTAACAAAATGGTATCCATAAAAAGATACTCATGTAGTCATGTACTCATGCTCTATGTAGTTAGTTGTTTAAACATAGAATTTACAGTGTGATTGCTATGATGCCAAAACTGATGTTAAAAACACTTCTTAACCCTTTAAATTCTGAACATATCTCAGTGTTCAGATTTCAATACCTCACTCTCATGATTGCATCTTTATTGGTAGTAACATAATAATTAGCAAGCAATTTAGAGTAGTTACTCTTTCAAGCAGCTCCAGACCTTTTTTTACACATCTCTTCTTCCTCAGAATAGCTGAAAAATAAGCCATAGCATGTAATAAGGCAGGAATTTTAGGGGGCAATCAAAATGTCTTAAAGACTTTAGTTATGGCATTCAACTCCCGAAATATTAAAATAATTGCATGTGTAAAAAATGGAGCCGTAAGAGCCGTAAATGAATATATTTTAGAAATGTTTCATTTTTGGTGTACACATTTGAATCATATAAATTTAGTGCATCACTTCCTCTGTGAATCAGACTTAAACTAACCACGTCTTTGTGAAAGAAATTACTTTTGTTGCAGGGTGAACAGACATGCTGGGACACAAGCTGCCTTCCATTTGCAGCTCTCTAACGAAACACCAACAAAAACCAACTGGATTTGCCCTGTCCGACAAGTTTAAGCGGCTTTAAGAGAAACTGAATAAATGCAGCAACAAAAGGAGACGTGGTGGGCGTTTGAGAGAGGGCTTTAAGGGATACTAAAGCGCTGGTAGGAAACAGGAAGGCGTAACAGTGACTGGTCTGTTTCTTTGCTGTAAAGATGGTCTGGGTGTAATCCCCCACTGCGAGGACCAGGCCAGTGCGGCACTGGAGCTCAGTGTGCAGGACTATGGTGCAAGGGGTCCGGCTGTGTGAGCACATGCTGTTACCAGGAGAGAGAGAGAGAATGAGAGAGAGTTGGTTGAGCTTCATGCCTCAGTGCTCAACAGACTGCAGCAGGCTCATAGAAGCTATAGCTTTTCATGGCCGATGACCCGTAAAGACCTTCCTTTCTGACAGAGATAAAAGTGGGAGCAAAGGACAAATTAGACCACACTGACCTGAACTAGCCAAGAGCGTGCTCACTTTGGGAAGACACAAAACTGATACAACAACTTAGGTAAAAAGCAGACACAATCGACTGGCATGACGTGAAATTGGTGAAGATTTGATGGTAAAAAAGATAAATCCAAACTTACCTAGCCTAAAACTAACTTCAGTCTCAGCTCAAAACCTAAGCCTAATATTGCCTCTAGTCCTGACTTTAGCCCTGGACCAAATCATTACCATAAACACAACAGTTTGATAATAATGATCAATAGCCTGTTAATATTTCAAAACATGGATCTATGGTTTATACTAAAAATGAGAGTAAATTCTCCAGTTTTAATCCTTGAGGCCCCCTATTAAAATTGTCTGTTAATTGTTGGGTTTAGTGGGAGTCTTTCTGCAGGGAAATTGGATAAACTGTGTAGCACATTACAGAATTTACAGTTAATTTACAATTAATGTACATTCTTTGGCTCTACTTTTTCTTTTTAAAAACAACAACATAAAATAAAGGATTTAATTTATTCCCACAAAACATAATTGCATGCTCAATGGTTTTCACAATGTCTTTGCATGTTTTAATGATTAATTTAAAAAAATAATCAAATTAGGCTTTTAATTGCTGGTCATGAAGGTAAGCAAAGATTGGCTTGTTAAGAAATGCTAACATGGCTAAATTGAAAGGAAGCTAGTTGCCCCAATTAGTATGGTGTCAGTGATATATTGATTGATGTCTACAATTTCTTTCACTGTTAGCAGCGCTAGCATGACTATTTCTTTAAATCTATTACCACTGACGCTGAGACTGAGTTTTATTATTGAGTTTCAGTTTTTAGGCTACTTCACAATCCATGCAATTTGTTATTCAACCATGGAGGTGAGTGTTTCTCATCAAGCGTCAGTTCATTTAGACAAAATAAAAGATCGATGCACTGAATGAAACTATTGATGTCTGCCTCACTGCAATTCTCTCCATAAATGTTTGAATGTTTTATTAGCACGCCCGTGTGCCATTGCGTTTCTACTTTGCTTTGGTGACAGAGTGCTTTTAAAGCAATAACTTGGCATGGCGTGGGGCGTTAGCTGAAAGAAAGGTCATCCAGCTTGGCGTGGTGCCTGCTGAAAGGCCCACCGGTGTGACTCTAAGCCTTGTTTCCTCTCCCCATCCTGCCTGGATTACCTGCTCCTCTCGGCCAGCCTGGGAAAGTCTTCCCTGGCAGATGAGGCTGTGGCCTCTTTTTCTTCTCGCTTACTTAGAGGGATCAAATGGCCAGTGAGAACTCAATTAACGACATGTCTCGCTCACTGGGAGTCCATGCCGGGGTGTTAGTCCAGTACTGCACCCTTGTGATGCAAAGAGAGAGTGAATCAGAGCTGCATCTGGACCAGATTTGTTTAAATAAATTTGACTCTCATTATTAGAGGGAGGCAAGGGCTGTTTGGAGAGGGAGCAGAGACACAACTCTGATCTAATGACTGCTTACTCCAACTATGGTGACTGATGGCAAATGAACATTGGTGCCTGGCTTGAAGGGGCTGTGTTCTACATTGCCATGTATTGTGTTTTTGCTAAAGTGTGTTTGGGTTTATGTTGCAAACACAGTCATAATTCATTTGAAAATGACCATTTACCCAAAGAAACTAACCAACTTCTTGTTATGGTGCCCTTAGAATATGTTCTGATTGGCTTTTCTGTTTCTTTGCATGTGTAGTTATATTACTTGTTAAAGTTTTTATTTTTTTATCAGTGCTGCTCATATCTGCTATAGATGTTAGATGTTTGCTCATTGATGGTGGACAAAAACAAGAAGGGTGTTAGTTTGATGTTTTTACATTTTTAACTTATATTACACTAAATTTAAATTTGAAGCTCGTGAAAGACTCATGACTCAAATCACATTTTCTTTTAGTTTATTTCACTTTCTAAAGCTTGTACCTGAGGCCTGTCTTCTGTTAATATGGCACTAGCCTGGTCGTGTGTTAACTTTCTTCCAGACCTGATCAGCATACTCTATTGAAAATAGAATATATAGTATTGATTGGTCAAAATGAACCATTAGCAGCAACCAGTGATGTTTATCTGGCAATTCTTCATCTGGCTGCTCCCCTTACAGTCAGAACAGTTAATCTTTTGAGGCAGTGATCATGAAGCCACAATGCTCATGTCTGTGCTTGCATCAGGAGCTCATGCTTTTAACATTAAGGTTTAAACCTAAACTTGAGTGGCAGCTTGCTGTTTCAGAATGAAACTTCTAGTCACTTCTAGCTGTACATAAAATGAAAGCTTAAAGAGTAAGCACAGAAAATGTGTTGCTGTTTATGTAGATTAGTCTTCATTTGTTGATGACTGAACTGGAGAGTAAATTACGCTTTTTCTAAAATTAAACATTGCTTATGTAAAAGACCACACGCTTATATTAAAAAGAGTCAAATTTTTATTTCCATGATATGGGCCCTTTAAAAATGCTTATTGAGTCTCTGTAGGATCCCATGAGTCCCCAGGACCAACAATAGCAGCATTAATGGGTAAAGCGCAATCAGAATGTCACCACGGCAGGGGGCAAACGCTGAACAGGGGCTGTTCCTGAGGTTTTTTGTGTTTTCTCAGCACTTGAACAAGGCCTTGTCTGTTTGTTTATGCATTTGAGTGATTTTTGCTTTGATGGCAGGCTGAGTGCATTTTTTATTCAGAACTGTTTCTTGGTAACATTAGAGCATCAAAGTACTTTTAAGCTTTTAGTCATTAAGGCAAAGAATTGTTTAAACTGTATTTTCTTTCATGTGCCATTAGCTATGTTGCAGCATCATTTGAACAGCAATAAGGAACACAGTAGAATTCATATAATTATTTTTTACTGTTAAATATGCCAATATTTTATATTAAATGATAATTCCCAACAAAATCCTATTATCACCTATAAAATAATCTATTATCCTATATCCCAAAATCCATGAATATATTGTTCAGTTTCACTGAAACGTTTATTCTCTGGGCCATAGTTTGTAATTGTAGAAAAAAAAAGTACAAATCATTCTTAACATACTGCAAGCAGTACTTGATTGTGTCCTTGAACTTGAGTTAAATTTTCAGCGATGGCACTGCCATGAGTCCAAAAGAGCATAACTCGCAGTGACCTCTCTAGGTGGCCCTCCTTCTCCTTCTCCATCATTCAGTGAAGGGCTAGAACTGTGATGGAGTCGTACCAAGTGGTATGCAAATGATACTGATATCTTAGAAACTGGAATATGAGTGATATAAGTTAGAAAAATCTGTTTGTGACTGACATAAATAATACCTAATTTCATGGACTTTTTCCTTTTGTTTACACAGTCAGACTGTTATAATTATATAATCATAAAGTGCATGCCGTTGCATTGAAATCTAATAGTGAAATCTTATAATGTGAACCAGTGCAGACTAATTGTCGCATGTATAACATGTACTCTCAAAAGCTTTATTTGTGGAGCTTCAGAGCCTAAAGAAGGTATAATGATTTCTGGGAACTGAAAAATACATATTTGTAATTTTTAATTAATTTAAGAAAATATTAATAATTATCTAAAAATATTAAAAGAATTAAAATAATTAAATAATGATATAAAATATATTATTTATTAAAATATTACTTAAAATACATGCTGCAGTGTTTGGAAATATGTAGTGAGAGTACTGAAATCTTAATCTGCCAGATTAACAAAAAATCTGGAATTGATCAGCCAATCAGGTTTTTGATTTACAATTTGTCAGGCCAGCTTTTGTCTTGTTGAAATCCTAGATATTGCATTGACTGTAGTCACCAGTGGTTGCCTTAGAAATGGTTTTCTGTCAGAGGTTAGAAACATAAAAAAGTTGCAACTCCACATCAAGGCCTTTTACTGAAGTAGTCACTGTAAAACTACTACAAATAAGGCATAGTATATGAATTTAAACATTTTAATCTAGAAATTATAAAAATGTTACTGTCCAAAGCCCCTTTCAGACACTTTCACATAGGAGTTTAACTATAATTAAATGTGAATTGAGTTAGGGTGAACATAAATTGGTATTAAAACCACACCATTTTTTTCTTAGTTATACCTCCACATCAAATGATGTAATCCAACGATTCACATTCTCTGAGTGACTCACCTGCAGTGCCTTTTCTGAGTCTGCAAGAGAAAAGTTATCTGACTGCAGAGAACTCTTAAGCATCTGTCCATCAGGCCTAGTTATGTGCTAATGATGTGTCCATTTTGACACTTCAGAATCAGTCACAGAAAATAGCAGCAGCGGGAGGAAACACATGGCGAGAGATAGCTTCCCCCCTGATATAATTTGTTGCTGCAAATTACAAAACAGAGGAGGGAATAATACACGAAGTCAAGTTTAGTGAGAGAGAAAATGGAAAAATTTAGGGCTGTGAGCCACCTTAATGGATATCCTTGCAGCTGGAGGAGAATGGGCTCCAGTAATGCGTCCTTAATGTGCGCCAGCCGTATTTCTCAGAGTGTATCAGGAGAAATGTGCCCTGTCATTTCAGCTAGCAATCACTTAATGGGCCCACTAAATCTCAACAAAATGGACATGCACTGCACTATTCCCGGCTTTAGGAGATGGAATGAAGCTTTGACTTCTATAAGAGCAAAAAAAAAAATCAAAACGAGAGGTAAAAGCAACTTAAAAAAAGAAAAAAGTAGAAAGTGGAGAGAGAGAAAAAAAGCAATCCCTTTCCATCTCTGTTGTGTGTAATGTTTGTGTTTTGCTAAAGTGTAGAGACAGTGACAGGAATTTCAATTATCTAATTATGGTGAAATGAAAAGACTTAAGTGTTGTGATTTCTGTAGTCTTTCATAGATCAATCTAATATGCGCTCATATTGGAAATCAACCAAAATGGAAGAGGCAAAGCGAGGCAGCGCCTCCTCAAATCATGCAATTAAAATGGCAAATTAGTTTCTTGATATATTCATCTAAGTGGTTAAGTGGAAGGGTTTTATTCCACATCCACAGTGCTGTCTGCTAGAGAGGAGAGGGGGAATCGGCTGCATGCTCTTTTGATTAAGGCCGCTGCTTAAATGCTGGGGAAAACGCTGAAAGCACTTGCTGTACAAATTAGGCAACCAAAGGCTGCAAAATGAAATTCAAAAGAGTTGATTTAAGCATTTAGGGGGGGATGTGGCTGGCAACTTAAAGGCCCCAAAGACATTTCTCGGGCTGCATGCATTATGTTTAAGAGGTCAGGGCCTGGAAACAGCTTTGAATTGTGTGCTATAATGAGAGGGGTGGTAAAAGGGGCACACAAACAACGGAAAGGAACAAATTAGTTTGATATCCACTTTGACCTATATGTACATCAGTGGACATGTTACCTAAAGAAAGGAAATCTATAAACAAAATCTATAGACAGGCTGAAAAAATATGATATTTAATGCAGCAAAAAAAAGACTATTTCATGCTTTTCTGGCTAAATTTATCTTGCAAATCAATCAAATACATGGGGATAAAGTCATTTACATTATAGCACTTCTGCACAGGGATCATAATTCTCTCTCTCACACACTGCTGCTTATTAGGTTGGTAAGTGAAATAATCTAAAATCAACATATTTAGCACTTGTCATGAAATCTCCTCATTGAGACTGTCCATGTAAATTGCACTAGGAGGAAGTAAAATTCAGTGCAAATATATAAGAAACATATTTGAGTAACTCAAAAGCATGCAGTTTTTATTAGCCAAAGAAGTATTTTATGAATTACTCCTAGTAATTGTGTGTTTCACTAATTAATGTAGAAAAAACAAGTTAAAATAGGTTACAAAATAGGTAAAAATAGGTAAAACAAAAGTTAATAGGTAAAAATAATACTAACAAACTAGTTACCAAACCAAACAAATGCTAAATCTGCCATCTCATTGTATTTCTTACACAACTCCCTTAAGATTTCACAATATTAATCATAAAGGCCCAAAGATAAATTAACCAGTCTACAGTACAGCAGTGTGTAATAATAATGATCTTCTTTCTACTTTATACATCAATAGTTAATAATGATATTAAATAATAATAATTTAAAAACATAATAATAATTATGTGCTGAATGCAAATGTTCATGTTAAGGCTGATTATATTGTTATCTCTTGCACTTTATCTGGATGGTCCTACAGCTTGTGATTTAATAGCTTTTAAGTAAATATCTGTTAAATGCTAGTCAACTTTAAGTTGAATGTAAAAGATTCTGTTAAATCTTACCCTAAACCCAACCTTAAAATTAAACATAGTCCTTATTCTAACCCTAAACCTGAGCAGTATGATGTTGCAATACCATTGAGTTTAACCAGATGCTGTAAACAATTAAATAATCTTTAGGATATGATAAAAAGAAATAAATAAATACATACATAAATACATACATACATAAAGAAACTTAATCTACCAGCATCTACTTAAAATAAGGTTTTTAGTCAATTATAAATTGCTTATAGTATTATACAACACAGGCTGGTCTTATTTAAATCTATTTTAAGCATATTTAAACCTTGTGGGTAGATGTGGTTAAAAAAAACTAAATATCTTAGTTTAGTTTTAGATGATCCTTTCAACAATTATGCCTCACATTTTGCCTTTGGTAAGGGAATCTCTGAAATGAGAGTTGCTTTTTTTACCAGCAGCTGACTGGGTGTATGTCACTTACACTTTTACATTTGCATTCTTTATGTGTCTCAGGCAATGTTTTTCATTGGTGCTTTAAGATGCGTTATTAATCACCCATAACTGTTAAATCCATAAAAGGAGGGTTTTGCTCTCACTTACAACACTTTGTTCATTGGTAAATTTGAATGAATAAACCCATTATTGGTTTGTTACCTTATTATCTATATAACTGGGCATAAAGTCAGTAATGAGCCTATAATAATGATCTATGGTGTCAAAATGATTCCTCCTCCTAAGTGCACTGAATTAGGCAAACAGGTATCCAAAGTAAACAAATAAAGTGAATTATGTCTCTTGTGATATGGATTTATTTTTATTTACATTTAAGATTATTTCACTTACCAATACATAATTTTTTGCCATGCATGTTTATTATATGCCTTGCTTTTAAACAAGATATACAGTACTAATAAATTAATACCTGAATGCATTATCTAGTTTGCAACATATTCTGTAAAAGAGGATTTAAAACTTTTGCTGGTATTGTTTTTTTATTAATTCTTAATTGTATATCAGTTCATTTTTGCCCAGCCATTTTCCAGCCTCTCTTACAGTAAAACACAATATACATTAAATTACTTAAACATCCTTTTCCATTCATTCCTTCATTTTCTGCCTCGTGTCCTAAGCAGGGTCGCGGGGGAGTGCTGGAGTCCATCCCAGCTCACACAGGGCAAAGGACGGGGGACACACTCTGGACAGATCCCCAGCCCATCGCAGGGAGGAGCATTACGGGGACGGCACCTTGCTCAAGGGTACCTCTGGGCAACCCATTGGGAAGGGGTTCGAACCCCAGATCCTCCGATCATGCAGGGAACACCCGAAACACTAGGCCGCCGCTGCCCCACAGCCTTTTTAATTTTTTTTATTAATGGGTGGAGTGATACTGTAATAGGATTAAATCCCAGATATATGGAAATCAGATGATTTTGTGACATCACAAAAACAGTGATTTCTAAACAAGTTGTTCAACTGTGGTTTTCCATGAGGTAGGCCCTTTAAGTGATCATACACTGCCTAGACACATCTACAGTCAACCAGCAGCAAGTGTACTAGCATTTTGCTCATGATAAGGCTACAATGTTTTATACAGCATTGGATATTGGCATGTCTGATTGCTGGTACATTGCAGGGTTGATGACTCTTGAATTTTTTGAAATTTGGTGCTAATTGCTTTTGAACATATAGTTGTACATATGAGCATTGTGATGAATAAATGAAATGAAGAAACTGAAAATCCTTTTCTAAACCCTCCCCAGATATGCTCTTTCAGCTATGTGTAGATCTCTTTTTTTCTCCATTGATGTGCTTTAATACACATGGGCCATAACAAACTCATCTTTGAAAAGCCAGCTGGATTGGAGGAAGAATTGCTCCCTCTCTCTAGCAGACATATTGGCCACTTTGATAGTTCGGGATGATATCAAATGCCCCTCTGCCAGCTCAGTTGAAATGGAACAAAATAGGCGGTGGTCTATAAAAATGAAGTTAGACGCAAGTACGCCACTCACATCTCTGGAAAAAAAGCCTTTCCTGTTGCATTTTGTAGTCGTCAATTGGTCTGAGCAACTTGCTCTAATGCAGGTAATGGAGCCACTGAGGTGCTTTCATCTTCAGGCCCTGTGAGCAGCAGAGAGGACGGACCCCCTCCTGCAGCGGAAAACAGCCTCTAACGCACATAAGAGCCCAGGAAAGCAAACCTGAGCTCACTTTAAGAGGCCAGTTGTAACATACACTGAATTATTATCAGTCTAATATATGAGAGGCATTTTAGAGTATTGCACATTAGCTACTACAGTGTTTGTTAGGCAGATGTTTGTTTTGTCCATTTGTGGTGTGCTTAGGGTTATGAATACAATAAGTGCCTCCATGCAAAAACAGAGTAAGATTGCCACTGGTGTGTAGGAATAAGTAAAGGTTGACCCAGAATCAACAGGTTCTCCCAACAGAAAGTGGCCCAAATTCTTAAAAGTAAAAATAAATAGAGCCAGTGAAGGAGCGGTGCCATATAGGACCCACTTTCGGTTTGATGCTTCCATAAAGAACCATTTTTGTAAAACAAAAAGAGACATGCTCTTGTTCACATACCTATGGATTAGAAAGGTGGTTTCATAAAAATCTGATGCAAAAATAGATACTAATCTGCTATGTTAACACACAGCATGCTGCTATAAAAATGAAGGTTTGTTTTGATAATATAATTGTAGGTTGCATGGTCCAGCAGCAGCTCACATTTTCCGCCTGGCCTCTTTTCTACTATAGGGAGGTTAGCTGTGGCTGCTCAATAGAAAACATGCAGTCATCAGGATCAGTTCAGCCTGCACACTACCCTTGTTTCTGTTTTTTCAGCAGATTCCAAAATCACAAAACTAGCCCCAGCTGATTGGCTGCATCTATGCCAGTGCCTTTGTCTCTGCACCTTGTTTGTTCTTTCTCCTGTGCTTCCTATTCAGCTGCTAAACGCTGGTGCTAAGAGTTGCTGGATCGCTGCCGGCACTGCCATTACGGGGCCTTGGTGTATTTTATCATAGAAACATCACAGTTTTTCAACACGGAGTTAGAAAGTCCTGTAGGTTAAGGTAAGTGTCAGCATTTTAGTCTTATACAATAAATTATACAGCAGGTTAAACTTTAGGTTATGTTCCATATTGAAGGTCTGCTGATTCACCTACATTCACTGACTGAGCAGCATGCAGGAATACATTAATATGTGTTCACATGTCAACTATACGGATTTAACAAGCTGAGTGCAGAGATACTATTAAACTGTCATGTAATAACTTATTCATAACCTATCAATAATAATCCTTTTTCACTGACAGTCTGTTGTCATTGTTTAATCACTTTAAATCACTGGGCAGATCACAAATACATAATAATGCTGTACTGCTGAGAAAACAAATATGTATTATTTTATTATTTTTCATGTATTTATTTACCTTGTCTTAATTTAGCTTATTAATAAATATTTAATTTTAACATAAACTGTAAAAATACATGAGTTCCTAGTTAACATTTCTTGTTTTTTAAGGCAGTCAAATTGATGCTCATGGTGCATGGCCAACATATGAACATTTGAAAAAAATGTGAAAAGATAAAAAATCTGTTTAAATATGAAAACTATTGTTATTTTAGTCTGTGATTTCAATTCTAAACATGAGCTTCCCCACAGCTGCATTTTCAGTGGGCCAGGGGAAAGCAGTGACGCCCTCTACTGGGAACTGGGCGTGAGGTTATACGTTTCTTTTTCTTGGGATGTGCAGAAAGGACAGGTGTGGGACACCCTGGAACAAACAAACAACTAAAACAACAAAAATGTGCAATAGATTCAATAGATCAAATCAAGCGCAGTATATGTAGTTTGTTCATCCACTGAGTGACTCACTTTTAAAAAACTATATGAAAGGGAGAGAATCAAACAAATACACAAATATATAGAGAGGAAGAGTGAAAGAGAGAGTGAGAGAGACAGAGAGAGAGAGGGAGAGAGAGGAACAAAATGAGATAGAGAGCAGAGATAGAAAAATAGATGCATATGGACAGAGCAGAGAGAGAGCAGAGATAGAGAGAGAGAGAGAGAGAGAGAGAGAGAGAGAGAGAGGAAAAAAATTAGACAGAGAGCAGAGATAGAAAAATAGATGCATAGACAGAGCAGAGAGAGAGCAGAGATAGAGAAAGAAAGGAAGCAAAGAAAAAAGAGATGCAGATAGAGAGAGGAGAAAGGGATTCAGAGTGAGAGAGCACAGAGAGCAGGAGAGTAAAGAGACAGACAGAAAGAGAGCAGAGAGAGAGAAAGACAGACAGAAAGTGAGAACAGAGAGAGAGAGAGACAGAGAGTGAGATCAGAGAGAGAGACAGAAGGTGAAAGCAGAGAGAGCAGACAGAGAGCGAGGGGGAGGCATCTGTGGTGGTAGCTTCATGATTGTGACCTCTCAGTTCACTCAGTGGAAATAATGTGTTCATTACAATGCAATTACAGACACTTAGGCCCCTCAGAGTGAAGAGCTGGGCTGCTGAGAGGGGCTAGCTCAGGCCCTTGATGCTAACACAAACCTGATGTGTGCTTATGGGTGTATGGGTGTGTATGTATTTGTGTGTAGTCTGTGTGCAGGCGCAGGATGTACAGTTTTATGGGAGGAGGGCTGTTCTGTGCCGGCGTGGGGAATATACTCCTGATCGTTTCCACAGCAACAGATTATTGGATGCAGTACCGTCACTCAAACAATTTCATGCACCAAGGCCTGTGGAGATACTGCACGCCTGGCAAATGCTTCACACACACGGACAGCATCGGTAAGGTTAACACCCCACACTCTTTCCTCTGCTGAACACACCTCCACTCCTCACTGTCTCTCCTAGTGTCTTTAGTTTAGGATGTGCAGGATGATCTACATTAGATGATGACAGAGGTTTCAGATTATTTTAAAGGATTCAGATCTTGCTTTCATATTTTATAATATTATTTAATATTGTTCATGGTTTGAAGCAGGAAGATGCAGAGGACCGTAAGAAACGGAAACGGTCGATCCGCTGTGGCGACCCCTAAACGGGAGCAGCCGAAAGAAGAAGAAGAAGATTTAATATTGTTCATTTATGTTGTTTGTATGGGTTTATGTAACAAAATAATCATTAATCATTAATTTAGCTATGCTATAAAATGACCTTTTTGTAACTTCTGAACCTCTGTACAACTCTTTGAATCAGACAAAATCTTTGTTATATTTCTATAAAACAGATATATGCAAATTACCTCTGCAATGACTGGCTGCCACAAATTGTGCCCTGATTAGGAAAAGGTTCAGTGTAAAATACTCCATATAACTTGCAAACTGGCAAACTGGTGCAGCAGTGGCCAAGTTGCTAGGGACTTGGCATCATGATAGGACCTGTAAGTTGCCCTGATGCTCCCTTGAGCAAAACACCATCCCTATCACTGCTCCTGGAGTGCTGGACGTATGTATGGCTGCTTATTGCTCCACTGCGTGTTAAAAGCAGAGGAGCATTTTTTTCACTGTGTGCTGGGCTCTGGTGCTTAGAATGAGAAAATAGTCACTTTCACTTTCAGTAAACTACTCCAGCATCTTTATTTAATCTGGATGACCACAAAAACTCAACAAGAACATTCACCAATTTTGTATCTTAATATGAAGCTGGCAGAGAATGTTACACTGAAAATCGGATCTAATCAAAGTGATTATGATCTCTATCCAAATAGATTTTCTTTGACAAGGGCCCTATTAACCCGTTTCTATATAATAACAGAAATGCTGCCTTGATTTGATGTAGCTTATTGAAACAGGCCCATGCTTGATGGACACGTGCTCAGTTTGAACAGGATTTCACATGTCAGTTACAGGTTGCTTCATCCAATGTGAGATACAGTCATTCATTCATTAGTTAATCTACTCCTAGACTGTTACTAGGCTCAGTGCTCTGTAAACCCCCAGTGTTATTAGGAGACACCCCCTGAGAACAATATTCATTGAGGTCTTTTTAATGGACTCATTACAAGGCTAATCATCATAACAGCTGAAGCAATGAGGCAAACGCCTGCAGACTCTTCCAGCTGCAAGAGGGATGGATGGCTATGTTGTCTATGTCCCCTCGATCCATGAGTTCCTCTCTGATCGGCCACTGTTGATGTCCTATGTTGGCGCACTGCCCCAGCTGACCCCTGCTGACCTCTGTGTGTCCTCAGCCTACTGGGACGCCACGCGCGCCTTCATGATCCTGTCTCTGCTCGCGTGCTTCTTTGGCATCATCATCGGCATCATGGCCTTCATCCATTACTCCACCTTCGACAGGTTTGATAAAACCTTCGCTGCAGGCACCCTCTTCTTTATCTCATGTGAGTAGCTAAGATTCACCGCTCCTGTGGCTTTAATTTGATGAAAGCGTTGAGAGAATATCCAGTACATGATTTAAATCAGGGTCAAATGTAGCTGCGCAGGAGACCGTGATACATAATACTAGCAACTAAACAAACAATGAATTAATACAAATCCCTATTATCGTTATTAAACATTATTACAATTATTGTAATGTTTTAGATT
Organism: Hepsetus odoe; assembly: GCA_017165825.1. Lineage (NCBI taxonomy): Eukaryota > Metazoa > Chordata > Actinopteri > Characiformes > Hepsetidae > Hepsetus > Hepsetus odoe. Next base: position 14,730,157 of record CM029383.1, read on the forward strand.
AATTGTTCTGAAATCATCATCATCATCATCATCATCATTTCAAATTATTATTATTATTATTACTATTATTATTCTTATTATTGTTGTTGTTATTGTTGCTGCTGCTGATCATTATAAATAAGTGTGTGTGGGGGGTATACAATGTATTTAAATAAAACAAGCTTTACATATAAGAGCGTTATTTCTTGGCTGAAATGATAACTACGTGTGTGTGTGTGTGTGTGTGTGTGTGTGTGTGGTGCAGGCTTTTTCGTCTTCTTGGCCATGGCCGTGTACACGGGAGTGACGATGAATTATTACGGGAAGCGTTACGGCAGCTGGCGCTTCTCCTGGTCCTACATCATCGGCTGGGTGGCGGTGGTGCTCACCTTCTTTTCAGGTACCTTCACTCCCAGCCACCATTCATTCTGCACACACTCCATTCTCTCCGCCGCGCCAAGTGGAGAAGAGTGGGCTCCGTGCCTGAGCGTTTTCCTTTTTTATCGACTGTTCTGATCTGAAAGAGCTTCTCTTCCTTCTTTATTGCAGGTATTTTCTATATGTGTGCCTACCGGATGCATGAATGCCCCAGAAACCCGGCTCCTCACTAGGTGTCCAGAGGAGATGATAAGGATATCACCATCCAAAACCTATTCCAACATGGAGCTTGGAGAGAAAACTGTCATTGAAATAAAGAATACTAGATTTAAGCCTCAGAGATGTAGTTCAATAGACTATATTTATGCAGTTCAGCCAGAACATTTCACACTCCACTGACTTTCATTCAGAATGACCCTGGAGATAATTCACAAATTTCCTTCCACAAAACATCTGGAAAAACAGACATCAGCATCATGCTGGGAAGATCTTATGCTGGTGCTCTGGCAGGAACAGGTTAATAGTAGAAGATGGAAGATATATTTCTGAAATTTCTTTCATTCAGGGACTAAAGAATCACCAAAGCGCTAATCATTTCAGTCCCCCTGCTGTTAGTTGGATGATGTCTCCTTTCATTTTTGCAAAAAAAAAAAAAAAAAAAAAAATCACAACTTGTCTCACAGTAACAAAGAACAACAAAGATCTGAGTCTTTTTCCAGTTAGAGATAAAGCACGGTGTGTCAGGTGGGTGTAGTCTGCTAAGCATGAGATGCACCAGCTAGGAACACTGCAATCCTCTTAGAAGAAAGCAGCACACACTCCCCATTTCACTTTGATTAAATGGCTGTTTAAAGCGGCTTAAGTGCGCAGACTCCATCCACCATCCCAGTAAAGACCATCTCATCACCATTACTTCATTTACTTTCTCATTTTGCCTTAAAAGCAACTAGTTAGCTCCATTCGTGTATAAGCGGGCTTGTTTTTTTTCCCAGAGCCAGATCTTAGTCACAACATCACTCTGAGGCAATAACACACTTTGAAACATCACTATGAAGCAATAGCCCATAAACAAAGAGCAAAAAAGAGGCAGTGACATGGAAAACATCACTATGAGGTTAGGAGCACAGGGGAAACATCACTATGAGGGATTAATACACAAAGAAATAATAAAAAGGAGGTTCCACATGGGCAAACATCTCCATATGGTCAGTAACACACATGCAATGTCAGTATTAAAACTAAGCAGTAAAACTAGAAACTTTACAATGAAGCAATAACACATGGGAAATCATTATGAGGTAGTAACACAGAGAGAAGCATTATTATGAGGCAGACACACACTGAGGGCATCCTTATGAGGAAGTAACACACTGGGAGGATCCTTATGAGGTAGTAACACAGAGTAAATATGGTTATGAGGCAGAAAAAAATGTGACTCATCATTATGAAGCAGTAACGCAGAAACATCATTATGAGGTAGAAACCCATGAGAAATGTCCTTATGAGGCAGTGACACATGGGAAATAAAACTATAATGCAGTAACACATAGTATATGCCACTGCAAGCCAGTAAAACAGAATCATCACCATGAGGCAGTAACATACTACTGTGAGGGAGTGACATGAGGAAACATCACCATGAGGCAGTAAAAACAAAGAAACATCACAGTGAGACAGTAACACAAGGGAATTATCACTCTGAAGCAGAAATACATGGAGAAGCACCAGTGCTATTTCACAGGGACACACATTCCAGGGCTGGGATTCTTGTGCTTAAACATGAAGCTCTTTTCTCAGCTTTTATTACCAAATGTAGACATTTTACAATTTTTCAAGAGACAGATATAGGTCAAGTTGCTAGGTCCAAATTAGCTGCTCATTCAAGTTCACATTAAAAACACTTCAGAAAAAACATTAAAATACCTGTTTTTCTGGTTGTTTGAACAGTAATTTCCATTTTTGTTGCACAAGCTTCCTCACACTAAAAGCTTTGTATTTCTGGACAAACTGAACAGTTTCCTTTCCAGCCATTTAACTGGCTGATAAAGTCATGCGCATCAAAACCTCAACTTCAGCTCAGACCGCTTCCTCGATGGAAGGACACTTGTTGAATAGAATAAAGGCTACGCAACAGCCTCCTTCTTTATTTTACAGTGAGTAAGTATGAGGCTTTGGGGAAAGACCACATCTGCACATTGAACCTTTAATGGCAAGCACCCTATTAGCATGTTATTAAACTGAAACACATTTATAATCTAGCCAACCACCAAGTAATAAACACACAGGTAGTGCTCTACCTGGCGTTATACATGCATCCTTACCTGTCTGAGTACATCCACCATCTCTCAAAGCCCCTTCTTACCTCTGCAATGATGGAATGAGATAAGCATCCAGGCTCCAGTGTAGGAAGCTGTGGAATCCAGGTACTTTCTTGTCTACTGTTTGATTAAATCTACTTCTGAGGAGACTGTCCTAGACCAGGAACCACTATGAAATGGCCTACCCTCACCTTTTTTGGGAACACCTCTGGACTGGAGGAGTGAGGACAGGGACCTAAGCACATGATGTGCTCTCAGCTGAAGCACTCTCACTTCCACAATTAAATACATCTTCAAGGTAACAGGAGTGCAGATTAGCCTGCAAAGAAACAGGAAAACATTAGTTAAACAGCACTTTAGGGGAGCAAAATTTATGACGCTTGTCTTGTTACACTCGTACCTGGCAAGGTGGTTACGTTAGGCAGCAAGTGAATTGAAGTTGATGTGTCAGAAGGTGGAAAAATGAGCCAAACCTAAGATCTAAGAGACTTTCTCAAAGAGTAAATTGTGAAGATGATTGGGCCAAAACCTGCATGATCTGTCCTGAGCTTGTGGCTCTGAAGAAAGAATGTATCACAAACTGCTGAAACATTAATGCTGGTGATGACAGAAATGGGGTCAAAATGGGGCCGTGTACCCAAAAACCAATCAGAGTACCCATGCTAACCCCTGCGCTCCACTGAAAATGCTTAAATTGGGCACATGAGCATCAGAAGATAGTGTGCCCAGTCCCACTACAAACCTTGTCAAGGACTGACAAAGAAGCAAGGGGATGATTTGACCTCCAAATGCACATCTCCAAGCATCAGTGCAAGGAGATAGACAAAATAAGTATTCTAATGCTCTCAGATAAACATAATACAGACACTGTACCTCTGTGCCCATATGAGAACACTACCCGACACTGCTGTTGGGGCTAAAATCACAGTCTCCTGCACTCTGGAGCCTGCAGAGCCCAAAACGCACAGGACGAGTATGAGTGAATGGGAACGGTGTGGAGGAGCTTTGTGCGCCCCATGGGGAGGTGCCCTCCCTCTCCACCCCGGCCACTATAATTAATCCATAAAGCACTAATTCGGTTCCCCGCCCCGCCGCGGCGCTATTGGCTGAGCGCGGATCTCCACGGCGCTCCGCTGCTACCCCTCAGCCTGGATAAATAGTAATGTACCTGAGGGCGGACAGCTTTTCTCTAAGACCTTTCTTCCAGTTTGCTTTTGTTGGGGTGGAGCTGCGCAGTGCCAGAGGTGGAGTGGCCGGGAGCGGGCGCTGGGAGCTGCGGGGAGAGACACGCGGGCCTCTTGACAGGGATGAGCGGGAACTACACGGCGGCCGGTGCCCACATGCCTGCCCACAGGGCCACGTCCTTCTTCATCGAGGACATCCTGCTGCACAAGCCCAAGCCTCTGCGGGAAGCCTTCCCGTCGCCCTTCTCGGGCTCGTTGGCCTCTCGGATGCCGTTGCTGGAATATGGATACCCCCTCATGCCCACCCCCATCCTCGCCCCCCATCCGCATCACCCGCTGCACAAAGCCGAGCACCATCCCTACTTCTTCACCTCGGGTAAGGGCTCCGCGGTCTGGGCCTGTGGGGTCATGAGGGGGGATGAGGTGGTGATGTAGCGCGGGCAGCAGGTGTTCAGGTGGGACAGTGGGGAAAAGTCAGGACTGAGCGTCCCAGAGGGGAGGACAGAGCAGATCTGATGAGGTTTTGCTCAAAACAGGCCTGTAGCCTCGCTCGCGTTCGTTCTGCTGTATGCAAAAAAAAAAAAAAAAAAAAGAAGCACACACTTTATTTACGTACGAGTTTGCGTGTGTGTGAAGAAACCTGGAGCACACACGAATTAAATAGTATTACACACCTGCATTAAAGAAAAGCTAGATTTTAAATTTATGCTGAAATACCGATCTGTACAAATTGTACTTTTTTTTTTTACTTTTGTTAATTTTGTTATTTTTATTTCAAAAATTGTTAGAATTTATTTTAACACAACTACTACAAAAGTACCACTTCTTTTACTTGCATTCGTTTTCTTAACTACCAGTAACTTTAATATCTGTCATTATTGTTTATTCTATTGTGTACTGTAACTTATTATTATTATTATTTTTGTTGATATATTTATTTTATTGATATATTACTTCTTTTCCTTTTGACTAAGACTACTACTATTTGTAATGATTGTATTAAAGCTATTTTATTAACTTTTATTCAAGTTTTACACAATTACTGTTTCGCTGCAATACTACTACTAATAAAACAATAACAACAACAATAATAGCGTATTATTATTACCATTATTATTATTATTGTTGTTGTTGCTGCCATTATTGTTATTATTATTGATGTTGTTGTTGCCATTATTATTATTATTATTATTATTATTATTGTGTGGTTTATTTCTAAGCGTGTATTTCAGACAGCAGTGATGCTGATCATCTTGACTGTTTGTCCCGCTGCTGTAGGGATGCAGATGCCCTCCTTGTTCCCTCCCCACCCTGAACTGCCCGGGAAGCACTGCAGGCGCAGAAAGGCGCGCACGGTTTTCTCGGACTCACAGTTGTCCGGACTGGAGAAGCGCTTCGAGCTGCAGAGGTACCTGTCCACCCCGGAGCGCGTGGAGCTGGCCACGGCTCTCAGCCTATCCGAGACACAGGTACAACCGGCGCGCGCGCACTCACCTGAGCAGCGCCCAGAACTCCTCACTGTTTATCAGAACCAGATGTTGTCTCACTACACCTGACTGATGATTGCGTGATAAAATGCGTTAATTACACACAATTTTTTTTAATTCTAAAGCCAAACAAGTGAGCACTCCGTTTATCTCACAACCATCACTTAATTCAACGCACAGGGTTTTTTCTTTTTTCTTTTGAAGCGGTGACCTTCTGAAGCGGATCAAAGGAGAATTTATTGGTTACTTTGAGAGACTCTTTGTAGATGGACGCGTGTGTAAGACGTGTGCATGTGTCCGTGCGTGTGCAGGTGAAGACGTGGTTCCAGAACCGCAGGATGAAGCATAAGAAGCAGCTGCGGAAAACGCAGGAGGAGCAGAAAGCGCCCGCGGAGCCGCTGGACAGATGCGCGGATACCTCGAGCGAGAGCGAGCAGGAGAGGAGAGGAGCGGCGGAGGGACGGAGGAGTCCGGACACATACACCCTGGAGGAGAACGAGGACGAGGTGGACATCGAGGAGGACATCTGCTCTCCTGATCATTTACTATAGACCTGCTGCACTCTCTCTCTCTCTCACACACACACACACACCTACACATTGTATATATACAAACGTACATTACTGTAAATTACTGCGAGTTTAGATAGGAAATTCTATTTAGTTTATTTTTTTGTCTTTTTTTATTTTTATTTTAACCGAAGCATTTAAACTAAATCTGTTTTACTGAAGCGATTTGAACAACACACACCATGAGCCGAGTGAATTTAGGCGAAATTGATTTTCCCTAAATGTACCTTACCTTAAAATAATGCATGTTTTTATTATTATTATTATTATTATTATTATTATTATTATTATTATTGGTGCCCCGGTTGTTTGTTTCAGTGCTCGATACTGACTCTCTTTGTGAATATGGGAGGGAAGTAAATACTCTATGAATCTGTAAATAGAAGCGTGATATTTAGCACTTGTTTAATGAACTGAACCAGTGGATCAGCTCAGTTTCTCCTACACTGTGTCGCCTTCATTTTCACTTATGCATCGTGTTCACTCACTAATGTTAAAACCATGTACAGTGAATGGATTATCAAACAAAACATTTCTGGAAAACATAAGCTGTATTCTTTTTAACCGATTTAACCTACTTTTATTCACTTTATTTTTTTTTCTCCACAAAAAACTTTTCCTTTTATTTCACATTTGAGGGGAATTTACACCCAATCACACAGGTCAGTAATAATAATAATAAGAATTATTATTATTATTATTATTATTATTCTTATTATTATTATTAATAATAATAATATTAATGATATTATTATTATTATTATTTATAATATACGAATATCACTTTATTTACAATTACTACTATAATTATTATCAGTAGTGCTTTCATTTGGGCAATAATAAACAAAACACATCCTGATTTAAGCACTGATTGCTTTCTAAATATTTTAAATAATATTTAAATATTATTAGCAAAAATGATTAAATGAGAAAAAGGTTCATGCAGCTGAGCAATAAAACAATCAGTACTGGACTCATTCAGTCATTTTTATTTTTATTTTGCTGATTTTGCAATGCATTTCTTCCTTTAGCCCTACCTTTGGGGTTGTATATTACATATAGATATATATTACTCAAAAAACTCATCGACTTTCAGTAAACTAAATTACCACAGGATTTTAGAAAAACTGTTCGTATTTGGATATCAATGAGAGAAAGCTTCCATTTGCTGGGTTTAGTCTGGACATAATGCTGAGAACACAGAACTAAATCACTTAATAAATGAAGTTATTACAAGGGTCTGCTTTTATAGTTTTACTTTAATTCCTGTTGGTTTGAAGGTAAGGTTAGTCTTGACATCAGTGAGAATTTTAACTTTATTCAGCGAATACACTTGGTTTGTCCAAACCTACACTTTCCACTTTGACAACAACAACAACAACAATAATAATTAAATAGTCTTCTAATTCATGATTTAATTACTGAATAGAATATTAAACAAAATTATTAAAACAAAACACATGTGAATATAGAAAATATTTTAAATCTAATAAATTCTAATACAAATCAATATCAATAAATATTACCTGATCACTAGAGCTTAATAATATCTGTATTTTCCATTTTAAAGCATGCTAAAATGCCTTTTGTATTGTATAGTAGCCTAAATACTGAACTACACTTTGCTCTAGAGGTGTCTTTCATTGCATTTATGTAGGCAATCCTATTCAAAAACTTACAATTAAAACATAAATCTATTATATGTCAAAACGTCTGCAGATACCATCTTATTCCATCTTTGTATCACTAAAATCAAAGAGTTTATACCCTCTTTACTGCACCAGTTGTCTCTATACTTCTGGAAAGGGTTACATTAGATGCTGGAACATTGCACTTAGGATGTGATTGCATTCAGCCACGAGGGCATTAGTTAGTTACTGATGTTGAATGATTAGTTCTGAAACACAAAAGACAATCCATTTGGATCCATCACTCCAGAAAATGTGGTTACACTGCTTCACAGCACAATGCTGGGGAAGGTTTTATATCCCTTTGCAGTAGGCGTGGTGACCATGGGTTATGTGCGACTGCTCAAGAGTTAGCCGTTCTATAAGCAGTGCATTTCTATGTGGGGCTATGTTGAGTGTGCAGTTAAACACCTGCTCCAGCAATGGCTTCCTGAAACTTTTTGAGATACCATGTACATCAGCCACATCTCTGACATCCCTTAAGGCCCTTACACACTGATCATGAGCAGCAAGCCTTCGTCTAGAGTGTTTAGCCTAATCGCTCTGGGGATGTGTGCTACATTTACACCCTTTTTGGGAAGCAATTCATGCAGTGTTTGTAAAACAGGATTCTGGTTCAGAGAGGGAGAGAGAAAAAAAATGATGACAATAGGTTGTGTGGAAGGTGATCAATTAAAAGATTAAGCGGTTTGCGGCGCGTGGCTCCATCAGCTCATTTGCAGGGCTCTGCCAAGTCCTTCAGCAGCGCCCACATCAAAGCTAAGCCTCAGAAAGGGAATGCTAATTCGCAGCCTCCTTCAATGAACCGATTTCTATGGCAGCACTGAAGGGAAATAAATAAATAAATAAAAAAGATGTAAAGAGAGGGCAGCATCCCTCATTAATTCAGAAAGGTCCAGCATTGATTAGGCTCACTTCTAAGGCTTAAAGCTGAAAAACACAGAGCATCAAAGCTCACATGATGGGTTAAATAGAGGCTATAATCTAATTAAAATATTACATACGAGTAAATAGCTCTTTGATAACGATCTAAAGCTTCCATTAAAGAAAAAGGTGCTTGAGATTGTTTTATGGGAGGAAAATTATCACTTTAAAAATACAGAAAGCAAGTTTGCCTGCTCTAATCAGGCTGGCTTCAAAGTGCCATCCTTATTTGACCCATTTTCTGTCTCTCTCGCTCTCTCTCAGTTAAAGAAAAGGGCAGAGGAAAGTGGAAATAATCAGAGTAATGGGCAGGAACTGGCTGTAAAATAGCACAGTGCTCCCCATTATCAGTGCAGCCAGGTGTGTTTATGAGATCGCCACTCGGGTTAAGAGATCTATTGAAACATGGAAAATGACAGCATGATACTGGGCCTAGCAAACAGCAGATTGTTTACAGAAGTTTCAGCTACATTTGTTTATTATAAAAATAAGAAAAACATGTCACATACACAGGTGTTGAATAAACATGCTTCTGTAACAAATGGCCGACAACATAAGCATTAAACACAATCAGTACATTTCAGTCTTGATATACATTATGCACCTGTTGACAAAAAAAATTCTAAATCCACACAAAAAAACTCACAGTGCATTCTGTTTAAGTCAAAGGAAGTTCTTTAATGCAATCATGTAATGAAATCAGTTTTAAGTGAAGTGCATGATAAACTCAGTACAATGTACAAGATCATTTTATATTGAGAAACTGCTAATAAGCTTTTGAGAACCACAGTTCTGTGCAATGACTACCTGTTCAGTGGGTGTTAACAGATGGTGTGGATGAATCACTGTGGAGATTGATGAAGTGTGCCACTGCCTGTTTCTCCTGCTCATGGCGTTTCCTTAGCATCTCCAGAGTAGCCAGCTGGGAAAGGTCCACTCCTAACTGGAGACATGCAGAGTGCTCAAACACACACTCGCTCTCAATCTTTTCTCTGGGTTTTTCTTTCCCCTGTAGAGATGCTTTTGGCTTTACGATTGTTTTAGCATACTCCAAAGCCTGGACAGAGTTGAAATTAAGTCAGTTCATGGATTAATACAGGTTCTCTAATTGATTGTAACCATTTCTCTCTAATTGAGTGCTCTGACATGCATACAATTTATCCTACTCAAACTGGCAAGGCATTATGCTGCAGAATGGATATGTTATCATTTTTGAGAGTAAAAGTACTTAGTAAACACTCTTCTAGTACTTAGTAAACACTCTTCACTTTAATTAGAGCTATTATTTAATAATCACAATTTTGTATTTTGAAGATGGAAAGAAATTATCCACAGAGAGATACGCAAGTTTCTAATAAAAACCTTGCATGACTTCTACACAAACAACACTAAAATTTTATACCGTTAATCTGGAATGCTGAATTTAAAAAAACTAATCACACTAAGGAAAGATGCTTAGACTTTTTATCCTGAATCACTTTAGATCTTGTCTCACTACTTTTGGCAATCATCATTTAAATGCATCATAATACTGTGTGCTGGTATGGGCAAATGACCAAGAAATCTGCTGCTGTGGCACAGACAGGTCACACTCATGGAAACTCTATAAAGCAGAGTAAGTATGGTCTTTTCAGACTTCTCTCACCTTGTTCCTGGGAATGGTGTTCTTATTGTCGCTGGCCACTGGGTTCCTTGCCGGCAGAAAAGGAATCATAGTTATCTTCTTGTTCTGTTCACGGACCACATTTGAATACAGCTTCTGTCGTCTAATTTTCTCAGCCTGACAGCAGAGAGAGAGAGAAGGAGGCAGATTACAAAAGGGAGGTTTAATTACCTAAGCCATTTCTCCCTTAAGGCCTCTCGCCCTCATTGTGTGTCTCTCTCAGAGGCCTCTCCACAGCAGCAAACAAAACCAAATAAAACTAATCATCTCCCTGGAACCAGTGTAGAACACAAATCAGATGCACCTTGCCAAAACGTGTCTGAAAATCAGATTCATTGAAGGGTTTTCCACTGGTGACAAAAGAAAGAAAAATGGAAAATGTCCCCCCTCCAAAGACTAAACTCATTAGGTTTGTAAATTCCTTTCTGTTCCATTCAAAGGGATGAAACTCCTTTACAATTGTGAGTAAAATTACAGAGACCTCAAAACAACTTGTTGAAAATAGCAGGTAGGGATTTGTTACATCAGCATGAAGGAAGGAGGAGTCCATGTCTCACTTAGTTGAATGTAATGGTTGGCCCTCCTGCAATATGGTTTTAATATTAATATATTAATATGGTATTACAGTTAATATGGTATTATAGCTCTTACCACATTCTGATTGACATTGTTAGATGGGCCAAGACCTCCCAAGTTCATCTTTTGATTTACACTTCTGTAGTCCTTCAGCGTGTAAGCCTGTCAAACAGTATAAAAAACAAGCATTAAAGTATTTTAGAACTATAATCAGATCCAGATGATGCCAAAAATAATAATTAATATCAATATAACTAATGCATTACATCCGTCCAGTCTCTTCAAAATCTCCATACAATGCTATACTCATTGCTCAGGACTCATGACAGTAAGTACTGAGAGAGAGAGAGAAAAAAAACAGAGAGAGAGAGAGAGAGAGAGAGAGAGAGAGAGAGGTATGACATATTGGAGTAAGCAGTTAATCCGTTATGGACGTCGAAGGTGCACTCAAGCAGCAATCCGCAAGCCCTCCCAAACAAAAGGGGCTAATCAGGCCAGATTGGGCCGGCTCCTTCAGGCTCTTGGGCGAGACTTGGATCTGCCATTGGTCATGGACACTGCAGGACGGCTGTTTCCTTCACTGATCTGTTCCCCCTGGGCTGCAAGACTAGCTGTTTTACAAATTTATCCTCTAATCCTATGAGACATGATGGCAGACACGGTGAGGTGAAAAGAAGAAGCAATCTGCTTTATGGTGTAAGGATGACTTAATCCCGACATGGTGTCAACTGGATGTGTTCCATGACATAATGACCCCTCAGTGGTGCTGTGTGCTTTTACCACTAAACAGTTTGTTTATTTGTTTAATAACACTATAACGAAATTATTAGGTGTAGCTTTTCCTCTATTCATTATTTTCCTTGGAAATGGCAGCATACCTTTATCAACATGAAAATCTCTGTAGGTAAATCATGGCTCTACTGTAGTTACCTGGTGCTCTCTGTTGGTGTAAATAGATGCTCTGCTGCAGTTATCTGCTGTTTGCTCTGTGTGAAAATGGATGTTCTCATTACCTGATGCTTTCCCTTGCCATAAATGGGAGTCTAACTATTTGGTGTACTTACTGGGAGGAAATGGAAGCTCTAGATGTCTGGAATTTTCACTGTGTGTGTGTGTGTGTGTGTGCGTGCGCGTGTGTCACTGCTCTTGCTGCCTTGTATTCTTGTTGGTGAGTCTGTTTCTCAGTGGGCCCCACCTGCAGACCTCATGCTGGCACAGGATAAAGTGGCTGTCGTAAGATGCAAATGAGCACCTCAGCAGCCATGCCTGGCACATGGTGCTTAATCACCATATCCTTTAATTCACATCTGCATCATGGTGACCTTCACTTATATTGTCATGTCATAGCAATTAACAGCATCTTCAGTTACTTATACAATTAGCTTGCAGAACTACAAACAGCCATAATCATCATTATAAAATGTTGTGGCAACATTTTTATATATAGATTAGATTATCATTTTGATTAGATCATTCATTTGTGCTTTTGTTCACAAACAAAATCTGCAAAAATATGTTTTATTCACAGAACAGAACTACCGTATATTTTTTGTGTAGCAAACAGACTACATCCAAATCAAAGTATAACAAAATCAAGCAAACATATATTTAACTTTTCTGTAACATTATAATGACACACATACCTTATACATTGTTTTAGACTTGAGTTGTCTTTGTTTTTCCAGTTGTGCAAGATATCCCTCTGAGCTGCTCCTATGTAAAGCATGCAAAGGTTCCGTTCTATCATTGCACAGGTCTATGTTTGTTTCATTAGACCTGCCTATAGGGGGCAGCACTGCAAAGCCGCCACCGTGGGTTTGGAGTGTATGAACAGAATCTACACTTTCTTCATCAATCAGCACCACCTCATGAGTAATCCTTTAAAAAAAACATAAGGTTTCTTAAGATATATGTTGATTTAAATATCATTAGCACAATGTCACTCAATCATAGTGTCTAGTAACCTGGGGATCATGGGTTCGTCCCAGTGCCTTCCCATTTTGGGTTGGTATAGCACAGCGTGCCCTTCATATGACAGAGTGTGGTTTTGATTTTATGCCCAGGCAAAACATATTTCTGTCTAAAGTATACCAATAAGAGTCCTAACTAATTTATATAGAATATAATTTGAGGTTTACACAGATTAGACTACAAAAGAGTTCCTTGCTTGTCTTTGGGCAATTCAGGCAAAAGTTCTTTACTATTCCAATGGATCCAACTCTAATATTAGCTACCCAAGATTTAGTATATTTACTACTATGTCTTAGGCCTGTGGTCTAGCATTACATGTAAAAGATCACTCTGAGATGATGTTGTTAAAATGGTATCTAGATTACTGCCTACTGTGAATAACTCCGTGACACTTTTGGATTGTTTTTATTATTAAGAAATATGTCCTATTATGTAATAAGCTATTGGGGGCTGAAACAATGTTATAAAGGGAATTTTGATTTAACAGACTTATATGGCAATTTGAGTGTTTTAGGAACAAAGGCCTTTGTGTCTTTATTATCCATTTTTGTCTTACCCTCCAATAGTAAAAAGAAGGCACAGGAATATCTATGTTAAAGAAGATATTTTGGATGAATTTCCAAAGGGAGATATCAAATGTGATGAATAATTAATTCTCTTTCTTTTGTTGCTATTATTATTCTATAATTATTTTTCAAATAATTAAGCTCACATAGTAGTTTTTATAAGAGGAATTAAGATTGTTACTTAAACAGCTAAATAATTGTATTACAATTAAAAGATAGTGTTTATATGCATTTACTACTCTGTGAATGATCTCTATTCTAACTGACTGCCCTGTTTTGTACCCCGTTAAAAAAAGCAGTCCATGTTCACAAAAGAGATGCAGTGAAACTGATGCTGGCTGTAAAAGTGATTAAGTATGATAAGTGTTTCTTTTATCATGAAGAAACACATTCAAAAAAGGCTGCTTTTTTACCTTATTTGTTTTATAAGAGTAGGTTTCAAAAGTTTGAACATGTTGTTCTATCAAATCAACCTCTTTTATTTCAAAATAACAAATAAAATTAGGCTTCACAATATATGGACCCTTGGTCAACTTTAAAGCTTTATTCAGATGTCAGGTATATTTGTTCATACTTATGTGTACTGGATGATGGTTAACCAGGGATGATCTACACAACACCTTGACCATAACTAATATTCCTTGGGTTGTGATTATATTGTGTATGATGAGTATGTTTGACAACATATAAAACACAAACAGGAATATAGCTTATAAACATGATTATTGGAAAAATAAATTCTCCCTATATAAAGTTTCCAATAAAATTGCTAAGAAATATGGTGTATCAGTAACTTCTTTTTCTATGATGATATTTTAGGTTTACATAAAGCCTATTTTAAAGTCTGTAGTATTTCTGAAATTCAGCTTTATTCTCTCTCTCTCTCTCTCTCTCTCTCTCTCTCTCTCTCACATATATACACACAGACACTGAAGTAAAATACTGAAATAACACAAATAGTTTCTTTTTCTATATGCATGGACAATTATTAAGAAATATTATTTTATTAATTATCTATATATATTTTTTGTTTTTATGAAATATTATTTATGAATTCTTTAGAAAATGATAAGCTATGATTTAAAAAAAAATTAATTTGCATCTTGTATCTGGAAAGGCCCGCTTTTAAAAATCTACTGTCACGGTTGGGCTTCAGGTTTGGTGCAGTAGGGGGCGCTCTGTTCTGAATTAAGCCTACAGTTAATGGTGGTTTTTATATCCTGGTTTGGTCAGGACTGCAGTTCCTTGGGTCTTGTTTTGGTCAGGACTGCAGTTGTTGTATCAGGTTTTGGTTACTATGGACAATAAAGTTATGTCCTGGATTACTGGCTCTGCGTTGATGTCCTACCCACACCCTACCACCGTTAAATCTACCAGAGCCATATACGTAGTCTACGTAAAGTACTTTATATACACAAGACTGCTAACACCAGTAACTTGTGTCAACAAAGATAATTAAAATAAATGATCAATTTCATATTTATGTATTTTATCATATTGCATTTTCTTTCGTTTGTTTTTAATGCAGGTAATCATTTGTGTATTACAGTTTTGTTAGCAAGGTTAAATGGGTCTTAGATGGGACCGCCTGTACAGCACATTTTTTTGCGTTTCTCCTGTTTTACCTTCTTCTTGTTCTATTTTATAAGGCTTTATATAGCATGTGAAAGGAAATACACTGGAATACATTTTAGTGTGCTAAATTAAATGTTTTTTTTACCCCCCAAGAGATTAGAAGCATATCTAAAAGAGTTAGAAAAGGATTAACTGACCTGGCTTTGTTTCTTTCATGTTCTCTGAGGATAGGTTCTCCACTGAATCTTCTGATATCTTCCTTGACATGGATGCTCTCCATGTGGAGGTGCCCAGGGGTCAGAACAGACACAGGCATCAGAGGGGCAGAACGCACCTGGTGGACAGCATACTCAGGGTATATGAAAGGTGGGCTACACAAATTAGTTCTGATCTTCCATTGTGGTGGGGGAGGTGGGTCCAGTATATCAGGAGATTGTGTGTAAGGCTCAATGAGTTTGCCTGTGCTATTCAGGTTGATGTTGAGGTTGACATTTGGAGTTGAAGAGAAAGACTGATAGTCAGAAGGGGTGTGTATGTGGTCTTCAGAGAGAGACTGTGCCTCTGAAACGTGTCTCTCCGTAGGTGGTTTCAGTTGGACTGTGGCTCTTGCTCTATGGCATTGATACTTGTGTCCATCTGAGCGCTTACTCTCTTTATGGATCTGTTGCAATTGAATACAGATTAGGACATTTTTTGTTACATTCTAGGTCAAAGCAAAGCATTTCACAGGTTATTAGTTTGCGTGTGCTACAATGACACCAAGCACAATGTGCAACACTTGAAGCAACTGTTAACTAGCTGTACACTAATTGGAAATTGATCTTCAAAAGACCACCAATTGATGATACAATGTTACCATGAATAAAATAATTTCACCAAATATGATCAGCATCCTAAATGTATTACATTTACATTTTCGGCATTTAGCAGATGCTCTTATCCAGAGCAACTTTAATGTCCTAATTACAGGGACAGTCCTCCCCGGAGCAATTCAGGGTTAAGGGTCTTGCTCAGGGACCCAGTGGTGGCAGTGCTAGAAGTGGGATTCGAACCTGGGACCTCTTGAGCCATAGGTCCATAGGCAAGTATCCTACCACTAGATCACCGCCACCATATTACTTTCCAAAAAGAAAAAAAAAACTAATCAAATTAGAAATTCATGCCACATGGAGGGCTTTGAGATTAATATGAAGCCTACTTTAAACCATTGTTAGAACAGGAGGCGGAAGATTCCACCCCTTTGTGCAGAAATATTTCTTATTTATACAGCTGGTTTACAGCCATTGTCATGAAGCAAGGAGGGAAGGGATGTATAGATAATGCTTTTTGCTGCAGGCCTGGCATGCACGGTGTTCTGCCACACATTATTCGTTGAGGTCTGGGGCTGTGTCGCAGCATGTAATGCCTCTGATTTAGCCAAAACCAGCTTTCACCATTCTAATGGGAAAATATTTACTCTCCTCTGCCTGCCAGCATTAGGGTGACCGCTCAAGTGCTCAAAATAATGATGCTTCTCCGTTCCCCCTCTCTCTGCTGCACAGGCTCCTTTTCAAGACGTTTCAGAGGCTCCATTGTGCCTGAACAACTCTATCAGAAATTGCGTCCATCACAGTGGAAATGAAATCCCGGGTGACAGTGCGCCCACTGTGCAGACATTTTCATCTTGAGAGGAAGCCCTTGCTGACAGTTATGCATTAGGGCAATGGATTGTGCCAAGCAGCCCCATCTACACCCACAGAGAAAGAGAGAGAGAGAGAGAGAGAGAGAGAGAGAGAGAGAGAGAGAGAGAGAGAAAAGAAAGAAAGTAAGAAAGAAAAAAAGAAAGAAAGAAAGAAAGAAAGAAAGAAAGAAAGAAAGAAAGAAAGAAAGAAAGATGAAATCAATAAAGTGAAAAAGAGTGAAGAGACCTACTTTCAGTTTTTGAGTTTTTTGCATCCATATCAGCTCTGGGTCTTGAACATTGTCTGGGCTTCCATAACCGTCAATGCTGGTGTCCACAGAGGTCTGTGGGAGCTTGAGACAAGATAGAGCCTAAGACAGAATGACCGAGTGATAGTAAGACAGTAAGCAGATGGTTCCTTACATAATTCCTATGTATTCCAGTGACACGTTAAGGAAAATACATTGATTTTGGCAAAGTAATGTGTAAAATGCATATAGAGAGCAAATGATTTTCAATAACCAGGTGTGTTTTATAACCCTGCAACAAAAAAAGACTTTTTTACATATCCTGAACTACTTAATATTAAGTACTGCATCCATCCCTCACATATAGGTCTCTGAAGCATGTTTCGGAATTCTATTGATTTCCTATACAACAGTCCTTTCGGAGCAGTTTGAGGATAAGTGTCTGTATACACTCACATTACATCAATTCTCTCTCTCCATTTTTCTTAATGCACCCATTCACGGAGGGCATATTTGCTGCTAATACTGTAATGAAAATCATTTAGTAAACTTGAAGTCACTTTGGCTGCAGAGGACAATCCAGCCTGATCGATGCTATTGATGGCTTGAGGAGTCCCTGAATGAACGTGGCTAATTCTGAAAGCCCGAATGGAACAAGGTCGAAGAAAAGCATGCTGCAGTAAGTGGATTGAGTTGTAACATATCCATCAATAAACAGGCAGCCGTGCTGGCCTATCTATTGGGTGAAAGGCCAAGAATGCAGGGAGCTGATCTCTCTAACACCTCTGCTTCTGCTGCTGCCAGTCAGATTCATACGATAAGGAATACTGTTTATTTATTGCAGAAATAGATACAAAATTTAAATCAATTACAAGCTGACCAAAGGACCAGCATAAAGTAGAGACAATAGTCAGCCTGATTAATTTAAAAACAGCAGCATGTGTGAACTGAAAGAAGCAAATTAAACTGTCTGCAACTAGTTCAACCAAACTGAAGAAACAGACAAAAAAATGTATCCTAAATATTATCAACGTTACACAGTGTACAGCCCAACCAGTGGCCCGAAAATAAAAAAAGGTCTGCGGATAAAACGAAATAATATGTAATTAGTTTCACACTTAAACCATCACCTCTGAAATGTGTGGAAATCCATAAACTTGTTTTGATTTTCTGTCTTTCTGATCTCATGCCAGCTATCACAGAAAGTGCTTAACTAATCAGGCATTTTGGTTGTCAGGTATTTTAACTTATTTAAACTGGTATTGTTCACAAAATAATCATTGATCCAGTTCTTATAGCATGACCTTCATAATTTACCATACTGAAAATATTTAACGATACTACTACAATATAACAGACGCAGAATGGGCAAATTTGACTCTTTGGCGCGCTGCATTTTGCAAGTCTGGGTAGGTGTTGTTCTATTGTGCAGTAACAGGTGTGTGTGCGTGTATGTGTATGTGTGTGTGTGTGTGTGTGTGTGTGGCAGACATCATACACATGCCCTTCATGGCCTCTCCGTGGCAGCAGGCCACAGCCTCTGCCCAAGCCACTGCCACTGGCTTTTGTCCACTATTTTAATAATCTCAATCAAATTGAGAAAATGATCAAACAAAATTGCATTTTGAGCTTCATAAGCTGTGTAATATCTATTCTGTTAAATTGGGGCCCGTAATTGCCTCTTGGGGCGAGATGAGGCACAACAAAGTCAGGCAATCTGAGCTTGCCATTTTCCTCAAGACTGAGAAACACAGCTTTTGCAATGAGGACTTCAAAGGCTTGCAGTTCTTGAATTGCATTTGGTTGCTATTGTGGCCGCCCAGGCAATCTTGATTAGGTGTTTACACTGAGGTAGGGTGTACAGTGGCAGAGAGCTGCGGAGCCTCGGTCTAGAGCTATTAAGAGATTGTACATTATGTTCCTGGCTTTGAAGTGAGGGTCTGGGAGATGACGAGGGACTCTGGCTGAGTGCAATGGCACAAGATTGCTCTGCTACTTCTGTCTTTATCAAAGGAGCCTCTGCAGGGGCTCAGCATCACTCCCCCACTAGCAGCCACAAAGTTGGCGCATTATGAGATTGTGTACATTTAATAACATAGCTAATTATCTGGAGTAAAGAGCCTGTCAAAAAGCAAATAGTGGCTTTTTAAATAGACCAACAGCACATTCACACAAGGCCAGGTAATGATGTCGCAGCTAATGTGACTTGATAGGACCCCTTTTTTTCCTTGTTTGAAGGAAAAATAAAAATAAATAAAATGGCACACCAAAGGGATCTGTATAAGAATATAAGATCAGATAAATGGGAACATGCAGTATTATGCCTTGTGATCTTTCCTTTTTAAAAGAATAGAAAACAATCAAAGCTTTATATAAAAAAAAAGTACAATAGTAAAATTCTGATCACGTGTGTTGGTCTTTATTATGGGTTTGTTTGATAAAAATATGATAAGATAAAGGGGTTTTGGACCATAACAACTTCCACAATATGTGACCTACCTGACAGATTGGGTCAGATCTGTGGAGGTGCAATCAGCAAGGCATTTAGGGAGGGAGGTCTTGGCTCTGTTTACCGTGTCACAATGCTAACAGCTCTTCACTATGCTAATGCAGCTGACATGAGACATTAAGGTGGGTATGGGCTCAGATGGGCCAGCAAAGGCCTGAAATGTGAAAATCTTCATATGGTGCAGCACACAGCCAGGCTGAGCTCGCCAATTACATGGCGGAGCCAGGTGCACTGATAGCTAAGAGCCTATTGGTAACCATGCCTCTCTGATGTTCTTAATAGCTACTGTTGTGCAGATCAACTCATAATAGGCACTACATAGCCAGACATGCTTCCTTATCCCTTTTCTGCTCCCAGTGTCTGCCAAATTAATTTCCGAGCCGCAGTTAGATTAGGCTGCTTGTTCTCTTTCAGTAGTGGCCCAATATAATAGCAAGGTCACTTACACATTCACATAAAAAAAAAAAGAGCAATGATACAGGTCAGGTCATACCAAATGTGGGATACTCGTTGAGCAGAAACAATGTGAACATCTGCTTACAATGGACTAGAGAAAGTAGGCTGTTCTGAACCAAAAATACAAATGCTCTAGTACATCCATAATGTCAGTAACAATTATACTTCAGGTCAACAGCCGTATGTCTTTCATTTGCAGGCAAACGCATGAAACCAGGTAAACAGGTACACAGGCATTATACACTGTACATTTATCATATACAATTCTACATATAATAATACATATCCTTTCATATTTCATCAGCTAGTTAATGAATTCATTCCAGTTTTAACTCAAGTTATTCTGAATATTCTAAAATTAAACGGTAATGTTAGATTGTTAATTCCCCCTTGGAACAAGGTAATTTGGTCAATCATTTGATTTGTAGAACAGCACAAACTTTATTATCAGTCCTAATTATGAACCTAATTATCAGTCCAGTTTAAAGACTAATCATATGGTCTTTGAGAAATGAAAACATGCATAAAGAAGAAAGAATTAATGGACAGGAGAAGGGCCATAAAAACTAAGACTGTGTGCTGTGTTATTGCGTCCCCTGGTGGTCTATTGAGAGAATGCAGCCTAACACAAACCGCAAAAACGATACATTTGATCCAATTGGTTTCCAACTACCATGGTTAAAAAAGAAAAAGCTCAGAGTGATTTGAGGAAATGTGTTGTGATTTTCTTTGAATAACTTTATTATTTTCACCCAGACCCTTTTTTCACCCAAAAAATTTTATGTGCCATACTGCCATTTCTTAGACTATATTATTAAAAAAAACTCCTCCAGCTGAAACTGGATATTGTATAATGGAGGATCATTAAACAGTAGCCTCTTTCAGACTGTGAATATAACTAACTACATACAATGTTTTCTCTACATATTAACTACATACAATGTTTCCTCACTAAACTATATTCACCCAAGTTACAACTTCAAGAACCATAGGATCATCGTATCAATACATACCTCATTTATCTCGTCTTGTTTCCTTCCTTTTTGCCCATAGGCCTTCAGATAGGACCCTTGTTTCTGTGTGTTCAATCCTAACGTTGCTTTATTGCGCTCTACTATGTCTTCTCTTGACCTAGGTTGTCTAACTTTTTGAGAATGTCTCCTATGTGCAAATACCATGTCGAGCTCATCTTTACTTTTTTCCTGGGCAGTAGCACTGCTTTGATCCTCTCTACCGTTCTGCTTGTTACTGTCTTTTAGCTGCCTATGCTGTGGAGAAGTGATGTGGTATTCAAAGAATCTGTTCTTAGCCTTCAAGGCTGTGTTGAACTTCAAACGTGGTGTACTCTCAGAAGATGTAGATGAACTTTGCATGTCCAGCATCTTTGTATCTTTATCTTCATGACTGAACTGGCTTTGCTGAGGGTGAAGGTGAAAGGAAGACGAGGGAGGCCTAGGCTGAATAATATCCATCTTTGCCAAAGCAGGTTTTCTCACTACTACATATTCCTGCCTTTCTATTTCAGTCACATCTTCTGTGTGCCTCTTAGTGTATCCAGGCTCATCAGAAAAATCCAAGGAATCCAAGGAGAGGAACTGAGTCTCGGCCAGATTCCTTCTCCAGTTTGGATCATAGCGCAAGTCAGCATATTGATCCCCAAGAGTGCTCAGCCTGAAATGTGAAAGATGACACATTCACTTAGCTGCCAATTCCTTTTGTATACTTAAACTTGAGTGCAAAAACATCTGTCATACCTGTCATTTTACCTGTATTTGTAATGATTTTTTCTATTAAAAATGAAAAAAAAAAAGTGAAAATAAGTACACATTAGCTATGGAGAACATGCTTGTGCACTTTATAATATTCAAATATTGTTAATTTGATTAATATATAAAAAATACATGACATAGGTGCACAGCAGGTTGGAGGTACATAGTTACTAACATGCTTGATTCTTTAAAAATGTCCAGTCTTTAAAAAAATGTCCATCAAATGACCAAATACCATTTCTAGTAAAACTAAAGACATAGCAACAAACTGAGATTTTCAGATTTCAACTAAGCTGTAGTGTGAAATGTGTTTCACTCTTGAAAATTAAAAATATATCTTAAAAACTGTGATGTAATATAATGTAAATAATATAATGTAAAAAAATATATAATGTAGACTCATTAATTGTAAAGTATAATGTAAACTATAATGTGTAGAGCACTTTAATTTTTTACAGCTCAAAAAATAAATTAAGATCATCTCACATTATTAGAATATTCATTTTTGAGTATAACGGTATAAAAACTGGGCATGTCTCAGTCTAGTTCATTAGGGGAATAATTAGAAAGACTTGACATTAGTGAAAGAAAATGGCCATTTTCTTTCACTAAAGTCATAGAGTAAGCCGCAGAAGGTAGTTGTTGAAAAGGCTGGCTGTTTGTAAAGTGCTGTATGAAAGCACATAAAAGTAAAGTTCACTGGAAGTGTGTCAGAAGTGTGCACAAGCAACAAAGATGACTGCAGCCTTGAGAGGACTGTCGAGAAAAGTTGATTCAAAAACTTTGGAGACCTGCACATGGAGTGAAGTGAAGATGGTGTCATTGCATCAAGATGTACTACATACTGATGTCTTCAGGGCTGGGGCTGTCACATCCCTAATATCAAGCTATCCTTGACCAAGAGACAGCACCACAAGCATCTTACCTGGTCAATGGAAATAACAAACTGGACTAATGCACAGTGATTCACAATCCTCTTTTCAGATAAAGTGAATTTAAAAATGACACGAAATTAAATTTTGCACGTCATTCGGAAATCAATGGTTTTTAGTCCAGTGTGAAGTTTAAGCATGGTCTGTGATGATATAGGGATGGTTTTATGATGCTGGTGCACTGTGTTTTATTGAGTCCAACCTCAACATAACCATCTACCAGGAGATTTTACACCACTTCATGCTTTCATCTGCTGACAGGGTTTTATGGAGATGTCGATTTCACCTTCCTGCACTGCCAGAGCTACTACCAAATGATTTGCTGACAATAAAATTACTTTGCTCGACTGGCCAGTCAAACAGTCAGACTTGCCCAACCTGGTACTGTCAGAGGAAGTAAAACACTTAAAGCCAATAAACAAATGAGCTGGAGGCCACTATCAAAGAAAATAAAACCTTCAGCAACACCCAAGCAGTGTAAAAGGACATTTCTGTATTGTAAATTGTTTTTTGACTGACTCTAGGAAATATTCCATTATTTTGAGATACTGGATTACATTTTCATAAGCTATAATGCATAACGATTAAATAATTATCAAAATGAAGACAAAAAAGGCCTGAAATATTTAACTTTGCGTACAAAGAGAATATATGCAAGTTTTCCTTTTTGAGTTAAATAAAAAATGCACCTGTATAAGTAAAGATTCAGATTAACCTGCCATCTAGTGAGGACATCTGTGATATCGCTGTAACCAGCTTGTGCAACAGATAATTTTAGTATGGTTATGGTGTTGTTATATATAGTGGCGACAGAAAGTTTCCAGACCTTTAAATTTTCATACATTTTCTTGAGTTTCAGATTTGTATTAAAGCTGATTCGATTAATTTGCATATAGTATTGCACGATGATACAAGTTGTTTAGTTTTCACCGTAAGATACATCATCAACCACAAGAATTTTTATGTGCCTTTCAAAACAATGAATTCTATTGCAGTCAGGTAGAGCAAGGTTCACTCGTCCTCCAAATTACCCACATCTCTGTTCAGGCCTTTTTGGGACACACTGGCTAAACCATATAGGCCACACCTTATAGCTTATGAAACTGAGTAACTGAGATCCTAAAGTAAAATGTTTTCATCATGAACAAATAAATACATGTCAATACCATTAAATTTAAACATTGCATGTTTAAAGGAGCTCATCACAAACCAGTTATATATATGAGCAAAAAAGTCTATCAAAAAAACACTGAGAGGAAAAAAAGACTGGGGTCCCACACAGTCAGGATGGAGGTAGCTGCATGTAGCTCGAGGCTAAGGTGAAGGTGAAGTTGGAAGAGTTTAGGCAGACACTGGGAAGGACACTTCAGATTCCAGAATCTGTGTTTCCACAGTGCAGAATGGCCTCCCATTTAAAGTATAACAAAGGATCTGCTATTTTAAATAGGCTACAGAATGAGGCCTTATTGTGATAACCTCTTGCAGAATAAAAATCTAATTTCCTTCAAATGAGGGTAGTTATATGGAAAGTGCCAAAATCAGAGGTCTTTCAAATAAATTTAAAAGCACGTACTCTAACATCATTTTCAAAGGCTGCCATTATCTATTAGGCAAGTGAATACAAGCTGTTAATCATTTCAATTATGTTTCATTGGCCGCTCTACAATAAAAAGGTCTTATCATGTTGTCAGCGATCTGTTCCATGTCAGGTTTTGTCTTTGTTTACTGGGTCTATTTCAGAGAGCCTAATTACTCACATCCATTACTGAGGGCACAATATACTGTATTATGCTCACCAGAGCATTCAAGTCGATCTTGCATAATGACATGAATATTTAGGATTTGGACCTAAACCTTTAATTGCCCCAAACTCCTTTAACGTCAATATCAAAAAAATCAATGTAAATGTGGCAAATCAGTAAACAATGATGAGACAAAAAACATCTGATGTGTCTGAAGTTTTCAGAGAACCCTTTGAAAATCTAACTGTTTAATGTGGTTCAATCATGTCATACTTCTCCACACAATTTGTTAAATACTGGGTTTCATGTATTATTATATTTTTCCCAGTTATACATGGTTCTTTGTTTTGAAAACACCTTTTCCCCAACCTGCCATGCCTGTTGCTGAAGCACTCCAAGTGACTTCATTGTGAATGAGCAGAGAGAGAGAGAGAGAGAGAGAGAGGCAGAGAGAGAGAGAGAGAGAGAGAATCTGTGAGTGTTAGACCTCACAGAGAGATGGGCTTGGGGCAACAGTCAGAACAGACACACACAAAGATCACAAGGATCCAACAGTATGTATGTTGTGTGTGTGTGTGTGTGTGTGTGTGTGTGTGTGTGTGTGTGTGTGTGTGTGTGTGTGTGTGTGTGTGTGTGTGTGTGTGTGTGTCTGTGTGTACGTGTGTGCACTTGCTTTATGTGCTCTCCTGTGGATTTTCCTCCAGTGTCTTTCAAAACCAGTGAAACTGATTTAGGTTCCATGGCATCACACACAAACATACAAACACACACACGCACACGCACACACACACACACACACCCTCACACACGCACACACACACACAAACATACATTGTTACAAAAGACTGCATATAAGGCCTAAAAGTAGTTCTTTATGTTCTATTAGCATCTGTCTGGTACTGATGCTAAAAAGCAAACGTGCACCCAGGAACCAGTAGAAGCCCTCCAGGAAGGGAATTTCAGCTGGAATGACTGCAACTTTCTTGTTTAGGTGCTATAAAAAAAAGAAAGAAACCACAACATAACTCCCATTTTCCGCTCTCACTCTCCCAGCCCTGTTTAGACAGATTTGTACTCCTTAAACCCAGAAACTACCTCCAGGCCTCCCTCTCTCTCTCTCTTTTTCTCTCTCTGTCCTCTCTCTCTCTTCTCTCTCCTCTCTCTCTCTCTCTGAGCATTATAAGAATAAAATAAAGTAGAAACAAAATAATAAAATAAGTTAAGGTAAAGATAAAATATAAATAAACATAAATATAAGATAGACCAAAATAATCTAAATAAAAAAGGTGCTCTCTCTCTCTCTCTCTCTCTCTCTCTCTCTCTCTCTCTCTCTCTCTCTCCCTCCCTCCAGTCTTTTTTTCTCTTTTTTTCAGTCTTGTTTCTCTTCTCTTTTATCGCCATCACCTGACAGACTTGGCAGGTTCTCTAATGACCAGCTCCAGAAGGGAGTCGCCTTCAATAACTGCTTCATCATTTTGAGTCAGTTTGCTAAATTTTGCTAATTTTACAGCTGGCTAAAATTGAATGTCCTTTTCTCTCTGCTCTCAGCATCTTTGCGCTTCAAACATTTCCCAAACACACTCATTTTTAAGCTGGCTATCAACAGCCCTTGTGGAAAAAAAGATCAGTTTTAAGCAAGGCAATATAAGGCAACACACACACACACATCCAAAGCCAGTGACGGGCAATCAGTGGTGCTGTTCCATCGGCTGAATTCAACCACTTGGTTTCTTGCAATCCTTTCATGAATGTTACAGATGAGAAAGACTTAACAATACTTTTAATTATTACAAAAAAAGTATTTAATAAAATATGTACATAGCTTGCGTCATTAGAAACACATCATTTGCTATCAAAGTTTGATATGAAGACTATTGACAGAACTCATTCATTTCGAAAGGGAATCATATGTGCCATGTTGATTTGGCTTAGCCGTATATAGTTAACCACCACAGTCGGCACAGCAAACTTCATCCAGTGGATGAAAGAATCTTACTGATTGTTTAGTATTTTCTTATTTATAGTGGAAACTGAGACTAGATCATGATTATATGACATGATTAAAGCCACCTGTCTAGCCTCACAGGGCTGAGGGCAGATTTTATGAAGTGCCATGTTGCAAAGCCTGTGTTTAAAGCTACAGGGGAGTAAACGGGGACTCTTGGTGTAGTTAGTGCAAATTACAAAGCACCAAGGGATGACCCCCCCACCCCCCACAAAAAATGTCACAGCTAATGAAGTCAGTAAAGAGCTTCAGCTGGCTGGAAAATGCTACTGGTCTGGACTAACAGTGTTGGTCACATTGATGGAGAGGATTTTTTTATATACGAAAAGCAACAGATTTTTTATGTGATATGAGTTCCATTTCCATTTCAAAGCTGACCTGAAATCCACATTTATACCCACTGACCAACTTATATTCATTACTGGTGCGTGTCTTTCCACAGGATTGCTGTTGATTATTTAGGTAAAGAAGTTTGCTCACAACAGTAGTGACACTGACATGATAGTGATATGGTAGCATGTGTGGTGCTGGCATGGATGCATGGATGCATTGTTTCTGGATTTTTTACACACGAGATTCACTGTTGTGCATAGAATGGTCCACCAGCCAAAATGTACACACTGACCACTGATGAGTAACTAGAGGATGATTAACACAAACTATGCATCATCAAACAGGCTGCTGTCTCTAACCTTACAAGCTAAATGTTTCTTATAAAGTGCACAGTGACTGTACACCTTACGTCTGTCCATCCAGTTTAACAGAAAATTGTTGAATATAGGCTCAAACTGAAAAGCTGGCAACGATGACACTGTGTAGTGTGAAAGAATGAACGCTTAGATCGCTCCTCTTAAAAACGGCCTCACATTCCACTTTGGAGCTGGAAGATCATAAAACCTGCTGTATGACACATACACACAGACTCTCCCTCTATCACATACACACTTCATTTTTTTGCGTGTGGACATCTGAATGTAGATGAGCTATAAAAAAGGGCCCTAATTGTGTTCTTGATTCATAAAATTAAGCTGTAAACACTTTCCCAACTGAAGAGGATAGCACACAGTCCCATCAGTCCTAGCACTCCTCTCCGTTCATGAACCGACAGCCCTAAAAGCAATAGCTTCAACAGAGTGCTGTTGTGAGCGAGAGTAGCTGTGTGGTCATGATTTACACTTCTTTATCAGTTGCTAATGGGACTGCGAATGTGTATGCTTGCAGTTCGACCTATATGTCAACTAGCACTCACTAGGAGACCTGCAGATCCCAGCAGAGTCCAGTCAGACTTAATGGATACCATGTGCTACTTTCTCAGACTAGTGTAGTCTACTCTGTAGCAGTGTATATACTGAAAGTAAATGATCAACAACCCACTCAAACACAAACATATACACTGCCTTACCAGCTTATTACAAACACCTNGTAGACATATATATATATATATATATATATATATATATATATATATATATATATATATATATATAAGAGAGAGAGAGAGCTAAAGATCACTTATGATTGGTATTCTTCCTCACCTGAAGAGTTATTGGATGACATCGTGCTGGTATTATTCACTGCGGTGCCCTCTGTTGTTTCAGATATCAATTCAGTGGTTTCATTTACTGCAAGAAAACATTTCAGATTAGTAAAGATCATTATCAGTGTGTTTAACAAAAATACTCATAAATGAAAAGCAGGAGAGACATGGAAGAGTTACAATTGTTTCTCTACTAGCCTCTTACCCTTTGTGTTATTGTATGATAAAGTGCTGTCATTGATTTTTGGGGCATCTGTGCTTTCTGGCTGTGAATGACTGCTGGTGTACACTGAAATAAAAAAAAAATTATTTGTGAATAATTACAATAATGATGATGCTGATGAGGATGACGTTGATAGTGATGACAAACGAATACAGAAATTAATGAATTGATGAAGGAGGGAATGAATTAAATGCATTTTTTTTTCCAAGTTCCCTCTTTATGCCTCCAAAAGGGGAAATTCTAAAGAGCTTGACCAAATTCGAACGCACTTTGTAGGACCATCAGCAGGTGGAGCAAAAGTCGTTTAAACTATGTAATTGGATCTTGAGATAAGATCTCACATCAGCAGTTAGTCTGCCTTATTATTCTGCATTTAAAAAAATTTCCTACCCTGGGTTGAATATTTATTTAATATAATTATTCAGTTATTATTATGATAATGACTATAACAGAGCTGTCCAAATAATTTAAAAGACATGATAATTTAATAGATAATTAATTTACTCATGGCATAGACCTGTCTACGACACACTTGTTTTTAGTCTTTAAGACACAAATCTTACTTTTAGCTACACAGATGAACAGTCCTGAGTCCTAAACTATGTCCACAAGTCTGCCCAACCTCTATTTCTGGAAGGAATATATAGAATATGAAAACAGTCTGGGCTATGTAGGCGACTATTGACTTTGACTATTGACTACTGACTGTTTACTATTATTGACTTTCTCAATAAATTTAAGTACTAGTTTTTTAGGTTTGTTTTGAAGAACGTGCTTACTTGTATTGGTGAACTGCGGAACAAGAGTTGGAGTGATGACTTTCTCTGTCGATGTTCTAGTGTATTCTGGAGTGGTTTCTTTACCTGGCAAGACAGATCATTGGTCATAATTAATCATGTTGCTAAATCAAAGAAATAATGTTGCTAAACTAATATTATTAATACTTATTAACTAACTAATAAGACTAATATTTTTTCTTCATTGAACTTTCTTTGGCACTGGAAAACACATTGCTATTTTGAAGAAGTCACTGACCATGTGATTAATGGTGAAAAACAAAAGGGAAACTACCAGAGAGTCCACCATGTGAACTGCGTCCCACTACACTCTAAACCAACAAAATCCCCTTAGCAAATTTCATTTCCTGCTTATGAGAAAGTGTCCAGTTATGTTTCACACCATCCTAACTGGACTCCCCTGTACTTTTTTTCTCTGAATTAATATATCTTCTTACCCTGTGATCCTATAAGGACGAAGTCTACAAGTGGCGAGCCATACAGAGCTGGATGGTAGGCCAGGCATTTTACTGTAGTGGGCCTATTGGTGGCCTTCACTTGCAGAAGACTAACTACGGTGTACTTATTGGATCCATTTCCCAACACATAGTCTGGCTGAGCTGTAAGTAAAGCACAGGACAAATCAGCATATCTGGATGTGCGATATGATATGAGAATGCAACACTTTTAGTTCAGTAAAATGATGTTTACAGGAGACCTGGAAAGACTCTGTACCAGTTATATATAGACTTGAAAATTGCATCCCTTAAAAACATCTAATAATAAGGCCATTAATAATATATTAAATAAAAATGTTTTCTAATCATAGATAGTAACATGTTGTTTGGTATTTATGTGTCAATTTTTGTTCCTTATCGGTAGAGTATTGTTTTACTATTGGCTGTCCTTGGCTGACCTTAACTTGTTCCGCAATTCCTTGTATGACGTTCCTTTATAGTGGGTTGCTAGTGGGTGTGGATCTAAAGGGTAAATTTTAAATCTTTTTATATTTAGGCTAAGGTGGTTTCCTTATCTGGATATAGGCAAGAAGGCATTCACGGTTAAAAATAAAGATTCCTAACTAAATTAACTAAATGAAAACTATTTATTTCCTGAATGTATCATTCTTGTAAAATCTATGTTGATGTAGCCTTTACATTATGGTGGAGAGGATCTTTAAAAGTTTAAAAACCTTAGTTGAGATCACATATTGACTCTGTAAAGAACATTCCCTGAAATGTTCTTTAGGGAAACAATTTGTAAGGAAATCTCTGAGACTAAAGGTTCAGAGGGACCCTCAATCTTACCCTCAATCTCTAGGCCGTTGTCCAGCAGCCACGAGAGCCTGGGTGGATGACCATTTGCCGAAGCTGAACATTTAATCATTGTTTTATCATTGTGTTCTGTCTTCTCCATCATTACACCACCTGAAATTTTAGACATTTTTATTAAAGTTCATGATTACCTAATTTAATATAAACAGGAGGGTTACTTTTACTGCCCAAAAAACTAGTTTTCTCCAAAACGCAGTAACTTTACTGGAGAAAACAAAACCATTCTTTACTCTCAATGTAAGTCAATGGGAAGCATTTTTATTTGTAGCTTTGGAACATTCCTATTGGTTCATTAATCACTAAAGATACACACAATGGAAAAGGTACAAAAAAAAGCGACAAATGGAGATAAAATGGCGACACCCTTTTGACTGTGATTAAATGTGCTTTCTACTGAGATATAATCTATTCAACACACATGGGAGTTGATGTTTAGGTGATGGGTTTAAAATCTTGAAACAAACATTGCTAGTGAATGTGACTTTCAGGACTGAAGCTTAACCCTTTTGTGAAGTATCTTGGATTTAGCAGATGCTTAAAACAGATGAAAAAAGCCCATACTCACTCAAAACGATTACTTTGTATCTTTTTGTAACAACTTGGTGGCCATAATGTAGACATTTGTAGACACCTCCATGTTTGAAAGTGATGTTAGATATGCGTACTGAATATTCTGACTGGGTTAATTTGACAACCTCATTCCTGTTTTCTCTCAGGGCTGTAATGCAACATGAAAAACATTGTATTAGTGAATGTTGGAGCACTGGTTTCTAAAAATAGGTTTTGCTGCTTCTTTTAAATACAGGGAATGGACTGTCTGTGGTAACTGATAGTACAAATACAACACATGGCTAGGTTAAATATAGCTTAAGGTACTGCTGTTTTTTTACCCTGTTGAATGTCACAATATGTAATGTTTATTTTATTATGTGCATATCTTACCCCGGTGTTTGTTGAAGAACATGACAAAGCCATCTGGATTTCTCCATTCTACATGGCCGCTCCCATTAATGTTTTTGATGGGGCAGGTCAGAGTCAGCGCTCGCCCTTTTAGAACTGTAAACTGCTTCACCGCCAAGCATTGGGTTACACCTGTACAAACAAAACAGCATTTCTGGATTTCTAAAAACAATGTAAAGAGTTGACCAAGTTTTTGAGTCCAAATTGAGTACATTCAAGTTTAATTTTATCTCAGTGTTTTTTTGCACAGAACGAGTCCAAAATAACTGTTTTGTAATTAGCAGACTATGACCATGACTACAGCCACTGAGTGGGCTAACAAGAGTGTCATTGGTATATAGAACATAGGGGGGCGGATAAGGCGGTAGTCTCCACTCACTCAGTTTTTACTCATAATGTTGCTTGCATTGCTAGGGGGGCTGCAGACAGGAAGGAAAAGCTGACTTTACAGGCAAGTGTGAGAGTGAACTGAGAGTGGTCTACATATTTATCTGTGGTTAGAATGCTGCAGGTAGGGAGGAACTTGCCACTTTGACTCACAAAGATACACTCTCTGACAGGAAACGGTGGCGTTAAGATTCACTCATGATATATTCATGAGAACATGAAAAAAAATTAAAAAATACAGACTGAAGTCTCTGTATCCTCTACCCTACTGTAGGTGTTGTTTTATGACGAGGACATGCAAAAACACACTAACGCCTCTGTACTCTCTGACCTACTGTAGGTGTCAGTTTTATGATGACAACATTGCAAGAACAGAGTGAAGCCCCTGTACTCTCCAACCTACTATAGGTGTCAGTGGGTGACAAGACGCCTCTGCAATAACTAACTACAGCTAGCTGCAGGTCTGTCTGTGGGAAACATTTAATAGACATAGAATACCAGCTTGAATGATAACTAGTAGTTCTTATCTCTTTCTGAACATTTATATTTTTGTGGTTTCTGTTGAGTGTTGCAGTGAACAAAAAGATTAGACAGATAACACTACTAAAAGAGTTTCAAAAAGGAAAACAAAACCTCAAATTTTGGCAAAATTATTTTCACTTATTTGCAGGGGAGTTTCTCTGCTTAGGCTTTGTTGTATACATCACTTGTTTCCAACAGCTCAAAGCTTAAATAATGCAAAATCAAATGTGTCTCAAAGAAAATTTGGAACTAGAAACTTCATTCTCACTACATGACAATTACACAGACCAAATCTGACATTAGATCAAAGAAATTTAATAGCAGAAATCATGCCACTCATGTAAGTCAGTCAGATTATAGTCAGGTAAAGTCTTTCTAATTCTAATGTATTTATCAGCAGTTTGGATCTTGTTTGTCTGACGACAGTTTCAGTTTACATACAACTGAACATTCCATTATGCACAGAAACAAATTTGCCCTTTAATGTCTGAATCAGAGTTGTTTTAGTAGCAAAAATACTTTAACTTACCTCCTAATATCAACAGCAGTGCGTGAACACATACGCTCTGTTTCTTCTCCATTCTGCAAGGCTTGAAGTTTGACGCGGACTTCCTCTCTTCACTACTCTTATTCACACACGCAGACTTCCATGACATCACTAGATCACTACAATGTCATGGTCTTTCCAACTCTGCAATGTATTTTTGGAAATCTCAGGGGCATTTGGACAGACATTAGTTCTTTTTTTTATAACCCACTGACCAGTCACAATTTACATGACACTGTTGAACATAGTCCAAGATTAGGCTGAGATTTTAAGGTTCTTTTTTAAAAACCCTATAGATTTGGTTATGTGCCAATGTGAAAGTCTCATCTTCTTGTTCCATACTAGTTTTAGTTGAAGGTTTAGACAAATTACTTAAAATACTAATCGGGATGGGGAAAAGTATTTCTTGTTGATATGTCATGATAAATGTATTAAAAATATTGCGAATATATAACAATATATAACAAATGATCCAGGCTGATTTTACAGTCAGAAAGACAATACAGGGCAGCCAGTTAGAATTGAGAACACTGACATACATCAGGGTCAAAGTACAGTACCTAACATATCCTGTTTAATTC
The DNA here is from genome assembly GCA_017165825.1 of Hepsetus odoe. Lineage (NCBI taxonomy): Eukaryota > Metazoa > Chordata > Actinopteri > Characiformes > Hepsetidae > Hepsetus > Hepsetus odoe. Next base: position 14,763,223 of record CM029383.1, read on the forward strand.
TAAATTAATATTTTAATTAAAGAAATGTAATTGTTTTGAATTTTCTGGATTCTACATAAAATAATAATGTCAGATTCTATATAAAATAAAAGTAGTGAAAGTGAAGTGAAACTGATTATTTGTCACTGTGAAAACGTGAATGCGTTGTGAATGCACGGCACATAGTGAACCACAACAAATGCATTCCTAGCCATAGCCAGCACCCGGGGAGCAGTGAGAGGGACTGTACCTTGCCCAGTGGTACCTCAGGGTAGCCCACTGGTACAGAACTTGAACCCACAACTAAGCAAAATAACAAACAAAAGAGACAAATATATTATACTTGCTCATTTATTTAATGAAGAAACTTATCTAAAATTACATTCTGTAAGCAGTAAGGGTATGTGAATCTTTGCTTTCAGTATCTAATGAGATCTAAGCTATAACTAAGCAATAACTGCACTTTTTACGTTTCTGGTAGCAGTCCTGCCTATTGGCTTCTAAGAGTTTTATTTATTTTTGTATAGAGAGCTGGATTTTATGAAACTGTTTTGTGACAACAGTTGTGAAAAGCACTTTATATTTAAATCTGATTTGATTTGACTCCAAAATAGGGTTTTCTGTGGGTTTCCTCACATGAACTGGTCACCCAAGTCTTTCTACAACCAAGTCTGAACTTTAACTTTTGCTAAGGGCTGTTTTCTTGATGTATGGCCACATGGCTTTCTCTTGAGTTTTAATTTACAGACAGTTAGCTTGACTTTTTCCTTTAAAATTTGCTGGTATAAATAAAAATCAGAAGATTCTTAATGTCTCCTGCTTTTGAGAAGTGGGAGTTCAAATCAGTGTGAGCTTGATGCTCAGAGATCAAGCTGTGACCCATGTTTTGATCATTGCAGTTAAACAAGAAGATTTGAAGACCAGGCATGATGCTGCATCCTGAGTTAGCCGTAGACTTCTGATGCCCTTCAGAACAAGGCTGGCAAGGAGCAAATTGTAGTAGTCCAGTCTTGAGATGATGAGTGACTGTACCAGCCTCTGCTCAGGGTCAGTAGTGAGGAAAGGATTTCCCCCCTCATTTTGTAAAGAAGGAACATGCAGGCTCACCAAAGATCAGTTATATGGGAAAAGAAAGAAATGTTCTTGTAAATAAAAATGTCACACAGGTCCTGTGCTTTCACTGAAGAGTAATTACTAAATTCTCAAATGTGATGGTAAAGTTAGGTTTTGGAGAAGAGTCTCCCGGAATAAACAGGAGCTCTGTTTTGCAGTTTAGTTAAATAAAATGAGCTGTCATCCATGTGGAAACATTCAACCCAAGGACCCAACCCAACCCTCATGAGGAGTAAAGGAGGGGCGTGGGGATTGTCTGTGTTACAGTGATATAAAAATCCTTGTGAGGATATTATTTTGCAAAGAGAGCAAGTGTAACGAGAAAAGTAGGGGACACAATACTCAACCCTGTGGAACACCAGGCGCATCAGTGGTCAGTTGTTTTGGGGCACACATAGATACTTTCCATGACACCTGGTAAATCTGAGCCTCAGTTTAAGGTGCAAACCATTGCCAGGCAAAAGGAGGGTGACCGCATCAAAAGCTGATAAAGGATGTTGACTAATTATAACCAAGGACTACTAATCTGATTTGGTGCCAGGCAGAATTGCTGTTTATGTAGAATGCAGTTTTATGCAGTTCATGTGTCAGAGAGCTGTTTATTCTGTGAGTGACAAAGAGGAGGATATCTGGGGATAAGGTCAGAAGTGATGGGATCTGGATGGGAAGTACTGAGATAACAAGGCATAATGAATTAAAGAATATAATCCAGAGAATAAAATGTATGCCTTGCCCATGTGATCTTCAGCAAACTGGAGATGGGCAGTAATCTTAGCAATACACTTCTCCTAAGAAGCCTACAATGCTCACAACTGCCCCCTGCTGCACGGTCTATCATGGGTTAAATGCGGAGGTCAGGGCAGTGGTGGCCTAGTGGTTAGTGGTTAGTGGCCAGTTGCCCCCGCATCAGAAGATTGTGGGTTCGATTCCCTCACCAGTAGGTTGCCCTGAGGAACCCTTGAGCAAGCTACCGTCCCCGTCACTGCTCCCCGGGCACTTTCAATAGCTGCCCACTGCTGCACGGTGTTTGCATGGGTTAAATGCAGAGGTCCAATTTCGTTGTGGTTCACTGTGTGCTGTGCTGTGACCTCACTATGACAAGGGTTGTCACTTTCACTTTTTGTAAATAATGTAGAATATGAGTATCTCTGATAGATTAATGTTTTTAAAGGTGACTAAATTAAGCGGTGCGTGGTAGTTGGATTAATTTAAAATAAGAAGCTATGTACCCAGTTCATCTTCTAAAGAAGAAAGTTCTACTGTTTTTCACTTTCTCAACAGCAGGGTAACTACTTCAGCATCAACCCTGTCCTGAACTCCAGCCTGAAGGCAGTTTGTTGCCACCTGGTGGATGAAGTTGATACAGCCGCTATAAATACAACCAAAAATATACTTTCGAATATAAATCAGATAACCTTGCTATAATAACCTGCCTATTTCCTCCCAAAATTGGCTCTCTGGTGTCTACACGAGGTGGTTAAATCGCCAGTCTAATCTCTTCAGCCCTGGATTATTATTCAGGCTTTTCTAATCTATAATCTCTTCACGGCCTTATAGTGTTTTCAATCTTCGGCGACAAAGTGTATTTCGGGTGTATTTTAGAAACAGTTATTCATATATGATCGTATCAACCAATACCGGGTGATATGTAATAATATGGGGTGGAATAATTGTGTAAAAACGCCGGGGTTCGTTTTCTTTTGCACTTTTCCATGAAGGTCTGGAAAGAACCAGAAGGATCGATCGTCAGGTGCGCGAGGCGGATTCCTGGAATCTGATTGGTCCGTGGCTGCACAAGGAGCGCCGGTTGAGCGCATACTCCCCGCAGTGCGCGTTCCAGAGAAACGGTGAGGACGTCGACCAGCATCCTGCGAATATAGGTCAGGTAATGTCCTTTTGAGTTGATGCTAATGATATGTTTATGTCTGCTTTGAGGTCTTGAGACGGTGCTTTATGATGGAAATGTTGAGTAGCCCGAGTGTATCGCGTAACCCAAATAAGTTAGGTTTCAAGAAAGAGTGAACATGATGGTGATGACCCGGGGCATATGGTGTGAGGAGCCGGTGTAAAACGTGTCGGTATGTCTACGGGTGGATGATGGTAATGTGACTCTCCCGCGGTGAAGGAGCCGGTGCGGAACCCGGCACGGACTCTGCCGCACGCAGCTCAACGGTCGTCCTTCAGCGGTGGGGGAGGGGGAGGGGGAGGGCTTCGCGCCAGATCAGCCCCTTCAAATCGCCTTAAGCACAAATCGCTCAATGCCTCTGCCTCTGCCCTTTATCCGGCCCTGGTTGGTACTGACCCTGAATTGAAAATTCTTCTTCATTTTCATACTTCAGATTAAAGTACTATAGAGATGACGTTTATTTTAAAGTTAGTTATCTGGGCAATACAACGGATCTCTTCCTTTAAAAAAAAAAGAATAAATATGCAGTAAATCTCCACCTTAATACAGTTCAACGGCTATTTCAGTTCTACGCATGCGCATTAACCAAGTGTCTGGCAGTCTTACGTCATAAACCCACGTGGATCACACTATTTTACATGCTTGACGCTGTGTTGTAGATTGTATTTACATGTACATTATGGCCAACCTATGTAATCTCCAGTGCAACTAACATATTTAATGTAATTAGAATGCACACCCCTCCATGTTAGAGCACACCCGGAGTTGTTTATCTGCCCTGTATGTTCAGAAAGGCCCAGCACTGATTAATATTTAACAGCTTTGTCCTCCTTTCTCAAAGTAGTGGCTTACCATAGAGGTATTGAGTTTCACCTTGTATGCCCCAAGTGAAACACTATAATTACTCACATTTTCCAGTTCTTTGTTTTCATTTCTCCCATATTAAATTTGAAATGGCACACACACACAACAAACATGAACAAATGTAATGTGATTGATTTTCAGACTAATATTCTGCCTTCACTTGCTCAAGCCAAATTGTGCTTTTTATGGAAATTGTGCTTTTTTTTTTATTTCTTTTTTTTATCAACTATTGGTATGTTCATATTGTCATTCAGTTCTACTGTTCAAATGTGGTGTTTTTTTCCCCTCCCTCCACAGAAACCATGTCAAAGGGAACTGCGGTAGGAATTGATCTAGGAACCACATACTCCTGTGTAGGAATTTTCCAGCATGGCAAAGTTGAAATTATTGCCAATGACCAAGGAAACAGGACCACACCAAGCTATGTGGCTTTTACTGACACTGAAAGGCTGATTGGGGATGCTGCCAAGAATCAGGTGGCCATGAATCCCACTAACACAATTTTTGGTCAGTATGCTTTTTCTTTCTTCCCCCCCCGGGTGCACTGTGTGAACATTTTTACTAAATAGAACAATAAGCAAAATGTTGAACTGAATAATTAAAACAGGTGGAGTAACCAGTCTTATTCTCTCCTTCTAGATGCCAAGCGTTTGATTGGCCGAAGGTTTGAGGACCCTGTAGTTCAGTCAGACATGAAACATTGGCCTTTCAAGGTGATAAGTGATGGTGGGAGGCCTAAAGTGGAGGTAGAGTATAAAGGAGAGACCAAAAACTTCTACCCAGAGGAGATCTCCTCCATGGTTTTAGTCAAGATGAAGGAGATTGCTGAGGCCTATCTTGGAAAGGTGAATGTGTAGAAATTAGGACTTATTTTTTCTGTTGAATTTAGCAAGATTCCCTAAACGTTTGTTTCTCACTTTTTTTTTTCAGTCGATCAATAATGCTGTGATAACCGTGCCAGCTTACTTCAACGACTCCCAGCGTCAAGCCACCAAAGATGCTGGCACGATTTCTGGTCTAAATGTGCTTAGAATTATTAATGAACCTACTGCTGCAGCCATTGCATATGGCTTGGACAAGAAGGTAAATTTTATGACCTCTCATTAGAACTTATTTTTTCCTAACTTCCAACTTCTGATTTGGGATATAAAAGCTAAACCAATTTTCATTATGATTTAGGTTGGCTCTGAGAGGAATGTCCTCATCTTTGATCTTGGTGGTGGCACTTTTGATGTGTCCATCTTGACCATTGAAGATGGTATCTTTGAAGTCAAATCCACTGCTGGTGACACTCATTTGGGTGGAGAAGACTTCGATAACCGAATGGTGAACCACTTCATTGCTGAGTTCAAGCGCAAGCATAAGAAAGACATCAGTGACAACAAGAGGGCTGTTCGCCGCCTGCGCACGGCCTGCGAGCGGGCCAAGCGCACCCTGTCCTCCAGCACTCAGGCCAGCATTGAGATTGACTCCCTTTATGAGGGTGTTGATTTCTACACCTCCATCACCAGAGCTCGCTTTGAGGAACTCAATGCTGATCTCTTCCGTGGCACTTTGGACCCAGTTGAAAAGTCTCTACGAGATGCAAAATTGGACAAATCTCAGATTCATGACATCGTCCTTGTTGGTGGCTCTACTCGTATTCCTAAGATCCAGAAGCTGCTCCAAGACTTCTTCAATGGCAAAGAACTAAACAAGAGCATCAACCCTGATGAAGCTGTGGCTTATGGAGCAGGTAGGTTTTGGTAGTCATTCATATTTTTGGCATTTCCCAAATTCTCTTAAACCCAACTACACTCTGTTCATTTCAGCTGTGCAGGCTGCCATCCTTTCTGGTGACAAGTCAGAAAATGTTCAGGACCTGCTTCTGCTGGATGTCACTCCTCTCTCTCTTGGAATCGAGACAGCTGGTGGAGTCATGACCGCTTTAATCAAGCGCAACACCACTATTCCAACCAAGCAGACCCAGACTTTCACCACCTACTCTGACAACCAGCCTGGTGTTCTGATCCAGGTGAAAACCAGAATGTTTCATAGTGTCTCATTGCAAAAGTTGTGAATGATTCAGAGATTCAACTTTTGGATGAATGACTGCATTTAAAATCTATTTCTCTTAGGTCTATGAGGGTGAGCGTGCCATGACCAAGGACAACAACCTGCTGGGCAAGTTTGAGCTGACTGGAATCCCCCCTGCTCCTCGTGGTGTTCCTCAGATTGAGGTCACCTTTGATATTGATGCCAATGGCATCCTAAACGTCTCTGCTGTTGACAAGAGCACTGGCAAGGAGAACAAGATCACAATCACCAATGACAAGGGTATGCTACAGAAATTTGAAGGAGTTTGCATACGGCTTAGGTCTGCAGTTACTTTTTGTGTTCTCAAGGTAGTTCTGTATTGTCATATTTTTATCAGGTCGCCTCAGCAAGGAGGATATTGAGCGAATGGTACAGGAGGCTGAGAAGTACAAGGCAGAGGATGATGTGCAGCGTGACAAGGTGTCTGCCAAGAATGGTCTGGAGTCCTATGCCTTCAACATGAAGTCCACTGTGGAGGATGAGAAGCTGCAGGGCAAAATCAGTGATGAGGACAAGCAGAAGATCCTGGAAAAATGCAATGAGATTATTAGCTGGCTTGATAAGAATCAGGTAATTGGATATAATTAGATCATTTAATGAGGTTTGCTTTAATGACTTATAATACCTTTTTCCAATGATGCCAAATGACTGATTTTGTTCCACAGACTGCAGAAAAGGAAGAATATGAGCATCAGCAGCAGGAGCTAGAGAAGGTGTGCAACCCCATAATCACCAAGTTGTACCAGAGTGCTGGGGGCATGCCCGGTGGGATGCCTGGAGGAATGCCTGGTGGATTCCCAGGAGCTGGTGGTGCACCCTCGGGTGGTGGATCTTCTGGACCAACCATTGAAGAAGTCGATTAAAGATGCACTCCTTGTGTTCATCCCAGTAGGCCTGATCTGTATGCCATGGCGTATGACTATTAAACATGTTATTTAAAAAAATCAACGAGAGAAATGCACTTTAAAACAGGAGAATAAAGCAGTACATTTACAAATGCTGTCATGAATATATGATAATAAAAACCTGAACTGACAAATGTGGGTGTTTTTTTAAAAACTGTTGTATTGCAATTTTTTTTTCTTTACATCAGTAGTACAGCCAGTGATGAAAAAACGGATCACTTATTCAGGGTTTAAACCGCTAGCGTATACACACCTTTGCATCATAAAATTAGGTTTAGATTGCAAATTCTAATGCAATAACTGGATGTTCAATAACCATAGATCATGCATGATAAAGCAAAAATGGCAATAGTTAATATCTGAAGCTGAATTGGTACTGCACCAGAAGGTGCTTATATTTAACGCTTTCAGTTTTTAAAAGACCGAACAGCCCGGACTAAGTGTCGCGTTTGTGACGTCATCATTATACATCACGAAATGACATCAAATAGTGATGGATTTGTCGTTTTTATTTAATCATTCACAGATTATATAACTTGAAGTAAATTTGTCGCCTATGTATAACAAAAGATTTATGGCGAAAATGATGTATTTATATGAACATGTACAAATGTGTGGTGTGCACGTTCCCTTTTCTTATGTGTTTATGTATATATATAGAGAGCAATCTGTTATTTATCAGGCATTTCTCCTTTAAAATATTTTCATTTTAACTACCAAAAATAAAGAATATATTTCGACCTTGTATCTTGTACATTTTATCTGATAATACCGGTCTTTTTTAACCGCCAAATAAAAAACATGGAACATGACATCGTGCGTCAGCCAGGGACTTTTATTTTGTCAGATAGTTTGAACTTTGCACCGGTAGTGACTTCACGATATCGCGCACATGTAATGAAGTTTCTGGCGGAACACCTGCTGTTTCTAGAAACACACTTCAGTCACAGTCCTCCTCTCCTCTCAGAGCGGCGCGGGCTGCAGTCGGAGAGCCTGGTCGGTCCTCAGAGAAACATGTCTGTGATGGGCGAGCAGCGCGGCGGCGTGTTTAGAGAAATAAACGCAGAAGATGAGGAGACTCAGCCCACTGAGATCGAGAGTCTGTGTATGAACTGTTACGAGAACGTGAGTGGCGGCTGCTCTATAACATTAACACCAATCCATGGGCGATCGTGGGCTTAGAAATGACTGGGTGGATAAAGTAGCTGACACGATTTTGTTTTCTTTTTCAGGGAAAAACACGCCTTCTCTTAACTAAAATCCCTTTCTTCAGAGAAATCATCATCAGCTCCTTTACATGTAACTACTGTCAGTGGACCAACACAGAAATCCAGTCTGCAGGCCGAGTTCAAGAGCAGGGCGTCTCCTACACACTCAAAATAAAATCCAAAGAGGTGATATACGAGGTTTCCTATCTGTCAGATCGTCGTAAACACAACCTTTATTTTTATTTATATGTTTATTTCATATATCTGTATATCTCTTGTAGTCTTGTATATGCTTTACATTCCATAAGTTTTAGGATAGATTAATGTGGTGCATAACAGCACAGGTGAGTGTTCACTGACAGCCGCAGTGTGGGCTTGTTCCTACAGTGTGAACTACCTTTAACAAAGTCTCAGTTTTAACTTTTAGGCAGCATTTTAGGATGTTATTTCTTATGAGAATCCTCTGGTGATTCCTTTTGTAGTTGCAGTTGTGGTTACTGGTGTGTGTGTGTGTGTTAATTTCTCTTTTAGGACATGAACCGTGAAGTTGTGAAGACGGACAGTGCCTCTACCAGAATCCCTGAGTTGGATTTTGAAATCCCTGCCTTTACACAGAAAGGCTGTGAGTATTACTGGAGTGCAAGTAAATACACAGCAAACCTCAGTGACTGATCTGCAGAAGTACCTTTATTACTTGAAATAAATCTCTTAATTAGGAGAGGGTGTGATGTATCTTTTAAATTCTCAGCAGTTCAACGTAGTGATGCTGTATTAACGGTAGTATTTAATCCTTTTTTTTTTTGTTTTTTTTTTTTGTTTTTTTTTTTTTTTAATAGCACTCTCCACTATTGAAGGACTCCTCGACAGAGCAGTATCAGGATTAGAACAGGATCAACCCATTAGACGTGTATGTAGTTTTTTTTAAAAAAATGTGTATTTATTTATTTATTTAACTTTGTTCAGAGGTGATATGTGTTAATGTGTGGGCCACGTTGTATACATTAAAAATGCATTTTTTAAAATTGTTGGTATGAATTTTATGTAGAGCCTTAGCAAAAATTAGATGAACAAAACATGTAATGCCTATTGTAAAAATGTTTTTATTTTTTATTTATTTTATTTTTTTTAACACCTCTGCCTCAAAAAGGTTTAGGTTTCAATGAGAAGCATTATAATTTGATGGAAAAGAAGACGCTATCTAGCATAGGAATCATGTCCTGTCTGTGAAACTTAGTGGTGCTTTACTGCATCTGGACTGGAATTGCTTGCCATAATTGATGAAGTAAATAAATTCTGATATAAATAAATGAAAGTAAAGTGAAGTAAATAAATTCTGCATTTTTCTAGTAGTCCTAAACGAAAGCTTGATAACATCATTTTTTTTTTTTTCTTTAACTAAATCTCAAAATTGTTCATGCAGGAAGTCATAATCCCTGACCACACATGTAGTTATACCAAAGGATGGTTAAAGAAACATCAGGTTCATGTCTTGGAATGGGAAAGTCCTGCTCTTAACCCAATGGGAATGTTGTGGAAAAGTACTGGGAGAGCGGTTGGAAATGTGAAGAGATTGAAAGTCAAGTCAGGTTTTTCAAAAATAAATTTTATAGAGCCTTTTTAATTTTGTTGTCACTTCACAACTGGCCAAGTCCTGACCTTCAGTCCAAAAGAACCTGAAGTGAGCAGGTCAAACCCAGCAGCACCTCAAAGTTGAATCTGTTGTACATAATAGTGTCTAGACAAATCAACAAATATCAAAATCTTTTAGATGCAGTTATTGTTTCACAAGGGCTTCGCCAGATACTGAGAGCCAAGTTTGTCAAACTTTTGCCCCTTGCAGATACGTAATTGAGCATTTTCTTCAATGATTAAATGGCAATTAAATTTGTAAAATTTAATTCTGTTTATTTTTAGGACTGAAAACCTAATAACGTAATAGGATGTCATTCTCATATATATATATATGTGTGTATGTATGTATGTATGTATGTATGAATGTATGTGTTTCTAAGCACCACTGTATAGTAATCTATATTAGCACAAAGATGCAGCATATTGCTTTCTCATGCTTCCTGCTCCTGACCATGTTTTTCCACAGGCTAACGATGCAGAAGTAGCAGACAAGATAGACCAATTTATTCAGAGACTGAAAAAGTTGAAAAGTGTGGAGGAAGAATTTACACTGGTAAATTTCCTAGTACTAAATAAGATTTTACAAAAAGACAGGAAGATATTTTTGGTTAGGTGTGTTTCTATTGTGGTCTAAATTATTTTCTCTTCTTTTCTTGAATGACTTCATTATTACAGATAATTGATGATCCTTCAGGGAACAGTTTCATTGAGAATCCATTGGCACCACAGAACGACCAAGCACTCACAATTTCATACTACAAACGAACACCTGAGCAGAATGCTTCCCTTGGAATAGAGGTGAGAAACTTGAAGGACATGAGCAAAGGGGAACTTTTTCGGTGTTCGGAGAGGTTTATTTTGAGCCTTAGAAGCCTCAGTAAAGCTACAGAGATGCGAAGGACATGAGTCGGTGCTGTTTTTTATTAGAATGTATACACTCAGATAAGAGAAGCCACAGTTCATGTTATTTTATTGAAAAGTGAAAAAGTGAAAGTGACAACCCTTGTCATTGCGAGGTCACGGCACAGCACACATGAACCACAACGAAATTGGACCTCTGCATTTAACCCATGCACACACGTGCAGCAGTGGGCAGCTATTGAAAGCGCCCGGGGAGCAGTGATGGGGACGGTACCTTGCTCAAGGGTACCTCAGGGCAACCCACTGGGGTGGGAATCGAACCCACAATCTTCCGATGCGGGGCCAACTCCCTAACCACTAGGCCACCGCTGCCCCGACCTCTGCATTTAACCCATACACACGTGCAGCAGTGGGCAGCTATTGAAAGCGCCCGGGGAGCAGTGATGGGGACAGTACCTTGCTCAAGGGTACCTCAGGGCAACCCACTGGGGTGGGAATCGAACCCACAATCTTCCGAGGCAGGGCCAACTCCCTAACCACTAGGCCACCGCTGCCCCATTGTTAATTGATTAAAGGTTTTGGATTTTGATCCCTGTTTTAACGGTAATCTTTTAACCACTGACCCTCTTAGGACACTGAGCCAGAGCCAGAGCCAGATGGAAAGCCTGGTAATGATCTGGAAGCCATGAGGAATGAGGTCCTTATGTTCAACACTAACTGCCCAGAGTGCAATGCTCCAGCTTCAACAAACATGAAGCTTGTTCGTATCCTTGTAAGGCAAGAGACACTGGTCACAGTAGATGCTGAAATAATGCCTGTTAATTGTACTGTTTTTTGGACTTAGATGTAATATCTTCAAAGTCAACCTGTATGTAACATTTAAGTTGTCATCTGTAAAAAATTTTATTACTTGGAATTTGATTAACTTGGTCATTGATATCCCTTTGAGATCTCCTCCTTTACTCTTAAATAGAAATCCCACATTTCAAAGAAGTTATCATCATGGCCACCAACTGTGACAGCTGTGGACATCGAACCAATGAGGTCAGAAATTATTTATTTATACATACATATATCTATATATATCTCAGTATATCAGTTTTCCCAAGTGTATTAGGATATTTTCATAGAAAAACACTGCAGGCTAAAGTGATGGTTTTGAACCACTTTCATATGTTCTGTACCAGAAAATACAATGGGAATGAAAACTTAACATTTGAGTTGAGGGCGTCCAGTGTCTAAGTTCCTGGCAGGCTTTGAGGCCAGTTGTCTCTTGGTTCCACAGACTTGTAGGATCATGCAGAGTATTGTGTATTTACTGAAAGCATTTCAGAAATATCTGATTATCAACAGCACCGAAGGAATTTTACCAAAATCTGTCAGTGTATTTGAATTTGTGTGGTTTATTGAAGAACAGTAGCTGTTCATTTAGCAGGAGCAAGGTAGATGCATCAAGTTAACAGCTTTGCTGAAGTTGGTTTTCTCATTCAGTTATTTGCTGAATATGCCTTAAATCTTGCCATTAATTCTACTAATTGGTATGAAAGGCTGTAGTAAAGATGCTGTTAGTCATTAAGCATGACCCAAACATGCTGTTTGCTGAACAGGTGAAATCAGGAGGTGCCACAGAAGAGAAGGGAACAAGAATTACTCTTCACCTCACAGATCCCTCAGACATGTCCCGAGACCTGCTGAAGGTAGTATGATGTTGTCTTTGGGGGGGTTGTGCTTGGCCTCTTAGACTCTTAGTTCCAGAGAAGGGAAATCTTACTCTTTATCCAAGACATTTTGGATATTTTTTTTCTTCCAGCATTGTGGGAACCGTTTTAGGAAGATCCTTTTCTGTTTCAGTATGACTCCCAGTACTCAAACCAAGGTCCATAAAGGCAAAAAGGTTGGGTCAGCTTGGTGTGAAAAGTTGATTGGCTCACACACCTGATCTCAACACACCTGAATATCTTTGGAATTAACTAGAATGGATATTGTGAGTTCTTCTCATCCAAACTGTTGACTGATTTTACAAATACTTTTTTGGATGAATCGACAGACATTCACATAGACACACTCTAATCTCTAAAAAGAGTGGAAGCTGTAATGCTACAAAGAGGGGAACAGCTCTGTATTAATGTTAATGGATTTAGAATGGTATGTCTCAGATGTTTCTGTAGGTGTAATGGCCAGATGTCCCAATACTTTTTAGCATAGAGTATTTGTTACTGTTTTTGTAGGGCCGGAAACATCTCTCTCACCAGTTTACAACCATGGATTGATTGAACTACAAAGCATATGTGTCTCCACAATTCACAACTTAAATAGTTATTACTGAGGTAGTGTTTACAGGCATTTAACATCTAAGACATCTGGTTCCTATCACCTCTGCTGTGAACGGTTCTCTAAAACAATTATTCTAAAACAGGTCCTCAGGGACTTCCATACAGTCCACATTTTTCCTCTCTCCTGGAGTGAATTGGGTTGAAGCAAAAATGTTGACCATCTTAATGGTACAGCACTATTGGTAGATGATATGGTACTATACAGAGTAAACTACTATTGGTAGACTTTACAGTACTATAGGAGTAATGGTGTTATACAGGATACCATATTATAGGCAGAGGAAATGGCACTGTGCCCAATGAGGAAAGACTGTTGGCCCCTTAAATTTATTGGAGCTCATATTTAGGGCTAATGAGCATATTGTTTTCATAGTAGTTACTGAATAATACAGTTTGCAGATTAGTAACTTAAGGCCAAGACTACAAATAAAGAGTAAGTATCTTTAAACTTTGTGATCTGCAAATCATTCCGTCTGTTACTACTGATGTGGTGTGTGTCGACAGTCAGAGACGTGTAGCGTGCTGATCCCAGAACTTGAGTTTGAGTTGGGTATGGCAGCATTAGGAGGAAAGTTCACCACTCTGGAGGGACTTCTCAAGGACATCAAAGAACTGGTGAGTAGCAGTTACATCAATTTTCAATGGTTTCAGGCTATTTTAAGGCTTTTTAAAATTTTATTTCTGCAATATGTGTTTATTTTAGATTGTTATGAAAAACCCCTTCATCTGTGGAGACAGCTCCAACACAGACACAGCTGAGAAACTGGAACTGTTTGGGAAAAAGATTGACAAGGTTTGAACACCTTCCTGTTTTTAACTTTGTGTATGCAATCCAAGCAAACCTTATCTTCTACAACCACAGTTTGGAAAATGTACAAAACCTGCAGTGAATTTTTCAGTTACACTGACTTTTATTTCATTGCAGACATATAAACCCAAAACCCAAGTTTTGTCTGGCTAACTTCATTTTGTTTGTTAATATCCATCCATTTTTGCATTTCAGATCTGCAATATATATACCCAGAAAAATTAGGATGGGCAATTTAGGGCTACTAGTGAGGTCGTTTCAAATGGTTGAAGTCACTGAGTGAAATGTAACCCACTGCTTGCCAGAATAATCCCATGTGTCTAATGGGCAGTGTCTACTTCGAAGGTGTGTGTGAGATGGACCATCACACAGATGAAATGTGTATTGTAGCCAGACAAATCAGTATTTCAGAACTTGACCAATTTGACCAAAGACAAAAAGAACCATCCAGTCTGTGAATCAGCAGCAAGTTAAAAAAAAAAAAAAGAGGTCTGTCATGGCATGTTTTTTGTGTCTGTTCCCTTGTCAAAGGAAATGTTCACGCCTGTGATGGCAGCATTGTTGCAGAAAAGTACATTTAGATTCTGAAGCAACATACGATGCCTTCAGACTTGACTTTCAGTGATGTTCATGCGTTTTTAACAATGCAATGCAAAATCACATTCTGCACACATTACAAATATTCCAGAAGGGAATCTGAGTGCTGGACTGACCAGCCTAGACAAATTGGGAACAGAAATTTGAGGACCCCATTGTGTTACTAAACTTAAGACAATACAAGAAGTACAGGCCAAAAGAACACAGAATAACTCATCACTTTGTATTCTCAGTGCCAACGTGTCCATAAAGTGTTGTGAGAAGGAAAGGCAACATTAAAAAGTTGTAAATGCTTTTGCTGCTGGAATGTGTTGCAGGACTGAAATGCAGAAAGGGTTTTATTTTAACAAATAAACATTTGGGGAAAATGACATTTCTTTCTTATTTGCTTTCTTCAAACCACCCTGACTTTCTTCTTTTTTCTTATTTTGTGTTGCATAATCTGGTATGTCATTTTCCCAGACATTTAGAACATGCAGTGATTTAGTATAAAATTTTTGATGAGGTGTGAATCATGGTTGAGAATTTGCCCAGAACTTTACTGTTTGTGTTCACCAAGATTATATCAGGAGAAATGGACGTTAACATCATCCTGGATGATCCAGCTGGGAACAGCTATCTGCAGGTAGGGGATACTTTAGTCAATCACAGTAACAGCTTAAAATTTTCATTTGAGACTATATTTCTTTAATGCCTCTTTGCTCTCTCTAGAACGTTTATGCCCCAGATCCTGACCCAGAGATGAAGATCGAGCAGTACACCCGAACTTTTGAGCAGAACGAAGACTTGGGGCTGAACGACATGAAGACTGAGGGTTACGGTGAGGTCCAGGAAGGGAAAAATGAGCCTTAAACTTGCAGCTAAACCTTGTGTTTCAGTTACCAACCAGCCTGTTTGGGTTCCCTCTTTGCAAATTGTAACCCATTAATGAGACATAAGACATTTTGTTTAACAAACCAGTTTCTCCACATCGCACCGCTGCTCTTTAGGATTTACTGCAAGATGGTCCACTTTTGCTGATGTGTTCGATTCTTCTTCTTTTTTTTTGGTATTATTTATGGAAAACAACCAAGCTCTTAAAGTTTAAGAACTACAGGCATGTTATTGAAATACGTTAACCAGGAGGATTGAATCTAAATGCTGCATGCATTGATTTTCTTTAAATGCCCTCAGTATGAAAAGAAATGTGTAGTTTTGTTTGTAAAATAAAATGGTATCAACGTGTGTTAGTGATGGATCCTTTCTGTTAAACTGCACTAATGAATCTGTCAGCTGGTGAGCGAACAGTGGGAAGGCAGGCCTGCTGCTCAATGTAGTTACAATGTAATTACGCTGTAGTTACACTGTAACAAAGCAGAGCCTTAACCTGAGCATCCTCCTCCACGCGGCTGTGCAGCTGCTGCTCTGAAGAAGAGACGGATTCACTGCGAGTCTTTGTGCCTTTTCTCAGGCGCTCAACATTTATTGAAAGGAAACGGGGCAGAAAACATGGTTCAGAATCAACAACAGCACTAAAAGACGACCTAACCAGCAGTGGTCCATGGAGGACGAGCTCGGTGGGCTAACGGACCGCCATCCGGCCGAGGTCTTTAGTCTTTAAACGCCAATTTAAAAGGTGTCCCTCGGCCCTGCTCGGAGTCTCGTCTCGCAGCGCCTTCCTAACACAAGGAAATGTCCAAAAAAACACACAGAGCAAAGAAACGGCAAGTCTCACTAGAAGCGTGCTTTAGTTTAGAACAGACACGATGCAACGCAGGAACATGGAAACAGTCCTCAGACTCAAGATGGTGGCTCCGTGCAGAGCAGTCAGGTCCTCGCTCCGCTCATTTGCTCTTGGCGGGTTTCTCCGTTTTCTTGGGCAGCAGCACGGCCTGGATGTTGGGCAGCACTCCGCCCTGGGCGATGGTGACGCCGCCTAAAAGTTTATTGAGCTCCTCGTCGTTGCGGACAGCGAGCTGCAGGTGGCGGGGGATTATCCTGGTCTTCTTGTTGTCTCTGGCCGCGTTCCCGGCCAGCTCGAGGATCTCAGCTGTCAGGTACTCCAGCACGGCGGCCAGATACACGGGCGCCCCCGCGCCCACCCGCTCCGCGTAATTCCCTTTGCGTAACAGTCTGTGGACGCGACCGACTGGAAATTGCAGTCCAGCTCTCGACGAGCGAGACTTGGCTTTGGCCCGAGCCTTCCCTCCAGTTTTGCCCCTGCCAGACATGTTTAAAAATCACCACTGACCAGGCGTGCTGCTTTGTTTTCAATTTCAACTGCGAGCCGAGACGTTTTCGTGTATGATGTAAGCAGGGTTTGGTATTTATACCCCAACGGCCCGCCTGATTGGACACAGTGGATCGCAAGGAAGCGACCAATTGCGTCGTTTGTTGTGGGGCACGACACGAGCCGAGTGGCCTATCGGAGTGCCGTGTGACCGTCCTCTCATTTGCATTCGAACTCTATAAATATGGGACAAACAGCATCGCCAAAAAGTGCACACAGCCTAGCCGGGGCGACCTGACGGTTACAGAAAAGAGCAGGAACAAATTTAACACACAGCACCATGCCGGAACCTGCGAAATCGGCCCCTGCGCCTAAAAAGGGCTCTAAAAAGGCTGTGACCAAGACGCAGAAGAAGGGAGATAAGAAAAGGCGCAAGACCAGGAAAGAAAGTTATGCTATTTATGTGTACAAAGTGTTGAAACAGGTGCACCCGGACACGGGCATCTCCTCCAAGGCGATGGGCATCATGAATTCGTTCGTGAACGACATCTTCGAGCGCATCGCCGGCGAGGCCTCCCGTCTTGCCCACTACAACAAGCGCTCCACCATCACGTCCCGGGAGATCCAGACGGCCGTGCGCCTGCTCCTGCCGGGAGAGCTGGCCAAGCACGCCGTGTCTGAGGGCACCAAGGCCGTGACCAAGTACACGAGTTCCAAGTGAGAGAGTGAGCAGGAAACACGGACGCGAACCGCCTCTGTTTGTGTGGGGAGAGAGAGAGAGACGGACTGGGGTTCAGTGTCGCATGACAGTCTGGTTCATCTTGGGCAAATACAGCCTGAAGGGACGTTAAGAAGTACTGTGCATCGCAGCCATTCGCCTGTTTTTCATGTTTTAAGCATTTGGGAGTTGCTTTCATTTTCGGTTGTTATGGCCGAGGTTCTGTCGAATGTTCCTGTCTCATCTCAGAAAATTGTGTGCATGTGTGACGGCTTGGGTTTCATTTGATCATGTACAGCAAAAAAATAAACGTTTGCCCTAACTCCTCTGGAGGGGTCACTCCGCCCAGATGTGGAAACAGATGTGGAGTGGTCGAAGACTGACACTGCTCAATAAACCAATTTCTTATTCATGAACGTTCACAGTATGATCCTGTTCAATCAAAGAAATAAACTCTTTGGTCAATGTAAACATCAGCACGTTTGTCCTTCTTGTGTTCGTGACACTCTGAAAAACGAGCACGTTAAAAATGAAAGGAGTGCACTTGGCTCTGTTGTGTTCCTCAGGTTGTGTTACCAAGGGACAATAAAAGGGAGAAGATTGGATCTAGGCTTGGTCTAATATTAAGGCATGTGCCCTCAGGAGGTGGAACCTGGTCATCTAGTCATATTGAGAAGGTAATCTCGACGGCTCGTGATTTACCTTCTCACCTTTTCTATTTGTTTCCTGCCTAAAAACTTAGATGGTGTCTGTGAAGAAAGAATGCGTGTGTGTCCATGCACACAGTACAATAACAGTAAGATAATGTACCAAACATTTCAATGGGATACATATTTATTACAAATGGATACACAGAGGCTGTAAAAATGGCTGATGAAACATATGAACAGTAAAAAACATGAAACAAACAGCTTTAAGAGTAATCATTTGTGTGTATATGTTTTTCCCTCGCTGAAAAAGCAATCAGGACTTAAATTCCTCTTATAACCAAATAAAATCAGGTGTGGCTCAGCTGATACAGGTGTGAATGGGTGTAACGGATGTGAGTACACTGTTTTTTTATGTGGCTCTTTAAAGACTGCAGCATTGGCCTGGTGGTTAGGGAGTTTGCCCCAGGATCAGAAGGTCATGGGTGCGAATCTCAGACTGGTAGGTTGCCCTGCCTTGAGCAAAGTACTGTCCACATCACTGCTCCACGGGCACTTCAAATAGCTGCAACCTACTGCACAGTGAAAATCAGTGGTTGCATTTCGTTGTGGCTCACTGTGTGCTGTGTTTCACAATGACACGAATAGTCACTTTCTCTTCACTTTCCTGTGGCTCATGTAATATACTCCTATTGCACATTGGTTTCCAAGCAGTATTTATCAGACGGTGTCCTTACATGTATTTCCAGTCTTCTTTCCACATGGCACTGAGAGGCAAACATCTTCAAACTCAAAACTCAGTTTCAATAGTCATTGTTTTTTCATTTCCAGTTATAGCCAGTGATTTTAACTGATAGAGTCACTGTGATGCCCATTAATTTCACTGTTACTCTAAAGTCTGTCCAGCAAAACAGACCAAATCAAGTCAAATGAAAATATAAGGTATGTATATGGTTACAATGTCCTGTTTGTGAGATGTATAACATGGTTTTAGTCCTTTTATTGTCATAGAGGACAAGGAGTTCAGTTACCCAGTGATTTCACTTTATCTCCTTGAAAGCTAAGATTTCGCTCACATTCAAACAAAAGGATTCATCTTTAGAAGGTAGGATCCAATATGACATTTTCTTGAAATCCCATGGGAGACGAACAATGAGGTACATATGATCCCTTCAAAACCAGAGGATGTCTATCTAGATCTGGTTCCTCTGTAGTATCAATAGAGTTGAAATTCTCTCATAAGCTTCCTGAACAAAGACTAAAAGCCTAGTATGTGCTTACCTATACTATTATTAGATAACCTTCACTGACTATTGTCTGCCTCTCTGTTCCAACTATTTTAAACTTTAGCCCACTGATATTACAAGCTTATTACATGCTTATTACTTGGCTATAACTCTTAAGTCTTATTATTCAGTAATGCCAAAAGTAATGCTGTATATAAATTGTGTAGATGTAGTGAAATATTTACATGCTTACATTTTCTATTGCTTGTCAAATAACTCTTGAATCATGTAGGGAGCAGACAGTTTTTAAAATTTGTTATCATTTATATAATGCTGTTTTAAACCAGGTAACACGATGGCGCAGTGGGTAGCACTGTCACCTCACAGTGAGATTCCTATGTGGGGCGGTCTGGGTCGTTTCTGTGTGGAGTTTCTCCGTGCAAGTTCTCCCCGTGTCTGTGCGGGTTTCCTCCAGGTGCTCTGGTTTCCTCCCACTATTCAAACACTTGCATTTTAGGTGGACTGGAGATGCAAATTTTCTCCCTAGGTGTGAGTGTGTTTGTCTTATGTCTGTCCAACGATGGACTGGCAGCTAGTGTTTCCCCATCTTTCACCTTGTGAGAGCTGGGATAGCATGCAACCCAACTCAGGACAAGCAGCTAAGAAAATGAGTGAGTGTTTTAAACCACAAGTCTGGTCAACCTTATAAAAGATCTGGATGTGGTTTAAGGGGGAGGTTTTGAGGGGAGTGTTGGTTATGTATTTGAATGGAAACAATTTGGATGATTTTAGGTTGCTACTTAGTTGTGTTTTCAGCAACATTAGCCTTGCAGGTGCAATTCTAAACTAAAAATGCAAAATTAGGACAAGAGGAATGGTTTCACTGAATGACAACAATTGGGTTAATGAAAACTGTGTAGAATTAGAATTTTTTGATTAGCTATTTATTTAAATTTATTTATTTAAACAACACAATTTATTGTTCTTTTGCTTTCAAAATACATCTATCTATTATGTAATAATAATACAAAACCATCTAACAAACATATATGGACAAGAAGCAAATGCAAGCTCTGGGGCTTAAGTGTGCCAGACAGATTACATTTACAGCAGCTACTTGTCTTGTGCTCCAGGCTGTCTCCCTTTGTCTCATAACTTCCTGTTCTGTGTATAATG
Source organism: Hepsetus odoe (assembly GCA_017165825.1). NCBI lineage: Eukaryota > Metazoa > Chordata > Actinopteri > Characiformes > Hepsetidae > Hepsetus > Hepsetus odoe. The sequence continues at coordinate 14,783,481 of CM029383.1, forward strand.
ACCTCTGACGCACTTTTACACCTGCTTGCCCAAAAGCAGGCCAGTATAAATAGTGAGCTTCAAATGAAGAGAACATGAACGGAACACAGCTGGAGAAGGAAAGTGAAAACATTCCACAAGGTAATTTGGTTAAAGTGACTTTTTGACTTATAACCACCTTTCTACAGGAGATTTCTATCCAAAAAGACAACTTTGCAGTTCAACATTTTTCTCTTTTGGAGTATACATTTGTTTACATTTTAAAAGAATTTATTGTTGCAAAGTACCATAGAGATGGGGAATATAAAAAAATATATATATTACATAATATAATAATATTGCATCTCAACCTATGCATTTTACAAATGCAACATCATTATTTATTTGAGTTGACTTAATGAATGGACAGTTTGCCCAGATTTTGTTTTTCAGAGGAGAGTAAGGAGCTGAAGGTGACGACTCGTGGGATTTCCCCTTCAGAGAGAACAAAATGTGGCTGCTTCTCCTTCTGTATCTGCTTGGCCTAATTCTGCCCAACTGCGCCCAGAACCCTTGCAGCACACACCCAACATTCAGAGAGCCAGGTCAGTCAAAGCAACCTCACACCACTCTCCCCCCCTGACCACATGTTACACTCTTCCATCTCCCTAATCTGTTCAGCTCACCTTTCCACTCCTTTGGATAACCGTTAATTGACCCAGGACCACCCAGAAACCTGATGAGTGTAATTTCTGACTAATACTGTGTGTAAGAAAGCTGCCCTGGGCCATGAGTCTCTTTTGACGGTGAATGCTATAATTAACAGGCTTAATCCCTAAATGCATATTTTGGTGAATTGTGTGTGTGTGTGTGTGTGTGTGTGTGTGTGTGTGTGTGTGAGATAGGAGCAGCAAAATATGTTATAGCATTTTTTGTTTGTACTTCACAGCGAACTCTGATATCACAGTCATCTGTGGTCCACACAGTGTGAAACTGCTCATTCTGCTCTGCCCCATCTACTTTGTTGGATATAACGAGTCATTAATGGCGCTGAACAACATCTTCTACAAACCAGAATGCATGGGGACCGCTTTGTGGACAGTAAACCCCCCAGTCCTGCAGTTTCTCTTCCCTATCACCGAGGATGCTTTATCCACCTGTGCTAACAACATAAAGGTATTAGATCTTTTTAAAATCTTAGATCTTTGTAATACTGATATAAGGCAACATAATTGAGCATAAGTCGATTGCAAATCGAAAAGGTTTCAAAATCAAGAAGGCTTTCAGGATGAAGGATTTTCAGGCAAGCAAATCCTAACATGTCCTAATAATGTGTCTCAATTTAAAGATCTCAGATAATCCCTATAAAATGTCTAAAATATATATATAATAATAAATATATATAGATAAATAAATATATATAGATTATGAAACAAAATCATTTATTTTGTTGATTTTTGTTGTCTGATTTGGTAAAATACCGTAAAAATTATGTCTAATAATATAATAAAGGCTTGCCATTAGAAGTTTTAAAATTAGAAAAACAAATAAACTTGATTCAGTCAGGCAGTGCTCAGATCTTGGTAAAAGTATCAATACAGTGATAAACAGTGCATGAAATTTATTGTTTCAATTTTTTTGTTATTGTTAAAGTTTATGTTGGATTTTACAGACAATATGTTTTCAGTATCTTTTAAACCCTGAACAGATCACCCAAGGAACTGGCACAGGGCTTTTCTCAGACTATTCCAGCATCCAGTTTGTTAACATCTCTGGGGTGGTCAACTCCATAGATTTCGGTACTGGAATCATCACATATCACTCTGAAATGCTGTACCTGTTCTCCTGTATTTATCCACTGCAGTACCTTATCAACAACACAGAAACCAGTGTGTGAGTCATTCTCTAATGTCAGAATGATACAAACAGCTTCATCACTTCAAATACAAAATTAACGTCACCTTATATTTCATGTTAGGAATGAATAACAGTGGTACGAATGCAAATTCTCTCTCTGTTTGCATGAGCAGATCAGGAGTGAACCTGGCTATTAAGGATAATAACGGAAATTTTGTTAGTACTCTAAACATGCGGCTCTTTGAGGTACTTGCACGTTAATTCTATTCTTTTTCACTCTACTGTCTAAAGTTTCTGAGCATAGGCAAATCTTTATTTAGAGAATAAAATGGTAGAAACAAAATGTCATCTTAAATTTATCTTTAGGACAACAAATACACAGTTCAGCTCCACATACCCCCAACTGGACTTCAACTGAAAACCAGGATTTTTGTTGCAGTTTGGGCAACAAACCTAACAACAAGGTAAGCTACACTTAAATATTATTAAATTGTTTATAATGCAGAGAGAAAACTGGGTGACATAAAAGTAAGACTATATCTTTAACTGAACATTGTACTTATGCTACATGTAAAGTATTTGTATCTTTCAGAGAATTAAAAATGTAAAGGTACTTCTTCTTGTGATTGATCTCTTTCAAATAAATCTATTCACATACTAAAACAGAAGCAATATCACTTTACCCCTAATAATCACAACATTTTCTTTCCTGTTGGAAGGTTTAATGTGCTGCTGGATCGATGTTATGCCACCACCAACCCTTTCCTTGTGAGCAGCACATATTATGATCTCTTTGTCGGGTAAATGGAACAGAATGAGTGACAAAGAACTTTAAGCACGTCATTAAATTAATCATTTCTTATTACTTTCACTTACCATATATAAAACATCCTAATTTGAATTTTATTTAAAGTTCATGGCTTTCAGTCCAACTGATTTTGATCCCAACCTGTCTCAGGTGCAACCGTGATAGTCAGACAGTGATTGAAGTCAACGGTGAAAGTCAAGAGGCTCGTTTCTCCTTTGAGGCCTTTCGTTTTGTAGAGCAGGGGAACAGCACTACCTCCACCTACTATCTGCACTGCGCCACTCGACTCTGCGACAAAACGATCTGCAGTACTCTCCGTCCAGTGAGTCTGCCTTTAACAAATAGATTTGACTCCACAAAAATGTAAAATGTTATGCAGCAGTAAAAGTAAAAACATGATCTGCTGCTTATGAAGTGAAGTCTGCTTTTGAAAGAATCCACAATATCTAAAAAAATCATATTTGTATGTTTTAGATTGCTGTGTTGACCCTACACTTTATAAGCAGCAGATCAGTAGAACATTAATGCCTATACAAAGTGAGAGTGAATAAAGGATTGCTTTAGAGTTTGGAAGTTAAAAAAGTTAAAGAAGTGTCTCAAAAAAAAAAACAAATAAAACAAGAGTGAATGTGTATCAGGTAGCCTGCAAGTTCATTGCTCCAGCACGTCCCCCAATCCAAGTTAGGATAAGGGGCTCAGATAATGCATGGATGGACAGTTCAGATTAAGAGTGAGATTAATTATAATCCAAGAAGATAAACAACAAAAAAAAAAGAGACAAGGAACTTTAAATAATAATGATGAAAGATTTGCACACCAGCTTTAACTTCCACAAATGTCACATTTGAAGTACAAATGAGTTTTTAAAATAAATTTAATTAACTATATATATGAAAAAAAAAAAATATATATATATATATTTTTTTTTTTTTTTTACCAGAATTGTACCAACACTATAAGAAGGAAGAAAGCAGTGGAGTCAGACAAAGGCACCACAGTGAGTGACATGGCCACAATCAGCTCAGGACCCATCGTCACCAAAGTGGACAATGGTAACACATTCACTGGTTATTTTACCATACTTTTTAAAACATTTATATTTACAATTAAATAAAGCACCAAAATACCATGAGACATAAATAAAGCATTTGTATTTGTGCACAATGTCTGCAAGAAAAATTATGTACAGCCATGTAAGAATAAAGTAGATATTTTCAATATATGAATGGTCTTGCAGGTGCAGCGGCATGGCCTGCTTCAGGAGGTAGGTCACTTTCCTTTCAGAATGCAGAATGAAGGTGCTTTATCCATAATGTCTGCTATGATCATAAAATCAAAGCTGATGATCCATTTCATTTGTACGTTACATTTGTAATGATGGCGTTGGCGGTGGTCTAGTGGTAGGATGCTTGCCTATGTACCTATGGCTCAAGAGGTCCCAGGTTCGAATCCCACCTCCAGCACTACCACAACTGGGTCCCTGAGCAAGACCCTTAACCCCGAGTTGCTCCAGGGGGACTGTCCCTGTAATTAGGACATGGAAGTCGCTCTGGATAAGAGCGTCTGCTAAATGCCGCAAATGTAATGAATGATTTTTTCCCCTTCATTTTGTGAAGTGGCCAAACTGTATAATTCGCTGTTTTTCTTCCAAGCTATCTTAACTCTGTAATGCTAATAACGTGAGATGACAATGCACTCTTTTCTGTGTGAAAATAGTTGTAAACGGTTGTTGTGGAACTTAGTCCAACTAATGTTGTGGAACCTAGCTAAGAAATAAATATGGCTCTACTATGTGTCATAGCACCAAGCAAAATAATGTTGCTCAGTGAATGTGTGTATGTTCACAGACAGTGGAAATTCTCAGGTAATCAGCCAGGGCAGGTCTATTAATGAAAACAATGTTCTGCAAATTCATTCCCAGTCTGAAGCAGATATTAATTTATGGATAGGGACATAATATGCCCTGATCTGAGCTGTAAAAAAGAACACAGCTTCACAGTATATAAAGACTGGACTTGTGGCTCCCAGGTGCAGCTAAAAGCAGGAGGCAGCTGCATACAGCAAGGTCTGTTTTCACCTTTCAGTAGGAGTAGGAGTGCTGATTTGATGATAAACATCATAAATACTGAAGATTAAGGTCCACAGTGGGTCATTAAAACTGCGCTGTGAATTTCAGCACTGAAATAAGTGTCTGTCGTGGCGAACTTTTGTTCACTTTTAGAGCTTGCATGTTTTTTAGAGCTTGCAAGTCATAGGCTGTCCTAAAATTAATCAAGAAATCTTAGCTACCTTAAGAAATTTTGGTGATATTTTTGGAAACAGTCTGGGTGACTGCTGACTTTTAGTATTTGTTACCAGTGTTGGTCATGTTACTCAAGTGCTCAAGAAAAGAGGAAAAAATGTACTCCAAACATTTCTTGTCTGATCAATCTAATATGTAAAAAATGGCGCACATTTGATTTTTGTTGATCTGCTCCATTGTCTTAGGTTTAGTAAGTTCAATCATATTACATAGCTTATTACTCACTGCACTTAAACCATACAGCCAAACAGCCATACAGCATGTGAAAAATAACTTTGACCTTATTTGGGTTCTGCTTGCAGTAAGTGACCAGATCCAGAGGAACGATACTGTGTTTGGTGTGTCAGTAGCTGTTGGCATGCTTGGCACACTCTGCATCACACTGCTGGCAGGTATTGTCTTTCGGAGGAAGAAGAGCACATCCAATAAATCTGGGAGGAGAGGTTTCTCCGACTGAGCATGCTATGTGAAAGGGGTGTTGACCTAAGCTCAGTTAAACTTTCAAATAAGAATGTAAATTATTTAATGGGAACAATAAGCTATACCTCTTATAATGTACCTTTATGGACATTGTTCTGTTGAACTGCTATAGTGGGGTTGGAGTGAAAGCAGCTACTGTATTAATATTGTTTAATGCTGGAATGTGGATGTTTTTCATGCTAATTTATATTTGTCACATTTGTACCGCACTGTGGTTTGCCATGGGCATTCATTTTTCCATTCTTAGTGAAGAAAACCTTTTGACTCATGGCAACAATCAGCTGCCCATTGACTTAATGTGATTAAGGTTTGCTGTAGCAATCAGCTGCATGCTACAAATGCAGCAGATAGAAAAAAGGTTAAGATCCTGAACAGGCCTTTAATCCTTCCTTCATGTCCCACTGAAAATAACAGTATTTGGCACATCAGAAATTTCAACCTAGTTCTCAGTAAAGATGATAGAGTAAAGGTAGTTGTGGTCTAGTGGTAGGAAATGTGGCTATGGCCCAAGAGGTCACAGGTTTGAATCCTGCCTCCAGCACCACCCCCACTGGATTCCTAAGCAAAACCCATAACCCTCAGTTGCTCCAGGGGGAATGTCCCTGAAATCAGGAATTGGAAGTCACTCTGGATAAGAGCGTTTGCTAAATGATGTAAATGTAAATGAAAGCATTTGTTTTAAAGGAAGCTACAGATGGAAAGCATCATCGACATGCAAGTTAAGCTATGACCAGTTTTTTTTTTTATCTAGTATCTGCATGCACAATGAATGAATTCAGTCTAAATATGAGATATTTATTAGTGCTGGAGGACAAAAATGAGAGTAGGTGTATGTAAACTGTTCATTAAGTGAACAGGCACTTAATGTATTTATATATGTCTGTATTACAACCTGAATTAACTGTGTGTTTCACATATAAGCTTTTTACCTATTTTTGCATGCGATGTTTTCATGATTTATAGTAAACAAGGGATTCACTGAATGTACTCTAGGTGTTAGTGTTATATTTATCTATGGCTACGATGTGTTTGATACATAAGACATTATCCAAAGAAAAGACAGTATGATCTAAAACAACACTCATTCAAATGGACACTACTAAGCAATTATTGTTAATTTCTTTACTCTGATTTTCCTTTTTCTAAAACACATGCATGTACAATTGTTTACAAAAGTTTAGGCACCCCTGGACAGGTTACATGTCTTCAGCATGAAACATTTCTGCCAGGTTTAATGCTCAATTATTATGCATTTGCATAATAACTTAATCATTTAACATAATGGAAAAACATAGATCAAAGCCATATTGTAATGCTAGACAACTGAGTAGTATCCTCTTGTGAGGCGATACCAGAATCCATTCCAACCTTAAGTGGTCCAAGAAACAGAAGTGATGAACTGGCATCAGGGTCATTGCATTCAAGGTTCACTGATGCACATGGAGAGCTAAAGCCAACTTGTCTGTGCCATTCCTATACAAGAGCTACTGTTGCGTATAAAGTTAATGCTGTGATGGAAACATGCCAGACCATGCACTGCATCACAATTTGCTGCTTATGGAACTGCATAACAACAGACCTTTCAGAGTGGCTATGCATACACTGTCCAAAGCATGTACAATGGGCACATGAACATCATCAAAAGACAGATCTTAGAAACTGCTCTGACCTGAGAAATAACTTTTATATTATTTGGAAAGCTGGGTGCATGTGCAATGCTTACCCAGAAGAGAAGTGGCACCAGAATGCACAACGAAGGCAAGGAATGCTCTGATGAAAACTCTGGTTCCTTGCACCTACCTAGACATTATTGTAGTCCAAGTACACCAATACATGCAAACAGAACTCCCTAATGCCAGCTACCACTTTCAAGGCACTCTTCTACACTGCAAAATGTCTGAGGTGCCTGATAAAAAAAAATTCATGTGACGGGTTTTCCTCGAAGATCACCAGATCTCAATTTGATCAAGTTTCTGTGGAGCGTGCTGGACAAAATTGGTTAAATCCAAGGTGGATTAGATCTGCTGCTATGCACCAGAGGTGAGAGATTTCAATGTCATTATTGACTGGTGTTTAAAGTAAGTCTCTTTAAGTAAAATGTTTTAAAGTAAAAAAAAAAAACCAAAACAAACCCCCCCCCCCCCCAAATCAGATTTCCAACCTCTATGTAAAGAGCAATGATATTACATGGCATAAACAGAGGTTTAAAAAAAGATTTTATTAACAGTTTAGAAACAAAATATCCCTTTCCCAGACATTTCATACTCTTCTCTGAACAGACCGGCAACAAGGACAATGAAAATGAGAAAAGAACAGGAACTGATGAACTTGAAGGGCTAGTACTCTTCTTAGTACAGCAAAGAATTTCATGAAAAAATTAAAACGAATCACACGTTCCTGAAATGTCAGTGCAGCCAAAATGTCCCTAGGAATCCTCTGGTGAATGTTTCATAATTTAACAATTCACAGCACGTGTAAGAGGGCTGTTGATGGAGGGAGTGCAGTCATGATTGGACTGAATACTGAACAAAAGTAAGCAATGATGTCGCCATGCACAGCAACCAAATCATACAAGGTCAAATGCAGGTATTCATCGACAACGAAGCAGAGGTGTAACGGAAGCTGAAAACAGGAGCAGCATCTTAAAAACTTCGTATTCTGAGATTTGGACTGTTATTTGCCTGGATTTTTCACCCTGCAGCACAGTGGAGTTCACTGGACAGGTGAGAAAGTGCTTTAATTGGACATCTGTTCCTAAATAGTTCACAAAGAATTTTTGGCCAATTCAAATTTTTGTTACTTTATCTAGACATCAAATCTCACCTTAGAATTCCACTAAAGAGAGAAAATATTTGCAGAGAAAATGATAAGATCCTAAGGAGTGAGGTCATTCCTCTGTGGTTGTTGTTAGAGCCAAACATTTGTATACATAGAGGGAGAAGCTAACTGGCCACAGTGTACACAATTCACAGCTAGGCAAGAAAATCTGGCTAGAACTCCTGAATTTTGAGCACTCTGAATTGAATCTCGACAGTGAATTGAGTAGCTTGACCTTAAAATTCCTAACTGAAATCAATTACTTTATCCAAGTTGATGATATTTGGTTGTGATGAAGGTGGAATAGAAACATAACAGAATTGAACCGTAAACACAGTCAATAAATAGACAACAAAATACAAGGAGTTCCAGTCGTTATAATTCATCTGATAAATGGTTTTCTGAGTTACTGTCCTCCAATGTTTCTGTAAAACAAAAACAAATTATGCAGCTGTTAATACAAATTGCACAATCAAACTGGCATGCCGTAACTAGTCAATATGACAAAATCCCATTTCACAACAAAATCTGATCATTAAAAATGGCATGCGTCAGAGCTTTTGTAACACTCTGAAATTGTCAAGTCAAATTCAGTTATATTAGGGTTTTCAGAAGTTTGTGCAAATATAGTTTTAAACCCCTGCTGTGCATGAGAATTCCTTTTGGGCCAGTATTTATTAGGACTCTAAATGAAAAAGGGCAATAGGGTACTCATAAATAAGAATGTGATCCTAGATCAGCATTCCAACCCTGAAAAGCTTCATGAATACAACCCTTGCACTAGTTTCTCAAACCGTTTATCTGATGCATTACTGGTGTGTATTTACCTGTGCCTTCTGTTTCCTCTAGTACTATTTGCTCATTCTCTTCAATTTTATTTTCCTCAGTTGGTGGCTCTTCAGCTGGTTTTACCTCTTCAGACCCCTCTACAACATCCAAAACACACAACTTTTCAGATTGCACTGCTCATTACGTAAACAGCACACATTGTTAAGACCCAACTACCATCAGCTCCAAATGAGAGCATGTTCTCATACCTGTTTCACCCTTGGGAGGAAGGACTTTCTCAGAATCAGTGCTAGTGGTTTTGTTGCTCTCTGTGCTGGTGGAGTTTTTGTCTTTAGGTTTTGGTTTGGGCTTTGGCTTAGCAAACTTAGCCTTGTTCAGCAGGTAGTTGACTTCCCGGTCCAGGAGTGTGAGCTTGGCCTCAAGGTCTTTGGACAACAGAACAGGTTTCTCTGTAGGAGAGCGCTTCTCCTGCTCAGCAACGGTCTCATTCTTCCAGTCCTATCAAGAAGAAAAACACTTTTGGGTACAGACAGAATGCTAAATCACCACTTCACACTCATTAAAGTAAGTTGGAAACATACGCTTTAAAAGTTTGCATCAGCTATTACATACCATGGTCTCATTGATGACTCTCTCTAAAGTCTTCAGCTCAACTTCAGTAAATATCTGGTCATCTTCTGGAATCATTTTAGCACTCCTACATGGAACAACAGTGCTTCATTAACCATTTTTATCTGAACTAATTTTTAGTCCCATGTTGTATTAGTGTCCCACTAAGTCTGTCTATTGCATATTTTCAAATTCTCTGTCTTAACTTCAACTCATCTACCCTGCTTAGTAAATGTATGGCTGTTTGAATAGTGACTGAAAGCACTTCAGCTATCAACAGTTAGGTTAGAGTTAACCTAGTGTCTTTCCCGGCACAGATGAAAGACAGAAACTGAATTAGAGGTCAGACCAGTAGTTACTGCCCAAGAGCAAAAATACCACCTGAAAACAGACATTAACACACGGCAGCTCCTGTATTTCATTACATTCCCCCAGAAAAAAAAAGTATAAATTTGCCAGCTAAATATTTTATTGCTTAGTGTCAATTCAAGACAAAAATAACATCCTCCTCTACCAATATAGCTTTATCCAAACTCATACACAACAAAGAAAACACAAATGTGCAGATGTTTTTTAATCATATTACCAAGGCAACAGCAAAAACAATTTAAAAAAACAAAACAAAAAGATTCTCAGTAAATCAGTAAGTTCAGTGATCAAGTTCACCTCCCAGACTGGCAATTGGCCATGTTAAATAACATTTAGTGTACAGTGTGATCAAGCCTTAAAAGTTACCGATTAACCTTCAATCTAGTATGAGAGCGCGAGAGAGAGAGAGAGAGGACAAAAAATAAATAAATAAATAAATAAAAATAAATAAGAAAGCAAGACCATCACTGAGATACCACTCACTTGAGGAAGATTGTGGAGTGGTTGAGCATGCTGTCGAGTGCTGCTAGCCTGTCTGGCCACTTCTTTCTCTCTTCCACTCGGAAGAACATGGCCTTACACAGTTTCTTCAACTCAGAAAGCTTCTCCTTCAGTTCTTTGGTGCTTGCTGAGTAGCCCTCTTCATCCATCCATGATGATGCTGTGCTCAACTTTCCAGAAATTTCCTCTTTCTCCTCTTCAGTCACTACAGCCAGGTATTCATCTTGGTAAAGTTTGTCCTGTAAACAGAGAGGGGAGTGTAACTAAATATCATGTTCTAAATCACTACTGAAAGGGAAAACAAAAACATAAATGTTGGGTACAGCACACTATACCTGAGTTTCAAAGATAAAGGCCTCCAAACTGTTCAGGGTCTTCTCCCTCTCCTGCTTCTCCAGATCTCGGTCAGTCAGATCCTGCAACCTGAGAAACAAAAATTCTTTTGTGAAGCTCTAAAATCATTTTATGCCACCATACATCATGCCTCTCCACACTTTAGTCTTCTCATAGACATCAACACTTACTTCTTTTTAGAGGCATCAAGGTCTTCTGAGCTGGGATCAAGCACATCGTTCACCTCCAACTCCACCCCAATATCGACAGATATTTTACTCTTTTTCTGGGGTTTGGGTTTCATATCTGCTTCCTTCTCTTCCTCCTTTGCTTCAACACCAGACTTTTCTGACTTCTCTGCCTCCTTCTCTTCCTGTTTAAAGGAGTATAATAGGGATAAATTAATGTAATCATTACATGCCTATTTTTGACAATTCAGTAATTTACTTCACAATCAAATCAAAAGGATCTTTATATCTTTAACATGATGTACTTTAAGATGTTAATAAACTAAATCTATCACAAATACAACACAATAGAAGCCAATAAAATATATTAGGCATGCTGCAATCAACCATTCAATTTCCTGATAAACATTTAATATCCAGTGCATTTGCACTGCAAATTTTGCTGACTAAAGTTGTAACATGCAAGTTTGGCCCATTTAAAAAGCAAATGTTTATATGCATTTTAAGTTTGTTTATAAAAATAAGCAACTTTTAAAATCACATGACAAAGTGCAAGTGTTTTTTTAGGGGGGGGAAAATAAAAAATTGCATCAGCAATTCCATGTAACAAGCAGAAAAGTAGTGGCCTCACAGCTTATTGCTTTACCATAATGCTATCCAGTTCCAAAGGTTGAACACTAATGCCTAAATGAAATCTTAGAAGTCACACACCCAATCACAGGGGATTATGAACACAGCCTAAGTGACATACCAATGGCCAGATCACTATACAATGTACTACACTGACTGAAAAGAATCAATGCAGATTAATTCAAGATGATCTTACCTGAGGCTCCTTTTGGTCAGAGCTTTCTTTATCAGTTTTTCTTTCCTCTGTCTGAGACTCTTTTTCACTTTTCTCTCCTTCACTTTTCTCCTCGGTCTCAGGTTTCTCCTGGACAGATTCTTTTGGCTTCTCTGCTGGTTCATCTGGATCCTTACTGGCTTCAGGAGGAACCTCCTCCTCATCCTAAAAAATATGACTTTAAGTCACGTTGTCATGTAGTAATATTTTTGACATGTGAAGGCGAGTATAGATTGGTTTACCTGCACAGGTTCTGTTACATTGGTATTGGGCTCTGAGTTTCCACCGCCAAACAGGCTGGAAATTGTGTTCCCAAGTTCTTAAAAAATTAAAACACACTTATGAAGCCGCAATAAAACAAAATAAATACCTTAGCATAAAGAACTATAAATATAAAATGGTTACACACACAATGAGTAATCATTTTTTAAAAACACCCCAGATGTTTCAACTTACTAGTGAGAGTTGATTCTTCCTCTTTCTCCTCTACAACAGTCTCAAACACAGATTCCACCTGCAGCACATAGAATATATAGGTCTCAAAATAGTCATTTTTGTTATATGAACCAGTTTTATTATATGAACCAGTGCTCATAAAGGTCCTAAGCAGAAATGCTGATCAAAGGAAATATTTCTCCCATGAAGAGAGTGTTAATTTTGACATGGGCAAACTAAAATGCTTTAGGAATAAGACTATAGATCTCCAAATAAGCCTGTGACTGACCCGGTCTAGAATGAGCACACCACTTTCATCCATGTTGAAATGAGCCTTTATCCCCTTTGATTCGGCATCTGAGTGCTTCTTGAAGCTGCTGCCTACTCCAGACAGCTTAACCGTTGTCAGGTTTTGAGAGCCAAACATTCTGAGAGAGAATAAAATTGTTAGTATTTAGCTCTGCAGCACTTTTTCTCCCCAACAAAAAAAAAAAATTGAGAACTCTCAAAATGATACACTGAAATAAATGTAATTGAAGTGAACATTCGAATCAGGACCAAAAAACAAGGAAAATGAGCATTGCATAGTGGTCATGCAGTTAACTTACTTTAGATCATCTTGGCTGAGGAAACTGAGGTCTCCGTAATTAATGTAGAATTCGAAGTCATCAGTGTAGCGGTTGAAGGTAATGACTTTTCGCTGGGGGTATGGTGCCATTCTTTGGAACAAAATGCGCTTGTTATGCTTAACCCCCTTCATTCCATCCTCTTCTTCAGTCTCACGGCTGAACTCCACCTGTAAAGAGACATGAATTGGTGTCAAAAGCCACACACATGCTTGAACCATTCGGTGGGGGGTGGGGGTACAGAAAAATGTTACATGCTTGCACATTAGCATTTCTGATTCATTATCAATCATGGTAAAAAGGGGGCCTCTATTCCTGCTCACCTGAATTGGGAAAACAGCTGCATCGCGGACCAGGAACGGTTTTACTTTAAATGCTTTACTGAGAGCTGCAGCCTGGTACACTGCACCCATAGCTGCTGCCTCATCAGCATTTATATTCTTCCCCAACTCCTCTCTATAGAGAGAGAACAGGTTAAGCCACCAGGAGACAACAAGCATGAAAGAGTGCTTTAGATGGCTGGCAAATTCATTTAAACTTATTTTTGTACCATTTTAATTCAACACTGTTGCCTTGAGTTTTAGTTGTTAATTAGTGCCATCTGCTGGACACCAACTATAATGAATGACAATGAAAATGTATACTCTGCGAGACAAAATTAAGCCTTTTAAATGAACAAGTGCCCACACATGCAATGGATAATGGAATGAAACCTACTTTCCCACTGCTTTGAGGAGGACCTCCTGAACCCTGGGAACACGAGTGGCTCCTCCAACAAGAATGACCTGCTCTATTTCATCCTGCAGATCAAACGGAACAACTTTATTATATGATTTTGTGCTCATATTTATCAAACAGAATAAAAACCTTCAAAGAACACACTTTACCAAAGACATTTCAGAAGCAGCGAGTGCTTGCTGAACTGGCCCAGGCACTCTGTCAAACAGGTCCGTGCAGAGAGACTCAAACTCAGCACGGTTCACTTTTGCCTTGAAATCAATGTCATCCATCAAACCCTCAATCTGCCAAAAAGCAAAATAAAGGTCAACACAAACTGGGTCAGAGTATGTTATTTCAATACTATCTTTGCCCTTAGACATGAGAAGCAACACACAGAGTAACTTCAAATGACCATATAAATTAAACTTTAATAAAGCATTTTCACAGTCCAATCAATTGTGATATGAATATGATAAAGAATATCAATTTCATTATCCTTTCTTAAGGCACTGAACCTGACGCATGCATTCAGTGAGGGGTGTGTTGATAAATAAGAAAAACACCTTCTTACCTGAGCAACATGTTCAATGTTGGCACTCAGCACGGTCTTCAGTCTCTGAGCCTCCTTCAGCAGCTTGGCCATTGAACGCATATTTTCCCTCACATCCTTCTTTGATTTCTTCTGCTCATTAAAGATTTCAGCTAAATAGTCTCTCAATCTCAACTCCATCTCAAAGCCACCAAGTGTCCTATCAAAGCTGAACACCAACAACAGTCAGATTCATTATGGCGAATAGCTGCATCCATCATTGGTCTAAATCTTATTTCATGTATAAAGACAAATCCTGTAGTTAATTATTAATCTTATGTGAGACACTCACCCAACTCCACGAATCTGCAGCTGAGGCTGGGTGCCAGCCTCCTTGGTCTTCACTGTCTGGTAAGTGACAATAGTCGCTGTTGTACTGCCTGATCCCATATCATAAAACAGCATATTCTGCAGAGAGAACAATTCAAAAGAAAGGCAAAATGAAAATTAGAAATCATAATGCTTTATTGTCTTGGAAACAATACATTTACAGCATTTAGCAGATGCTCTTATCCAGACCGACTTCCATTTCCTAATTACAAGGACAGTCCCCCTTGTGCAATTCAGGGTTAAGGGTCTTGCTCAGGAACCCAATGGTGTTAGTGCTAGAGGTGGGATTCGAACCTGCGACCTACTGATCCATAGTAACACAATCACCAGTTTTCACTCAATCTGGACTGTGGGTTCTACATGATGCCCAAGTTTGCTTCCTTGCTGATTTGTAAAATGAACCATTTTCCAGTCCCACAAGTGCCTGGCCTGAAGCAATTCACTAGATCTACCTAGTACTGTCCCCCTGATATGTATTTTCCATAATACTGTGACTTGTTAAGTTAATGCTGTCAAAAAGATAACACTGTATAGTCGATTAATAAACCGTTGGTTAAAATGAACTTGCATCTGTGAAACTATTTTTGACAGATCACTTTTAATTAAATGTACCTGGGCAGTTGCATTGATGTCTTTCCTCCTGAAAACCCCATAATTCAAAGCCACAGCTGTATTATCATTGATCAGCTGAAGGACTTTCAAACCTGCCATCTGGGCAGCCTGAAGTACTGCCCTACGTTCTGCTTGGTTAAAAAAGGCTGGGACGGTGATTACTGCATCTTTAATAGGCTGTTCTGTTGGGGAAAGGAATAGAAAAAGGTTAGTGGGGAAAAAACAGAGCCACCATAAGATGCATTTTACCTTTCATTGTAGTACTGCATTAGACAAACAAGGATAGCAGATTTTAGGGGGCAAACCTGCAAATTCCTGCGCCAGGCCACAAGAGTAATTTAGAACCATGCCCAAGATTTCCACAGGAGAATACTGAATGTCCCTAGGGCACATTAATAGACAATGTCACTACACGCCTCAACTTAAATTTGTAAAGCAAAGTTGCTGTAGTTAAGACACACACACACACACACACACACACACAGAATAAAGGTCCCACAAAAAGAATCCTTACTCAGAATATTTGAAATACACCGTTCCTCTCTTTTCGTCTCTCTGTATCTGGTGTTCAGGAAAGTGTTTCTGATACTCTACAACCTGTGGGTTATCAGCAGTTTTCCCCAGGAGGTTTTGAAGATACCTGTACACCACTTTGGGATTCTTTACAGACTGCAACCAAAAAACTGATGTCACAACAGAATTCAAATAAGTGATTCTAAAACCACACCTAAAGTACACAAACTCACCACTCCTAGAGCACCATCTCCAAAAAGTCTTTCATTTTCTTTTAAGCACACAGCCACTGGCGTTTTCCTTCTGGACTCTCTAAAAAAAACACAACAAAAAAACCAAACAGAACAGATTAATATCTCTCTGATCTTGGAAAACACTAGTTAAAAAAGAAAAAAAATAGCACAATTACAACACATTCCTTAGTTTCTTACTTGTTTAGAACAATTTCCATTGGCACACCAGGTTTAACTATAGCTATTTTCATCCATTCACTCCCCAGGTCGACAGACATCACAGCAACTGAAGCTGTTGGAAATATATAAAACACCAACATGAGATCTATCAAAATCAGTAAAATATACAAATACAACATACAAAAAGAAAAATAATGGAAGGAATCAAATGCCATTTCTTAAAACTTGTATGAACGCTACAGCTGCTCCAAATCACATCAACAAAACTGAAGTTCAGGATAGCAGGTTAAACACTACAGACAACAGTGAAATATGTTTTCTATGGTCAAAAAAATATGATGATCTACAGCCACATAAGCAAGTTTGCAGTGGACACTTTACCTGTTGGAGAAGGCAGGAGAGCTAAAGCAAGGCAAAACAGTGCCCATAAAGTCAGCTTTTCCCTCATGGTTACCTTGAAGAGATACAAAACATTTTTAATTTCACCGTTTCAGTCATGTAAGTAGAAGACTCATAAGCACTGATGGGCCACAACAACTGGAAAATGGTTCTGGGGAGAATGGTGCATCACACCTACAGACCAGGGCTAATACTGCATCATCAAAACCTCTGAGGAAGATGCAGAACAGGCATGTGTCTGGGTTGGAAGCACCTTCTACAGGTACGGTCAGGTAGATTTTCTGCGCGTGTGAGAATAACTTATGTTTAGGAGGCAACATGTACTGCCTGCGCTCTGCACTGCTCTTTGAACATGAAATGTGTTGCAATTCAGACCACATCCTATTGGCCTGATCCCAGCCACAGAAGGTGGATAAAGTTAGAAACACGTGGAGCATTACAACAAGGAACAAGTTCATGTACATGCATCCACGTTCGGAACAGATGTGCGTGTCCAGTGCTTTACATGCAATCGGTACTGCCAGAACCTAATAATGAGATTTAATGGCCTAACAGTGAACCTGGGCACACACTCAAGTGTGGAAACTTCTGGCCTCGCTGCTTTTGTCTGATAGTGTTGTCGAGGCAGCCTGGTCCTTATGGCTGCAGGGGCTACAGCAGCACCTAGGCAGTAAACACCAAACAGCATGCTGGGGGTGAAGCACACGGAATAAATTACTTTTCGAGAAATTAGGACTACTTCACATTCATTCGAACCCATAAATTGTTAGAGGTAAATTGTTGCCGAGCAGCTGAGGTAACCTGGCTAACAGGATGGACTCTTGTAGCTAGCAGTGCCGGTCCACAGGCAGGCTAACTGAAGGATGCACACATGCAGCAGGGTGAGATGTAAATAACGCCACCCTGAATGGACGTTATACAAGTCAGGCTAATAAAAATGGAAAATCAGGAAAGAGTTACCCCGAGCAGAAGTTTTCCAGAGTAGCTAAGCGGCCGCTGTGAGTTACCGCACTCTGACAGACAGGTGAGCGAGCCTTTATTTCCGCTCAGACGAGCCCAATATTTCTCGGCAGCCCTCAGATCAGTGGTCGTTCAAGTGAAGCCATGTGACGACAGCGCTTTATGCTACAGAGACTCTGCTCATTCCCGTGCTGTGACCAGCTCGATCCGACCAGCGGGCCCTGAACGCGGCGTGATCTCATTGGACCCGCAGGACGCGCCGCTCGGCGAGTTGATCGCTCAGCCCGGTCTCCGGCTGACCCCGCCCCTCCGGGACACAAGAACGTGCTCTGATTGGTCCACGTGCAAAGCGCAGTGGAAGGAAAGGAAAGGTTCTGCACACATGCGCGTCTCTGATTGGTCCACGTTAAACAACATGGGCGTGCGGATGATGATGCAACCAAGAGCTGAGCGCATGTTTGTGCGACAATTTGTAGTCGTCCCCCCCCCCCACGCTTTGCTTTGTTGTAGTTCAAACCTTACGTCGCGCCAGTCACTGACAGCTTTTGGTCATTTAAGGAAAGGAGCACGATTCATTTCTTTAAAAGGAAAACGCTCCCAAGCAAAATTAAAAATTGTGCCAGAATTACTATATTCAACCCAAAGAAAAACAAAAACTTTTAAGAATTATGTCTTGGTCTCCACAGTCTCCAGATCTTTCTTTATTGAGCTTGGATGGGAAGAGAAAGGAGAGACCGAAGTGTGTGCGTGTTTGAAAGGGTGCAGTGGGCTTGTTTACAGAGCAGTGCTGGAAAGGACGCTGTGAATCAGTTCTTCTGTGATAAAGCCGAGGGGTGGTTATTCTGATGAAATCGGGCACTTGCATTCATTAAGTTGCACTGACAATGTATATAGTTCACTTCGAAACCAGCCATATTTCCATTTGTTTAGGTATTAATAAAACTTTTTGTGATTCAGTGCCTATGGTGCGCTTCTTCTGCGACTCTGCTCACATGACCGTAAAGTGTGTCACATGACCGTGAGGAGGCCTGGGTGAGAAAATGGCTGCTTTCTTGCAGTGGAGACGGTTTGTGTTCTTTGATAAAGAGATCGTGAAGGATCCCGGTGATAATAATGAGAAGAACTTCGCTCTGCCTCTTGGTATTTCGGCCTGTGATTCGGGCCGGGGACACGTGGTGCTCGGAGATATCCTTACAGAGCTCCGTCAGGGCTCCGCGCTGGGTTTGAGTCTGTGCTCGTCTCGCAGCCTGAAGCGAATATAGGCACTAAGTATTTGTCAGCAAATGACAGACAGGTAGTTTTGTGTCAGATATCAGCTCTTACTGTGTCTGGGGGTTATAACGCTGTAGTCAGATTGTGGAGATGTGAAGTTTAGCTGATGTTAGCTTCGTTAGCCTGCTGTGAAAACCCCAGTTGTGCTGTCCTCTGTGTGAGCCCAGTTCAAGTGAACATGCTGTGTCGGTGTTTTCCTTCACTCTCGTTGTGAACATATGGAGGGTCAGATTTGGTTTTTAACCCGCTCCCTGCAGCTGAGCTTTTTTCAGGCCTACAAGCTGCGGGTGACCCACCTTTACCAGCTGAAGCAGCACAGCATCCTGGTGTCGGTCGGGCAGGACGAGCAGGGCATCAACCCGCTGGTAAACACTCTTCATCCCGGAGATCTGAAACTCACAACCTTATCATGTTTATATTCTCCTTTTTCATTTGAGCAGTTATTGCTCAGTTGGGTTTTTGAGATGTTTAGTGTTCCGATCTCTTGACTACAGGTTTCTCCACTGTGGTTGTGAGTTAATTAGGGGTTGTAATGTCTGTTACCAACAAAGCCGTTTAGTTTAATTCCAGAAATGACCAGTGAACCTACACGTGTCTGACTTTTACAGGGAAGGATGATTATTGTCGTTAAATAGTGGTAAATGTAAAGATCTGTGTTACTTTGCAGGCTGTTGTGCCTACCGGGGCTCTACGCAACTGTAGAGTAGAGTAATCTTTTAAATTTGGGCATTACAGGGCTCTTATAAAGATGACAGAAAGAATACAGAAAGATAGTTGTACAGGAAAAATAAGAAAAATATAGAAAAAATATAAAGAACAAGAGCAAGAGCTATAAATAAATCTATCCATATATATATATACATATACATGATTAGGGAAGGCGACCATATATACAGTAAACAGTAATAAATAAGTTATAAATAAATTATAAATAAACAAGTAACAGATGTAAATGTAATAATAATATATAATAATATACAATAATAATATATAATATAATATATAGTAATATATAATAATTAAACCAGTGATAATATGTAATGCTATGTTGTGGAATTGTGGAGTCTTATTGCCTCAGGTAAGAATGACCTGCGGTAGCGTTCCTTCTTACACTGTGGGTGTAAGGCAGCCAGTTACAGGAGCTCTGACCACTTTCTGTTCTTTTAACTTATTTAATCTATTTTCTTTACTTTACTTATTACTTTGTGTGTGTGTGTGTGTTTACCAGGTTAAGGTGTGGAACACAGACAAGAGGGACAGTGGCAGTCCTCTCTGTACTCGCATATTCCCAGCCATTCCTGGAAACAAGCCCACTGAAGTTTCCTGTCTTAGTGTACATGAGAACCTGAACTTCATGGCCATAGGTACAGTTTCTATGTTTGTCTGTATTTCTGCAAAGTGTAGGACTTGTTGGCTTCGTAAAAATAATCCACTGCATATAACCTGTTTTAAATTAATGAGGAACTTTTACCCATATGAAATATTTAGATTTCAGATTTTTAATTTAAATTATTCTTAATAGAGTGTTGTTTCCAGGTTTTACTGATGGCAGTGTAGTTTTGACTAAAGGTGACATCACACGAGACAGACACAGTAAAACACTAACCCTTCATGAGGGGAACTGTCCAATCACTGGTCTGGCTTTCCGTCAGGCAGGAAAAGTAACGCACCTGTTTGTAGCCACCCTTGAGAAAGTACAGGTATGTACTTAATTTTAATTTCATTTCATTTTGATTTAGCACGTGTTACATGTTTAGTGACATTTTAAGTTTAATATGTACAGAAGCATTTGAAGTGGCAAGACAAAATGATATGGTACTCAATGCTGGTTGTCTTTTTACTTTCTTTATTTATTTATTTAGTGTTACACATTATCAGTGAAAGAGTACCCGCGTTTGGAGCTGGACACACATGGGTGTGCTCTGCGCTGCTCTGCTCTCACAGACCCATCTCAAGACTCGCAGTTCATTGTAGCAGGAGATGAGTGTGTGTTTCTTTACCAGCCTGATGAAAGAGGGCCCTGCTTTGCTTTTGATGGACATAAGATTCTGGCCCACTGGCACCGGGGCTACTTACTTCTGCTTACACGAGACATCAAGTCACCTAACAAGTAGGAGTCACATAACAATTGATCTTCACCTTCAGTTTATACTAAGTTGCTGGATGCACACTGCACAGTTTTCCTACCTCAATAAACCCCAGGGTATCATAGAATATTTTTTGTTGTGCTTCTCTTCATTGTTATTACACAAATAAGTGCAGAACTCAAACCTCTTGTGGGTCACTCTGGTTCTAGTCTGTCATACTTCTGGTGTTTATTTCGGGCTTTAATGGTAGCTACAATATTTACTGAAAATGCTCATCAGGTCTTGTCCAAAATATATTCATTAGTAATTAAATAATTATTTTAATAAAATATAATGTGGAATCCAAATATTAGAATAGATTTGCCAGGACTAGGTAACATTACCCTCTTTGCCCAGCTAAAGTTTGAAGCTTTAGTATTTATATTTATGAACTTATATTTAGCTGATAGAGGTTCCAGCTTCGCTGTAATTTGCTGTGCTGTGAAACTCTCTCTGTCACAGGCCTGATTTTGGGAGCAGAGAAACGTCCCCAACAGAAAAGCAGGTCTTGACAATTTATGACCTAGACAATAAGTTCATCGCCTATAGTGCAGCATTTGATGACATCATAGACGTCCTGGCAGAATGGGGCTCATTCTACATCCTGACGAGAGATGGAAAGATGTTTATGCTGCAAGAGAAGGACACCCAGACTAAGCTGGAGGTCAGAGTTTGTAAATTGTGGAGCTAAATGTTGCACTGCTCATCAGTGTTTGTAGAACAACTTTATAGTGAATGTATTCTCATGTGCTTCATTTGTGATACCTAACTTATTCCTAATCAGTTATTGTGCTTCATATAGATGCTTTTTAAGAAGAACTTGTTTGTGATGGCTATTAATCTCGCAAAGAGCCAACATCTGGATAATGATGGACTGTCTGAGATTTTCAGACAATATGGAGATCACCTCTACATTAAAGGTGACCATGATGGAGCTATTCAACAGTATATTCGGTAAGAACCATACTCTTCGCAAATTGTTATTGATGTAAATGTTTTACTACAGCAGAAATCTTAACCCATTTGTTGTTTAACATTTGGGACCATTTTGGAGTGTAGAAAACACAACTGAAGCAGTAATATAATTTTCACAAGCTTTCCTACTGTGTTTTGTAGAACCATTGGGAAGCTTGAACCTTCATATGTCATCCGTAAGTTCCTAGATGCTCAGAGAATACACAATCTGACTGCGTACCTTCAGGCTCTCCACAGACAATGCCTGGCCAATGCAGATCATACCACACTACTGCTCAATTGCTACACAAAACTGAAAGACAGCTCCAAGCTGGAGGAATTCATTAAGGTTTGTTACTGCATAAGGAAGAAGTGGCATTGTATTATTTGCAGCCCCTCAACTGAACTATTATGCATTGTGTTCAGGCTGATCACCATCTGCATTTCCTTGTGGTTTCTAGAGCAGCGAGACTGAGGTGCATTTTGATGTGGAGATAGCCATAAAGGTGCTGCGCCAAGCTGGTTACCACAGCCATGCTGTGTTCCTGGCAGAGAAACACTCTCATCATGAATGGTACCTGAAAATCCAGCTGGAAGATTTAAAGGTAAGGCAGCTTTTGCTGTCTTTAGAGCGACAGGGAGGAATTGATTAAAAATGCTGAACTAATGATATTAAGATATTTTTCATGATCTGTATTTGACAGGATTTGTGCAAACAATACCCTTTCCTATTTCCATCAGTATTTATCAGAAACTTTATTTATGTAACATATTGTGTATTAAGAAGGATTTCACATTATTAGAGAATGTTTTGTGAGAAAAAAAAAAAAAGTTTTTGCTTTAATTTCTGTTTTCAGAATTACCAAGAGGCTCTGCGCTATATTGGGCGGCTGCCATTTGACCAAGCTGAAACCAATATGAAGCACTATGGTAAAACTCTAATGCATCATGTTCCTGAGAGCACCACTGTGCTGCTAAAGAGGCTCTGTACTGATTACCAGCCCAGCTGTGACTCCACTGACCGGGACAGTCTGGACAGGACAACAGTGAATAAGGTAAAGCATCCAGTGTTTTTGTTACCTTTTAATAGGTGCCTTTTTATTATTGAGACAGTAATGACTCCACACAATGGAGATCTGCAGCAACATAAATCTTTGACATATATCTTCCCATGAGGATTTGTTTTAAAATGTATCTTTAATTGGCAAAGTGTTGTTTTCCTCAGTCTCTTATTTAATCTTTTTTATTCCTCCAGGCCAGTTCAGAAGAGTTCATCCCCATCTTTGCCAATAATCCACGAGAGCTACGGGCATTCCTAGAGCACATGATTGAGGTCGAACCCTCATCACCGCAAGGTGTGTATGATACACTGCTGGAGCTTCGGTTGCAGGACTGGGCCCATGAACAGGATCCTGAGGTAAACTTCACATATTACTAATTTATACTACCTTATAATAATAATACACAATTAAAGGGATATCACTGTCATACTGTAGGGCTATATCATTAAGAAAGGGATGAAATGTTTTCTTTACAACTATTTCCTGCTTCTCTTCTCTCATGCAGAGGAAGAAAGCCCTGCAGGAGGCAGCATTGTCACTTCTGAGAAGAGAGAACACTGTTTTTGATAAAGCTCTAGTGCTCTGTCAAATGCACAACTTCAAAGAGGGGGTGCTCTATCTCTATGAGAAGGGAAAGCTGTGAGTCCAAAAAAGTACTCTCTTCAGTAATATATATTATATTTGGGAGTCAGTTAGGCAGTTTTCATCTGGGTAGATGCATCCATAGTGCTTGATTCAGTTTACATCACATGATGCTCAGGGATCAACTGCCCACTATAAATTAATCAAAGAGGGACTGGTAGAAAGGCAGTGACTAGGTTTTGTAATATTTGTGTTGTTGCTGTACCTATTATAAAAAAAGTGCATGGCAAATACCAGAAGTCAGTCTTCTTTTTACACAGGTACCAGCAGATAATGCACTACCACATGCAGAATGAGGAGTATTCTAAGGTGGTGGAGGCCTGCAAATCCTATGGCGACAAAGAAGTTTGCTTGTGGGAACAGGCCTTGGGGTATTTTGCACGGAAAGAGGAAGACTGCAAAGCTTACATCAGTGAGGTGCTGCAACACATTGACAAGAACAACCTCATGCCGCCTCTTTTGGGTATGTTGCAACAGTTCAAGGGAAATGCTTAAAAAAAGATTCCTATTTTTATGAATGCTTTACTGAGTCATTTTTTTTGCTAACTCTGGAGAAAATGATCTATTCAGTGTAGCTTCCCTGTCTCAAATGGTATTTAAACCATTTTGAATTTAATGCAACCATTCCTTTCATCTGAGTGCAAGAGTGTCATCCTATGTCTTTAATTGCAGATTAAATGGTGTAATACTTTACAATCTCTTAATTTGTAGCTGTTTAGTTCAGTCCAGGTACATAAATTGCATGACTGAAGTAGAAAGTTGTCAGAAAATAACCATTATGCAAAAGAAAGGACTCTTGTAGACCACACTGCACTTTCATTTCCAGATTCTATATATATTACTTAGTTCTGCTAAACCAATTAAAGCAGAATTTAATCAGGTCATGAAACTTGTTTTATTTTTTTTTTCTATTGCAGTGGTACAGACTCTTGCCCATAATTCTACAGCAACACTTTCAGTGATCAAAGATTATTTGATTAATAAACTGCAAAGGGAGAGCCAGCAGATTGAGGAGGATGAGAGGAAGATTCAGCAGTATCGTGAGGAGACGACACATCTTCGCTCTGAGATCCAAGAGCTCCGCACAAGGTAACATCACTGAGGGAACCATAAATGGAGTCAAGGGGTCTTAAGGAAAAGGTGGAAATGTGCTGATGAACACTTTTTAAAAAGTAATTAATT
This sequence comes from Hepsetus odoe, assembly GCA_017165825.1. Taxonomy (NCBI): domain Eukaryota; kingdom Metazoa; phylum Chordata; class Actinopteri; order Characiformes; family Hepsetidae; genus Hepsetus; species Hepsetus odoe. Next base: position 14,808,170 of record CM029383.1, read on the forward strand.
AATTAATTCATTCATTTATTTATTTACTTACTTACTAACATAGTTGGTGCACTGATGGTATGAGTGGAAAAATAAGTTTGGAACAAAGATAAAAGTGGCCAGAAATGCATTTATTCATGCATGTGTATCAAATGTGGGAAGGTCAGTAACAATCACTCGAACAATCACTCGCCTTTTATACTTTATCAGTTGCTATAAATATTGTAGTGCTACCCAACAATTAAGGTGGCCCATGGGGATGTTTAATTTGAAAGAAACAGTATATATAAACACACAAACTCATTTTATTTTTCCATTATACTTATAATTTTGCAGGATTTGAATACCAAAATAGTGTAATATTAACAATATATATTTTTAAAAACTTGATTAGAATCTACCTTCTTTGCTATCAATAGACGGATTGAAATAGAACAAATTTGGGCTACCTTGGCCTAGAGTGCACCTTAAGTAGTATGGAGTAACCATACTGGACATCTCTAATCCATGGTTTTGATTTGATCACTGTACTATTATAACCCAAAATGTAGTTGTAGAGAGAATTTGTTTCTGATTCTTAATGTGGCCCTTGTATTTGTAATCGAGATCATATGTGTTGTCTGCACTACTACAATAGAAAAACATTTTCCAAAATATTATATTGTTGTAATATTTATGACTATTACTGAAATTATTTTGGATCTTAATTGAAAAAGGGAGACTGAGCAAAGAGTAGCCAGTAATTTGTGCTGTTTTGTTAAACATGAGTATAAGAATTAAATATGCTTCCAAGTGGTCTGAGGTAGCATTACTAAACTTGCATTTTTCATTCAAACTATCTGAGTTTCTATCATCCCTCTTTTATCCACAGTGCAAAGATTTTCCAGAAGACAAAGTGTAGCATGTGTAACAGCCCTCTGGAATTGCCATCAGTGCATTTCCTTTGTGGCCACTCTTTCCATCAGCACTGCTTCGAAAGCTATGCTGAGAGTGAGGCTGAGTGCCCCACCTGCATGCCTGAGAATAGGAAGGTGATGGACATGCTGCGAGCACAGGACCAGAAACGAGACTTGCACGACCATTTCAATCGACAGGTGCAGCAAAGAATGCTTCTACTCACACAACTATACATCGCTTTACACGCTTATTCCATATCCCAATTGTATCCTGTGCTTATTTATACTCAGATCTCAAATACTCAAGTGCTTTGTTGGATGCTGCACTTCTTTTCTAATGTAAAACAAAATGATAAAGGCAATTTCATCTGAAAAATATGCAGTAAAAATTTGATGGATATGTTAAGTTCTGCTTGTTAGTACTTAGTAGTTACTAACCACTGTTTTTTGGTTGTGTGTCTCTTGCAGTTGAGGAGCTCTAACGATGGCTTCTCGGTGGTGGCGGATTACTTTGGCCGTGGCGTTTTCAATAAACTAACTTTGATAACGGATCCTCCAGGTGCCAAGGCTGGACCTGGGAGTTTGGAAGCTGATCTACAGAGAGACTTGCTCATTCACACTAAGAGAAATGTCTGAAAACCATAGAATCAGTCAGAAGCAGGATCGACAATATTTAGCAGACATGTTAAATCTCACATAGCTGCTTGCATCCCCAAACTGAGATGAACTGATTTTTTATGTAAATGAAATGTGAATATTACTTATGTAGGAGTTCTTTGCTTTTCTTTGTGTTCTCCTGGCTAGAATATTGCCATTTACTTTAGCTGTTATTCTGTGAACTCTTAAAGAAGCTATAAATGAACATTCAGCATCTATTGCCTACAATCCTGCTAACAAGTTCAATGAAAGAGATCATATCTATCTGAATTTACAGTATTAGCTAATATAAAAAATAGGTGATTATGCATGTTACGTCCACTACTGTTCCTGCTGTTAAATTTGTCATTGCCACATTAATAACAATAAAAAAGGACCATAACCCGACACATCATAAAAGGATATTTGCCAGTAAACCCATTCAGATGTCAAACAGCTTAATTTATTGTGATAAATGTGTATTTTGGGTCGAAGTGAATTTGATACTTAATGAGAATCGTACAATACCCATTTATTAGTATATTTAATTTATATTGATTAATCAATGTTGACTAATGAATCAGTAAAAGTTAGGGTCGGCTTGTGCTTAGATAAAGCAAAGAACATTCTGTCTCGTATCGACGTCTCTCTTAAACAGGACCTGCAACAAGCGCATACTGATTCCGTCACTCCAGACAGGCCGCATCTCAAACGGCCCCTTGTTCCCTACATAGTGCGCTCGATGTGTCCTTAAAAAATGACACCTTTTCAGGTCAACAGTTCAGCAACGAATCTGCTGAAACATCGCGAGACTGGTTTCCCTTGGAAACGGTACATCGCTGCTTACATGGATAGGTTTGAGCCACATAAGGTATGCTCTTAGCAACCATTAGCACACTTTCATGCAAACGCGGCGATTTAAAAGTTATTTTTGCTCTTGTTTGTACTAAGTAAATAAGAGTTATCTGTAAAGGGGAAATTTAGCTTGCTTGCTTTAGCAAGCATTAACTACTCTGGTTAATGCTTGCTAGGCTACGTCAGTTAGCAATTGAGCTAACTTTAGCTGCCAGTTAAAATAAGTAACAGGTCATTAAAATGGATTTAGGAGACAACAGCCGAGACGTTACGTCTTTCAGTCAGGTATCATTCTATACTTTTAATGTAGGGCAGCCCTGCGTACTTTGAGGAAAGTGTCGATGGTAGATGTTGTCAGTTAAAAGCCATTTTTGTCTTCTCGTGACAAGCTTTGTAGAAGTTGTTATTGCTTTTACAAAGTAAACGTGCACGGTAACTAAATGACCTCGCATATAGTTGACTTTAATTTGTTTATTTTGTTTGTTTCGCGGGTACCAGCGAGAGTAAAAGGGAAGGTTTACAGGACAGTAGTGAGACCAGCTATGTTGTATGGGTTGGAGACGGTGGTACTGACGAAAAGACAGGAGTTGGAGCTGCAGGTGTCAGAGTTAGAGATGCTGAGATTCTCGTTGGGTGTGACGAGGATGGACAGGATTAGAAATGAGTATATTAGAGGGACAGCTCAGGTTAGATGCCTTGGAGACAAAGTTAGAGAAGCGAGGTTGCGTTGGTTTGGACATGTGCAGAGGAGAGACGAGGATTATATTGAAAGGAGGATGTAGAAGATGGAGCTGCCAGGAAAGAGGAAAAGAGGAAGACCAAAGAGGAGATTTATGGACATGATGAGAGAGGACATGCAGTTGGTTGGTTTGAAGCAGGAAGATGCAGAGGACCGGAAGAAATGGAGACGGTTGATCCGCTGTGGCGACCCCTAAACAGGAGCAGCCGAAAGAAAATCAGAAGAAAAGGAGGAGTTTGTTTGGCGTTTATATTCATTAGATTCTCAGATTTATTTATCTTTGAAAACACATTGTTTCTCACTTGTTTTCAGACCAAAGTCATAACCAACCAGCCTTTCGACGAGACACTGGACATCAACGATTCTGAAGAGGTTGCCAGTTTGTACACACCAACCCCACGTCAAACAGGTAAACTTCCTGTATGAGTAAGAAAATTTACAGCCCTGGAATCTCTCACTGCATGAATCTCAGAATGTGTATAATGGCAAATGTGTGTTCAAAATATCATGTAGACACTGACACTTGCTGTGGAATGCACTTCTTATGCTTTTTATTTTAAACATTAAGCTGGACAGGACATTTGACAGATCATAAGCTGTGCATAAAACTGATGACTTGTTTACAGATTCACTGTCTGATATGCAGTCTGTTATTCATAGAACACTACATTTACTCTTGCACTGCAGATCACAGGAGAATAAATGTTCCTACCCCTTCTCTGAAAGTCTTACAGTTTTACTGCCTTACATTTGGCTACAGTTGTACAACATATGCCTATCGTCTTGTTATTTCAGTCTTCAGGAACAAACAGCACCTAAAAAGCATGGCCAATAACAGCAGTGATGAATATGAAGAAGACACCAAGGTAAATGCATAATTTGGAGTATCTGATGTAAGCATCGATTTTAGTGCTAAAAAAGGTAAAATATCAGCATTCAAATATAAAAAATTTGCATTCAAATTTATTAGCCAAAAAAGAAAGAGCCACCAGCTAGCCCACGAGGAGCTAGTGATAATAATGAGGAAGAAGAGGAGGACGATGACGATGATGACTCCGATGAGACAGAATCGGATGAAGAGGAAGGAGAGCCAAGTTCGGCTCCTGAAGGGTAGGAACAATACTGAACATAATGATTAAATATAAAAATAAATCATCATAACTACTTAATAACAATGTAACGCTGAGAAATGTCAGGAGAGATTAAAATTCGTTTTGCTCATTCATTTTCTAAAAATAAAGCTCATAAATACAATTAATAACATTTAGTGTGCAACTCTCATCCTACAAAATGTGAACAAAATTTGGCCTAGAATGTAGAATAGTTTTACATCAATTTATATATATAATTTATTTTTATACTGTTTATTAGTGTTCCTCGCCTAACAAAAATACGGACATATAGTTTATCATGCCACACATCATGATGTCAATGAATAAGGTCAAGGTCAGTTGTAAATGCATGTGCTGACAAGTATGTATTTGTGTTTGCTCACAGAGCTTATGACCCGGCAGATTATGACCATCTTCGTGTTACAGCAGAAATTAAAGAACTTTTCCAGTACATCACACGGTGAGCAGGGTTTTTACTTTAAATACACAAACCCACAAACCACAGACATTTCTCACATTTCCTGGTATAAATCTCAAGCGAAGGAAAAAAAAGTTTCCTCCAGTCTTTTACAGTTTCTACATGATTACAATGGCTTTTGCTTTCAGATACACACCACAGAACATAGAATTGGACCATAAACTGAAACCTTTTATTCCTGACTTCATACCAGCTGTAGGGGACATTGATGCTTTTCTCAAAGTGAGTTCTTTCATGTTAACTGTGTCTTTCTTTTGCATATCTAATTTTTATCATGTGACTGAACCAGCTAAACTTTGAATAAAGTGCAAATTACACATTACTTATTACCATATTTTCTTACATTACATATTAATCACATATTGCAAAAAACTGTCCTGCAGTAAATTTAGTTACAAATAAAGTGTTATTAACAGCTTCTTTTTTGATATATTGCATAAATATCATGTGTGTTTATTTGAAGTATATTTAGGAGGTTAAGAATAGGCTACTTGAATCCAGGCTGAGATATTTGTATAAACACATTAATAGAGCCCAGTGTCTGGGCGGTCTACTAGCAACCTGTTGCACTGTCCTGTAACACTGAATTAGTGGTAGGTAAAAAAGATGTATGTCTGGCTGAGTTGTGAGAAACATGCTCAAGCCCTTTACCCTCCCTGTGCTGATGGTATTGTGTGATGGGTGGGTCCTAGTGAGTGATACTGGCGACAGCTAACAATTTGGTAGATTAATGACTATACCTTGGTCTGTTTATTAGCGATTTATATCTCCATGGTCTTCTATTAAATGTTTTGTCCATGACAACCAGGTTCCTCGGCCAGACGGGAAAGCAGATGGTCTGGGACTGCTTGTGCTTGATGAACCTTGTGCTAAGCAGTCTGATCCTACTGTGCTCTCCCTGTGGCTCTCAGAAAACAGCAAACAGCACAATGTTGCTGTGAGTGGAAACCTTTATTATTACTCTTATGTATAGAATGCAGTCATGGCTAGAGGTTTAGCCATAAACATGTCCTGGAGTCATTGCATGTGTAATGTGTTTAAAAAAGCCTGTTTTTAACTGTATGTATGTTAAAAGAAGCCCAGCTTTTCATTCTAAAGATTCTTTTTTGTGTATTAAGTCACATTTATGTATATAGGCCACTTTTCTCTTAACCTAGAAAGATATTCTTTATTACTTCACTACAGTTTAGTGAATGCTAAAGATTGCTGCATCTGTAAAATGTATACTAGATAACAGTTGGTAAAACATGAGTATTTTTAGTGCTTGCTGCATATTATCCAGCAGCTTATTTGCCTGAACCTCCAGCCTTTGTTTTTGGCCATGTCTGCAGCTATGAATACACCAAATTGAGCTTTATACAAACAATTAATGGTTTGCTTGACTGGTGAATGCTGACACAGGAAGAGGACTAGAAAGGGTCTAAATTAATTTATATGTCCAAGTATTTTTACTACATAGTTTTTGCAGTTGTTTTCCTCAACTCACCTTATTATTACCCAAAATGTTATCATTGTTTTCTTATGCCAGTCAACCCCTTTACATCTCTTTATTAAACTGAACTGAAAAGAAGTTTATTTTGAAGTTTATTTGAAGTTGATGAACCACACAAAAAAATCAGGGTAAATAAGACTCTTAGCAAATTAAGCACACTCTTTCTGTCTTCTATAGGAGGTGAAAGTGAAGAGCATTGAGAATCCACAGAAGAACCCCAGAGCCATAGATAACTGGATAGAGAGTATAAGTGAACTTCATCGTTCTAAACCACCAGCAACTGTGCACTACACCAGGCAAGCACAAACACTTTAACACAGGGCATTACGCCTGAAAGGTGCATGTTAAGTACAACCACAATCAAATAAACCAATATACATTTCACCTGATGCACAAATACCTATGATGTTCTGTCCTCTCCAGACCCATGCCAGACATTGATACCTTGATGCAGGAGTGGCCAGCTGAGTTTGAAGAGCTGTTGGGCAAGGTTCATTTTGAAATACTGATGACCTCAGATTCAGAACTGTTGAACCAAATGTGTTGAGCGTTTAGTATTTGTAAAATTTTTATTTTCTTTCAAATGTGTCATAGTTATATTGTCACATGCAGTTAGGATTGTTATTCTTTTATCTTTTACTTTTTATATGCCTTTTCCTTGACAACTCTAGCACGTGTGCAGATAATATAGCCTTTTTTCTGCCTGTACATGTAAATACTAACAAGATGCCTGAAGATCACTTTACTGTGCAGCTTTCTAAATGACTTTTTATTTCACTGCTCTTCATAGGTGAACATCCCTACAGCAGATATTAACTGTGACTTGGCAGAGTACATTGATATAATATGTGGTGAGCTGAATAGACATTTTAACTTTTTTTTTTTTTTTTTTTTTTTCTAGAATTTTTGTTGTATCCACCCTCTAAATTTAACTTATTTTTATAGGTATCCTGGATATCCCAGTGTATAAGAACCGAATTCAGTCTCTCCATGTACTATTTACCCTCTATTCTGAATTCAAAAACTCCCAGGTTGGTATTTAAAATTACACACCCTATGTATGTATGCAATGTCAAGTGACACATTTTAAACTAAGGATAGCGTTTGACTTTATTTGGATTTTCAGATTTCAAAATGTGAACAATTTTCGCAGACAGTTGAAGGTATTTAGATACCTTATTGTGGTTATTGGTCCACAAAGGTTTATCAAAGTACCCAAAGTTCTGTTACAGCCTGGAAGTAACTGGTTTGACAGGCAAGACAAGCATCCCAATTGGAAGTGCATTATAACTTTTGTTGGCACTTTTGGTTTGCCACAAAAATAACAGACTAAAATTAAGACACTAAAAGGCATTGTGGAATAAAATATGTGGAAAAATTAGTATGTGGAACTGAATGGAAAGTAGTAATATTATTTGAAATTATTCAGAAATACGAGTAAACTGAACTAGTTACGATCCAGCTCTGTTGCACGTTGCATTACAACGTTGGCTGTATAGCAATTCCGAAAACAATTTATTGAACAGCCATAATAAAAGATTCATTTAAAAATCTATATTAATACAGGAGACAGTTTCTAGGCTTTTGACTGTGTCAGTATCAAGGGTTAGCTAATCTGGCTTTTTCCCCTTGGACTACTTGAGCTCAGTACAACAGTAAAAAAAAAACCAAAAAAAAAAAACCTTTTTTTTTAAATTCTTCTCATGACCTGCTTAACAGTTAACTGTCCTTTTAAAACATGTTTTGCATTATAGTGTTTATTGCCATTGCCACTCTTGTTGTGTTACTGAGTTTTATACCTTCTTTTTGTGTTTAGCACTTTAAGGCGCTGGCAGAGGGCCGCAAGTCCCACACTTCTGCTCCGCACACTGCGACCGCAGAAGCAGAGACATTGATATTAGAGTGAAAACCCACCATCTCTACCCAACGACCTTTCAAAACTTCCCTGGACACTTTTAACATCTTCACCACTCCCCCATACAGAGGAAGCACTGATTTTAGAAATACCTCATCTCTTTCTCATGCATTAACATCCTGTTGTGCTTTTTCTAAGGGTCATGACTTTTGTAATGGATCACTTTTACTTCTCATCAACTTCTCATCAGTCGGCTAGTTTCATTTCTTGAGAAAAATGCATGTGTAATTAGTTTGAAGACTCTTTGTAAAAGTATCCCATCTTCCTGGATTGCATATATTTTGTATAGAATGTTTTCCCTTAATGCTGTTAAATGACATTAAAATGTTAAATATAAAGAACATTTAAATAAATATTTGTTTCCTCAGTTACAATGGTAATGAATGCACTTCCCTTATTGTCTGATTCATCTGAGAGAAACTTTGAAACCACATGGTCTAGAGCGAGCTGCTCAGTCGCACATATGTAGGCTGCGTTCTTCCTCTCAAGCGACACTTCTGCTGCTGTGGCTTAATTTCTTCAGCCTACACACACAGCAGATTTTATGGGCTTGATGGGGTTTAGTAATCCTGTTGAGGTCCTAAATGTTCAGTAATGTTATTGATTTGGGTGAAAAGGAAGACCTGTATAACTCAGGATTATATTTATAATGCTTGGAGGCCAGTTTGTGGTTTTGATGCTTCTGTGGCGATATGTTGGTAAGTGTGTTCATGCTTTACCCATGATAGAATACGGCACATACACATGTTCAGTTTATAATCATTAATATAATCAATGGCATAGAATATGCTATTAATTTGATAAATGCTATCAGTTCATATTTCTGAAATTCCACACTTTGTCTGACAGATGGAAGGACTGAGGAGAGGAATGTTACTGGAGTGTCTGGTGGTCGAGTGGAGCTCCATACTTGCTGCGCACACACCCAAAACGTGACCCGAGTGGAATGGACTAAATTTAAAAGTTCAGCAAAAAACTTATTATATACTGTTGACAAGCCAAACAATGTTTCACGCTTCACAAACTGCCAAAAAACTACATTTGATCTACAGAGCTTCAGCCTTATTCTGACTAATTTGACAGCAGAGGATGAAGCTGTTTATAGGGAGAGATGTATGGTGAACGGTACAGATATAGTGAGCTGCAGCTTTACCTTATCTTTGCTGTGTGAGTGTAACATGATTGATCTTTTATGTTGTGTTCTTGGGTGGCTCTTTTCACTGATATCTTTGCTGATTTGTGAATGTGAGCTGTGTATTAACTTGATAAAGGTGTTGTTTCAGATCCTCCAGCTGCATTAAGGATAACTGTGTCCACCAGTCACTGCACTCTGCTTCTGAAGTGTGAGGTGAAGGGAGAGTTTCTGAGCCTGACCTGGTTGCGGGACGGCCTGCCACTGCCAGAGGACCCGCCAATCTCCTTCAGTGGGACAGAGATGTCCATGAACCTGTCTAACTCAAGCTCAAACTCCCACAGAGGATCTTACTCCTGTCAGGTTTCAAATGCAGGTGGACGTTCAGAGGCACATGTGAATATCACAGGTGAGATTCATGAGGATTTGTTATGAGCCGCTCAGGATTCTTTCAGCAATGGTTTTAATCTTGCCATGACCAAATAAAAATATCCAGAAGATAGGATAAAACCTGGCTTGCTGATTTCAAACATTTTTAGCAACCTTGTTCAATATAAATGAGAAATGACATTTTACGACTATGTTCATTTAAATCAGATATTTGTAGCTTTGTAATGCATGGAGCATAAAAAATAGTATCAGTAGAAAGCCCAACAACACAAACATATGACTGAACCAAATACAAAGCCAGTCAGTCAGTCATTTTCTGGGCTGCTTGTCCTAATCAGGGTTGCAGGGAGCAAATACAAAGCTATTAAAAAAAAAATACGAACAAATAAAATACAAATAAAATACAGTGCACATAAAATACCTTTATTGTTAAATGAGTGTTAAATTTTGACCAATCTTGGTATCTGTAGACTGTTTCAAACTACATTAATTGATATTTCAGCATGTTTTTTTTTTTTTTTTTTTAAAGAGTTTGTTTATGACAACCAACAGCCATAACATTAAAACTATCTGGGCAACATTGTATAAGCCCCCCTTCATGCAACAAAAGCACTTTTGACCCGTCAAGGCATGGACACTAAAAGACCTCTGAAGGTGTGGTGTGGGAACTTTGGCATACATTAGAAGAAAATACTTTTAAGTCCTGTAAGTTGTTAAGTGGGGTGCTCTAAAGAGGAGAGGAATAAAAGTGAGTAGGACAAAGACATGAGTGATACATGAGTGTGAATTAAAGGGAGGAAAGTGGAGTGGTTAGGATGAAGGGAGTAGAGGTGACAAAGGTGGAGGAATTTAAATACTTCCGATCCAACAGTTCAGTGTATCGGCGAGTGTGGAAAAGAGGTGAAAAAGAGAGTGCCAGCAGGTAGGAATGGGTGGAGAAGAGTGGCTAGAGTGTTTGTGACAGACGAGTACCAGCGAGAGTAAAAGGGAAGGTTTATAGGACAGTAGTGAGACCAGCTATGTTGTATGGGTTGGAGACGTGGCACTGATGAGAAGACAGGAGGCAGAGCTGGAGGTGTCAGAGTTAGAGATGCTGAGATTTTTGTTGGGTGTGATGAGGATGGACAGGATTAGAAATGAATATATAAGAGGGACAGATCAGGTTAGACGTCTTGGAGACAAAGTTAGAGAAGTGAGGTTGGTTCGGACATGTCCAGAGGAGAGATGAGGATTATATTGGGAGGAGGATGTTGAGGATGGAGCTGCCAGGAAAAAGTAAAAGAGGAAGACCAAAGAGGAGGTTTATGGATGTGGTCAGAGAGGACATGCAGGTGATTGGTTTGACGGAGGAATATGCTGGAGACAGGAAGAAACTGAAAATAGATGATCTGCTGTGGTAACCCCTAAACAGGAACAGCCAGAAGAAGAAGAACAACAACAACAAGAAGAAGAACAAGAAGAAGTTGCAAAGTGGGCCTTTGTGCATCAGGCTAGTTTGTTCAGCACATCCCAAAAATGCTTGAGTGGATTAAGATCTGGGGAATACTGAAGCAAATCTACCCCATTTGAACTTCATTTTCTGCATTGTTCTGCTGTAAGGTCAGTGCCATTTCAGACACATATTGTAGAGAACTTTGCAACAGAATTTAGGTGGGTGGTATGCACCCACCTGCTGCCTCCGCTGGCAGTTAATCTTGATAATCTTGCCATCACATGTTGACTGGTGTTAAAGTTTCTCAGAACCTTAGACATGCCCATTTTTCTAGCTTCAAACACATTTACTTCAACTGACTGCTCACTTCTGTCTAATAAATTAATTTGTCATCCTGACAGGCACCAATGCAACGGTTGTCAGCGGTTTAACATGAACTAGTTTTTATGTATGCCAGGTTCGTGTGTGTGTGTGCTAAAAATATCCTCTAAACTAAGGTATATATGACATCTAATATGGTTATAAATGACACATCTCTGTTTATTTTTTAGAACAGCATTCCTGCAAAATGGAAGATAGAACTCAGGAGAATGCTGGTGCGAAAATTAAATGGACCCTGTACTTTGTTGGACTCACAGTATTCACACTCATTGTTCTTTGCTTCATTTTAATCTCCATCTGCAAATATGGTAAATGTGAACTTTAACTTTAGCAACATTAAATACAAGCTTGTTTACTACTTGCATTTGTTAACCATTGTATTTGTCTATTGTCAACATCACTAAGTGCCCAGAGGGTTTGGATATATTATAGAATGTGCTGCGTGTAGTGATAGAAACTCTTTTCTTTCCATTATGATGTTGATTATAAAGCTAAGAAAAGTGCAGATAAAGGTTTGAGCATGTTAAATGCATATTTAAGTCACTTAAAATATTGAGCTTATTGATATTACTCCAGTGTAAAGCAAAATAAAAAAAAAAACAAAAACCAAAAAAAAAAACTGCTCCTTTTGTTAAACAGTTCCTGGACTTAAGATTTTTTACTGTAATTATTTCACTCCTTATTAGTTTTTTTATACCATCGGCATCATTTGCAAATATGGTACATTTTTCGTTTTAGATTAGTGACATTAAATACAGTACTGCGAAAAGTAATTGCCCCTTCCTGATTTCTGCTGTCTTTGTTTTTACATAACACTGAATTGCTTCTGATCTCTCAAAAACGTAGTATAAAACTAAAGACAAGCTGAGTTATTGCATAGTTTCCAGGGATTTCATATCACCTGTGTGAAAAAGGCAGTAATCTAAAGTAATAGTAAAAAAAAATAGTAAAAACTGAAGTAATAGTCTCTCAATCTACCGGTAAACCATGTTTTATTGAAAAAGAGTTAATTAAGACCAGCCATGGTAATTGCAGGCATGTCAGTGCACAGATAATGTCCCTGATCCTGACTGCATGAATAGAAAGACACTAGGGAATTCAAATGGTGAGTCATTTAAGCAATTGTGTCAAATTTTGGGACAGCGGTGGTCTAGTGGTTAGGGAGTTAGCCACAGGATCGGAAGATTGTGGGTTTGATTCCCTCACCAGTAGGTTGCCCTGAGGTACCCTTGAGCAAGGTACTGCCCCCGTCACTGCTCCCCAAGTGCTTCTTGCTGCATGGTGTTTGAGTATGCATGGGTTAAATGCAGAGGTCCAATTTCGTTGTGGTTCACTGTGTGCTGTGCTGTGACCTTGCAATGACAAGGGTTGTCACTTTCACTTAAAAAAAAAAATTAATTAAACTGATTAGTTCAACATGGGCTGGCGACCTGTCCAGGGTGCGTCCCCCGTCCTTCGCCCTGTGTGCGCTGGGTTGTACTCCAGCACTCCCCCGCGACCCCTTTTGGGGCAAGCGGCAGAAAATGGATGGATAGTTCAACAATTTTGTAAAGCTTTTTACAGAAATGCTCTGTTTCTGCTCAAAAGATGTGTTTTAGGCTAGCAGAGGATGTTTGTGTTATTTGATTCTTAACTGCAAAGACGAAGATGCATAACCCACAAACACAGTTTATGCTGAATTATGTGACAGATTATTTTCAATGTGCTTTATGTACTCATGATTTTACTTTCTGTTTCTTTTTCTAGGGCATTTATTTGTTGAGGCCATACTTCTTGAGGTAATACAAACTGTCTTATATTACACATTCATTTCAGTCCCTAGTCTAGATAATTTCACTTCATGCAAACATATTGGCTGAGTTAATAACTCTGAAGTATGTACTTCATCAGAAGGAAGCCGACACTTCAAAGGTGGACTTTTTGATGCATGACTCTACAGGCAGCACAAAGCAAAAAGTGTTACAGGAGGCCACAGATAAAGGGCAACTGGCTGAAGATTTTGCAGAGGTCTTCTACACCACTGCAAAACAAGCAGCTCCTGAAAACCACCTCTCACAAAAAGACTGAATGGAAGTGTTCTGTCTAGTGGTACGGTACTTGCCTATGGACCAATGGCTCAAGAGGTCCCAGGTTCAAATCCCACCTCTGGCACTACCAGCACTGGTTCCCTGAGCAAGACCCTTAACCCTGAATTGCTCCAGGGGGACTGTCCCTGTAATTTGGATCTAAATATATTTAATATATTTTGATACTTCATATACATGCAACACAGTTATTGGTGGAAAGCAATATTGCACTGTGGCCAATGTTATGTTTTATGTTATGTTTTGGTGTTTATATGACATAACATACCAAGCTGACCCCAAAAAGACCTTGTTACCTAGTTCATTAGCATCAGGAACACTGGAAGATGGGCTGACCTTCAAAGATCAAGAAAGTGTTACTTTATGGGCAGAATTAACCACTAACTTGAGATAATTTAATTATGTGGAAATTTACATGTACATTTACGGTATTTAGCAGACGCTCTTATCCAGAGTGACTTCCATGTCCTAATTACTGGGATTCGAACTGGGGACCTCTTGATCCAGAGGTCCGTAGGCAAGTACCCTACCACTAGACCACCTCCACCCTTAATTCAAGACACACTGAAATTAAATCAACTTAATGCATCCCCTCTTGCTGTCCATACAGCTCATCTCAGTTCAACTACAGCCAATGAACGAGAGCTTATTTCTGTTTAATGTATACTTCTTCTCCCTGCGATGGGCTGGCGACCTGTCCAGGGTGCATGGATGGTAAATGGAAAATGGATGGTATACTTCTTCCATGACCATTAGATGATTCATCAAACTATTGCAAGCTGGCTGAACTGAAGTTCACAGAAGGAAATAATCTATGTTGTAAGATATTCAAAATATATTGTGAGTTAAATGCCAGGAGTATTTTTTGGATTCTGTAGAGCAGTGTTTTTCTTACTCAGGCCCTGATGCCCCTCTGCACTACCACTCTAGTGTTTCCTGCTCTTATGGCCCAATTAAACAGGAAGTGAATAACTTATGTGGTGCTTTTTGTTTCTTATTGTGGATTGAACCACAACTGAAAAATGTACTTCTAATTTTTCAAGAATTCTTCATCTGCTTATTGTGAAATAGGAATCTATATTAATGAAGAGTTTTCTGTAAGATTGGTTCTCAAAAAAAACGTTTAATTTTGTGTAGATTTTTGTCTTTTCTTACTTTTGTAAAAAAAGTAAACAAAAGCAAAAACAAAAAACATTCATTAATATATAAAGACATTAAACCTTACGTCTATTGTACTTTATCCTGGAAACACATCATCATACATTATGCTTGCTTTATTTTAAGATCTTTTTTTATCACACAAGATGCACAACTGCACAACTAAGGAAGTTTATGAACTTATTTTAGCTTTCCTGCAAATGTCAAGTCTTTTGAAAACAGTATCTATCTATCTATCTATATATATATATATATATATATATATATATATAGAGAGAGAGAGATACATACATACATATATATATATATATATATATATATATGAATACAGTATATAACAGCCTAACAACCAAGAAGTTATTCAAAATCAAGAACAAACTATTATCTCATGTCTTTTCCCTCCACACTTTGTCCACATCTGATGTTTAGGTGTTAAAGTGGTAATTTCAGTTAGCTGTTAAAAAAGGTTTGGTGGGCAGCCTTCATTACCCAATGCTGTGAACTCAACCAGGCTTTGGACTTCTGAAGTTTGTGGGTCAGACTTTATGTGCATTAACCCCACTTACACTTCAACATTGAAGAAGTTAGCTTAATGGTAACATGTATGTAAATTGCTGCTAATGAAAAACTCATTTTTCTATTATTATCTAGTATTATAGTCTGAAATGGACAAAATCATACCTCAAAGTTAGAAAGCCACAGGGACAAAGCACAAGAATAGAACTGCTGATCGAGAATCCATTTGGGACCAAAACCATCATAAATATGCAGAATCTAATCCAAGGTCTGTCTTTCCCAGCAATGTTGATTAAAATGGTAAATGGAGTGTAGCTGTGAAGTTTTGTTGTTTTTTTTATTATTCACATTAAGCCTTAGTGTTACTAATACCAAATCCACAAGTCTGTTACATCTTAATGAAGAGTTGGAAGCAGGTTCAATAGGTTGGCAGCTTTTTTGGCTTATATTTGCTGAAAGGAAGGGCATTCGGTGTAAAACTCTGCCAAATCAATATGCGGACAACGAAACAAACTTCCATACCGGATCGGCCGAGGCCCGGGTTAACAACGACGATTTACAGAAAGGATTTGGGTGAGCGTTCACTGTTTGAAGGATCCTGGCCTGTAAAAAGGTCTGGTTTTGGTGGAGAGTTTTTCATTTATTTGATTTTTTTTTTGCTGTAGCACACTTATAACCCTGTGAGCTGACAAAAAGTTTATCTATGGAGAGAAAAAAAATCCCAAATGAAACCCCAGCCCCAATACAAAGAGGACAGACAGGTTGTGTGGAAAAATCTCAACAAAGCTTTAATTTACAATAGTAGAGATTGAGGCTGAGTGTAGTGCCTTCACATACGCCTAAAGCAAAGTTGTTGTTTTTGTACTGTAATTCTTCAAAGCAATCAGGAATACATACTGCAACATGATGCAAAAGGACACATTTCTTTTTCCTTTTTATTTTTTTCTCTGAAAAAAAACAAAACATAAAGAAGCAAAAAAATCGAAATTATTCAAAAACAAATATCCGTGATAACTGTACAGTCCCCACTCGTGTTAAGTGTGCTTTAAAGGTTCACACTCATGAAATGAAGCAACACAGTTAATATGTACAGTCAAACATTTTGGGAAACTGGAAGTGTTATTTAAGTGCATTTCTGCTTAAAGAGGTCTAAAGTAAAAAGGGAAAAAGATCAGGCCTGTTTTCTTTCTGACAGACTAAAGTGCCAATTAAACTTTATTTACAATATTGCACAATATTAAGTATTAATATCAGCTTTGGGAAAAACAAAAGAAGATTGAAAATAGGTATTAAAAAAAAGCCAAAAAAGGGGAACACAACCACAGAAAAACAAGGATTAAAAAAACAAAACAAAACATACTCCCATTTGAACACTTTTTAAGTTTCCCTCTGACTAGGGGTTTGGTGTTTAGTTCTTGCGCTCTACATGGTAACCCTGAGAAAATTTCGACAAATGTATTTCAGTCTGTCTGTTACAATGTTGATAATTTTCAGGGGAATAACATTAAACAGGGAGCACCATAACACTGCAGGGACCCTTGCTCCAGTGCACATAGTCAGGAAGGTGATGATGTCGTCTAACAACACAAAGCATGTGTGAGCGGTATTAATATGACGTGCAAACAAGTTATGACGCATGAAATGTTCACAATACCATATCATAAGGCCTGGTTGCACAGAACATCGGCTGTGCTGGCTGCAACCCTCTTAAGTACATGCGACTCTAACTGTGACAATAATCAGAAATTTAGATCTAATTCATGCAACTTCTTGCTTTGCCTGCAGTCTTTATGCTTCCGGCACTTTTTGTTTTCTACACCAAAAACCACTTCTGTGTCCCGTTGTGTTCAGGCCCTAAAACCATGATCAATGATAATGGTAGGAATGATATGCTGCAGATAACACACACACACACACACACACACACACACAGAGGGAAAACTTATTTGAAATTTCTCTAAAAGAAAAAAAAAGTAATGACATTAAGCCTGAACTGCTTTTCTATGCATAGACATATACTTACTTCAAGTATATGTATTTGGTTCATATCCACATGAATAAAATTTATTAGCACAATTCATCATCAAAGTTCTTGCACAAAGTAAGTAAACTGAGAGACAAATTTGTGACAATTTATTTTATTAATGTGGAAATGATGAGCATGTTGATGTCAGTGCATGTTGCCTAATGCAGTGCTAATGGATATTAATATGGTATATGGTTTTCTAAAAATATTAAGCAAGACTGTATTCTCTCAACATTCTGACCCACAGTCACCCATTAAAATTATGACATTCACAAAAGTAGGACGTGTTATATATATATATATATATATATATAAAAAAGAAAAAAAAAAGAAGGCATGTGGTGACCAATATGTTGGTCAGCCTTGATTGACTATGACATTTTCTTGCTTTGTAGATGTTTGGAATTTAAAGTCCTAGTAATGGTGTCAGCTGGGGAAATATAGGTGTACATGTTACATACACATCTTTTATCTGTGTACATATTAGAAACAAGAGCATATGACTAGGCCAAACTTTTTACACTGCAAGATTGAATTTGGACACAATCATTCAGTGCATGAGTGTTTAAACTCAATAACATGTATTTCTTTGCCAAATAGCCGCATCCAAAATGCCCTATTTACAACATCTATGTTTAAGGGGAGGGTGTTATTTTTAACCATGTTATGTTAGAAGACATTTACTAGAATGCATATAAATTTTCTTGTAATAGTGTTCTAGATAGTGTTACTGATTTTCCAGTGTAGAGATTTGTGATTAGGGGACCATTTCAGCTTTTAGTCTGCTTCATCCAGCACATCACTGAACCAGAAGAATCAGAAGAACCAAGAATCACTAAACATCTCCCACCTTGGACATTGGTCACCACATTGCATCACTTACCACTCACCCCCCAACACACACTCTCTTGCTAAAAAACAGGGGCCACAGGATACATAGCATCCCCACCATTACTACATCTACTACAATGCTATCTTACACCAGTAAAACCTTTTTTTTTTTTTTAAAAACTAACTTTTTAAAAACAAAGTTATGCATTATCTTTATAAATATTTCTGTGCTATAGTGCCCTCTATCAATATAAATAGCAAAATATAGCGTCATATTTCCTGTACCTAGTTGTATCCCTTTTACACTTTACACTAATTCAAAGCATTTGTTATCTTGTTCTGAAAGTTTCATAAAGAAATGTAGCTTCATGTACAATTTAACAATTTGAACTAGAAAACTTCAAGGAGACGTTCAAATGAAGTCGATAACAATAACAAAAATAAATAAGTACAAAAGCAACATAAGGAATAATGTGAGAAAAAAATGTGATGGAGCTTGTGGAGTGCATAGATCCCAGAGTGAGTAAGATGTGGAGCACTGCGGAGAGAGAAAAAAGCAGACCTGCAATGCTTCGGTTGACCACAGAGCAGGGGGAGATGATATCATCATGAAGATTTCCTCTGGGAGGCTGCGTTGGTAGTGTAGAAATCATCCATCTTAAGGTGTCCTGACCTGCACACTCTGTCCTTCTCTTTCCAAACAAAAATGAACGTGAACAAAAATAGCTCGCATCCCTCTTGATGCTCTTGATGAATTCTTCTTAAGTCAAAATACTTCTAACCAATAAATATACAAACAGTCCTTTTTTTCGAGGCCAAAAACGTTTCCAACACATTGAAGTGTACATTCAGGAACATTCATATTGAAAGTGAAAAAATAACATAACAGATAAACAAACAAACAAACAAAATAATCTTCACTATAACTATCAACAATAAACATTACTGTAATAATTTATCATATGTTACAAATGATGCCTATGTGTTTGTTTGTTTCCTTTTTTTGCAGTTCAAGGTCCCTGGCAGAACAGTGTGTTCCTTATAGCTTCTCTTTGGAGGGAATCCAGATATAAGGTCCTGACTGCTCCTCTATCACCATCTTACATTGAGTGTAAATGTCCTCCAACGTGTCTGCTTGCACCAGTGCTAGCAGGAAAAGACGTGTGGGGAGGGGCAAGAGGGAGCGAAAAAAAAAGGCAGAAAAGAGTTTCATTAAATTTCTCATACATTATTGAATACATTATTTTGCCAGCTTTTATTAACCTTATTAACAAAATCTCACAATAATGTTCACTCTGAGGTCTTAATGGTCCGTTAGACATTTTTATTAACCTGTGGTTTGTATCACTTGTATCACTGACCAACTGGGATCTTAAAGAATGGTAGTTGGTAAGAGTGTGTCCCCATGTGTTTTTCAAATCCCTTCTATTAAAACACTTTCTCCTTCATTAAAAATACAACACTAAACAGTGTTTCTAAGCAACACCCTCACTTGTTATCTCGGTTGCTGAGAACACACCTGCCTCCCCAGCACAGCTTACTCATTAATCATTAGATGCTGCAGTTGTCCATAGATGGCCTTACAGTAACTGCATTTGCACTTATCCATAATTCATGAATGTGCTGCTATAGCAGTGGCCATGTGGGCCTGGAGAAAGTGCAGTGGGTTGCTAGTTTTGCTGTCAATCAATACAGAAAATAACAGGCTGTTCTGGTTGACCCCCAGGGGCATGCATATGTTAACAGAGCACTAGCATATGCAGATAAGGTCATCTCTAGCAGCCTGGAAGGCAGGCAGGTGCAATTCCTCTCCTGAGTTTTTTTTTGGCAGGTGCAGAACCTCCAGTTACCTGTAAAGTACTCTCCAAACTCCTGCTCTAGCTTCATGGCACGATCATACGTTTTCTTGGCTTGCTCTTCCGTCAACCTCTTGTTCATCTCCCTGCAAACAGAGTGGGTTTTTGTAAGATCACACAGAAGCTAGCAAATCAGATACACTTCCAAACAGATGGAAATGAAACAAAATAACAATAGGATGTGCGTACATTAAAGATTCAATGGATCTAGGCTTTATAAAGATGGCAATTGGGTAGAGTTGTGCTACTTGTAGTCGTTTTATGGCGTTTCCAGATACATCAAGTATGCAATGCTTCCCCTGCAAAAGCAAAAGACAAAACAAAGCTTTGTTAAATTGATAAAGATGATCCCAGAATGGATTACTTTAAGCTTTAAAATTAGCCTGGAAAAAAAATGGGCCACATTACTTTACATACCAAGTATGACTAATTATGTTATTAAACAAAAAACAAACAACTTGTTACCCTGGAAACACACATCAAAATATAATGAATTTTGTCTGCTTGGAGAATAACAATTCTAAACGACACGATTATGCTGCACGTCTCCTGAGATTGAGAACTATAATATGTTATACTCCAAAAGACATTACAAAACAAAAGGAAAAGGATTCTATTATAATGATTTCTGATTAATGGTTTCCCACTGTGATACTGACCCTCTCAGCCACGTATTTGACTGACTGGACACTGGTCCCATAAAGGTTGTCGTTGTACTGTCCAGCTTCAATGAACTTGTGCTCTTGGATGTCCTTCTCCATCTGCTCCCTCGAGGTAACAAAGTGATAATCTCGCCCATCCACCTCGTAATCCCGCTTTGCTCTCGTGGTATCTATATCAGACAAATAATAAGCATTGTTTAAAATAATTGGAAGAATTGATTTTAAAGGAAACATTTTCTTGAAGGAAATTGAGTACTAGTATTATATTTAATTGTTTTATTTATTTAATATTTATTTAATTATTATATTTATTACATTTAACTGATCATAAGATTTAATGAAAATCACTAAAGGAGCAGCGCGCACAGACGTATTGTGGCGTTTACTAAGTTAGCAATCCCTTTTCATCGCTTCCTTAAATAAAGCTAGGCGCAATTTTACTGTGACTGCTGTTACTTTTTCTACAATGTAGAATACAATTCTACAATGTCACTAATAAAC
Source organism: Hepsetus odoe (assembly GCA_017165825.1). Lineage (NCBI taxonomy): Eukaryota > Metazoa > Chordata > Actinopteri > Characiformes > Hepsetidae > Hepsetus > Hepsetus odoe. The sequence continues at coordinate 14,829,241 of CM029383.1, forward strand.
TGTTTGTGTGACATGACTCATGCATGACTCTTTATGCAAGAAGTTCTAAAACTGCATAGGGAGGAAGTTAAAACCTATACTATGTATGCACATCAATAAACTTCCTGTTTATTGATGACTTCCAACTTACCCATTTGCCCTGAACTGTTATCCGCTTTATAAAAAATTTTAAAAACGAACAACAATGATTAAATTAAAACAAATACATGCAAAGGTTTAAATAATAGCATTATTTAAAACACACACACACACACACACACACACACACAGGGACTAGGGGTGAAAGAACTATGGTTCCCACACAAACAATTAGACAAAGTATAAAAACTGAAAGCAAGAAATTCAGTTAAAAAAAAAACAGAGAGATGAATAAGAACGACACATAGGTTGAGGGTAACATTGTTAAAAGAAAAAAATATATATACCAAATAATTCATACAAGGATAACAATATTACTGTAACTCAGTCCTTGAAATTAGAGTTTCAGCATAATGAGGTCAACATGAGACAAGAGCAGAGCATTGTAGCAGTAAACACAAATGGAACCAGCATGATGAGAACAGGAAACACACACATATACACATCTATGTTGGTAGCACTATGTAATCAATAGGACCATCAATGCTAGTCCTGGCTCACAGTATCATAAACCATTTTAACCACAGTACCAAAAACCATTTCTCATAAACTCCAGTTTCACAGCAAGAAAAAAAAAACTACTTAAAATCTAGGCCTCAAGTAACAAATGAAGCCAGATATATATAAAAAAAAAACCCCAAAAGACAAAAACACAGGTGAATTGATATGTCCAAGTATCCTGTGTAAAGTGTGTGAAGCTGCTCAGTGACTTACGTGGCACGCAAGAGCCGAACTTGTCTGGGAATTCAGAGATGAGGTCATCGTTGATCCTGTCCTTCATTGGGCCCAGAATAATAACAGGCCTGGCATAATTAACTGGTTATCAACGGAAAAGATAAACAACAATGTGGCGTGAGATAGCACAAGCAATGAAGCCACAAACATTTCTCATAAACCATTGCTACATAAAGCTGTTCTACAACATCTAGATTTGAGGTTTTGCACTACGTTACTGAGAGTGACTGCTTACTTTCTTGCCGAATCACAGGCTCATAGGACAGGATCAGGTCCTCTTGGCTCCCTGAAGAGAAAGAGAGAGAACACAAACAAATTTACTGCGCAAAAGGCTCTCCTTTCATCACCCTGAGGCTGTGTGTGTGTGTGTGTGTGTGTGTGTGTGTGTGTGTGATATTTTTAAGAGAAAAATATTCTGACTGTGTAGGAAAAATGGGAGAAAATCAGGGCTAGCCTACAATAGATACATGCATAGCACATAAAGGACATACATTTTGACAAGCTATAAAAACAAGCCTGTGTAAATGTGTCTGTATAATAAGTGAGAAAGGAAGCAGCTGTATCTATGCTGTGTCCTTTGTCAAAGTCTTTCCTTTCTGTGAAGTGCAGCTTAAGTAGGAGTGTAAATAGATTACTGAACATATAATGTCATTACTTGCTCCTAGACAAAGACATTGTGCAGAAAAGTAGCATCAGCATTGGGTTAGCAGACAATGTGCAGATTAGAGAGGTGCATACAAAGCTTTAGCGGAACATAATGAATAAGAGAAATTCTACATAACCACCAATGAAACTGAAATCTGCCAACAGAGACAGTGCAAATCAGATTTCTTCATCTGATTACAAGGGGACTGGTTTTGAGCAGCACTAATTTTGCAGAGGCCTGGTGGACCTGAATATACGCACAGAGTAGATCAGAAATCACACATTTTTTGCTTGAAAAGATGCACTGGCAAATGTATGAAAAACCATAATCAAAGAAAAAAACTCCAGTTTTGTATTGTCAGTAAGTCACAGGTCTGATGCAGGTATTTCAAGCAAGGCATTTGTGAGCAAATATTAAGTGCCATTGGTTTTAGTTTAGTTTAAAGCTTTCTCCTCCAACGCTTTCGCTCACATGAAAAACTGGGTGTTTAGACCCATATAGCAGTATGTTTTGTGTAACATAGTCAGTCAGTAACGAGACAAATGCAGAAAATTGAACCTCTTGCCTCATATTCATCTTTTGAGCTCAAACCCAAAGGTATTTTAGTGCATAGCAAAAAAGGAAATGGGCCTTCCTATTCCAACACTATTGGAAGGGATTGTACTTACTTCCAATAACTGTATTATCTTCATGCACTGGAGGATGATTTAACTTCTTTTTTGAAACACAAAATTATTTGCTAGTGCAAAAGGATAATTCATTTATAACTAAACTAAGGACCATTTTCTACTATTTTCATTTTCCTCAGGGGCCACATGTTACATATGTGCAAAAACAGTTGAACATGAACATGATCTCACATTTATGTATACAATAAAAAAATACAGATTCTTTCATGTGTTTTTTATATTAATTACAACATAAAATATATAAAATATCTCTAATTTGTTTTTTAAAGTATTGACAAAGAAATTCCGTATTAATACACACAGTATTTTTAATTATGTCTATGACCAACACTATCACTCTTTCCTGCTGCCTGCCTTTCTTACTTTCTTTCCTACATAGCACCTGTCTCACAGCTCAAGACAAGGTAGTAGTCCAGAGGGTTTCTGGCCCACACACTGAAAATGATTCAGCTTTTCTGATACATTTTAGCATGCAATAAGAGGATGTTCTGTCAGGTGTTTTTCTGAATACAAATATGCCATTTAGTGTTATAGGCTGTGGAGCAATAATATTTTATTAAAAATGATCTGATTTCATAAAGTTAATAGAGTAACTTATTGGTCCCTGTTTGGACTCCCTATGGATCCAGAAATGCTCAATGAAACACTCATAAGGTTGAAAAGTGCAGAACTTAAAGGCTTCCCCATTGTGTGAAAACTGTGCAGTTCCTTTCTTCAAATTTTCATCAAAATACGATGTTTTAGATGGTGAAGGGGATCTACTGGTTGGAAAGCTTTTGTTTCAGGTAAAGAGAATTGGAGAGGACATTATATATGATGAGATGCAAACATTGGTAATGCATCCATTACAACAGAACTATTATTTTTAACCCTGTGAAGGGTAAGCACTGGCGTCTGACTGTATATCCAGTTTATGCAATTCATTACACTTGCATGTCTTTAATGTACATGTACATAAAAAAAAAGAAAACAACACAAACCCGTACCTTCAATGCACAAACATAAGCACTGGATGTATTAAAATAAAGCAATAGATAATTATTATGAATCCATATTAATGAACAGCTTATATTAGTGTTAGATGACATCAAAAACTTTAATGTTTTGACTTTGATTTAAATGATTATTTATCATTACATCAATATGGGGAGATGACCATGTTTCAGTAGATTTGAGTGAGAAGATTAAATATTAAAATAATACAAATAACACCTCATGTGATAACTATGACTAAATAAGGCTGCAAATCTGAACCTCTCAAAGGACAGAGTGCTTGTGTGAATGGCAGTGAATGGCAGAGACAGAACTGAATGCAAAATTGGTAAAAGTGGTCTGGGAGGGAAGGGGGAGGAGGTGTCAAAGCGGGACCATTCCTGCACAGACTTACTCAGCGTTTTTGTCCCATAACCGTCGTCCCCCATTCCAGAGATGTCCTACATCAGACAGCCATCCACAGAAACAGAAGGGGGGGGGGAGGATTAAGAGAGAAAGACAGAAGCAGAGAGGACAGAGTGAGATAGAGATAGAGAGATGGAGAGAGAAAAGAAGAGAGGAATAGCCGTAGCAGCAAAGTTAGAGGGAGGATGTAGTACAGAGCACACAATGGCATCCCTGGAATTCCCTACACACTTCTGTACCTTTCACCCTACCCAAGGTGTGTGTGTGTGTGTCTGCTTATCTGTGTGTGTTTGCCCCTAAACATGTGCTAATGAGTGTGCTACTTACGTTCCGAGTCGCTGCCATCTTGCTCGTCCAGCTCCTTGTTCTTGTAGAAAGGGAACTTTCGTGAAAAGATGAAGTTCTTTCTACGTTTGTCACTGAATGACTGTGTGGGAGAGAGAGCATGGGGCAGACAGGGGGCTCGAGATGCTGTCACACACACACATGCTGACAAAATGACATTGCACAGAGAGAGGTTGGAAAGACAGCAGCCACACCAGCATGGACAAAATACCTGCAGCCTGTGTGCTCCTATACTGCACTGGGATCCAACTGACCAGTTGGTGCTTCAACCACAAGCATATATTTTTCTAGCGACTGTTGCTATGGTGGGTAAGTTTGAAAGAAAGCTTGCAGAAAAATTGCTGGTCTGCATGTGAATGCTTCCTGCAATCCCAGTGTATTTTGCTTCTGTTTGTCACAGTTACAAGAAAGAGAGGTTTGAGTGAGGTACGTTTTTTTATGTTGGCTTATTAAATTCCATTTTTTTGTTCACACTAAATTACAACACTGGTCCTTCAATTAACTTTATTAAAGTTATGCCATTCAACTATTTAAAAAAATATATATCATAAGGTAAGCATGGCTCTAGATGCCTTAGCTGCAAAATTTTGGGTGCATCATTTCTTATGAAAGATCACACTTCCAGACAGAGTGTAGGTTGGTTTTAAAATATGCTTCACCCACATGTTTCTCAAAATAGAAACATTACACATAGCACTAACATCCAAGTAGACCACATTTCTGAACATAATACTGAAAGGTCAAACACTGTGAAGAGCTAGATAAGGCTCACTGCATGCAACTGTTGTTGAAACTATAGTATAATATTGTTATTACAGTTCACATTATTTCACATTGGCAACAAAAGAGAAACATCTGAAAGTTTAAAGATGATTATAATTTTTTTTAGTGTTCTATAAAGCATGTCTAACCTTGCAGTTACAGTTGCCATGAAAAAAAATATTTATGGAGGTCAACTGACTCAATTATTGAGACATTAACCTATCTATCTATCTATCTATCTATATATATATATATGGATGTATATGGATGTTCCTCATTCTTTTTATTTTTATATTTTTATATTTTTCTTATTTTCTTTACATCTATCTTTCTATATTCTTTCTGTCTCCTTGATAAAGAGCCCTGTAACGCCCAAATTTCCCATTCGTGGGGTAATAAAAGATTACTCTATTCTATTCTATTCTATCTCAATTCTATCTAAATAGCTAAAGCTGATGAACCTTCTACCTATCAATCAAAGCAATATCTCTAAAATCACCTTGATTATCACAGAGAAAAAAAGTACACCAGATCCATCTCAGCACTGTGACCTTTCTTATGCATAAAGAGCAAAAATTATTTGAGAGTAATGCCACCCTAGAATGTTTTCTGGGGTTACACATTGATATGTCGACTGATTTTTAGAATTAGTGTTTGAACTTTTGACTCATTTGTCAACTTATTTTACTACTCTAAAACTCCAGGCTTTAAATAGATCGTTTAATTAGAACTAAACATTGTCACCACCATCGCTGCTGTCCAGACCACCTCTGCTCTGGCTGACTTCTCAGACAAGTCAAATAGACAGAAAACAAAACATGATCAAACAGAACACACAGAATGAAGACCTGAAGAGGCCTGAAGCTTGTTTCAGCCATGCAGCAGTGGGGAGTAACGGCATGCTGAGATAACACTTTGAAGAACTGTTAGATAAAGAAATCAAACATGCAAGATTCTGGGAGGATCTGAGGCTCAGCACAGTGGTTGGCTGATGGACAGCAAAATAAACCACGCAGCTGATATGCTGGGATGTTCTACAGTACATGTACAGTGCATGTATGTATCTAGTGACATTAAAGGGATAGTTCAAACCATGCATGTTAATGTTGCTAACAATGATAGAAACTAGAAGTCACCATAAGCCTGATGTTGTTTGAATATGCTTTCATTAGCTCTTAAAAACATTAGCATTAATGATTGAACCATTCCTTTAACAAATAGGACATCTATGAACATTTCCTATGAACAGCAAGTTTTTTTTTGGAGAATATACTGTAACAGAGCAAACAAGGAGCTGATCTAGACAGGTGTTAGTTATAAACACGTGAAGCTTCATCCTTTAGGCTATGTAATACTAAATCAGTTAATTAAGCTGCAATATGTGTGTTGTTGTTCATGCACATTTGCATTTCCCCTTAAGTGAGTATAATAAGGGACAGAAAAAGACTTTAGTTCTAGACTATGTCCAAAATGTATGGAATTGAATCCTGATGCCAGTAAAGCTATACATACACATTCCCTTTTACAGCCTTTATAACAACAGCTTAATACTTTGATAACAATGGCAATTTATTATTAATTATGTAGGTAATTTTCCAGCTGGCATTTCAGGCTATACAAATCTTTAATACATTCCTCAGTGACAATTACACAAGCTTTGCCCACCTTGGCATCACTACTGTTGCCAGGGAAAGACAGAGAAGCTGCTTTAAAAACCATGAAAGAAATTGGGGGCTAAGCTGTTGCTATGGAAACTTTTTAACACAACACAAGAATTATTTAAAATCTGGTTAAAAATGTGAACAGCACTGAAATATTGGTTACAACCCAGTGCACATGACCAATGTTCAATAAAGTACATTTTGTAAATTTGCTCAATTACATTATTTCTTGGGATGGAGAAAGAGTTTAAGCTCTGATGAGCTCTTTATGCTGAGCTCTCAGTGTTCTTGCTGTGCTGCAAGAGGTACAGAGTGTGCTGCGAAGGCAGAGGAAGTGTGTGTGTGTGTGTGTGTGTGTGTGTGTGTGTGTGTGTGTGAGTGAGTGAGTGAGTGAGTGAGTGCGTGACATGCCAGTCTATTTTCAATGACACTATATCTGGTGTATTAAGTTTGTAAAGTGTGACAGCTATGAGCTGTGTGTTGACACTGATGAATCTTTCCTTCATTAAACATGACAGCTAGATTACAGATGACTGGCAATGTTCAGTACTCACCCCTTTAGAGTCGATGCTGCCCGGCTTTGCATTGAACTTGACTGTCTTCAGACGGGCTCGCTCTTTCCTCTCCACCCTGCCACAGAGAAAAACAGAAAGGCCATACAAGCGGTTCAAACACTAATATCTAAATACTATTTAATACAGCACAACTTCACAATTTCACACAGGATAAGTAGTTTGTAGGAAGCTGTAAAACATTAAGATTTTACAGAACATTTGTGATGTGTGTAGAATAATTAATAGTTACACATTTAAATTAATTGACATTATATATTTATATTATAACTGATGTAATTTATATTATATTATAAATGTCATATATATATATATATATATATGCAATATATATAAAAGTGACCACGTTTTCATGTATCAGTTATTTAGTGAGATAATTAAAGTATATTGTTAAAAGTAACTCATTTGTTAATTTGTTAAATCAGTCAGTCAGTCAGTCATTTTCTGCCGCTTGTCCCCAGCGGGGTCACGTAGGGGTGCTGGAGTCCATCCCAGCTCACACAGGGCGAAGGACGGGGGACACACCCTGGACAGGTCGCCAGCCCATCGCAGGGAAATTTGTTAAATAATCTAATTATATAATTTGATATTATTTAAGTGTTATTTATTGAACAATTAAATTAACTAACCTAATAAAAATTAAGAAAAAGAACAAAGTTGTAGATTTTAAAGTCATAGTACAAGCTATCAGAAACAATGGATAAAGTTAATGAATCAATATCAAGACTACTTTATATTTTTTTTAATACATTTTGAGGCAAAAGTGATTTCGATTTTAATGCTTTTTATAATATTCAGTTAAAAAAAACAATATTTTATGATGAGTGATTTCAAACTGAAAACATTTATGTTTCAGTAAAAGTGTTTACCTCCTTTTGCTGGGGATGACACCCATTTCCTCACTGTCTCCATCTGGAGTGACTCTCCTCGCCTGCCACCACTCGTCATCAGACGCATTAATGACATGCAAGATGTCTCCATAGCGGAAACTGAGGCCCTGACTGGGCAAGCCACTGTCCTTTGACCGCTCATAGTCAAACAAAGCCCTGTGGAGAGAGCACATAGACAGACACACACACACACACACACGCACAGTTATTTCTACCTTCCAAGTATGCAGTAGTCTGTCGCTATGACAACTCAAATTGGGAGTAATGAATGAATGTGTCTAAAAGCACACTGGGTGATACCTGCCCAGAAAAACACGTGCGCACACACACACACACATGTATATAGTCTTCTTCATCTTGTGCACACAACAGCTGCCATTTACAAACCTTTATTGCTAATCTGGTCCAATATAACTTACAATTAAAGCACACTTATCTTCTTCTTGCCAAGTAATCATTTTGAAAATACAAGGATAGCAATATACTCTACAAGTGCATACTGAGGTTTGACTTATTTTAGAAACTTGATTTTTATGGCGACCTCCTTCATCTTATCAAAGCCTGGGGGAGGAAAGGGCACTCAAGTTGAGATTTTCAGCTGACAAAGATGACAATTCTCATCACATCACAGACCTTCTAACAGCATAGATTGATTTCCTGCTGTTAGAGACTTGATGGTCCAAAGAGGTCTCACATGCAGTGACCTGTCTTTCTCCCTGATCTTACCTGACACTCCGTTCTGACCCAGACAGTAAGGAACCAATTTGAAGAGCTCAACACTGCCGTCAAATCTCTGTGGAAACCCTATGCCCAATGTCATTAGCAGAATAATAGCATCCCCCACACTCAGCCAATCATTTTCAAAAAAATGAGGACACTCCAGATCCAGAACCATCACCGGCATGTAATACAAAACAATGCATTTAGAAAATGAACATAATCACATTAAAAACTGAATGCTTATTTGGAGGAAACAGCTGTTACCAGTTGGCCAGTTAAAACAGCAATAGGCGCTTTTATAAGTTCATTTTTTAATAACTACTATAAAAAGACTTGTAATTTACTTTCCATTGATTATCAGATTTTATCTGGTCTTTTTTACATATTACATTAGTAACTATAACAGTGATCAGATCCTATCCAAACAGAGCACATAAAAATTTTCTCATCCAAAATATTGATCAGATCTAACTTCCACACCCATTATTAACATCTTTAAATCTAGCTGGCTTGAGACCATTGCAGATAAGCCTGGGCAGGCAGTATTGTACATACTGCTTTATGAAACATCATGTATTTATAGTGCAGTGTTTGGCATATTAGCCACAATTGAAGCACACTTTGGTGATATGGGAGATATGAGTAAACTTCCAGTCAGGAAGGGTGGGAGAATTGTGCAGAAATAGTAAATGGCTTTTCAGCTTTTGAGTTCATGAGCCTACGTGTGAATATCAAACATGTAAAAGCTTACAAATAACTAGTTTAACCAACACAAGCAGGAACAATATTGAAAGTGACGTTAGACCACGATATAGCCAAGCTAACCGCATTGTGGTTAGACATACACATGGAACACAATGTGTCTTCAAGTGTTAGAGCCCTTAAAATGGCAAGAAACCTTCAAACTTAAGTGTGAAAGAAAGATGTTAATTTTTGTTTCGTATGCATCAACAACCTTTATATACTTATATATAACTTGTGTCTTATCATTAACAAAGCTCACAAACCACAATGACTCCAAAATAAGGTGATAGAGAACATAATTTCACACAGAAACGTTCACATGTTGATACGTTTTAGGTGTAACCAACATGATGCGCACATGTTCCAATTACTCAGCAGTGGATTTTCCTAACTCAAAGAAAGTGTGTGAACATTTCTTGATATATTATCAGTGAGATACGATTCTATGTGTAACTTCAGAAACCAAGCTTACAGGCCACCGAGCAGTTTGGTCCAGTGCATGTAATTCAGACCTTCTTTCCTACTCATCTCCTTCTGGTGCTGGTGAGTCACTGAGCTGTTACTATGCAAGATCTGTACACTCATTCATACAGATTTAGAGCAAAAGGACCCAAAGACAGAGAATAACCAAAAATGTCTGACGCAGAATCATCAACCACACACACATTATTCATATCAGCTTATCAGTTCTCATTAAATGAGTAAAGGCCAAAACTAAAACCTGAAGAATCCGATGGTATTTCTGTAGTGAGATTTAGAACTAGTTTCAAATATTAAATATCCATTGTTTGTACATGGTTCAGTGAAGTAGAAAGGAAATATTTCAAGGTTTTCATTCTCTTTTTTGTTTGCACGTGCACACACAGGCACTGTTACTTATATAAACATATAAATATGTATACAAAAAGCAGTACAGTCTGCTACATTAACTACATACCACTACATATAATAAGGCCAAGTGCATGAAACGCAACCACACACTCACACACAAAAACATATAAAAAGGTTTGGATAACACTAGGATCAGGTTTTATTAGGAAGGCAAAGGCCAGCCGTTTTCCATTCCTCATTAGTGGTTATCATTACGATCAGTCTACAGAGTGCATCTGAGGATACAATGATTCATTTATAAACACACAAATACCCAAACACTTTTTACTCCTATTCTCCAATCCTATTCATAACTTTCTCGAAAAAAAGGCAAAGCAGTAAATGAATCCACGATTGATGTCCCTTCTACTGTTTCTGGCATGTGATCACTTTATTGTTACAGATAAGATACAGTTGCAAATATGGTGATAAGTTCATTATGCAAAAATAATTATTTTTGATTTGTATGGGGTTCCTGAAAGGTTTACAAACTGATTTACAGTTTTAAAGACTGAATTACAGTATTTCACATGTAAAACACTGCTCATGACACCACTGAATATTGATGACAGATGCCAAACACGTCATGAACTGCAATCTGAGTGACAAAAAAAAAAAATACATTGATACATGTGTGCATTAGATAATCTGTTACATTATAAAATAGTTCTGGTCCTAAAATCTGATTGCCGGAGCAACATTCAGAGCGACACACATCATCTGAACTCACACACATCTTTTTTAATACAAATGATTAGTTTATGCTGTTCATAGAATAATGCTTGACCATACTGTTGCTTATTAAGGCTGTTAATTTTCTAATTACAAGTATTTCAACTTTTTGCTGTAAGCAGATGATTGTTTTTTTTTTCTGATGCTGCCTGGTGGGACTACTTGTTAGATAGTTTGCACAATCTACACAACATTGCACAATAAAATGAAAGCCAAAGTGGTTCGAGCAGTAGCAGTTAAAGTGAAACAGACATCCAGTTAATTTCTATCAAATGGGATTATTGTCTATTATCCACATTCAGGAAAACTGCCATTGCATGCAACACCAGGCCAGTATAGTACCTGTAAAACTGTGGGTTTGAATCCTGGACCAATAGGTTGCCCTGAGGTACACTTACACAAGATAATGTCCCCATCCCCAAGAGCTGGATATGGCTGCCTACTGCTGCATGGCGTGTGTATGTGTTAAATGCAGAGAATGTGTTTCATTGTGGTCCATTGTTTGATGTGCTGTGCAAATTGTCACTTTCACTTTAAAATGAGAATTAATTCCTACTTGCTATTTTTATTTAGCTCACACACTAAACAAATCATTCGTCCAAATGACAGCGTTGCAAATATTGTGAAACTTTTAAAACTCTATCTGATGTCAGAACACATAATAGTTAATAAAACTAGACACCACAAAAAGTTATGGGCTCAAGTTCCAGACCAGCAGGTTTCCTTGAGCAAGGCATTGTCCCTAACACTGTTAGGCACTGAATATGACTGTCCACTGCTCCATTTAGATTTGATAAGCAAAATGCAGAGAGGTTCTGCTTCTGTGCTATTTCTTCAACTTAAAAAAGTCCCTTTCATTAAAATATATAGCCTAAAACATGATCTAACTCTAAGAGTATTTTTATGTACCTACTGTTTTTAGCATTGCTATGTTTAGAGCGTATGTATTTGTAACAGCTTATGTTCCACTCACTAGTAAGACTAAATTTGTGCACTTCTGTGAAAACAATACTAAGATCCATCTTTTGCCCCTTTTATTTCTGTTAAACAGTTCATGCTATTCAAATGCTGACGCGCTAATAGCAGGACATCAGGGAGATATAAATTGCTTATTTTAAGGTCATAAAAGCCTGCAAGGTACAAAGCCTGCTAATGCAGCATCTTCATCATGAATATAGAGAAATGTCGGCATCTGTGGCTTCATTCACATACTCAAACTCACTCTCACTCTCTCTCTCTCTCTCTCACACACACACACACACACACACACACACACAAACACACACACAGGAAATATGCTCATTCTTGTTGCCTTTCAAAGACAAGTGGGTTGGTATGGCAACCGGGAAGCGACTACAGCCCGGGTGAATAATTGTGCAGGTTGCCAAACACTGAATCTGTTCCACAGTGCTGCCAGGCTCTAAGTCCATAAAAGTAAACATGCTATTTTGCGGGTTGCCAGATCCTCAGCCCACAAAGTCGTATGCGATGCCATATGCCTCTAATATAGTACAGGAATCAGAAGCAGCTGTATGAGCCAATGATCACGAAAAAATGTTCCCCAAGTTTGGGTACTAGAACAGTATAATCAATATGCTAAAACATACTAAGTACTAATCACTTACTCTGCCACTTGTAGAAACAGCTGAAAAAGGTGGCTTGTTTAAAATGCAATGTTTTTGGACTTGCACAAATTAATCCTACAGCAGGTTTATCTTGCACATTCATGCTGCTGGTTTTACATGTTTCAGCCAGGTCTGCTTTTTGAAGTTCTACCAGTCACAACTGTGGTACCTCAAAGCACAGAGATTTCCGTTGACGAGAAATGATCAGTCAATCCAACAGCTCTTTAAAATGCACTTAAAAATGTATAAAGCAACATTAGACTAAACTTAAAAGGTGTGTTGGCATAGTGTTGCTAATTTTATTTCTGTAGTTCTTTAACCCTATTCAGGGCAGGAAGTGTGCAGTCACCGGTAAAAACCTTTAAAGAAACACAGCTTACAGTGTTACTTTCATTACTCAGGATTCCACTGAACTGTGTTTTACAATACACACAGTCACCTCAAGAATCACATAATCTGTAAAGAGTAAAACAATAAAAAAGAAAGAAAAATCTGCCTTTAGCACATCCCTCATAAAGAAGAAATCTAACCTATAGTATAAGAAAACTAAAATCTTTATTAAAAATTACATTTTTGTTCTAGTACTTTATGTAACCTTTATAAGCAATAGAGTTGATCCTAAAACATGAAGAATTAGAGCAGTAAATATGAAGCCATTTTTCAATTCTTTTTCAAAAAACAAAAAAACAAAAACAACTTTCTAACCATCCTCCTCGCTATAAGAAGGGTAATGTAAACATGCTTCCTCATTCAGACAGATTCTAAAGTTTTTGTTTCTTAGTTAGATATAATCATTTTCAAAACCATAAATATAAGAAAAAACAATGAACTCATTTAATTTGTGTATCTTGCAATCTTTTGCTTACTGATGAATGGTTAAACCAATCTGGCTTCTGTGCTAGCTCATATTTCTACCCCGGTGAGTAGGTATGACCACATATCTAAGGATTTTTGTTTACATTTTGTTTATAGGAATTTTAGAGTACTAATAATTGTTACACATAGTCTTTTTTAATTATATATTTTTTATTTGACAACATTTTCTTTAATTAAAAGTGTTCTCATGGCATTTTTCAGTATGAGACAGCCTATTAATCACAACAATCTTTTTTTATTACTATTATTATTATTATTTTTAATTTTTTTTTATTAACCCATCTTTACAAAGAGTGCCAGTAATCAGAGCTGGGGTGCATCCTTTAAAGAACAGAGAAACTATGATTATTGTTATGGGTTTTATATATATATAATGCATGATTTGGCTGATTTTGAAAGGGACAGGGAGAAGGTGTAGCAGTGGGCCTTGGCATGTTACAGAATTTGCCTGAAGCTTGTTTGAAACCTCAGACCATGATCTTATGAGTTTGGTAAACTAGACGGCTGAAAGTCCTAGCAGTCTATTTTAGGTCCTCCCTTTGCAACAAAGTAACCCTGACAAATGACCAGGCTTCAGGCTGCAGATTTCTCATATCAGAGAAAAGACATAAGTAAATCAACTGAATACTGAGATATATCCACCTATTTGATATGACCTCACTTAACATACAGGTGCATTTTGTAATTTGCAATTACAGACTATCTGTTATTTCTTAGCCTGTTTCACTTTGTTCATCAGTTTTCCGGACCCTAGCACATAATGGTAAAGCTGTGGGTGGTTTTCATTTATATCACAGTAGCGCCGCTGACATCGTAGTAAAATGTTAGTGTTTGTGCAGCACATAGTGGAACACAAACAGCAGTGCACTTTCTTACACTTTCTGACCTGTTGGTCCACCTTACAGATGTAATGTAATGTGATGCTGCACAGTTTGAGGTAGTCATCCTCTAATCCTTCATCAGCAGTCAGGCTATAGTAGTCTGACCACAGGACACTGTTTCCTGGATATTTTTGGTTGGTGGACTCTTCAGCCCATCTTTTACACTTAAGTGTTACCACTGCTAGGTATTAGCATCGTGCACACACACACACACACATAATTGCAAGCACCATCATGCAAACATACACGTGCTCCACCACCATGCTCACGGGTGGTCTTCTGGGGGTCCTGACCATTGATGACTGAGGTAAAAGGGACCAAAGGGAAACAGATGGGCCACAGTCTGTAACTTTAAACTATGAAGGGCACCTATAAACCAAGCAGGGATTGTAGATTAAAGGCAGGCATACCAAATAAATTTACACTAATCAGGGTAAATATCACACGTTAATCCTCAGCAATAAAACTGGTTGAAATGAACATTACAAAAAAACCCACAAAATATATATTTACTGGAATAAAGATGGTACAAGCACAGAACTGTACAGTCCTCTGCTCTTCTCGTTCACAGCCAACTATGTCAGATTTGTCACTGCAGACAGCAACTGAAACACTGGCTTAGGTGCAACATTACACACAGCCTCCACTGCAGCTCTCTCTGCCTATCTTATAGCAGCAGGCAGGGTGTTGCTTTTTCTGGTGTTTCTATGGTAACAGAGATGCTGAAGCAAAAGCTGCTATTAAGGATGTTGTGAAATGGTAAACAGAGTGCATTAGCAGTGAAGCATGTTAGCACATGCTTACACTCAGTGTGTCACTGTGTGTCAGGGAGCTTGGGATGAATGGCTTGTGTTTAAAAATGAAATCTCTCACTCTGTGTGACTGTGTATGGGCAAGATGCAGGGAAGAGGAAGTGCACTGGGTTTCAAATTGAAATCCCTTTTTCGATTTATATTCATTTTGATGTTATTTATATTCATTGAAATAAGAACCTCCAAGTGGAAACAGAATGTATATTTATGTTTGTCTGTATGTATTCATACATTATTAAGGAACATACTGTCTGCTCAATATATTACATAACAACTATAATGTGGGACACAGAGAGGGAATTTTGAAGGACAAAGTGTCCCAGGGTTCCATCATGTTGACCCGATCTCACACACAGATACAGTTTTCGTCCTCAAATATAGAACTGTCAATGTTTTCAACTTGTTTTAAAAAGATACAGCACACAGTATAAAGATGACAGGGATAACATGGATACGAAAATCTCAAGAGACTTGCATAATCCTGATCTCACATGATTAGTACTGCCATTAAAGCAAGGGCATGTATAATCAAGTGTTAGAAAGTAATGATGGACACTATTTTCTGTCGCTTTCCAGTGAGGGAAAGGTTTATGGTTAAGTGCTAGGGAGTAATCCTGGATTCTGGATGTGGATGTAGAGCAGAGAATCTAAATGCTTGTATGCTGTAAAGTGATGGCCATGTTCTGCTGTCAGAGCAATAGAGACTCCAGGTTGTAGGTGGTCTGGGCTGTTCAATGAGTAAACGAGTTCCTGTGGGACCTGATTTTACCAAGCTCAGCTCTCTCCCCCTGCCCCATCCCATATCCCTCCCCCTCCACCAATAAATTGGCAGGGTACCAAGCAATAGTATAATTTATCTTTCACCTACAGTGGTACATTTGCTGAAAAGGCAAATCAGTAATGTGAGTATTGGTGTGTGGGTGTGTGTGTGTGTGTGTGTGAGCAATGTTTCACTTTGTGTTCAAAGGTTTGTGGTTCAATTTCTGCAACACTTTGTAATGCAGTCATGGCAAACTAATATCTGTTCTCTAACCTTACCATCCACAAGAGCATTGCCCATTTAGACAATACATTGCTCATTTTAACATAACCTGCCTGCCATATATTCTTGAGTTCACAGAACAATAAAGAGTGTGTTAACAGAACAACACTGTCTCTTATGTTTCCATGGTATGTGATGTTCAGAATAAGGGTTAGGTACTCCTTTAAAACAGTTAAAACAGCAAATCATTTTTATAGTGTTTATGAACAAAGCGAACCACTGCAGTGATTCTGCAAGTGTTTTTTTGTGTAATACATGAATATATTGACTCAGCTGCTTGGATCACAAAGGGCAGACTGAGGCATGTAAGACATGTGACCTGCACCCCTGCGACTGGTAAAGTAGGAATCCAAGGATGAATTACAGGTTTTGCTGAAATTAATATGGGTAAACATCCTCTTTTCTGCTAATTCTGCTTGCAAAAAATGTTAAACTAACAGGCAGTCCTGTGCACTAAAATTATTATTTTTATAAACCCTCATTTCACCATGTGTTTATCATTTCTGTTATTTGTTCTGTCTCTAGGTGCTTTGCAGAATGAGAGATTAATGAATAAAAAATTCTACATCACCCATATGAAACGTATGAAAAATAAAGATGCCATAACCAACATAGAGGCCTATCAGCATAAAAAGCTTTGCAACATCTGCCTTTTTATCTTTTTAAAAAATGGACAAATAGTGTAAGCCTAAAATGTAGGCATTTGACTGACCACACATTCTGACAAAGCATAAAAGTTGTGTAATTTTCCATACCTTACATAGAGGGAGCGTTTCTGATTGGTTCGCAAGGATCCTGATCCGGAGCTCATGCTGTGGTTCATCATCTGCTCCCTCAGATCATGAATTTTGGCCTCAAAGCGCCCGTACTCTGGAAACAACAAAAAACAATGAAGTATTAATTAAAACTCTATGTAAGGTAAAATGCACCGCAGACTCAGTACATCAGTTTATTACTTATTAGGTATGCTGTTTGAGTGAAGCTAGAGAACTGGCTATTGGTTCTCCTTGCTGTGTGTCTTTTAAGGGACAGTGATTCAAAGATCAGGCGCCTGTAGTGATACAGGATATCAATACACACAACCTTACTGAATATGAGCTCTGAGAACCGTCACACTGTACTACTTCTTCACCACCAAGTTCACACTTCAGTACCAATAATACCAGACAGAAATGATTTGAATTTCACTAGAAATGCAGGACAGTTTGTAACACAGCAGCATTGCTCTGCATTAAACAGCAAAATCATCAAAGTTTTTAGCCTGTCACACCAACTGGACTCTGTGACATACACAGGTTATTAAATCAAACACATTAAATCATAAATGTATTTATATGAAGATTTTCATTAAAAAAAAGAAGAAAATGATCCTGTTTTTCATTAAATAAGTTGCTTGGAAAGGTCATAAATGAGCATTTATTATTTCTATTTGTGTTTTTTTTTTGTTCTGATTTGATCATTTCTTTTTAAAAGATACTTTGCATTTAGGATTTCAATTTTATTTCACGTGTGTGTTTTTAACACCAGTCTGCAAAAAATTGGATTAATGTGCTGATCTAAAAGGACATGTAAAATATTAAAGTGAGTTCTACCTGAAAATGCTAGAACGCACGAACCAGTTTGATAGCTTTGCTGAGTGTATCTGAGGGATGTGCAGTGTGGCAGAATCACAGGCAAGTTCCCTGCCTCAGTACTCCATACTGCTGACCTTCAGAGCACAATAGCACTTAACAGAAAGGACAAGCCTGAAGCAGAGAAGGTCAGAGTCATCCAGCCCCTCAGCCAAATACAGCCCAAGGTAAGCACAGAGCTAACCATGGCTCAAGGCAAAACATAACCACCACAACACACAGGCCAATGATATTGCCATTGTAAGAAAAGCCTGCCTTTTTGAATCTATTATTTGAGCTGCTAATCTTAACCAGTATTGCAGGGGCTGCTGCATACAAAAGGAGAAAGGCAGAGAAACACGATGGACAAGTTGCCAGAGTTGCATTCACAGAGCAGACACAAAGACAAATACATTCAAGAACAAAGCTTTGCACTGTGGGAAGAAACAGGAGCAATAGGAGAAAACCCACCCAAACACAGGGAGAACATGTAAACTTCACACAGGAGAGCCTTCCTGGGAATCAAACCCAGAATCTTCTCGTTTAGAAGCAACATCATGACTGTATTCCCTAACATCATGACACGACTGTACCAACATGCTGTCAAAATAAATGTTCTGTTTCTATATTAATTTAAAATGTTTGGTTTTCAACTTCCCACCATCATGAAATATTCTCACAATGGAATTGTTTCATGCCATAAAAATCTAATAAAAAAAACTAACTTACAGATGCCAAAACATTAGAGATGCATTATGAAGTTATCAAAAGTACTTAAGCATCAACTCCTGGTTGAATGAGGCAAAAAAAGAACAGCTGATCAGAGAAGAGATAGATTACATACATTATAGAAGGCTTAAAGACAAAACTAACACAGCCTATTGAAATGATGGGCTAGAATACAGTCTTATAGAAATGAACAGTGACCGTGAATAAACCCACATCATATGAACATGTGCACTTTATGCATATATATTAAGCGTGTTTACAGGGAAGAGACAATGTCAGAAACGGATCATGCTATTGATGCTGTGTAAGTAGGTGACAGTGCACACCTTTAAACAGTTTCCTAAGAACTAGAGAAAACTGACTCAGAATGACAGAATTGTGTGCTTCAGTCACACTTTGGTGGTTCTTCTGATCTTTGCTGATCTAGCAAGCATACACACACACACAAACACACACACACATCCATCAGTCTTGACCCTTAAAAGTAAAAAGTAAAACTAACTAACTAAAAATACAAATAATTTCCACATGTCTGAAGAGGGAGGGGTGTTGAGAGAGAATGAAGCGAGACAGAGTAAGACTTTTTAGAAAATTGTAACAGTCACGAACATAAAGGTCCTTAGGAGCAGACTTACAAGTAACCTTTTATTTTGCTAATTTTTTTTTTTTTTGGCTAAATTAGTTGGATGTCCCATTAAACCTAATAACTTTTTAATAACATTAAAAACTGTGTGTTATGGTGAGGGAATACTTCATTCTGACTGGCCTAAAGAAAGTAGTTTACATTAATGTAAATCTTTACATTAATGTACTGAAAACTACTGATAGATATCTTATTTGTTTCTGTAAGAGATTAGTTTCTTAGGTTTCCTGGTATGTATTAATAATTTGTAACAGCTCAGTTTTACTCTTTAATCCAGAGTATAAATCTATCATCCAGACTAAAGCAAAACAAGGCACCATTCAGAGATTTAGCTGTATGAATCAGTCTAAAAATAGATCTTCCACACACAGTGACCTAATCTCACCCAAAACCAAAATGAGTGCAGGAGGACAAGATGTTGAACTGCATTACACTCCAGCTATACACACAGCTACCTCACACAATGAAGGAGAGGATTAGTAATAGCACTCTCACACACACACACACACACACACACACACGCGCACTCACGCACACTCTCTCTCACACACACACACACACACACACACACACACACACACACACACACACACACACACACACACACACTAACAAATCAGAGCAAGCAGGAGTACAATAAACACCTACCTCTCCAAATCCAGATTCTCACACACAGCCGTGATCCTAAAGGAGTCCAAACCTTTCAGTCACACACTTTAGTATATTATGTGTAATAACACATATTCCCCCAAACAAACACAGACACACAGACACACACACAGACCCACAGACCCTTGTGCAGAGATGAAGAGTGTAACAAAGAACAAAAGGCTGGACCAGTGTGGTAGAAACTGCTGCATGGAGTGAGTAAGTGCGAGAGAGAGAGAGAGAGAGAAAAGGAGGGAGGGAGAGCTACAAGGAAAAGGAATGAGAGACATACACAGAGAAAAAATACGGGAGTGGAGAGAGTGAATGAATGAGTAAGAGAGAGGGAAGAGGATGCGAGTGGCTCAGTTTAGTAAGATGCTCAGTGTCTGCAGAGTGTGAGGGATTGGCCGCTCCCCAAACTCACATGAACATACACACACACACACACCCACAGAGCATGCCATACTATCATTTGCTCTCCCCCCTCTTGCTTTCCCTTGTCTCAACTCCTGCTCTCCTTCTCTTTCAGCATCACTCTACTACATGTGGTCACAATAGAGTGCCTTTCCACAACTGAAGCACATTAAAGCCATGCACGTGTTTTCCTTTCCTCACAAACTCTCTGCATCACTTCAAAATAAACTAACCTCCAAAAAGTGATGTAAAAGCTAGCACAACAGAGAAGACAAAAAATGCTTTCAATGAAAATTGTTTTTTTTTTTTGAGGCAAAACAACAAACCATGCGCAGTAAGTAACAGCAATCAGCAAGAATCAGAAGTGTCCTAACCCCACAAATTCAGCCTTCAATGCATAGATTCTCTTGCTAATGTAATAAGTTAAGAATTTCTTAATGAGACAAAACTGTGTTCCAGATGTTGGATTCAGTATAGTGTAAAATTGCAGCCTGTGACATTTCTGGCTTCTCTCTACACTTATGTGCTGCACAGACTATGCTGCAGCGCTGACCCTGCTGCTAGATAAGTACAATGGTTTCTGCATTATAGCAATTTATCTTGAATTTTCTTTCCTTATATCTCACTGATCTCAGGCCTCATTTAATCTTTTTATGTGTGCATATGAAGAGCTGGGCAGAATCCCATGAAAAAGCAGAATATGGTGAATACTGAATAAAATATTAAAACATACATATTTACAATATATCTATGACACATGTACAATATATCTATGATACCTCATTACCCTAATTATAACTTAACTTATCTCAGTGTACACCAACAGTTCACTTAATAGTCCTGACAGAGGCTCCACCCCATTGTAGACTACTTACTGTCACACACACCTAGAACCTCCAGCCATGAAGGAGAAGAGATCTGCTGATTAACTTCAGGCCTCTACATCCTTTGATGTCCTTTGGTTCTGCATGGATAGTTCACACTTCACACTCATATAAACCACATCCATTTCCAATGCCATTTGCTCTCTTATACTAACCACAATTTAAAAAAGCAGGTGTCTACCAGCAAGCAGCTTTGAGTGGAACACTACCACATCACACTAATCCCACCACATGCGTTTCATCATTCTGTGCTTCCCTCCCCCATACTCAACCCTTCCAGTGTTTCAACATCTGCTAATGATTACATGAAATATTGAACCTTCAGTCTTTCCAAAGCTCTTCTTTAACAGTGCTCTCACACTCAGAACCATCAGCAGATTCAGCTGTTTCCACCCTCAGCTCAACTCTTACAGTATCTCTAGATGGGCTTCTTGCTGCAAAACTGTCACTTACTTCATATTCCACTTCCTGGCTGTCAGATGCTCTCCATTCCAACAGAACAATATTATGCAGAGTTGAGGAAAAAATGAAGGGAATACAACTTGACACCAGCCCTGCCTAGGTAACAAAGTGCTGCTTACCTCATTCTCCCTTTTTCATTGTTGCAGCAAAACTAAATTTTACTTAAAAAACATACTTCATCTAACCTGCACATATTACTTTTCTCTTTTCTGTTTTTGTACCCCCTATTAACAAAAGATATATATTGCATGCTGACTAGTCTAGGGTACTAGAGCAATCCATACCTCTTAATGCTACTTTAGTTGAGAGTGAAAGGCCTGAAGATTACTGTCTCACTTTCCAACTCATTAAGAACCATCTTTCATTATACTTCTCATATCTTCTCACCCTAGACAGCACACAGAGGCTCATCTTCAAAATTTTTCATAGGCAACTAGTGTTCCCTAAGGGTCAATTATTGGTCAGCTCCTTATGCCTATGGACAATATGTATTCAGGCTCTACCACGTCTTCTACCACTCATGTCTTTCAGAAAAAAAATGGTTCTTTTTAATTTTATCAAATACATTTCTTGACATCAACCAATCAACCAATCAATCAACTTTATCTTTGATCATATGATATCACATGACTGTTATGTTCTTGTACATTACATCCACACAGATTTCTACTCTGTATCATAAAAGGAATAATACCCTTCCTTAAAGTTCTCATCCATGTATGGATTACTTGGATTATCTCCGTTTTGCTGTATAGCTTGAAACGATACACATTGCTACCTTTTAATTCCTGCCATAGGCTTAAAGTGACTATGTTTTCTGCTTCTGAAATCCATACAATGTTCTTCTCTGCTGGAACTGCAGATACTTTGGAGAGAAAGACAACAAATACTAAATGGAATTTTCAGGATATTTGCATTTCAGCTGTTAAGCTTCTGAATTCTAACTTGTGAGAGCCAGCACGATTATTAAAGACTGGGATTAGAGATTTAGCAACATGTGCTGAAGACAGGATTAATCCAGCTCTGAAGATGAGACTGTTCCTACAGAACAGCTGCGTAGAGCTGACAGCTCACGTACCATGCAGTATAATCATTACATTCATGCAAAAAGGTAAAACATTTCTTCTCAAAAGTGACTTGTAACAAAAATGTAGGATAATGGCTGTACTGATTTCCAGTAGTAAATTGCTAAACATTCTAAACAACCCTATTTATTACCAAAAAACATAGGTATCATACTATATTTACATTTACAGCATTTAGCAGACGCTTTTATCCAGAGTGACTTCCAATTCCTGATGGCAGGTACAGTCCCCCTGGAGCAATTCAGGGTTAAGGGTCTTACTCAGGAACCCAATGGTAGTAGTGCTGGAGGCAGGATTTGAATCTGCGGCCTCTTGGTCCATAGGCAAATATCCTACAACTACACCACCAACGCCCCATTTTAAGTATGAGAGAGTCAAAAACCATATAATACATTACATCAATACATAATATTTAAATAAATGCCTGAATTATTTTAGCTTTTGTTAGTTTTAATTATCTTTCAGTTTTAGTATATAAACAGAACTTCCATTTAATATTATAATATTTAACCAGAATTCTAGAACACATTTGTTGCCCTATGCTGCTTAATATATAGTTCCAATTTCACAGATATTTCAACCTCATAATTTTTAGACACATCCATAGGATTCAGCCTAATAGTCTTGCAGTTAACACTGAAAGTTCGCGCAATCAGTAGAGGCTGCTTTGTCTCTGAATGTCATGCAGTATTTAATCTGAGAACCTTGGCCCTGGACAACGCTCTTCACAAAGCCATGAGAAATTTTGAATGGTAAAGAGCAGAAGAGAAAAAGCAGAATTCTGTTAAAGACAAATATTCAATATATTATTAATTCACTGAGTTCTGGAAATTCTGTATTAAGCTAAATGACCTCAGCATCCCATACAAACAGACACACGTGCACAGACACACGCACACATAGTCTCTCTCCTCTGATTCTAAATGTCCCAATCAGAGTGAGTAATCCTTCCAGGCGTGTGCGAGGGAAATGACATGTCTGTGTAGACAGCAGTTGTCGGATTGTAATCACTTCATCTCTGCTTTCATCGCTGTGTGCAGGTTTTTATTAGAAAATACTGAAAAGCCCGTTATATAAAGCATATATGAGTGAAACCTTTTTGTCTCAGTGTTTTGTTTTGAGTGGGGGTCTGTGTGTGCATTTTTGTGTGCTAGAAATTTCCTCCAGGTGCTTCTGTTGAGGCTGTAGTTGTCAGACAGGCTTAGTGTCTGAACACTAGTGATGTCAGACCTTCCCCTCCAGCAGCCCAACACACTTCTATACTAACACAGAATCCCCCCCCCCCCCCAAACACACACAAACACACACACCCCCACACACACACACATCCAAATGCCAGCAATGACAACCTCTCTCCACTGCAATTCACCATCTTCCATTAGGAAATGCCAGCTCAAAAGCCCCTCACAAAATTCAAAGCACAAATAAAAACTTCAGACAGCTGAGGGCAGCATTCAAGGACAGTCTTTCAGTGCTCTTGTATATTCTTCAGGTCTTCTCACATTTTCTGAACAAGGATACTTTTTTTTTTCCATTTACAGATAAAATTACCTTGTTTTCATCTGCCTTTCAGGAAATAATAAACTGTTTAAATGTCCTTACAAACCCAAGTATTTTATATTTACAGTACTGTGCAAAAGTTTTAGGCAGATGTGAAAAAATGCTGCAAACAAAGAATGCTTTCAGAAATGGAAGTGTTAATCATTTATTTTCATCAATCAACAAAATGCAATGAATGAACAAAAGAGAAATCTAAATCAAATCAATATTTGGTGTGACCACCCTTTGCCATCAAAACAGCATCAATTCTTCTAGGTACACTTGCACACAGTTTCTGAAGGAACTTGGCTGGTAGGTTGTTCCAAACATGACTGTGTTTCAACCTCCGCGTGACATTGATCATCATCAGCACCTGTTTGGTAAAATTGGTTGATCATACACCGACTATAATCCTACAGAATCCCTGACTTTGTGCAAGTGTAGCTAGAAGAACTGATGCTGGTTTGAAGGCAAAAGGCAGTAACACCAAATATTGATTTGATTTAGATTTTTCTTTTGTTCGCTCACTTTGCATTTTGTAAATTGATAAAAATAAACAATCGTTATTTATATTTCTGAAAATATATAAACATTTTATAAACACAAGACCTGCCTGCCTAAAACTTTTGCACAGTACTGTGTATATAGTGAGATAAAGACAAACAAAGCCACAGAACAACTGACATGAGACAGCAAGAGGATTCAGGAAGTGTATTGTTCCAGAGAGCATTCAGATAAAATCAGGTGTGAATGTGTTTTTGTAGACGGTGAGACAGAATAGTTAGAACTAACCATGCCATTTGTCTTTCCTTCTCAGTAATGCTACCCTCTCTTACTTTAAGCACCCTTCCTGCATCTTTTTTCCCTCCTACTGCATAGCTTCCTCCTCACTCTTCCAATTAAGGCAAAGAACATTTCTCTCTCTCTCTCACTGGCCTGCAGCTCTCAGTCTCACTTTTTGCTTCAACCCAGAGTTCATAAGCCACTATGGTACAGCACGCAAGCACAACAACAATTTACCTCTTCCTTTTTCTTTAATTAGTTTTTTTCTTCGATCATCTTTTGAATCTATACTTTGTATATACAATGAGCAAAGACTCCTTTTACTGTTCTAAATATACATAGATACCTATCAAAACAAACAATTGCAGTGTTTTTTTTATTGAAATAGAACACCAGATATAGCACCTTTTCCTGCTTTAAATGTTTGTACATTTGTAATTGTAATTGTAATTGATTTTTATCTTGTGACTATAACATGTAAAAAACAATTCTTATATTATCAGTCATTTTTAGTACATAGTGGTTTCTAAAGTTAACCTTAAAAAGCAGAATGTAAATTCTACTTTGTTCAAAAACAAATCCTGAGCTTTAGCTCATATAGTGGTGGATTTAGATCAAAGATGGCATTCTCTCCTCAAGGTGTGACCGTGTATGCATGAGCTGAAAGTGATTTCAATGAAGCATAATAATACGCCATGGGAGTATGCTTCAAAATCTGTAGCACTGAAATTAGGTTGATTAAGTGAGATTGATAAAGTGCATATAATCTATCAGTTCTGGTTGAATTCTTACTTTGTTCACAGAGGAAGTGCAATCAGGCCAGTTGAGAAGAAAGCAAGCCGAACTTTTCTATGTCTGCCATATGCACACAGGCTGGCTCAGCAGTCCCAGTGGCTCCCTGCTGAAAGTGCAAGCTTGCATTTGGCTCAGCACCTAAATGAACTCAGGAACCCTTAACAAGCATCACTGCCTGCAGAATCAATCCCTACACCTTAAGGGGAAATCGGTGCCAGTGGAACGAATAGCCATATTAGAACTAGTCTCCTTCTGCAAAAAAAAAATTACATCAGAATGCTGAGCACACAGTTACTCTGCTTCGATAAGCCAAGCATTTAGCCATAAGAGCAAAACCATTTATGGTGGATTAAGAGGCTGCTAAGGAATCAAGCATGCTAGAAGTAGGAATGGACATTATAACTAGTTTGAGTTTTCAAAGATCCATGTTTTTATATATATTAATTGAAATATGAAAATGTTTTATAGTGATTAAAATTTGTTACATCTTACCTAAGAGGAGATTTAGTGATTTATCTCTTAGGGTACACTGTTCTGTTTTTGTAAGTATTCCCATATACTGCTTATTATTGGAAAAAGATTATTTGAGTTCTGCCTGATTGTCTGATAAATTAAATGGTCTTACTTACTTGCCTGATCGTCTGATAAGTCTGACAGTGGAATTCATTAGATTAGTATTTGATTGGGTCTGATGGCACTCATTGCTTTTAATTGGAGGATGGTGATGTTCAAGTTGTAGGATGGACCTCTTGGGCCTATGGACCAAATGCCTAAGCACCAAGAGTTCGCTGGTTCGAATCTCACTGCCAAATATAGAAATCAAATATATAATTTTGACAAATGTTGAGTGTGCTTGTGGTTCTACATAAGGTGTTAAATCTTTCACTCCGTTTTTCTTGTCAGGACAGACAAAAGCCAAGGCTGCAGCACTGCTTGTCCTACATCCAGAGGCAAATGATGCTCCAGTATCAGATGTTCCTGTAAGATTAGCTTGGCTGGTTTATACTCCCCTACTGTTTTTGCACTGCAGCGGAACAAAAAGCTTATCATGAATAATGTGCCCTATTAGGAAGCTTTGGTTTCAGCTTAGCTATGTAGCACTTACTGATGACCTCTGCCATCTACCAAAGGACAACAAGAGACTCAGACGGAGACTCATGGAAAACCGAAGATCCAAGATTTAATGTTAGCTGGACACGGCAAAGCTCGAGAATACAATTCTAGCAGCTAAATATGATTCGCTCAAATACAGAGGTTAACAACACATACCTGGGAGACCTGTAATTACCTATAGACAGTTACATTTATGGCAAGTCTGCATCCCAAAAGATGGTGACTAGTGTTTCAGCTTGTGTATGTGTGTGTGAAAGTGTGTGTGTACAGAGGGGGTTGTTACAGTTGAACAGGGGACAGTGGGCAGAGGGAGAGGACCAGAGCAGCATATACATGTCTTTCAACTACAGTGCAGCTAGAGGGATCATTATTTCAGGACTGTTATGCTAGTTAAACCTGATCCTTTTCAAACTGCCTTGCACATGCCATGAAGCAGAGTTGGACACATATAACTGGCTGATATATCACTATTTCCAATATTTTAATGTATATTTAGCTACATTTAAACAATATTAATCAACAAAGCACCTTTAACTTGGCTTATGGTCAGTTTATTTAATATCAGGGATGTAGGAAGGTGCTTTAGATTGGTTGGTGCTTGAGGGTGTTGACATTTTAAGCAGCACATACATGATGTAAACCATGAGGTTACATGAACTGCAGTGTAAATTTTGTTTTAAATGAAAAAAAAGTTATCACTTTCTAATTATCCACAATATTGGCTAGACCACTTTAAGAAAAAAAATACATGGTTGCATCTTAAATTATTTTAAATATAATCGATAACTACTTTGAATAATTTGAAAGTGTCATCATATCTGATTACTTTTGTACTGATTTCATGATGTTTAAATCATCTACAGCCTCAGCATGCTCTCATGTCTAGTTGTTCATCATCATGAGTGGAAAAGTGAAAGTGACTAAGGGCAGTGGTGGTCCAGTGGTAGGATACTTGCCTCTGGCTCAAGAGGTCCCAGGTTCGAATCCCACCTCTGGCACTACCACCACTGGGTCCCTGAGCAAGACCCTTAACCCTGAGTTGCTCCAGGGGGACTGTCTCTGTAATTAGGACATGATCTGGATAAGAGCGTCTGCTAAATGCCGCAAATGTAAATGTAAGTGTAAATGTAAGTGACTATCTTGTCATTGTAAGTACACGGTGAACCACAACGAAATGACACCTCTGCACACATGAAGCAGCTATTGATAGCGTCCGGGGAGGAGTGAAGGGGGCGGTAACTTGCTTAAGGGTTTCAGCCTACGGGCCTGGGATTCTGGGATTCAAACCCATTAACTTCTGATCCTGGGGCCAACTCCCTAACCACTAACCACAATATCATAATAGATATATATATATAGATATATACATAATAGATATTATGCAGTTTACTGCCACACTGAGTAAATTAGGAATTAAAAAAAGAAATGTATTGCAGTTGCCTTTTCAAAAATGCAATAAAAACAAAATCTCGAATCAAAAATTATATCATCTTTATAATGGTCAGTCATATTATCAAAGTTAACCTCCTCTGATGACACAAATATAACTTTTGGTTTTTGATTTGATTGTTTAAATGATAACTATATATGTTTACATGACCTTAAATATACATTGTGACATATGATATATAATATATGATTATATGTATGTGTATATTCCCAAAAGTGATGATCAATCATTTTCAGCCAAGATGTTATATATAGTACATTCACATTTAAGAGACTCTGTTCTTTGATTCTGTGTGTGAAGCAGCTTCTGTGCAGACTGGCTGTGTGTGTCAGAGTGTGTTGTGTGGGAGCATGTGTGATGCAGTGCAGTGCACTGGTTAGAGGAAGGTGTTAGAGCAGGATAAGCACAGGGAGGACTGTGGCTGGGGTTAGAGGTGCAAGCAGGTAAAGGTAGAGGGGAAAAGTGCACACAGGTCAGTTATGTAGTCCAAACACAAAGAAAAATCTCTCGCTCTCTCTCTCAAACCGAACCCAAGCCCCAAGCCCAGACTGAGCAGCTGGCTCAAACCAGAGCTCTGGAATTTTACTGCCACATTCTAGAACATTCTAGTCCAAGTTTAATAACCATGAAAGTCAATACTTAAATGGCTGTGACATTTAATAGCCCATTAAGTGTATTATTAATTGGTAATGAATATCAAATTACTTATTTTGGATGCATTTAAAAGGTCACACTCTTAGAAAATTGGATATAGGCACTACAGCAGAAAAAACAAAAAAGAGTAAGACAGAGCAGCAAAGACAAAAATAATGGTGTAAATCTTTGTCTGAATAAAAAAATGTTAAGTTACAGCTGAAAAAAAACCTGACCTATTCTAACAGTGTGACCATTTTTTTGTTTTTATTAATAATTGCACTGTAAATGTACAGTAGTGTGCATAAGTCAAACGAGGGGACAACATGTAACCTTTTTTGTATAGTAAGCATTTATTTACTCAGAAAAACACTTGTGTTAATAAACACAAATGTCTACAGTATTTAGCAATTTTACGAAAAACAAAATCTTCTTTAATCTCTCTTCAGGGAGATCTAACCTGTCGTTCCTTTGCAGTTCAATACCCAATTTGTCTAATCAATGCTTCATTCAGTTAAATCAGTCTGCTGCTGATGCAAGTGTACAGTTTACTGTGGGACGACTTGATGTATCTAGAAAAAAAATGTACCCACGTCTGTGTTCTTTAAACCAAGTCATAAAAAATCAGCTCCTTAAAAAAAGATAAAATGTTTCTTTATTTGAATTTATTCTGATGATGTATTCTGTTTTTGGAAAAATTAGCTTGAGCCTTTTGCACATTACTGTAGATAATTTATATTAAAGTAAAGCCTGTTGTTCCAAGAGGCTTTGCTCCGTTGCTCCAGGTGGATTGTACCTGTAATTAGCACATTGAAGTCGCTCTGGATAAGACCGTCTGCTAAATGCCGTAAATGTAAATGTAAATGTAAGAGCACATAAATGGATAGAGCCAGGATAGGTCAAGTAGCTGATCGCAACAACCAAAGGATTCTGATGTGCCAGATTTGTAGGGCAGTTTAAGGTTTTAGTCATGTGTTTATGTGAATATGCGTGGGGCTGGGGCTGCAGGTAGCTCTAGGCCCAGGCACTGATTGCATGGCACAAACCTGCAGCTGGAGGCAGGGCCCGGCGGGGAGAGCACAATGCAAGTTCTGACGAGTAAAAAAAGAGAGCAGACATCAGAACACCTCTGCTCTCTCATACTCAGCACGCAGACACGTACACTTTCACACAAACACCTCACATCACCACAATGCTCAGTGGAGGAAAAAACTAGCAAAGTCATTTGGGGAATTTCAAGCCTCTAACAAATGTCTTATATGCTATCATCTCAGCAGGAGAGCACAAAAAGGACTTAATAATGAAAATGTCCCAGCCCCTCCTCCCC
Organism: Hepsetus odoe; assembly: GCA_017165825.1. Lineage (NCBI taxonomy): Eukaryota > Metazoa > Chordata > Actinopteri > Characiformes > Hepsetidae > Hepsetus > Hepsetus odoe. The sequence continues at coordinate 14,859,494 of CM029383.1, forward strand.
CTTGAACCTGCAAATCAGTTTTATAAATAATACCATTACAAATCAGCAGTTGCATTTAAACATGAGGTATAATTGTTTATTTCATACTGCAATTTGTATTCATTGCTTTTATAAATATATATAAGTGCATATTAATTATTAGAAGATCATGCAAACCATTAGGTAACAAGTGGTCAGTAAAACTGAAACAGTTTTATTCCACTTCATCATCCAGACAGATGAATCAGTATCTCTAAAGTCCAGAACAGCAGCCCAATCAGACACTATCTCACACTAAGCAAACATGGCAGAGGGCCAAGGGGGCCAGGGGGCCCGAGGCCCCATGCTAATCTGCAAGAGAAGGGGAGACGGAAAGTGTGTATGGCCAGGATGGCCCCTTAAATGTCTGTGTGAGTAGTGTTCTTGCCCTGCCTGGGGATATAGATGACCTCTGACTGGCTTAGCGAATTAAGAGCCTGTAACTTCTGGCCACTGTGATTTGTCAGGGGAGCTGTCCAACACTTACCCTCAGGACGATATTGGGCAATGATGGTGACGGTCTGTCCCGCCCCTTTGAGTGCAGCCGCGGCCTGTTCATGGGTGGCACCTCGCAGATCAATGCCATTTACCTGAATGGAAAATATGCACACACGTTCAGTACAACTGCCATATACACACTGCCTCATGAAGCCCTTTCACATAGTCCAGTAAAAATGATAAAAGTAGTTTTCATTTGAAACTTTTAATACATTCAATATGTATCTTTGTTATAAGAGATTTTATGACCATTTTGATTAAAAAAGTTATTGTGCAGTGTTGGTGCAGTGTTGGTGCAGTGTTCTTGTGGAAACAAAAACAGTCTAATTTACTTTTTTGGTAAATAGTTAAGAATGCAGACTCAAACCAGTCATTACAGATGGTAAATTAAGTGTAAATGCAATTCTAGTTGGTGTTGCATATTGATTAACAGTGCTCCCCTCCCAAAAGCACACCATATTACATTACATTATATTATTAAGTCTCTGGGCAAGGGTCCTAAAACTACATCTGTAAAATTCATACATAATAGCATAAAAGTATCTGCCAAATGGATAATAAATGTGTAAATATCCATGCTTTTTCTTGAAAATAATGATGTAAAATTGAAATTTGAGTTCATAAATTAGATTTAGGTGTTTAAATGAAAATGATATCAACAGCTCAAGACTTATTTGGATTAATCAATAATAAATCAGTTAGGATAAGGACAGGGTCCCTGCTCAGAAAGAGGGACTTTAAACTGGTGATAGTAACTGTGCTTGGTCATTGGCACACACCACATGGTAGAGCCACACTTTTATTAAGCACTCTTAATGGGGTCCTACAGAGCACTAACTCACCTCACCATAGGGAAGGCTGGCAGAGTTTGTGTGTGTATGTTCATCAGCACAGTGCTCAAGAGTGTGTGAGTAAGTACGCATGGCATAACATACTGTGCGTTCTGGCTCATGTAGCCTTTCCTGTGTTTGAATGTCTGCAGTATGCCCTGTGTACTCAGACTCATTTGACAGCATGAACTCAGGAGGCAGACCAGAGTTATTCTTAGACTCCAAATCAGGCCAGCACACGCCATTATCTTTCTCTCTATTTTCCTCAATCTCTCTCCTTTTCTCCCTTCCACTTTTTCCCCTCCCTCTTCCTGCCTCACCATTGTTTTCAGCTTTTGTCGGTTTCTTTTCCTTTTCCGTTTCCTTTTAGATTCCCCTCAAACTTCCATTTGCTCCATTTTTATTTCTCCTGTTTTCTCTCTCTCTCTCTCCTTCACCCCTTCCAGCCTCTGTCTGCTTTCCCTTTGTCCTATTGTTTCATGATCCCCTCTATCTTTCTCTCCACTTTCCTTTCTTTCTCCAGTGTTTTGGTGAACTACACTCAAACTGATCTGAGCTGAAGCACTGCATTCAATCTTTGAGATTGGCATTATTCAGCCTGAGGGGATCTCATCAGAACATGCAGACTGAGCAAGATTGATTGTGAGTGGAGTAATGACTGAGCGTTTCTGATTTGGAGTGGTCTGGAGACCCCGAGTGTCTGATTATGAGCAATACAAGAGCTGAAGGTGCCTGATTAGGAATGGATTGTGGTGTTCCATAATAAGATTTATTCCCTATAGATAGGCCTGAGGCCCTGATGATGAGGTTCTGATGAGCCCTAATGATAAGCTAATCTGCAGGAGATCAAATTCAAGAGTTTTACTCACAGCACTGCACAGTTCTACACAGGTTTCAGATGGAGACATTAGAAATAGTGTTAATTAGCCCTCTGACAACACATTCACACTCTATGGGGTTCATTTGTTTAAGCACTCCAGACTTCCTCCAGTACTAACTTCTAAGTGATCTTAATTATTTCTGACCTTCTAGAAAACTCTATTTTAAACAACTCACTTTTGAGATCATGAGGATTATGTGCTTATATTGATTCACTAGGTGTTTTGGCACCCTCTGCTGTTGGACAGAGGATCTTAACTGCAATGGAACATGTAGAATAAACTGATATCCTATGTGTGCACATACATCCAAGCATATGTATCATGGCTGTTGCAAAAATATCTGCTGAGAAGAACTGCTGAAAGATGTCTGCTGCAAAAAGAAAAATAACTTTTTATAAAAGGAGGAAAAACATCAGTAATTCTAGACATTAAGAGATCATTTTAACCAACTGATCCATTTATTATTAAATGTTTGAACAGTGTAAACAGCGGTTGATGTCATAAAGCTTGTGTATTTTTGTGTATCTGTTTATGTTCCTTTATGTTCTGAATCAAAATGTCCTGACTATGCAGAGAAAAATAATGAAGCCTACTGAAATGTCAGGACCAGCAAAAAGATCACATATGAATAGCACAATTTTGCTGCCCATAGCAGTAAAAGAGTTTGTGTGTCCTTGTAAACACTAAGTGTTTGTTTTGGGGAACAGACTTACAGACAGGATCTGGTCTCCTCTCCGCAACTCTCCACTGAGATCTGCAGGACCCCCGGCGAGGATGAAGGAGACGAAGATTCCCTCACCGTCCTCTCCACCCACAATGTTGAAGCCCAAACCAGTTGAGCCTTTATGCAGCACAATCTTCCTTGGCTCCCTGTACATACAGGTCCAATAGTACATTAGCTCAGAGTCCGTGGGGCTCAACATCTCTCCTGACACATGCACACCACCTTCAAGACTGCATACACATACACACGAGCAGAAGGCGTAATTGCACTCTCAGACAAACACCCAGGCCAGTTGGATGAATGTACGGTTGCTGGCTCTCAGTCTAGTGTACACTCCGGCACAATGGCTGAAGCCCAATAGGGGACTGCTCTACTTACACAGTATTTGTCCCATTTCTTACTGGTTTCCTAGAGACAGAGATGGAGCGTGCGCGCGCGCACACACACACACACACACACACACACACACACACACATACACACACACACACAAACCCATGCAAACCCTACAAAACCACCCATACACCTCATGTATTGGGTCATAGAAAACTCCAGCACCTTTGCAGACACCAGGATGACTATTCACAAAATAAACAATAATCTAAAAGTGTGCTATCAAGGTTACAATACGATACTTTACGAGTCTTCAGAGAAGTAATTTTATTATGGAACAAATCCAGTGCTATCGGTCAATCCAAAATGTTAATAACCCTGAGCCCATTCTTCACGTTTCAGCTCGTGCTTCTTGTTCAGTCATGGTCGGCTATCGTGCTTCTTGTTCAGTCATGGTCGGGTTTCAGCCTCCCTTACCATGGCCATGTCTCTGAGCACTGAACACCTTGTACTTCTGGACACTCCAGGTAGATTACAGTTCTAGAATGAGACAGCACTGGAGGATAATGGCTTTCTGGTTTGATTCTTCACAAATCTTTGGCAGTTATTTGCATCTTTTTTTCTCAAAATGTTTCTTGCGACCCTGTTCTAGCAACAAACCTGCTTGGTTCTGGATGGTTCTGTGATCATGCCGCAATATCTTAGAAATTTCAAGAGCATCGCTTCCCTATGTAAGACATTTTACAATTTTTGACTTTTCAGAGTCAGTTATATAGCAATTTTACTTGAGGAGGAAAAGAAGCAGCCTAATAATCATGCACATCTTAATATAGGGTGTTGAGCTCCTTAGGCTATGCCTTTCCTTATTACACAAATACACATCACCTGATATGCTTAAATCAAATTAGCATTCAAATTGATACAGCTTGGAGTTGGAATATATGCATAAAAATGATAATATGGTCAAAATGCTCACTTGCCTAATAATTGTGCACGCAGTGAACTCATCTATCAGGCCTGCCCATGGCCTTCAGCACATCTTTTCAACACTGATATGAACAGAAATGGCAAGGCTCTTGGACAGCTTGGTTCATCCTAGGTCCGTCTTATTTCTTCACACCAGAAGTCACAGATAGAGACCAGTTATTTTTAGGAGTCTCAAGCCAGTTTTTTTTGGTACTCACATGAGTATGAACTCTGTTCTGATCTATGCAAACAAAACAAACCAAGGGTGCAAGTACTGATTGAATTTAAAAGGATTAAAGGCTGCAGGTATAGAAGCATCCCATAAACGGATCTGATATGACTTGCTGCTCTAATGAGCATACATACATACATACAAACATACATACAAACATATAATAAGCTAGCCTAGCAAGTTTGATGCTATAATCTGTCACAAACACAAATGACTAAAAATAATTTAAGTTAATAAAAACCAGGAGGGAGAATAAATTGAGTAGAAAAACTACGTAGCTGGAAGTACCTGTTGAAAGTGGGAGGTTGGCTGCAAGAATGCATTTCGGGAAGGTATGTTTCATTAGATACAGACTGATATTTAAAGCTCTACTGAAGATGAGCTACAAAAGCAGTGGCTGAGGTATAATTTCACTGATTAATTCATCCCAAAGACCACCATCCGAACTGCTAAGGAGGTAAAAATTTTACACTGGGGTGCAGTTGAGTGCAGAAATGGATCAGAGTAAAAAATATATTTAAATAATTTTCCCTTTGCCTTTTTTATCGTCAGTCAGCAAAGTTTGCTGCTCAAAGTTTTGCACCACAGTCTTTAAGCATAAAACATAAAACAAATTTCAGTCTTTATAGCAAATTGCATGTGGGGTGGCGGTGGTCTAGTGGTAGGGTACTTGCCTACAGACCTCTGGATCAAGAGGTCCCAGGTTCGAATCCCACCTCTAGCACCACTACCACCACTGGGTCCCTGAGCAAGACCCTTAACCCTGAGTTGCTCCAGGGGGACTGTCCCTGTAATTAGGACATGTAAGTCGCTCTGGATAAGAGCGTCTGCTAAATGCCGTAAATGTATAAAGCATCACAGAAGTACCTTAAATTGACTATTAATTTGAATTAACTCTATATTAAATGATCAAAAACTTCACAAGCTTATCCTTACAACCTTGTTCTGCCTATCTTGAATTATCAGCTTTGACTGAAATAAGGAGGCAACTGTGTTGACACTTAAAAATAAATACAGTTTAAGTTTTCAGATTAACTTAAAGTCAGATTCACATGGTAGAGGTAGACATCTACATATGGAGTGTCAGACCAGGCTCATCAGAAGAAAGTTTCTCTCCACCTGTGACAATTTTGTCAGATTTAACTGAAGTATGAACAAAGTGATGTGGCATTTTTAGTGAACTGGGTGATTCACTAGCACCCACTTTAGCTTCATTTTAACTACTCTCTGACCTACTTCTGATCACTGTTACCCTTCCCTGTCTCTCAGCCTTCTCCAAAGTCCACGTTTATGATTTGTAGTTTTGCATAAGTGCACAGTTAAATTAAACAAAAAGCACAAGAACTCCTTTCATATTTCCAGTTATCTAGCCCACGGCTCTGATACACTGGGAAAAGGGTGCACTTAGTGTGCATTAAGTGGGGTCTAGTGCTGTGTGCTGACGCATGTTTATAAAATTGGACACTTTTGATTATTTATTAGAAGTGCCAGTGACATGCACACAAACCTTTTCTCAGTATCTTTCCCTCTGTGCCTCATCCATCACTCTCTTTCCTATGGTAAGCAGCATCTTAGAAGTGCGTAGCTTAGTTTAACAGCAAAAATTTATACAATTTAAACATCCTCATCACAGACAACAAAAACATGACTTAATACAGCAATGTTTCCTCTGAATTAGCCAATTACACATCAATATATATTTTAAACTTGATTTTCTAGCACTAGTGTTTTTATTCAGGCGATCTTTATGGTTTTTAATCAATGGAAATTAAATATTATGTATAAATAATTACAGAAATACTGCAAAGCCATAGCACCCCTAATGCACGTTAGTACTGCATATTGTATCATAGTATAATTTCAAGAACTAAGTGAATAAAGTAAATGCAATGTTCTAAAAAGTGCTATCCCTTTATGTCCACATAAGTATTTCTGATGATGCAAGCGCAATGTCTGTTGTTACAATTTGTGAGCACTAGATGTCATCCACTCTCTATAAGACAAAAATTCAACTTCACACTGAAAAAAATGCTAACATCATTCAGTGAACAAAAACATCCTAAATGAACATATCTGCAAACAAAAAACCCATTTCCATAATGTTTTTCATTATTATTAAAAACGTGTCTGCACAAAATGAATCAGGAATCGTCACATTAATCGACATACTCTATATAAACACAAAAATAATTTAAAACCAATGATGAACCGTGACAACAGTATATTTTTTTATTCCATAGTTCCTCATTATGGACATCTGAACTAATTAAATAATTGTTCACTTGCCCATGAATGTGGCCTACTGTAGGTTTATGACTGCACAAGAAAAAAACCACTAGCATTAATGTTACTGTCTATCCCTCCTTCTGCTTAAGGTATAATATTCTCCTCCAGCCTTCTGCTTCACCTTCCAAAGCATAACACTGATACAGGCAGACAACTCTTCTCTCTACCACAGCCACATCCAAATAAGCTTTTACCTGCTCGCCTGCATTAGCAAACCTCTGGCCCCATCTTTGCATTTATTTTGCCACATTTATCATTTTGTAACCTATCTCCAAATGAGAAAACAAACTAGACATATCACTCACTATAAACTTTAAAAGCTTCACTTGCTCTCTATTGCTTCTGTGTATTTCCTCCATGTATTAATTAACCAACATCTTCCAATTAGTCCTGAGAAAAATTTGATAATACAACACTGTCATATGAAATCACACTATATGTTAAAAAAATGTGATGCTTGCAAATTGTAAGAACACTTCTTTTAGATTTAAACGCCTTTCTATTTACCAACAAGACTGTTTGCATGTGTTATATAAAGACAAAAAACAACTAACTTTCCTTATGAGAAATGATTGGCAGTTCATAACAGTGAAGTTAGGCCATTAAACATGGTTCTCTGGCAGAATATGCAACCAAAATCTTGCTGAAGGAAACCTACTAGCTTATTCTGATAAAAAGGTTATGTGACAGATGGGACGTAGACAGAACTGCGGAAATAACTACAATAAACCCAAGGGTTATTTGCATAAAACCAAGTTATTTTCCAAAAATTAAAACCAACTAGTTTACAATAGTTGCTTCAGTGACTAGTGACGTAGGCTTCGACAAAATCTTGGAGGTTGAAAGTGGCGATAGAGTGCTGGATGACTTTTATGATCATCAAAGGCCTACAGTTCTGACGCACAAAGACCTGGACAGTGTGTGAGTGTGAGTGTACTTGAGTGTGTATGGGGGCTGAAGAGGGTGTATGAGTGGGCCGAAGCTTCATTGCTTAGTTGTGAGAGTGAAGGCCACAGCTCACAGAGAGGCTACAGCCCACGTGCACACTCAGCCTATGACAAACAATGATTGAATACTCCTAGCTGACTTTCTTCAGTGTCATGCCTAACACTGTAATCTTTTTCCTCCAAACCTAAATGCTGATCCTGAATGAGATTAGCTGAAATATTTTATTCATTCAGAAGACCCCTGTAAAGGGCAGCTATCTGTTTAATGACAGCAAACTGGCATGTAAATAAATGTCAAGAGGTCCCCTGTTTATGTTACTTCTTCACTAGGTCCTCTTTTGCTCATTGATACTCAATCCTAGAACTCAAAAAAGAATTAAGGCACAGAGCACAGACAGACAACAGCCCATTTGCACAGTAACATACCAGGCCATGTAAAGCAGTGATTAGTCCTAGCTCACTTTCTTCAGTGTCATGTCATGTACAGTAACTTAAAGCACAGAACCTAAATGCTGATACAAGATGAGATTGCTCTGGTTTTACACTGATTTAATAACAACCTAAATTAATTAAACTTGTGAACAGAACCTTTAGGCAATACATTTTGAAAAGATAGAAATACTACAGTCCAGATGCAATCAATAAGTCATGTTTTATTTTTTACAAAGAATAAATATACAGTTTAGGATTTTAGTAGACAGCACTCTGTCAAATAAACAATGCTCACAATGAATATGTGAAATAAACGTGATATGTCAATGTAAATACACAGCACAGCACACAGTGAACCACAATGGAATGCATTTAAACCTCAACACACAGTGTATCAGTGGGCAGCCATACATCCAGGGGAGTGATGACAGGGACGGGACTTTGCTCAAGGGTAAAATAGGGCAACCTACTGGTCCAGGACTAAAACCCACTACCTGCATTTATAGGACCTTGTCCCTAACCCCTAGTTCACCAAGCCCATAAGGCCCAAACAGGGATTGAACAGCAGCATTGGCATTATTAACACCACACTAACCAAATGAGCTACCCAGCCTTCAGTGTACATATGTAGTGTAATTTGAAGAATGTCTATTATGTATAGGTTTATAGTAATGGGGAACCATTATGGCTAGGCCTTTAGTTATATGTTTAGACACATTTTAAAACAATAAATTAAAAAAAATTCTACATAAAACAAATTTCAGCTAAAGTTAAGGTTAATAAATTACTAGTAGTACATCAGGACTAAATTGTGACATTGCATGTGGACATTTTTTGGCCACTTTAGATTAAACATGGATATCTAAAGCTTGTAAAAGCCCTTAAATAATTTTAGTTTTGTTATGCTTGTAACAGATAAAGTCCCATATATCCATATTTGTGGTATGTAGCATTTCTAGAATGATCATTTTAACTTTTCTTTCTTTTAAATTTTCTTAAAAAAAAAAAAGTTCTGGCAGACAACTGCCACAATTTAACAAGATTGAGAAAAACAAACTGGTTAGGGTGCTGAACATTTTTAGTCAGTGACATGTTTTTCCAATTCCAGTAAAGACTGGCCAAATACTAACTACTGGCCAGTCTTTAAAAAAAACACACACACACACACACACACACACACACACACACATACATATATATATATATATATATATATATATATATAAAAAATTTTCACAATGTAAAAGGTCTATCAAATAAAAATAGCTTCTGCTGCTTTTTCAGTTTGTCAGTTTGTTAGTTTGTTATTATTTTTGTCTTTTGACAGATCTTTGTCAGTCTATTCAAGTTCAGACAAGTCAGCTAGCCATTTCCATAAATGCCTCCGCTACCACCTGTGAAACACATCAATACCTCTCAAGAGTACAATGTCAGCAAGCTATCCAAAAACAGATAATGCACACAGGGCAAAGTCTGTGACTGACACAAAGACACGAAAAGTATTGACATCCTCACCATGGGTTAACTTAAGCGATTTCTCTCCCTAGGAGATTCTTCCTGTCTTCTGAGGCCTTTGCCAAGTTCAGGTCAATGTAGGCACCCGATGGCCATGGCCTCTCTGGGGTGTCTGACCAGTTGAAATACTAAATCCATTCAGTAAACTCTATCGACCCTTGTAAAGGGCAGCTAGCCATGTAATGACAGCAAATTGTCCTTGGCCTGTCAAAACATTAAAAGGCCTCATTTTAACAGTTAAAAGTAAAAACACTGACAATAACACAATAGTAACTAAGTGTTTATCGGAGCATATATCAGAATTTTTTTTTTTGACACTCATAGCTCACAGAAATTCTCTGATATATTGTGTTCTTTTGTGCAAACAGGGATCAAACTCCCAATCACCCAATGATAAAGCCAACACTTAAGCAGATGTTCCACTTGTGAGTGATTTGGCACTTTTATGAATTGGATAAACTGAACTTCATGAAAAGCTAACTCAAACAGTAAGTTTTGTTGAAAAAAAAAAAAACACATTTCTAAAGACAGAAGAACGCCATTCAAATGTTAATGTAATTCTTTGTGTTACTCACTATGTAATTAAATACAAACTAGCATAAAAGGAGAGACTAACTCAAGTTCTAAGCATTCATTTGGACTGCCAATTAACACAGCTGTTTTCTAATTCAGTGCTGCTGTTAGACAGCCATAGGTTGGATGGGAATTATGCTGAATCTTGGATACAGCTTCAAGTATAATACTCCTCACATTACACATGCTCCATTTATCTCTCTTTCTCACACATGACACCTTCCTTGAGGAGAGGGCGAGACAAGCCAGCACGAACAGTGCAGGCTATGCTTGCAGTGGTATAATGCAGCTTTAACCTTTTGAGACTGGAGAGTAGAGAGCAGCACACTGGCTGAGAGACAGAGAGAGAGGAGAGAGATTGATTATTTGCCGGTTCAGTGGAGCAGATGCTTTACAAAAGCACAGCTCCCACACTGTAATTGGATTTAGAAGAGAAGGAGACATAGTGCAGAGAGCAGATGAAAGCCTGGGAATATTACTGTAGTTAGTACACACCCACTACACACACTTTACTTAGACGTCTCCTGCGAGTCAGCCATAAGTATCATTTAGAAGCTTATAACTCAAAGATCACAACTGATCAATAAACAATATGTTTCATAGCAACTTTGGACATTTTATTTACTTATTGTTATTTGCAGCTTCTAGTTAGGCCTCCCAGTCACGTGATGCTACCAAGCTGGTGTGAACTAGCATGTGTTTCCACCAAAAATATAAACATCTTTATCTAACTGGGCATCTTTATCTAACTGCTGTTAACAAGAGTTAACAACATTGCACAGCTCAACATCCTTGGAAAAAAATGGTAATTTCCCATTTTATTTTAGATTGTATGTTTAGTATGTTAGAATGGACCTGCAACATGCTGAGTAATGGAAGACAATTTTTTTTTACAGAATTAATAGCATAGCTGCAGTATTGTCCAAAATCAACCTTGTTGTAGACAATAAACTCTTTATAGCAACAGTAAACAAACAATCTTTTTTGATCTGATATGCATAAACTTTGAATTTTGATGTATTGTTTTTTGCATTTGATGGAATGGAATTATGTTTTCTCTTTAGCATGCCTACCTAGCACCGGGTTTTATGAAAGAAAGCATTTGTATGTAGAACATGGATTCATTCCAGTTTTCTTTTTCATGGTAAATTGTTAGATCATAGTTTACTGAACTGATGCATTTCCTTAAAAGAAACAAACAAAAAAAAACTGTAGCAGTCCAAAGGCACCTGTGATATTTCATCTATATAAGGAGAGATATCCATATTGATACTTAGCAGGGCATGTGCATTAAGTCTGACAGTGTGTGTATGCTCAACTGGGCCACTTTGTCCTTTTCCAGTAGTCACACATTGCATATCAATTAGCAGTGATAAGATCCAGCCTGGGGGAATGGTGATTTATGGTCTCTTTTAAGCACTGTCCTCATAAATGAAACAAAATTAACATGCCTCTCTCGATCCACCGCTTAGAACGAACCATTAATCACTAAATAAAGCCCCAACTAGATAGGAAATCCTGTGGCATCCGTAGTGGGCAGGTTGGGTTACACGTACCCTGTGCAAAGGTGGTATCAATTTACACAGGATTCAAAACACAAAAGAACTGACAAGGAGGAGTTCTTTTACACATGTGTTTTATGCTCAGTTTATATTTTATTTATTTATCATTATTTCTACATTAATTATTACTATATTATTATTATTTAAGGGGTGTTAGGCTTTATTTAGGGAAGGGGGTGTTTATATATCTAATATCTATAGATTATTATTAACTGTTGTTGACCTTTGTCACTATGAGTTCTTAAACAAATATATTGGCCATTTCAAAAGTATAAGGGAATTCCTTTGTGACTTTGTGGTCAGATATAAAAGGTACTATATTAAATATATCTGGATGTAAATAACAGGAAATAAATGCTGAAATTATGCTCTCTCATCATATTCATATTTTGATCTCAAACCCACGTCTCTTCAGTGCATAGCAAAAGCAGAAGTATAGGACTTGCTGTTTCGGTAATTTTGTAGAAAATTGTAAATGGTCACATAAAGGAATAGCAATTTTCCCCTAAATTTCAATGGCAAAAAATAGCAAAAAGTATGTTGTGCAGCTCTATTCCTGAGTAGGAAAGTGTTTAAATAAAACTAAGGGCACCAGTTTGGCACACCTCAAAGTATCATCAGGCTATTATGTCAGAAAACTACTTTAATTCATAGGTTAAGTTAGTAGGCCTAGCATTGCTCTTTCCACTCTTCTGCTTGTGTTAGCTGAGAGCTCTCAAAGAAATGCTGGCTCTGAATAAATCCTGAATGCAACAAACACCCACATCCATTTTGTCACAAACTGCTAATCCTCTCAATTAAAAAAATAGTCAGGAGTACAATATTCTGGCCAATGTTCTCATGGAGTGGCCTGTGTGGAGCTTGACTGATACAGTTGGTGTTGTGGCTCTTCGGCACATATGACATGAGAAGCAGTCTGATTTCCTCTGAAGCCCATTAGTGAGTGTTTTATAATTCACTAAGTCATGTTCAATCAATAAAATTCAAAATTTCTAAACAAACCAGTAAACAAAGCTCTCCTACGTCAAGGCATAGTGCCATTTGCACATAAGAAAATGCAGAGACACTCTCACTCTAATCTATGCCTTTGCAACACACACACACACACACACACAGCTGTCATTAAATAAAACTTCCCATATTAAACTCCATTAATCTCCAAACTATTAACTTTATATCCATGTTCATTTAATTAGCAGTATGGGGGATGAGATGCTCCGGTTTAATGGCCAATTAAAGTCAAACTGTTCAGACAAATAAAACTAAAATGGCTACATAGACAATAAAAGAGATAAAACCGATTTGAAGCAGTTTACAATGTTCAGACAGCACTTAAACACCACAAGCACACTCATTCAGCATCCTGTGAGCATCCAGCCTATGACCTTCACAGATTTGTCAATAAACAATACAATCTACAAATAAATCCAGAGACACTGAGAAGCTGAAGGGTTAGAAAGCAGTCAGTGTGGAAATTGGGTTCAGGCACTCTGCCATGATAATTTGGAAAATACCAAAAAAAACCCCATAACTTTCTGTCTTATATATGTACAGCAGCTTTAATCCTCATTGGAGACACTGAACATTTGAATCTGACCTGTTTTATATATTGCACTTTTATATTATATAGCAATACTTGACTATTTCTAAGCACCAAACTGAAGAAACTGGACACCAGTTTGACCTTGTAGAGAGAGATATGTTCTATTCTATTCTGTTCAAAGAAGGCTTTCTTTTATATTTCCCCAAAGTCCTATTCCTGATTTCCTCTCACAGCATTACAATGCTGTTAGTTTAAGATTTCTGTCTGAAATTTGCTGACCTCATTTTAGAAAAGAGCCTTCTTCTCACATCACGTTTTGTTTATTGTTTCAGTGATTTCTCAAAAATTTGGAAGACTGAGATTTATTCCTTATACTGTTGTTGTTACGCTCTTCGATACCATCAGAAATACAAATACTATAAATATAATCAACTAAAATGAAAAGTTTTCATAATTCCAGTGTTCTGTCTTCCACAAGTTCCCTTCAGTTTTCTCAATGACTGCATTCTTTTCTGCTTAATGGAAATGTACAATGTTAGCAGCCTGAAGGAAAAATACAATGAATGGATTTCTTAAACAGTAAGCGTCTTAAATGCTGTAGGCATTTTTATGTGTCCTTCTCTGTGTAGTGCTGGCTCCTCTGCTTCGAGCCACAACAGTTGAAATAACACTAAATAAACCCAAACAGAAGAACATACTACACATTTAGTATTGATTTCATGTAATTTGATGAAACAATCATATAAATTAATCTGCAAGATTCTGAACTATAAAGTCAATGCCACCTTTTTAGCTCATTATTAAAATTATAAAATAATGAATGTATATCAGATATAAATTTACTAAAGAAATAGCTAGAAATGTAATTCAATACATGATGGCATTTAAAATGTGTAGTTAAAAGCATTTACATGATACATCAATGTATGAAAACAGTCTCTGAAATGCTGGAACAAACTCAAAAAAATGGCAGACATGCAGGTGATTTAGATCAGAGGGCTGGGGAGGGTACCACAGGTGAGAAGGTTGGGGTAGGGCAGGCAGGTGAGTCTCATTTGCATGCAGAGTGCCGAGTGGTAAGTACCTGGTGATGTCGGAGTCAGGGAGCAGGCCTATGTGGTAGTGAGGGAAGGGGATGGAGTGCATTGGGCTTTTATCGAACTCCACGGGGGAGTAGTGACGGGGAGAGGGGGCGCGATCACACAGTTTATTCACAGTGCTGTAAACGGGCTCTGGAGGCCTAGGGAGGAAAAAAGAGAGCAGAAAGCAGAACAGCTGTGTGTTATTGCGCAGGTGCGAGAGGAGAGAGAGAGAGAGTGAGAAAGAGAGGAAATAATTTATATATAAAGGAAAAATGACAGCTAGTTAAGCTTTAGTCAGCTCAGATTTAATTAAGAAGCCTTCAGTCATCTTCTCTGCAGCAGAAATATGCACCTGTAAAATTAATTGGAATACTGTTCCAGTGTTCCCTACAAAAGCACAAACATTAATTTGGTGAAAATATGATTGTTGTTAGTAATAGTGGTGTTCTGGAGGCTCAAACATTCACACTGGTGGAGTAATCTTACCATGAAGTAAGGCTATGGGCAGTTTGTTTTGATGTAGTAACTCTTCAGAAGTTTTCTATAGCTGCTGTATCTTGTTTTCTCTCTCTCTCTCTCTCTCACCTCATTTTTCCTCCCTTGCATTCCACTGCCATACCTTCCCTACCCCACACTCAGAACTAAACAGCAAAATCAGTTCCAAACAAAGTACACCATATCCACAAACAGGAAAAAAGTGTTCCGTGTGAAACAGAGCTGTGAGGGGTGGAGTTGCACCGGAGTTGTGTGTGATAGAGGCAGCGATCACAGACAGTGGAGGTGTATATGAAACAGGAGGCTATATTTATGGAGCAAAACCTTAGTCCATGTTTGTCAAGCACTTTCTAGTAAGTGTTTGGGGAATATAGCATAATATTCATAATGCTATATTACAATCCCATTCAATAAAACATGAATGGCATCACCTAGCATCTCTTCTCTGAGCTACTGAATAATATACATATATAATATACATCAGACCCTCAGACACACGGTGGCTTATCCCAAATTTCTGTCTCTCACCTCAACTGGAAGTGCTGGGAATCAAACCTGTGGCTCTCCCCATCATCTAAGGAGGGATTTCTGATCAGAGAGAGATAGCAGGTCAGCACAGACGCACAGCCACAAATGAACTCAGTATTTATTGAGATTTGTTTTTAATTGCTAAATTGTGCTCAGTTCTCAATGGAACTTGCATGCAGACACGGAGACGTTCACAGACAGCCAAACATCCATATAAACAACTAAAAGGGGACAAGTGGGCTTTGGACATTGACACACAAAACTAACTGACAGACACTCAACTTCTTCTCCAAGCCCTGAGTCATGGCACAGAAGCTGCAAAGATTGCTTACAAAATTTGCAGTTATGGCAAATTTCTCTTGAACAATTAAAGAAAAAGAAAAAAAAAAAGCCATTTCAACTTAATCGTCTCCTCAGTTAAAAATGTGATCTCAGCTATTGTGACAAAGCTGAAAATCATACATTCCCCATTTTATCTTACAAATTACATATACATATATATATACATATAACATTATTTATTTCATGTTGCCATTACAATTTATTGCTTATATATATATAGTAATGGCTAGGTGGGTTTGACCAGACATGAATGTGGAGCCGGGAGTCTACAACTGAACTTTATTGAACATGAGCATAAACGTGTACTCATACAAACACTGAACTTAATGTACTTCTCACAAACAGTTACCCAACGCAACATGGAATCCAGAAAGTCCAACGCACTGCTCTGATTCAATGGAATCTTACTACCTTTCTGATGCCAGGTGTGCCCAGCCAGGGCAGAGCAACACAAACCATGACACATGTCCATAAAGTGAATTTTCTCGCAAAGAAAGCCCAGCAGCATCTCTACTTCCTCCACAGACTGAGGAGCCCATCTTACTTCAACCATCCTCACTTTGTTCTACAGAGGATCCATCAAAAGCAACCAGCATTGTGGAGGATCCCACACACTCTTCTTTCTCCTGCCGTCCAGAAAAAGGTTCCTTTTTATGGGGTTATGGGCCTCCAGTACCATTGTTTAGTTTCATGGTTGAAATAATAAAAAACCTACTTGACTACCTGACTTGACCCCTGTTCTACTACATCCCAAAGGTTCGATAGAGACCTAATGACTGAGGAGGCCCTTTGAGTAAAGTGAACTAAATGTCATGTTTTAGAAACTAGTTTGCACTTTCAGCTTTATGATATGATGTGGAATATTTTTGTAAGTAGACAACAAACACAGCAGTCATAAAGGGATGGAAATAATCTTAGGCAGGCTGTGATGTTTAAATGATGCTCAGTTAGTACTAACCCCAGAATTTGGCAAGAAAATATCCACCATTATGCTTCAAGTGCAAGGTTTGATGTGTGTGTGTCAGATAAGCTCTTCTGCATACCTCGGTTGTAATGAGTGCTTATATGAGTTACCGTTGCCTTTTTATCAGCTTTTGAATCAGCCTTGCAGAACTCAGCACACTGTAAACCCTAGAAACGGCTGATCCATTTCACTATGACCAATGTAGTCATGGCCCAGTTTACATAACAGATAACCTCTAGACAGATACAGCTTATTCATCCAAACCTCAATCCACCATGTCCTTCTGATTTTCAATGATGATTTAATTTTTTGGGTGCTGTACATTTATATGATTTTCTGAAGTGGCACGTCACTTTCTCTCTAGAGCTCCACTCGTTTTCAAAATCATGCAAGAGCACTTTGAATTCTTCTTACTCTTTCACAGTGTTTCAGTTTGCTGCATAAATTATTCATTTAGCATGCAAGCCTACTATTAATATGCTGTTTTTTTGTATCCTATGTAATTCCAAAAATTTGAATAATACATTCCACTACATTTTACAACCAAGTTGTGCGATTACTATAGCTACTATTCTGGCAATTAGTTGAATGGCTCACTCATTCCTAGCTATTGATATGGATATACGCAGATACAGTATGTGCCCAAATGTTGGTAGAAAACTGTTTATATTACATCTAATATCTAGAGTCTAACCAGCCTTTACTTTTCTGTGAAGGCTTTTATGCGAGATGAACACTGCTGTAGGGACTTAATTGAATTCAGTCACAATAATGAGGTCTAGTGTTGGACAATTAGTTCTGGGTCACAAACACCACTTCATCTTATGCCAAACGTACTGGATGCAGCTTATCACTTCACACAAAAGCTTTACAGCGTAATGCTGGAAGGCTTTATATGCCTCTGGCTGTGGCTTGGTATTGGGTATAGTAAAGTAAAAAGGGCATACACAGCATACTATTTGATGTCAAGTGCTTTTACACAGAGATTACATAAGCTGTGTGCTCTGCTCTCAGTAGCACTTTGTTGCTTTCATTTATGTGGTGAGTCAAACAATGAAAATCAAACCAAGGATGGTATTTTCAGCATAAATGCACACAGTATCCATAGATAGTTATGCTTCTACTTTGGCATCAGCTGCAGACAAACACGTGTGGATGCACACACTTTTCAAGCTGACTTGCAGCCTGTCAGGAGGACCTTGCCACATGCTGGCAATCAGTCATGTTTAGACGCAAAAATAAAAAGTTAGTGCAGCAGGCACTCACTTTATATTTCCCTAAAAATGCAGCAAACAGGGCCAGGCATGTCAAATTATTGTAAAATGCCAAACCTAATAATGTTGACTATTGTTACAAAAAATATATCTAAAAAGAGGGAGCCTGAATATGACAGTTCTGGTGAAATATATTTTCTAGGACCAGGATTAGCAACATAGAGCTGATTGTTGTTTTTGAATATGTTGGTTTGCCCTGAGTAAGTGTGTGCAAGAGTCTGCTCTGTGGAGTGGGTTCCACTTAAACAACAGCATGATTCATCTACAGTGCAAGTTTGTAAGAGTGTGTTTGTCAGGCTATAGGTGTGTCAATGTCAGTGGGAAGTGCATATGTAGTATTATAGTATTAAAAATGTTTTAAAAGCACTGTTCTTACTTCTCACAATTTAAAACTCACCCTGAAATGTATAATTTCTCTCATTCTTTCACGTTTCATTCCATCAGTAATACCTTTTTGCATGATTTGTAATTGTTAAGACATTAAGAGTTTACTTGTGTGCACATGTAGGTAGAGCAGTACACACATTACATTTTCTCATAAAGCTAAGACTCAAATAGTGGCCTAACTACTATAATTCACCATCCACAGACACCATACTTTGTTAACATATTCATCACACACACACACACACACACACACACACACACACACACACACACACACACACACACTCACATATAGTCCTTTGCTCCTTTGGTGGAGCTATGTCATAGATTTTGATTAATTATACAGGTGTGTGTGACATTTTGCAAAGCTTATCACCTTTACCTATCTGCCAGAATCAGTTCCCCTTCCTATTACTTAACAATGGGTTTAAAGTCACTGTAAATCTTATTTTTATTGGTAATGTATGCTGGAGCTTTAATCAAGACTCCTGAAATATCTGTGGGCTCTTCCTTCAAAGGATAACCAGAAGGGATCAGGGGGGCTAAGCCAGCAGATTAGCCAGGTCTACCAGAGGCACCTGGAGTCAACTAAACTTTGAGGGATGGAATGCTAATCCCGATCTTGCAGCTCAAAGAAAGGTCCATCCCACCACTCCTAGAGTTCATTACTAATTCATTCCTAACTCTGGGTAATAGGATTTAAAATGCTTTGGGACTGTATCTCTCTCTCACTCTCTCATTCTCCCTCCCAACTTGTAGTTGCCTGCTTTACAATAATGTGCCGGTAAGCATGTGATGTGGCTGTAAGCCAATAAGCCCACTGGAATTCTGGGATGTTATAAATGGTCCTCTCAGCTCCATGCACAGGCCACATGTCTGTAAAGCCATATCAGTTGTAAATAACTCCCGAATGTTCTTCTAGCTGCATTATCCAATGACAATGTCTCTACAGAAAGGCCATTGGGCTCAGCACTCTTATTGTTAATGCAAACACAGTCCTAGTTTGACCTCCACCCCCAAGTCTGCACAGCAAACAAGCATTGGTTGTCCCTCTCTTCAAGCCACAGAAATAGAATAAATAATGATTTCAAGTAATGAAGCCGACTGGAATCTTACATGTTTACTTCATTTGGCTGTTAACTTACAAGCTTTAGAAGCTACTGTCCTTTTGCTGTAGTTTTTTAATAAAACATTTTCCATCTATACTGTCATATCCAAAGCACACTACTGGGGACGATCTAGTAAAAGTGAAAGTGACTATTCACTATTTCATGAAACACAGCACAGTGAACCACAAAAAAATGCATTCTTTGTTTTTAACCCATACACACCATGCAGAAGGAGCAGCTATATCCAGCACCTGTGGAGCAGTGATGGGGATGGTACCTTGCTCAAGAGTACCTCAGGACAACATACTGGTTTAAACCAACAAACCTACCTAGGCCTAGACCACTGACCCATTGAGCTATGTCCCGGTTTTGCACAAATTAGGATGAAGTTTTTCAAAGGTATTCCATCCCCATTGGTGCATGCTGACATAATAATAAAAAAAAACGCACAAATCCTACTAGATCATGAAGAACGATGAAAGATATGAAGTTTATATTTAAAGTGATGAAAACAGAGACCTAGAAAACTTTTCTTATTCTACAACAAATGCTGATTTTTTTTTTTTACTTTTACTATGTTTTTTTTAATTGCCCTGTATGTATGAAAATGAAGAGTTATTTTAAATGACTAAGGGTTAATGTTTCATTATTTCAGTTACATATATTGATAACTGACCTCTAGTGGTATCAATTTATATAAGAGCGCTTTTTCTGCCATCTCTGACCATCTGCATGAATTTGGGCCTAAAGTTTTTTTTGCTGCGAGGTTTTAAGGAGTTCTGCATGGCGTCTTGTTCCAGCCACCTTGTCCTAAGTCTTTACGCTGAGCAGCCAGTCAGAAATATCTACCCTGCAGGAACCATATGCCTCTTAAAATACCCCCCAAAAATGACTCACTCACACAGACAAACAACTCTTGATGCCATCTGTTCTTCACACAGTGATGACAGCAAGGGTTTAATGTGACTAGCAACATTAATTTTAAATATATATGAAGAAACATTCTTACAAAAGCACTGAACTTATTTGATTGAAATGAGGACATGAGTTTCATGAGTCAAATAAGATATATACTACATTCACTGTACTATTACTGCTCTGCTTATGTGTACTTTAATAGTAACTTACATGAAGCAGAGTAGCTATACAGAACATGGGCAAAATCTCATTCAAGCTACTGAGAAACTGTAGAGGTCTTTCCTATATCAGCACAAAACGTTTCAATCTGAATTCCCCTTCACTTAGGTGTGTGCAGTTAATGTACAGTTATTAAGACAGAACGTAAAGCATGGATCAATTGTGTTTATGTGATATTTGTTTATATAACATATGTGTAATACGTCTAAATGATAAATGTTTAAATAAAACGTTAGATCCACTAAATTGCATTTTCCAGAAAAGTCGGTAGAACTTTAGGATCAGGACCTGCCATTCATTCCAATAAAAGCAACACAATACATTGACATTCATACCAGATACTTCATTTAGAAGACCAACACTAGGGACAAGCTGATGGACTAACAGGGGTGGACAGAGTGAAACAGGAGGGGTTTTAAAATCCCAAAGCAATCCCATCACAAGCTGTGATGATTCCCTTCATGCGGCCAATGGGATTTCACACAGTGACACACTAGGGGGGCGGGGTCTACAAGGATTCTACCTGTGGGCTGTGGCATCTGGCAGAGAGAGGGAGGGAATTACCGTAAGAATGAAAAGCCATCCAACCTGTTAATGTCCTCTTCCCCTAGCAGGTGGCGTGGCAGGGGTGAATAGCGGCCAGGGGAGATGGGAGGAAGACTGGACTTATACTCCAGAGTCCCATTATTACCAGTGGAAGAGATATGATTATCCATAGCAGGGGAAAAGGCTGCAGAAAATGAGAGGGGGAGTCATAAAATGTCCTCAAACCGCAGCATGAGTTACCTGAAGTTAGATTTACTCTAAAAATCACTACAGCATAAAATTTTACTAAAGCAATTTCACACAAGTAGCTGCAAGTAGCGCAATAATATGATTTTATCCCAGGTAAGCGATGTACTGAGGCCTCTTTACTGTAGTAGAATCACTGAAAGTGGCTCACTGCTTTTATATAAAACAGCAGCAAAATACAATGAGAAAATGATAAAATACACTAAGGTTAATCAATTATTTCATAGTAAAAGAATTCACAGCATAATTCCTCTGCCAAATAAGATACTGAAAAGCTGAATATTGGCACGTTAATTCAGAACACAATGTTTATCGAGCATTTCTAAATGTTTCAGCCTAACACACACTAATTTTATATATATATATTTGAACTATGTATGCAAAATATACATACATCATACACAACTGTAAATAAGTAATCCTATACCGCAACCAATACTGTCTATCATTAGTATCTGAAGAGCTACTCACAGTGAGTAATATCAGGAGGCCCATAGGGATCTGAAAGGTAAACACTAGTGGGCTTCCCCACTTTCAAATACACAACATCTGACGTGTTCTTCAGAATGGCTACTGCCTCCTCATGGGTGACCTCCTCCAGAGTATAGTTATTTACCTGAGAGAGAGAGAGAAAGAGAGAGAGAAAGAGAGAGAGAGAAAGAGAGAGAGAGTATTGCATATGCGCTTCTTTACCACACGTTTCAGTAGTCAATGGCGAATTAGTGATGCCAAATGTGCCCTGCGCACACACAGGATTACACACAGCACAGATCCTGTTAATTAAATCAAACTCAGCTTTAATGATTTTAACGACCCAGTAGCAGCAGAGCCTGAGTCATAAACTACTGTGGGGAGTGAGGAAAAGCAAGTACTTTTTAGAGAATTGAGCCCCAGCTACATTTTAGCTCAAATCTTGCTGTGCACATTTAAAAGCTGCAATCTGGAATCACTGCAAGCAGCAGGCTAGTATTTTGGTGTTACACTAATAAAAAAAACAAATCAGCTACAAGACTGCACCAATGAGCCAGCACTTTTCTGTTTGCTTCCTATTATGCTAGGAAGCTTTTTATGAAACTATTCATGTTTAAGGCATAAAATACAGGAATTCAGCCAGTGCAATTGTGGGCAATCGTATAGTAACAATGTTCAAGTCTTGTTGCTTTATAATCTCTGCAAAACCTCTTTTCTGCCTCTTCCGGCTGCTCCCGTTAGAGGTCGCCACAGCGGGTCAACCTTCTCCATTTCTCTCAGTCCTCTGCATGTCCTCGCCCACATCATCTTTAAACCCTCTCTTTGGTCTTTCTCTTTTCCTCTTTCCATGCAGCTCCATCTTCAACATCCTTCTCCCAATATAATCCTCGTCTCTCCTCTGGACATGTCCAAACCAACGCAAGCTTGCTTCTAAAACTTCTAAAACGTCTACAAAACGTCTAACCTCAGCTGTGCCTATAATGTTCTCATTTCTAGTCCTGTCCATCCTGCTCACACCCAATAAAAATCTCAGCATCTTTATCTCTGACACCTCCAGCTCTTAAACCTGTATAGCATAGCTGATCTCACTACTGATCATTGTCCGCATATTGATTTGGCAAATGTTTTACACTGGATGCCTGTCCTGACGTAACCTCCCCATTTATCGGCGCTTGGGACCAGCATGAAGAAATATACTGGCTCGTGCATCTCTAGTGGCTGGGTTAGAAACTCTGTAAAACCCATTGTCTTAATTTTGGTGGTCTAATTGTCTAATAATAGCATTAGAGACCTCCAAACTCACCATTAGCAGTCTGTCGCCAACTTGTAACCTTCCATCCTTCTGTGCTGCTCCGCCGTCAATTATTTTAGTGACGTATATGCTGTTATCTCCCGGGATGTGTTGGTTCCCCACCCCGCCCGCAATACTGAACCCTAGTCCTGAAAAAAGACAAATAGTGAAAGAGTGCAAGATTATGCATATATATTTCCTGAACTTTGAAGTAAAATGCTTTCATACATAATTTAATCGGCTCTTTACTCCTTAATTCCAGTGGCCACAAACAATTTTAGACATTATACAGTATTTGTGGCCCTGGCATCTCTCTAATATTAATTCAATGATGACTTCCATATGGAAACAAAGCCCTTTCCAAGCTATCTCTGAAGTTTACCTCTATTCATCCTGGAAGTTTTTTTTAATGAGATTTTTTTTAAATTCCACACACTGTGTAGCATGATAAAAATTTATTCCATTGCCCATCTGCAAATAGAGGGAGGTGTAGTTAAGTGTTCACAGCTTTTTGAGTCTGCAGTGTTGTTTTTTGGGTGGGACTGTGCATTGGTGATAAATTTTGGGTTGCCTGCAGCTCTTCCTCTACACTTTGCTGTGCGTGTATTTGTGATTGTGTGTGTGTGTGTGTGAACTTGGGGGTGATGTGTGTTCCTCACTGATTTCTTAATAATACATCAAAGCAGCTTGTGCCTTTCTGTTTACCACTCTGGCCTTAACAACAACTTGCACACGAGCAACAAACAAAAAACGAAACGTTTAAACACAGGCTTGGGAGCCAGTGCTTAACTTCACGTTGACTTTCAACTAAGGACACATCTGTGTTGAGGGAATGTTAAAGTCACAGGTTCTGTTCATTGTAAGGATTCTCTGTTACTAGTAAGCCCTTTACACTGAACATGATTTCTTTTGACATCAATTAATCAATTTGGTGTATAATTGATGACTGCTTGCACAAGATAACATAAAAAGAACCGTTTTTCAGTGCTTGTTTCTTAAAAGAAAATGAAAAATGAACCATGAAAGGAACCTCATTAAGTTTAAGAACTGTGAAAGGAATCTTAAAAAGTTTAAAGAAGCTATAAATAATGTAAAGGTTTTTAAATTTGTTTGAAAATTCTGTGTACTTTGAATTTTTTATAATTTGGCTGCAAAACTAATCTATGAATGTTTAAAGAATTTTCTTGACTTTGTTTATACACATATCACTTTGCCTGTAAGAGTAATCACAAATGGAGATAAAGCATGAAAAAAATATATAAAACATTTCTCACTCAACCAAATACACAGATCACGTCACACTTTCAGTTGGTGGCATGTCTGTGTTTGTAAAAAGAAGAAAGGGGATTATAACCCTGAGTTATTATTATAACTTGAAATGAAAAGCTTTTGTTCTTGTACTGACATGTTTTGTGGGAAGAAAATGCATCCCTTGCATGTTTTGTGCTATTTGACACCGAAGCAGACAGAAAAAAGTCAACACACTACGAATACTAAGTAAATA
Organism: Hepsetus odoe; assembly: GCA_017165825.1. Classification (NCBI taxonomy): domain Eukaryota; kingdom Metazoa; phylum Chordata; class Actinopteri; order Characiformes; family Hepsetidae; genus Hepsetus; species Hepsetus odoe. Next base: position 14,884,210 of record CM029383.1, read on the forward strand.
AATATGCAATTATATAACATTACAGTCAAACGCAAATATTTTGGCACCCCTGGTCAAATGTTGTTTTGCTGATTTATAGTTACCATTAATTTGCTGAGCATATGGATAACATTTGAAAAAAAAATACATAAAACGCCTGTGCAAAACATGCATATGTGCATATTTCAGTTTTTTCCCCACAGCATGTGTTAACTTTGAATAAGGGTTAACTGGAATTAAGTTAATAGCTGAAGAAAGTGAGACAGGCTTGGAGTTGGTGTAGGGTTGAGTTGGGAACCTTTTGGTCCTTTGATGAGTTTGATCTCCACCACGGTCTCCAGCATGGGTCTTCTTCTGCGAACGTAGAGTCTAACAATAGAGCCAGCGACCTTCAGTGCTTCCACAGCCCTGCTGTGGGAAACCTCAGACACGTCCACTTCATTCACACGCAGGATACAGTCATTCACCCTGAAGAGACACACACACAAACACACACACACACACACGCAGTTAGAGTTGTGTAAGCCAATGCTGTATAGTTACCCATCCCTGCAGAGAGTTCCAGATTGTGGCAGCCTCTGGTCCAAGGACAGCTATCTCCTGAGGCATGCTCACACAGAGCAGCTGGCCCCCCCCACACAAACAGACACACACACAGCAATACAGTGTGACATATTGGCCAGTTTCAGTGACAGCTACAGCATAGTGTAGAGAGAACATGAGCTTGTAAGAAACCCCCCCAAAAAAACGGTGGGTAAAGAAAAAGTATAAAAACACTTTTAAGAAAGTTTAAGCTTGTTTATTAAGACATTCATCTTAAACCAATTTAAAAGTCTTGGATCACTTTTGAATTGTTTCTCTAATTACCCTGTCTGCAAGAGGCAAAGCAAGGGTGGCATATAAATGATATGCTGTAATTTTTGAGGAAAAAAAATTTCACCTTTGTCCAAAATAATTTTTAAAAAATGTGGATTTCCTGCTAGCTTCCTTTTGTTGGGCTAAGAAATTACATTTTGGAACAGACAGGCAAGAGAGAGAGACAGGAGGATTAACAGAAAGAGAATATAAGATGGGGGTGGGAGTTAAGGAGGTTAGAAAGAAAACCAGACTAAAGAGACCAGCTCAACACAGACACAGACTGAACTGTCACACACAGCTGCCTTTCACAGTAAACACATTCACTCAAACATGCATGCGCCAACAGCTTGGGTCTCTTCCTCTCTCAGCCATATAATTATGGCTTTCGGTAATAAAGAGCCCTATCAATCAGCTCTTGATCATCATGATGGGCATCTGACACAATCACCCAGCTGTAATAAGAAAAACACTTCCTAAATTGTCCAGACCTCATTTCCTTCGTAAGCTCTAATGGTCTTTTCCATTTCCTAGCACAACTACAATCAGTGAGATGAGGGCGTGTGTGGATGTGTGTGTGAGAGTGTTCTGCAGATTCTCAGGTCTCAAGAGAGTAATTGGAAGTAAGATACAGAGTTCGCTCTTAATCACTGAGAAACAGTGGGAGTAAAATAGATAAAGAGAGAGAGGAAGAAAAGAGAGGTGGTAACTACATTTAAATATTACACATATAAAATTTGACATGTATTTTAATTTCTTTCCCCTGAGATTTTCCCTTTTTCAGCCTCTCTTTACCCCTTGGATTAAGTCTGACTGTTATTGTTACTGTGCCTTTAAGACTGTGTATGTAAATGACACCTATTTTACCTGGCTACATTATGTCTCATTCAAAAAGCAGTCTAAGCTCAGCCCCTTCTTAAACTTCAGCTCTTGGCTTAATAGATCTTTGCTAGATGAATCTGAGCCCTTTAAACCTGAACTCAGAACTGACAATTACAGAAAAAGATTAAAGCCATTAGGATACATTTCATATTTCAAAGTCAGTGGCTGTTTTTTTAGTTTAGTTTTTTAGTTTTTAGTTTACTTGTCCACAAATACATTCATGAATGAACATTCCTAGCCATGACACTCACCGCAGCCTCCCATCCTCTGCTGCTGCTCCCCCAGGGATGATTTTGGTAATAAAGATTCCGGGGTCATCGCCAATGTGTGGGTTATCTGTTCCGCCTGCTATACTGAACCCCAACCCTGAGTTACCCTAAGGATAGAGAAGACATATGTATACTTAAGTATGTACAAACAAAGACTTTCGCATGCAAATTGCATTCAGGACAAAATACATTTAGTCATTTTCAGTTTTTGAAAAGAGTAGGTTGCTACGATCAACATCTCAGGCATGAAAAAATGTGGATTTTTACTGTCAGCACAACTTTACTTATATTGAAGTGCACTGTAATGCTTTATAATGTATGGCAAGTTAGTTAGTTATCTGAGAGCAAAACGAGCGGATCTATTATATCAACAAGTCTTTTTCTATATTAAGTAAAGCCTGGTCCTTACTTTACTGTCTTAGACAACATAGTTAGATCAGAACAGAGCTCACTCTCACCCTGCCATTCGATATTAGCCATATTTATCATTTATCATTTAACTTACTACCTAATGTGCATATTTTATTTCAAAGTACAAGTGAAACCTGCCATTATTTTTAGCAGACTGGAAACTTTGCTGTGGAATTACTGACTTCAAAGTAAGAGTAGCTTCTATTGACTCTCAGGCCTCAACTTAATGCTTGCCTGTAATGACTTTGGTGTTTTCAACTAAGGGACTTGGTCCCATCTCTGCTAAGGTCATCCACTAAGAAAGTCCAAAATGACTGGGTGAGAGTAAATGGTTATCATTTTTTTCCAGTTAGAGAATCAAATTGTTTATTGATCTCGAGGGAAATTATCTATGTTGCAAATTAATAGAAATAGATGAAACATAAAGACGATATACTATATATATATATATATATATATATATATATATATTCTATGTAAACTGCTGTGTAAAATACTTTCTACTTATGCCTTTAAAATCAGTAAGTCATTGAGTGCCAATGAGATAATCTGATCTCCAACCAACAAATACTCAGTAGAATTAATAATAGCATTCTACTGACCAAAATCTGTTTACTTAGAAAAAATAAAAATTACAGATAAATTATTTATCTTGAGTAAATATATTTTTAAATGGAACTCTTTCTTTCTTCGTTCATTTAAGACTCACTTTTGGGTGCCCTCTAGCTTTTTGTAATCAAGTTTTTGGTAAAATGGGAAGAAAAGGAAGTGGTTAGGTGTGTCTATATTGATTCTGATTGAACTTTCATTAATGATGCCAAAGACAGAAGCTGAAGAAAGCACAACAATCAATCAAATAAAATTGCTTTAGTAATTCTAGAAATGGGAGTTGTTTTTGTAATTTTATTTCAAAATTTATCGTAAAAATGAATACTCCAATACTAAACACTTCAATAATCAATTCCAGCACCAAATTCAATGTAGTTCAATCCCCAGCTCACTTGTAGTTTAATTACCTGCAATAGATTGTTTAACTTTAGAAATTAGAAAATTAGAAATCAGCTATTTAAAACAGTAGAAATCAGCTCAGCACTTGAGACACAAAACCTCACTAACAAAAAGTTACTGCAAATTCTCACTTGAACCAACTTTATCTATCTCATCCAAGCACAGTGATATTCCTTCAAGGAATGAGCATGAGACTGATGTACTTTAATTGATTCTCTGGCTGATAAACAACCAAACAGCCCCAGAGAAGAACAGAATAGAGCTAATTATACTCATCCAGACAGGCTGTGTTGATATGCATATGGAAAGGCAACGTTCTAGATGCCTCAGCATCACGTAAATTGCCATTTTCTTGGAGCTTTGATTAATTGGCATTTGAGGGAAATGGAGAGGGCTCTTGTGATTAAAGCACATTTGTCTCCACAGGCAGAGTGAAATGAGAAAACACATTAAAGTTGTTGAAGGCTAACAAAGTTCTGTGACCAGACATGCTGGTGAGAATATAACTGTGATTAGAGCACAACTCATGAATGGTGAGAAACAGCTTATACACCAATTAGCCACAACATTTCACATTAAAACATCTGACATGTAAGTGAATGACATGGATAATCTTGTTGCAATGTCCATACCTTCCTGTTAACCTTCCTGCAAGCCTTTGTTTCACTCTTGCTGGTGCACATCTGTCACAGATCACTCCTGCCATTCATTTCCACTCATTCTAACCTGCCTGCACTCTCTTCTTTCCCTCTCTTCCACACTCGCCATGAACTGTTGATCCCAAGTATTTAAACTCCTCCACCTTCATCACCTCTATTCCCTGCATCCTAACCACTCCACTTTCCTCACTTATTCACACTCATGTATTCTGTCTTTGCCCTACTCCTCTCTAGAGCATATCTCCATCTCTCCAGGTTCTCCTCAAGCTGCTCCCTACTCTCACTACAGACCACAATATAAAAATTATTAATATCACTAATGTTTTAAAATGCTGTTAATGTCTTTTTTCAGTTACATATTTGAAGCCATAAACAATAATGTCAGTTAAATCCAGCTGCTAGGGTACTTAATGTTGCTATAATAGTTGCTATGATTTTAATACAGCTTTAAAATTGCCTTTAAGTCAAATTTGGCAGATGAGGGAGAATTATGAATAAATCAATGAGCAACAAACTAACAAAAACAGTCAAAAGCAATTAGATGCTGTGTATTTATGTTTGAAAGTTTGCTCAGTGTAATTATGGCCACTCTTAGCCATAAAGCTATTGCAAAAAAAAAAAATACAGAAAACTGAAAAATCTTTAACATGCAGTTTATGAGAAAGACAGAGTGACAGATTGAGAGAAAAACAAGACAAAGAAAGAGAAAAAGATAGTATATCTAGAAATATCCATCCATTAGAAAACTATATGCAGTTTAGGAGTACTATATTTCAGGATGTCCTGTAGGTAGCCATAGGCAGACAGTGCAAAAATCAGCACACCCTTCTATCCTGTTGACCTGTGCTATTGTCACTGTGTGCCCCAAGGATCTGATTACAGCTGACAAAATGTCACCTGCAGCTGACATCCCTCTTTAAAGAAAAACACATACACACATTGTCTAGAAAGTGCAATCCAGTCTTTTACATGCAACCATAGCATTCCAATTAAGAGCACTGCTGCATCACCAAATACAACACTACCAACATACAGTGGTCTCGGCAAGGGATTGAAATCCTCAGAGATCAATTAGCACTAATGTAGCCTGTAGAACACACTGTTCACAAAAAATCCTTTAAGGGGCAGAACTGTCAGTAATGATCCACAGAACAAAAAAAACTGGTCCTCAATCTAGAGGGAATAGAACCAGAGTTTTGAAATTCTCTACAGTTCAAGATGCTAGAACTGACAATGACTTCAGCTCAGAATCATTTATGTTTCTACCCAGCTGATGCTGCATTTTAATTAAGAAAGTAGAATGAAGACTGTTAACTGAATTTTAATTTTTTTAAATGGAGCAATGACAGAAAATTCAGTTGTTGCCAATAGCAGCATGTTTGTTAAAGCCACTCTAGACAGTGGAGAACCACATTGTTCTAAAGGGTTAAATATACTGGCTTCCAAAATTCAGTAAGCTGTGAACACAGCTGCCTTCCAAGCAGCTGACCCGGGTCCGATTCCCGGCCAATGCAAAAGATTTGGGGCAGCTGTGGCCTAGTGTTCAGGGAGTTGGCCCTGGATCGGAAGATTGTGGGTTCCATTCCCTCACCAGTAAGATGCCCTGAGGTGGTACCATCCCTGTCACTCTTCCTCGGCCGCTTTCAATAGCTGCACCCTGCTGCACGTGTGTGTATGGGTGAAGCGCAGAGGTTGAATTTCATTGTGTTGTGCTGTGCTGCATTTACAACAAGGGTTGTCACTTTCTTTCATATGTTCCATGGCAAGTTATCTTGCAGAGTTAAGGAAGTTCGATGATTGAAAACATCCTAGGGGGAGGCACAGTTTGTGGCAACCTGCTGTGTCTTGCAGCACAGCCTAATCTGACTTTTCAAATGACTGAGGAAAAAGGTCCTCGCAGCTGAGGCTGCCTCTGCAAATGTGTGTATGCTTTGGCCAGAGGGAATGCCTGGACCAAAAAATGTTCACTACACAGTACATCAGCAAAGATGCTGCAAAAAGCCTACAGATGATGGAAAGGAAGGGCATAAGGCCCGTTCATGCTGTGAAGGAACATATGAAGTGCCTTTGGCTTTGATGTCACTGTAGTTTACCAGGTGCATCATCGCTCTGCATCAGCATCTGTGAAAAACATGGCCTTTTTTTTTTTTTTCCTTACAGAGAGCTGGGAGCATACAGGGGCCAAGTGATGTCAACTGAAGTAGTGTGTTGCAAATGTTTTCAAAGCTGGCAAAGTTTCTTTTTCCATTGCATGCTAAGAGGGATTAGGCTTGGGACCTACTAGATCACAGTGACTTATTTGCGTTTTGCAAAAGGTGTAAAATTTGCTGTAGGTCACACCCAGAACAGATAAATAAAAAAGTAATCAGAACAAAAAATGACACTGGGGCTGCCATGCAAGGTGCATCTTCACTATGTAATAAAACAGAACTCCAAGCCTTTTTGGGTTAACTGAACTTCTGCTATTTTTTCTCCTGCAACAATTCAACCTTGTTTCAGCTGAGTATAGTCAGGCATACTTGCATTGTGTGTACCAACTTAGGAAGCAAGTAAGCAGACCTCTATGCACAGATCCCAACAACTGTGCCTGCCAGAGGTCTTGCCCACTGCCTAGTCACCTCCAATTTTAAGACCATTACCGCTGTTAGAACAGTTGCTTATGCCAGTGTTTGTTCTGCCTTATCATTCTATTGTTATGATAAAAATACACATTTACATTTACAGCATTTAGCAGACGCTCTTATCCAGAGCGACTTACATGTCCTAATTACAGGGACAGTCCTCCTGGAGCAACTCAGGGTTAAGGGTCTTGCTCAGGGACCCAGTGATGGTAGTGCTAGAAGTGGGATTCGAACCTGGGACCTCTTGAGCCATTGTTCCATAGGCAAGTACCCTACCACTAGACCACCACCACCCTACACCATTGCAATAAATGTACAAAAATATATATCTTAACTAGATGAATAATAAAAAGTAATGTATGCTGTGATGTATATTGTGACTGTAGTCTGTGAAGCAGACCTGAATATGTGAAGTTGGGATTCACTTCTCAAGCCTGGCTTGTTTAACATGTCTCTAAAAGTTACAAATGAGATACATGCAGAACACTCACGAGCATGAGCATAAAATGCACAACCTTTGAACTCAATCCAGATATCTTATATTTGTATGTGCTTAACTTTATAGTATGAGATAAATGATCACTTACCCGTTCTAGCGTTATTTCTTCAAATTCATATTCAATTTCTGTCCCGTTGACCTACAACAACAACAAAAAAATCCATTACACACTTGCAATGTGTGTATTTCCTTTCAAATGGAACATCATTGTCTTTCAGTCAGTAAGAGTCTTATAATGTCACGGATTAAATGGTATTTTAGAAGTCTGAAGTATGCAATTGTCAGGTACTGTAGGATGCTTGTAATGTATAATGTATACAGGTAGGTATGCATATTCTGGAAATAAAGTACCACCACATTGTATTATAATCCTTCATTGTAAATAGTAAACCATACTGAAAACAGGTCTCAGTCAGCACAGCCAGATAATTATCAATGGCCTTGTAAAATCTCATGAAAAAATAAGAGATAGCTAAATGATTAAACATTGACTAAACAAATATTTTATAGCTTTTGTTGTTTTTCATCATTGATAAAGGTAGCCAACACATCCAGTGCCATTTCAAAATTGATATCACTCACTCCCTCACTCACTCACTAACTCATTTTCACAGCCACTTGTCCTAATTAGGGTGGCAGGGGGCACTGGAGCCTATTCCAGCTATTCTCTCACCAGGCAAAAGGCATGAAAACACCCTGGACAGGTTGCCTGCCAGTCCATCACAGGGCAGATACACAAACACAAACACACACACACACACACACACACACACACACTCTCACCTATAACTGAGTATCTAAAATGCATGTGTATGGACGTTTGGAGGAAACCCATGCAGAAACGAAGAAAACATGCAAACTCCACACAGAAAGGACCCGGACTGCCCTGTTTGGGAATCAAACCCAGGACCTTCTTACTGAGAGACCCCATGTAGCCCCTGATGCTTATCAGTTTTCAGTTATTTTTTTTCAGCGTTTTATCTAGCATTTTATTTAGGTAAATCATATTTCCATAATTTGTCCTGAATGCTATATCCGTTCACTCACTTGCTCATTTTCCTAGCTGCTTGTCCTTATTAGGATTGTGGGGGGTGCTGGAGCTTATCCCATCTCTCACAGGGAAAAGGAAAGGCAGGGAAACACCCTGGACAGGTTACCAGTCCAGACAAACAGAATCAGGCACGGACCAGGACCACCATGCATGGGAATCAAGCCCAGATCCTTCTCACTGTGTTCATTCACATTGTGTACTAAAGACCATTTGCTCTTTAGAAATCACTGTTGTACAGAGCATCAAACATGCTATAGTAAACAAGAGGTAATGGCAAACAAACTGTTTTATTAAAGAAATACCTAAAAGAACTATCAGTAACATCTTGAACTACTTCCAAAGAGTAGAGGTTTGATAATCTACTGTTCGAAGAAGGCCTCAAGAACAGCAATACAGAGACCATACCACTTTTTGTGACAAAAACAAACCCCTGCTTAATGAATTATCTGAATGATGAGCTTTAATCTTCCTCATTCAAGGCCTTCCTCTAAGATACTGGACAACCCTGCTCCACTCTTCTGCTGTTCACCACAAAATCAGAAAAGAGGTGTGTTTTGATTCTCTTCTAATAGCAGTGACAACATGGATACACAAATCCATATGGATTTACTTGCCCTTTTAAAGAGCTCTATGTCTACATTTGTTCTGTCAAATGCAACATTTCCTGTTCCCTTTTTCACATAAGATTTTTTTGGCTCTAAGGCCCTTGTTCAGTCCTACAGTATCTCACACATACACGACATAGACACACATATAGCTACACAGGCACATACATACACTGATAGCCAAAGAAAGAAATGTAATTATGCTGAGACCACAATGGGAAATTATTACAAAATAATGAGAAAAATTTTAATGAGGGTCATCTGAGTCATCTGAGTGTTTTATTAAACAGTGCTTCCATTACGTTTGCTAAAATAGCCAGTCAAAAGCAATGATCATAAGGATCTCTCTCTTTAACGCTCTCTCACAGACATAAGCATCACTTATTATGTGTGTGTATTACAGTCCTACACACACATACTCAAAAGAAAGGGGTTCTGTGTTTGACCTGTTTTTAATAGTCCACAAGAATCCACCACATTTGGGTCATTTGGCTTTAGTGCTGTTTTTAGAAGCATGCTGTAGGTTTTGGTGCCCTTAAAATATATTATACAATAGTTAGTTCTGAGCTATATATATAGCTGAGCTAAAATATGGCTGAATGAGATACATTCCATGTGTGCCTATATCTTCCAAAAATAACATTTCCCATATATTCTTAGATATACTCAACTGTAACCCACCTACAACACTGAGCTAATTACAAAGTGGACAAAGTGCAGGGCAGTTGTTTTGTTGTTTTAGGAGTAATTTTTTAATGTATCCTTTTATATAAAAAAGGAATTTATTTTAACATTTTTAAAATATTTTAATATTTTTAAAGTTGTTTTACCAGGTTTTTGCCATATAGCCCATTTAAGTCATAAGCCAGTGATAATGATTAAAAATAACTCGTCAGTATAAAATGTACCAAGTAAGGCACAGTTAACATGTAGTTTAACACAAACCTTTTGCCTATGTATTTTTTTCCTTTGAAATATTTTTCTTTCTTTTCAGAACAGATTATCCTCCTTGGAATCACAACATTCATGTGTTTTTCACACATTCCAGTTGGAATACTCTGGTTATTTCTGACTGAGAACAAATACACAGGTTTTCACAAAATGAATAACAATCAAGAACTCGTTACAGGTCAGACTTCCTCCAAACTAACATAAACAATGCAGAGTTAATAATGGATTATGTATCTTACCAAACATGATTCAGAGGTCCTTAAGAGAAAAATGATGGCAGCATTTACACTATCCTATGTTTTTATTAGTGTTTCGGCTATTCACTTTTAGTGCTTGTTTATCACTCTGCATTATACTCTACTGGACTACAGAGTGAACATTTATTAAACAGGACCCTGACATTTGCTGACCAAGAAACAGACAGCCCAAGACAGCGTTTTTTTAGAAGTTCAAAAAAGTGTGGTCTGTATGTCTGGTTTTCTTGAATCTTGATTGAACATAGGTAGTTATCAGTCCTCTGATGGCTGCTTTGCCACTCTGAGTGCTAGAATAATTCAGTTCAGCATTAGAATGCAATGTGAATGCTGCTTGATTCAAATATACACTAATATCCTCATTTTTGACACATAAAATCACATATCCAGGGAGTGTGAAAAAAAAAAAACTATCATGTGAGTAATTTGCAAAATAATGATAGATAATAATAGATTTTATACAATTTGGGAGGTTCCAGATATAGATTCAATGAGTTCCAGCACAAATAAAGCCCTTTATTTCATATTTCAGCAATTCAAGATGAATTATAGCTGTCAAATCAGTCCTTCCTATGGCACAATAAATATGGCACAATACATAACACTGTAACCAAAATGCCAGAAAAGAGCACTCTCACAACGATGTGACGCAACACCAACATGACTTCACCTCAGCAAGACAACAAAGTAACTGCAGTTTTAAGGCTTTGGGGGACAGTGTGATAACTCTATGGAGGACTTTTTGGGCACTGCGTGTACGTTGTGGCTGTGTTGTTTTCTTGCCGAGGGCACTGCAGTCACCCGGATTTGGCACCAGTTAATCAGGGCAGATAAGGAGGAAGAAGAAGCACTCTCGAAAGCCTCCTGCTGTCTCTGTGGGCACACGCACTGATCCTCCACCATTGCATACTGCTAAATACATCTACCATCATCAACAGAAGCACTAAAAACTGATGGACAAAACTGAGATTCTAATAATGTAACAAAGCAAATAAACTCATTAATGCAACAATAACCCTCTTTATTGTGTATAACAGCAAAGGAGCTCAGGAACAGATCCAAAGAAACAATCACGGAGGCAGTACATAACCATGCACACATGCAGAGTCTTCATTATGCAGGAGTTTCAGAACTGGAAGTTGTTTTCCTTAATGTCAGGAAAACAACCACTTCTGTCTGTCCTGCTTAAGAAGTGGCCCAATTAAACTGCTCTGAGTGGCATTAGCATTCGGAACCCATCCCACACTCACGTGGCTCCGTAGCGATTCTGAGCTAAACCCCAGCAGCAGGGCTCACATCTGCAATGCTAAGTGGTGCTTTAGTTGGGCGCGTCCTCAGGGAGAGGGTATTGTGAGGCTGTAGACCGTAGACTGAGGAGGCTGCAGCTGCAGAGGGGAGGGGACAGCAGCCCTCCATCCACACTGCAGGCTCACATAGGCTCATATTAAACTGGTGATTCACAGTGAATGTGCCAACATTCACACTTTGCAATGGGAACACAAACACATAAGCTCACACATAGAAACTTTTAATGCACAATCAAGCAAACAAAAACATTTTTAAAAGCTAATTTCAAGGAAAAGTTGAATGTCATTTAGGCACTGTAATAACAATGTGAGTTTCAAAGCTCAACATTTACTCACTAGTCCATAAAGTCCATATAAGGAAAGGTTTTGTGAAAAAAGCATACATCCACCTGTTGAGCTTATAGAGGCTCATTCACACTAAAGCAGGAAACATAGTTTTTACCCATAGTGTCCTCTGAACATAAATATATATATCTATAAAATTTGCAAATATCAGCCTTAAGGCACAAAAAACAGTATATGGAATTGTAAAGAATAAAGGCAGGTTTAAATTAGCTAAGTTTAAATGAATGAATTTGGGGACATAAAAGCACATAAAGGTTATAAGTGAATCCCTAGGGTATCAAATATCTCTACACATGTTATATCTGGTTGTTGATGGTCATGGCAAGGTAGGTTCACCCATTTTTTTTTTTTCCCCCGGTATAGTCACGACATTCTTTTCCTTAATGGTTCAAAAATAAAAACATAAGGACATGTAAATCCTCTACTTAAAGGATAGTTTTTTTTTGTTGTCATTTTCCTACAAAATTGTACCAGCTTTGGTCTATAACCGAGGAGAGAAGAAGCATCCATTCGAGACTAATCTCGCACTGCCCCGTGATCTTTCTGCCTAAGGCATAGGACATGTTTATACCCGTCATCATCACTAAACATCCAGCCCTCCTCAGGCTATGATATATATAAAAAACTCCTTAATATAGAGCAGCATGCAGTAATCAGCAGTGAAAGAGAAGTGGTGGTTTTCCTGACAGCCAATAAGAGCCTCTGCAGGAGCAGTGCCAGACACAGGACAAATCTGGAGAGAGGAACAGTTAAACACCAGCTCAGCTAGTCTCAGGGCTTTGATTACTGCACTGCTATTCTAACTGCCTACACATCTTTAGCCCCACCACCATTCATTTAGAACCACAGCTAATGTGGCCAAAAGGACATGCGTGGATTTGAATTGCTTACCCTTACTGACTCTCCTGGACTCCTTGAGGTCCAGGAGCTGACTTAAGCTTTACTGTGTTTCCAGTTGCTGTGTGGCCTGTAGCTTTCACAGCTGTGTCAATACAAGCACAGCTAATATGATGTTAAAAGAAATGGGGAAAGACAAGATATAATGCAAAACTTGTGCAAATGCAACCAAACCAAGAGCACACTGCAAAAACTCTTATCCCTAAATGTAGTCGATCAAACAAAACATATTTGGTGTTTGAAGTAAGGCCAAAGCTAACACTTATACTTTTAGTGATATATATCTTTGTTATATATATTTAAAAAAAAAAATCATATTATTTTCAAGACCTCATCCTCATTAGGGGCAAATGTGTGTGATGATTAAATTGGCTTGAGCCTAATTTAAATATCTAAGGATATACAATTCCCTCCAAAAGTATCAGAACCGAAAGGCCACTTTGTTTGTTTTTGCTCTCTATTTGAATTTGTGATCAAAAGTGAATGAGATTTCGAATTTCCAGCTTTCATTTTGTATTTTACATCTAGATAGCTAGAACATAGCGCCTGCATTTGAGCACCCATTTTTAGGTGCGAGGTGTGAAAAGTTTCTGATGTATTTTACTTAAATTTTTAAGAACTATATATAGTTGAAACACTCATTCTAACAGTACACATTTGTATAACAACAAAAACATGTCCGTTTCTCATGTTTCTAACGTTTTGCTCAAGACAGGGTGGCCAAATACACAAGTCGCTATGTTCTATGTAATTAAATGTATCTGGATATACCAGGTACCAGGTAGCTGAAAATCCGATCCCTAATCTAATATTAAACTCAAATGGCTTCAGTGCATAGAAAAACAAATAAAGTGGCTTTGCTGTTCCAATACTTTCAGATGGGAGTGTAAAGTAAACTTGCATTACCTGCTAGAAGTATTAGCCTCAAAACTTCAATGCAAAATTGAAGAAGCAAATGGTCAGTAACAAATGCATAGGATTTCTGTGTATGCATATTATTCATAATATATTTTACAAATGTTGTTATAAGTACCACATTAACTGTATTATTTAGTTACCACTGTAATTATTTGTTACAACTATGAAATGAGTACGTATGTTCTGTGGTTATCAGTGGATTTATTGAAGCATAGGCCCACATTTTTGTGGGTTTTAATAGACCTTACATAGGGATATTTAAACGTTATCAGATATTCACTTCGTTGATTAAAGCAACAAGCTACAGCTCATGCCATTCAATCAAAGTGAAACATTCGAAAATGTGCACTTTCCCCAAGAGTACTTCTTTTACTAACGCTTCAAAATGTCACCATGCACCCCTTCACTGCTCTTCAATATGAAATGCAGGAGAGTGAACATCTCACTGCTAAAGCGCTCTATCATCAACAATGCAGCAATCTCTACCAGTGTTTCAGCCTCTCTCTCTCTCTCAACCAGAGAAACGGTAAAGTTGAGACAGTTCTTCAAGGTCTATCTGGCAATTGATTTATAGAGTTGCTGAGCACTTAATTCTGATCTTGCTACTTAAGATTGGATTCTTCCATTCAATCACACTTGCCAGCACCATTCAATAGATAATACAATTCCAATAATTAAAACATCCTGCCTAAAATAATAGCAAATTAATACTGGTGCTGGTTAAACAAGAGGAATAGATTATTTAAAAAACAGGTAAATTAGGGTTGGGTTCTAATACTGATGCGCTGGTGCACTGGTAATAACCTTAAGTCTGATGCATCCAGATATATCCTACACCCTAATATTCAGCCCATTCTTAGCTGATAAGTATAACCATCATTTAAATCTCCCTCTTTGTTCCTCCCACTGAACTGAGACCTGTCTGTCACCATCCTAACCTATTCATCTAAGTTTGGGCAACCACTCCCTGCTGCCAAACACCGCAGAGTACAAGCATTCATGTTTGATGCTGATTAAAAAAAAAGAAGACTTCTGTGAAGTCCCTGCAATCATTTGTCTTTAATAAGCAGCCCAATGAGACTGTTTTATTTATGAAAACTCATGTATTATTTAGCTTAGAGACCTGTCTCACAAGATGATGATGCTAAATCAGCCACAACTCACTCCACTTCAGAAATCCTCATTGCAACTGTGTTTTATAGATCATGCATCACTACACAAAAAACAACTATGGGCACTGATTTTGATGAGGTGGTTTAACTGTCAGTATGCACAGGAAATAGTATTATGCATAAGATAGAAAATTAATGAAAAACAATGGGACTCACGTAAGGTACTGACTCCAAAGTGTCCGTGTTGACTATAATTGGTGCAGGGCTTGCCTGTAAAAAAGAAAAAGATGAAGAGGAAGAGAGAGAGAGAGAGAGAGAGAGATCGAGATCAGAGTGGGCTGGTAATGCATGAACTGTCCTATTTTCTATTAATTGCCCCTGAGTGCTGCTTGTGTTTGGAACTATGATGGAAAGTGTAGGGGCTTAGCTCCTCGATGCCATTTTGATAAACATCGTTGCAATATAGCACTCACAGCAGAAACCATAACACTCTACTAAAGTGAACAACAAAGGATTAGATGAGATGAATAATGACATCACAGAGAACTCTTATTTAACCCAAAAGAGTTTTAACCCAAAAGTCTGACTAACAAAAAACAAAACGGACGTTTAAGTCACACAATGTTTATTTTGTTTCCACACATACTGATTTCTCTAATATTGCTCAAGTCCATTGCACCAATATTGGTCCTAATTAAACCAATAGTCCATTATACCACTTTACCCTCAGACTCCTTGCCTTAAGGTAAATGTCAGAAATGTAACCATAAACACAAAAATAATGAACACCTTCACCCGTATCCAGTCTTTTAACTATCAGTACAGAAATATAAAACTGACCTCAGTTCAGCAGAAATAAGAATGAGATTACCATTAAAAAAATATGGCCAGCTTGTGCACATACAGACACACACACACACACACACACACACACACACACACACAAACACAAACACTTAGAGCTGGCATTCTCTCAGGTGAAATACAAGAGCTGTTGAGAGAGATCAATGAAAGAGGCTGAGACTTTCCCATACCCAGTGCACACTGCTCTGACTGCAATAATGAGTCTACAGCCTCAAGAGCTAGTGCTTCAATTACAGAGAGTGAGAGAGAAAGAGAGTGAGCGAGCGATAGAGAGAGAGAGAGAGAGAGAGAGAGCGAGTGAGCGATAGAGAGAGAGCGCGAGCGAGCGAGAGAGAGAGAGAGCGAGTGAGCGATAGAGAGAGAGCGCGAGCGAGCGAGAGAGAGAGAGCGCGAGCGAGCGAGCAAGAGAGATTAATTAAGAGCTTCTGTTCAATCACTGTGGACTGGGAAACACTAAACACTAACATTAAAACACACACACATTTTATTTTAATTTTTTGCATAGCCAAAATTTCTTTTTATCTTCCACTTCATCTTTCTTATCCATGGGGAGAATGAACCAGAACAATCAGAACAATCAGAAAGCTATGAGGTACAGCTACAACACATGTTCTCACCATGTTCTCTTATTCGGGGTCTAGAACAGCAGGTTATGAAAATGCAAGGCGGAGCTGGTATATGATAAAGAAAGCCTTCTGTCAGCATATTATAGTTTTTCCTTAAAAATAAAATGTAAAGTAGAAATGTTTTTGGTTCTGTAAAGGACTTTTGTAAATAAAAAAAAATGTTACATTTAAAAGTGAGATTTGTGTGCAGACCTTTTTCTTAAAAATTAAAGAATTAAAGCCTCAGTTTGTAGATTTGAATGTCATTTCCAAGAACCATTTAAGAACCCTTGTTAATGGGTGTTTTCTAACCTGGTGTCATGGCTTATTCAATGAAAAGCCTTTGAACTTCAACACAACGTCAAGCGTAATCGAGCAGGTAGAATGAGCAGTTAAGCTGACTGAACTAGATGCCTTCGGGAGCTCTAGAAGTGCAGTCTGGTGTTCAGAACATCTTCAGAAGAGAACATGCAGGAGATTAAAGGCAGAATGCATGTTGAACCAAGCCTCCTGGGAGTCCTTAAGATTAGCGCTGTTTGATGTCTCTTGAAAGCTCTCAAAACCTCTAAAAGGCTTTTTATGAGTGACTTTGTCAAGACCATCTGAAGAGCTCAATCACAGACTCACAACTCAGGGAGGGGAGAAAACAAGGATGGAAGGATGTATTATGCGACTTGGATGTTGGCAATTATATCAGCAGTACTTCCTGTGCTATGAAGCTGGTTGCTTGGTGTGTGGGGTGTGTGTCCTTTAAATAACGCACAGGAAGAAACACTTCACAGTTCTGCTTGTTACCATGGTCGACTTCAAAGGGAGACAACTGTTTTCTCACAGTGACGAGTCATACATTGTAATCATTTTTTGTGGACAAACTGTGGCAGTGTAACTTAAGACATTGAGACCCTGGACACTTGGGGACATTTTCTACACATGCAGCAAAAAATAATAGGAAGATAAATAATGAATCAAAATAAAAAAGCATTAACAGTTAATATGCAGCCAACCAATAGCAAGTGCTTCAGGCCTTGACAAAGAGAGAGAGAGACAGAGAGAGACAGACAGACAGACATTATCTTAAGGAACACTCTTTCTCCTTTAGAAACTGCCATTTTTTTATTATCTTGCTAACAGGTGACTAGCTCACAGAGGCAATCTATATGACCCTCACTCATCAATTACATGTCCGATGTAAAAGAAAATCTTAAAGGGCCGAGTACACAGATGATGTACCTGAACCATCAACATGTATAATTTTAACCCACACAATGAAAAGCACAGGAGATTAAGGCTGAAACTGACAATTATTTTAAATTAGACGATGAAAAATATAGGCATAAAATATGTATTAAGGAAATAAAGCTCCAGATTTCATGGAGAAACTCAAACTCTGATTCTCATGAGCACTTGAACTTGACAACACGGTCACCATACCGATCTCAATACTTCATCACATACAAATTTAACTCTTGCAAATGACATTTTACTTTTGTGTACTAATGCTAAGAAATTAGGGTGTGACATGACTGTCCAGCTGTAACGAAGATGCCTGATTTCAGCGACATGTTTATGTAATGACAACTGCATTACATATTAACTACCAACTAACTAATTAGCAGCTGTAATGCAGAGTCTAAGTACTTGTGCAGAACAGAAGGTGGGGGTTGTGAGGAGGTTGTATATTGAGAGGAACAGGGAGCAGAATAGCCTTAAAAAGTACATTCAGTGTGTGTGTGTGTGTGTGTGTGTCTAGTAAAGACACTGGAAACACTGTGAATAACTCCCACAGGGCTTACAAGAGTGACCAAACTGGAGCAAAACTCCCTCTAAAAATCTGCAGCCCTTCTGCATCATGGACTAATTCAGAGTGAGGGAGCTTGTGAGAGAGAGAGAGAGAGCGCTATCAGAGTTGATAAATATCACTTTCCAATAAAAACCTTGTAACTCGTTTTGTTCAGTTTTTGCATTTGAAAACTCCTGCTGCCCATTATATTGTTTGAACACTTTATAGAAGCATTTGTGTAAAATGATGATTTTGCATCACTTTAACACTGATATTAATATTTTCCCATATTCCAATAAATGTGTAAGTTATGTATATAAATATCATAAGAAAGCAGAGATAACCACTTTCATAGTGCATAGTTGGTTCCCACAGACTACTGACATGTTTCCCATATTTAAAAAAAAAAAAGAGGCCTGTTGACTTAAAAGACACATGAATATTCTTAACCAGATCTAGAGATGAGCATATCTAGCTCAGGTTAAAAAGCCAGAGCCAGCTGATTCTGATGAAAAGCATGTTACCCCAGGTTTGAAATTGATTACAGGAAAATGGATTAAAGGGGTCTCAGATAAAGTCAATGTGTTAAATACATTGGTGGCTTTCTGGGAGTCTGAAAGAAAAGCTGCAGCTGCAGCACTTGTTCTACTTTCTAGTTTACCGTTCTTAATAATTCAGGCCAAAGAGACTATACATAGAGCTACCGCACCAACCTCAATAATGCACGAGCATGTGCTCACATGTTAAAAACTATCAACAACAGCGAAGGAAGAGAACGGCATAAGCATATGTAGAGAGGTGGTGCAAGAACTTAAAGACATCTCAAAAGGAGAAATAAATTAATTTGAAAACTAGCAAAATCATGTATAGTCTTTATGTTGAGAAAAAAGCTATTTGAGCTCTGTTCTCTTAAATCAAGTGTAATTTTACATATGCGTTCTGTATTTTACAATGTGGACAAAAGCACACATGGTAAAGAAGTGGTAAATCTCTAATATATCCTTATTCAATTTACCGATAGACAATATTATCATTCATATAAAAAAGAAACAAAACAAAAAAACATTATTTAGTCTGAAGAACTACATTGTTATTGTTACTTTACACTTTGGCCACATAATTAATTTATTAGCTTCCTGATGGTTAAATGCATAGAGCAAAACATTTTCTCATTTTCTCAATTATCTTCTCCTTTATTAGGATGGTCAAAGCTTTTTAGATGCTTAGCTTTTCCTTAAATAACACTCAACTAAATGCACATTAAATTGCACTGAACTGCAAAATTAATGCAAAAGATTCTAGAAAATTTTACTCTCAGCCTAAATGCAACCTTTAACTTAAATATGATCCTAAACCCACTTAAACCGCATTAGTTGCCTATAGATCATCTGTAGGATAGCACTGATAAAGTTTAGATTAAATTATCATTAATCTATATGATAATTAATCTATATGATAACATGGTTATCATATAGATTAAGACTCATTTATTCACTTAGCATATATTTTGCAACAAATCTTATGATTGGATTGTTGTGGAAGGCAGCGCTCGCCAACATAAAGAAAACACTGAAGCCTCTAAGTCAGTGGAAAACTGTCCAGGGTGCTGAACAAGGTTTGTGAGAATTCAGCACTCTATGTTTTGGACAGCAGAAGCTGCATGGCTACCAGACAGAATCAGAAAGCTGCAAAAGAGTGGTGCTAATTAGCCCTCCTGAAATCACTCAGAAGCTGCCTGTGCTCAACATGCCATCCACAGCTCAAATGGGTGCTTCTCGTGTAGCAGTATATTAAAAAGTTTTGCTCCTTTGCTACATTTTTCTTCTGTAATCTGCTCTATGTTTAAGTTGGACTAAACCTTGAACTTGCCCCTCACCTCGACCTCCCCGAAGCTAACCTCACTACCACACTTTATATCTTTGCTCCACACAGATTTCTCACGGCCTTCTACTTTCAGCAATCTTATGAATAAAACATTCAACATTGCAGCTCCTTCTATATAGCTGATCAACATTTTATGTGAAATTCTCTAGGCTGCTGTAGACCACCTTACTTTACTTTAAAAACCATGCTGATGTTTTGTTAACTAGAGAAAATATGCACTGCATGCGTTACATGCTTTCTTTTAGTTGCCCATTGCAAACAAAATTAATGATCTTAATGAGTTGTTGCCATTTACTTACAGCAAGTCTTAAGAAGCCATGATTTAATCCTGAACCTAATCCTAAATAATGTTTTAAAACAAGCATATTATCAAAGATAAAAACTACTGACATCTCAATAAAATTGTTAAATTGCTCAACCCAAGGGTAAACCTAGCAAAACAGAGTGTTTATAACCATCAAGCTCAAAAGACTTGAACCATATAACAAAGCTTTAAGTTAAGGAAAGCTCAGTATAACTCCTTCAAAGGATCTAATTCCTTTGGATGAGATGTCTGCCATTCTTTTTTTTTTTTAGCCTGACCAAAAAAAATATAAATAAATAAATAATAATAATAATAATAAATATAGCATTCTCATTTAGACAACTAGTCAATATAGCTGCATGCAGGGACCCTGATTACCAGTATCTCAGACAAGATGGAAAAGGAAGGGGAAGAAAGTGCTCAAGTAGAGCTGTGTTTGGACTCTCGCAGCTTGCAAACCACAGTCAGCCATCCTTATATCTGTGACCAGCCTATACATCATTCTTAAGCTGTGTCTAGATGCCAGTAAGTGAGTCTCATTGCAATATCTGTCCGAATTTCATCACAAGATGAGTGTGCAGCATCAGAGATAATCTCCAGGCAGCAACCTTACACTATAACATAACCATAACTGGGCACTGTATGTTTCGTCAGAAGTAAGAAAAAATGATGGGGGATGAGGGGGATGAGAAAATAGACACATTAATCAGAGTGTGTTCATAAAGGTCAATGACCTGATCATCAGAATTAAACAAAATTAAAAATTTCTAACATGATCATTTTTGCCATATAAGCATTTTTCCATCAATGTCTATGACTATATCAGTATTATGAATTATAGTTTCATTAAGATGTTGAAATATATGCTTTGTTATATTCAAGTTAAGACTGCTGTGCACTGAGAATTGAGATCATTGGACAGACAGTGACATATAAAGGAGAAAGGACAAATGTCAGATTTGGAACACTTTTGTTAATCACAGGATGCAGCAGTTATTGAAATGATCTCCATTAAGCCATTGAAAGAGCAGTACCATTGTGGTATTTACTCAAAGTTTTTTTGAAGACACCTTCAATATTAAGCAAAGAAATAAAAAATAAAAAAGACTTCAGTAGCTGTATAAGTTTAGAAATCACTGTAAAATGATGGATAAAACTATTCCTAAACCTGAAATCTAAAGAAAAGAAAATGTTTTAAACATTTTATAAATGTAATTTTTTGGGACAATTTAACATCATTGACATATTCAATATGAACTTTATGTAACAGTGCACAATGATTCATATGTCATGCTACTTAAATCAGCTACAGAAAAGATCTGCCACTGGTTGTCTTCTCCCTTTGTCTTGCAAATGGCCATTTGTATAATGCAGGTGCTACATACTTCATGAAGTCATGAAGTAAAAACCAGATGTTAAAATAAAAACATCATGTTAGGTAAAAATACTGGACACTGGGCAAATCAAGTGTCCCTTCCCATCTTTCCATATAAAGTTTGTAACATTTCTTTATCTGACAACATGCTTTAAACATTCAAAAGCCCTGTACCTCTCCATTGGTCAGACTCCACACCTAAAGCTCTGTCTCAGCTCACTGCAGTGTTCCAAAGCACACAGTCATTTCTAATGGTGGGCATGGCAACCAATACAAGGCAGGCCGCAAGCTTCACTTCTGATGAGTGAATTTGTGATAGCCACTCTAATATTCAATGGATATGTTAATGTGGTTGCATTTGGCTGCACTGGGATGAACATTTGTAAAGAGTGTCAGAACGAATTTAGTAGTTTAGACATAAATATAGGCACACATTTCATGATCAGTTAAGCTTTCTCTAATAGAGGCATATTTAGAAAGGAGTCCAAGTAAAGGCCATCATTCTTAAATAAACATTCAACCCAGACATCTTTGAATACACACAGTTCTCAATTTTTCTCTTCAAAGTAATTCTGATTATAGTGAATATTTAACCATCAATTTAATAAAATGTTTTTACTTTTGCATATACAGTTCAACAAAATATTATATTTACTGATTGTTTTACACATATCTCCCTTTCAACAAAGAGAAGAGCCTTGTAATGGTGTCCAGCAGTGTTCTCTCTTTAATAAGTTGAGTACGGTGGATAGCAAGATTTAGAGGTACATTCAAGATGTAATGTTTGTTCAAATCTATGCTTGGTGACAAATTTTCACTGGCAGTATGCCTTGTTTGCATGCAGAGAACAACTTCATATTCCATTCTTAAGTTAATTCTATAGGCTTGTTGCAAGCGTCTGGCAGGAATGTATTTGTTCAGAAAGTTAGCTCAATGTTTAATATTAAATTTAGTTTAGCAGTTAGTTATTGCTGCTATTTCTGTTAATCTCCATCTGTGAGATCTTAGCTCAACTCCTCGAGTCAAACACTCAGAGTTTAATAGTCAAAATTAGTTCACACTTGAAAGAAGCAATGATGTAACAGAAATGTGTGGGTTCAGACCAAACATGCATCTCCACTTCCACTCTGTACATATAGAACTGGGCCCCAGCAGCAGGTTAATGGAACCCACTCAAAAATTGATAATGGAACGAAAAATAGGAAGATACAGTTCAGGACCATTTCTGGAAATTACATCTGAGTGAAAAGAATTTTTTAAAGATACCAAAGATCTTCTTATAATGATGAGGTTCTTAACCAATTCAAGGTTATTTCACAAAAAAAAAAAAGTAACATTATGTGGAGGTTCTGCAAACAATAAAAATGGTCTTAACCTATTCAAACCTTTCACTTAAAAGATTGGCTCTTTTTAGATCCATCCCTTGAAAGCTTCATTGAGTAACCAAAAAATGATGCATATTTAATAAATAGAACTCTAAGATTTAGCCAGAGATGATATAGATGAGTGCACTGCTCTTTGAACAGAGGGCATCGTGCTCAGAGCACAGGACCCAAACACTCACACACAGCCCCCTGGCCTCAGTGGATGTACTCATGCATACTACTGCATGCCTATAGCTCACACTGCCACCTATTACACAACACGCCACAGTCTCCATCAGAATCCCTACATCATGAACACAGTATAGAACACAGCTCAGTGCACATTTCCCTGATCTTTGAGCTGGTTTAGAATACAGAGACGGTATAGAATACAGGACTGGACAACAGATAACTGCACTTTGTTGATTTTACCTCAATTTTCCTCAGAATTGTGCCATTTTGTGGATTGTAAAGCTGTTAGGGTTGATACTACCTTAATGTAAAACCATGCCCATGCTGACACATTTAGTTTTACTTGAAAACAAACCTTTTTCTCTTACCATTACTTTTTATTACTACCCACTCTCCTCTCATCCTCTCTCTCTTCCTGCTGTTTCAAGTGTTTTCTCAGACCATGGCATGTAATAATGCAACATACCATTAACAGTTTTAATGCATTTTATTCAATACTTAAATAATTAAACTGCTTGCTACCACATTACATAATTTTTAGGTTAAAAAGAGAGCACAACCATTTTTATATGTTATTGAATTCGATCATATCGTACCCTAATGTATCATGACCAATATTTTACTTCTTAGAAAATCTAGAGTCTTAGAAACAAAAGAAAAAGCACCATTAATATAAAATTCATTTCCAGCCACTCATTATTTTAACTGTACTGAAAAATGTTTCAATTTAAAACACCACGATATAATTTTTCCCTCTATTTTATTACACTTCTATATTATATTTTGTGCTTCTCATGTATTGAATGCTTAGAAAACTCCAGTTTAAGTTCGATATATTTAGCATGCATGCGAAAAGCCCGGAAGAGAATTTAGTCAGATTGTGATATTGTTTTAATGTAAATTCGTAGTACCTTTTTTTATCTGAACTATTTCAGCTAGGGATGCACTGATCGTTAAGATTTTTGATTGATTCTGACAATACTGCTACCATATGTGTTTTTCTGTTTTTATTTTCTACTTTTATTATTTCAATTTTCCATTTGGACACCCATTCTAATATATGGTTAGCTGGAGAATGTATTCAACAGAAGAATTTGCACTTACACCATTAAATGAACGGCATATATACATATACTTCTGAAAAAATTAGGCAAGATTAAAATGTACATTTTAAGTTTGGCAAAAAATGATGTAAGTAAAAAAAAAACTACAGATTATTATACAAAAACTCATTTTTGTAGAGAATAAAATGAAAAAGCAAGCCCAACCTAGTGCTCTCAGCATTAGTTTGCTAATATTGTGGTTTCCACGCAAACAAATGTTTGTTTTGTATAGTAGGATACATGCTAACTTAATCTAATCTTATTTGCATGGTCTGTAATACATTTATTACTGTGCTTTTTAACACAAAAAATTATTTCTGCATTGCATTGCAAAGGTTTCTTTTTGGATAAATGATTCAAAGCTTTGACAGAGATGGATAAGGCCTTATTATTGACTCATTTAACTGTACTGCAGAGTCTACACACGTGTGAAACATTTCAATGCATCCATGATAAATTAAGAACATTGTCTCTTACTCCAGCAAAGTTACCATATTGTAGGTTTTGCACCAAGAGCAAATATTAGATTTTTTTTGCTCAAAGTTGTAATTAGTGATGCAAAGAAAATGGCTAAATGAATTGGTGTTCATTACATGTCACATTCATTACATGCTAAAACACTATGACACTTAGGAATGGCTGCTTTTTTACATTGGCATTAGTTTAATTTGAGTCACCAAAACAAAAATTAATTTTACGTGGAATAAATATGGTGAAATAAAGCTGATTCTCACTCTCTATCTCCCTCTTGTATTTACCTGGTATGGTTCTCTCCAGCCGTGCTGGGCGCAGCTGCACTCGCCCCACAACTCGCAGCTGCCCCCCTTGGCCCGTAGTGCTGCCCCTCGGCTTGGGCTCCTCCAAGAGCTCTCAGAGCGCGAGGAGGTCAGCTTGGCCCGCTGTCGTGGTAGTGTGGACATAGCCATTGCTGGCGAGGAAGATGAATGGCAACCGTATCCATGCTGGACATCCTGCTGCCAGGCACATGAGCACTGAATGTCCGGCCCACGGCCACCGTGCATCTCCAAACAACAGCTCTGCTGTTTGTTCAGGTGGGCTGTCATTCTCTATGATTCTCGCTTGCTCTCTCCCCAACTCTCTCTTTTTATCCTGTTCACTCCTGTTGTTTGTATATAGCAGCAGTAGCTGTGGACACACAGCTGCAGTGAGCTCCAGCTCTCTCTGCAGTGAGCAAGAGAGAGAGTGAAAGTGTGTGTCCGTGTATGTGTGTGTGCCTGAGCAAATGAGGGAGAGAGGGGGAGAGAGAGAGAGAGAGAGAGAGAGAGAGAGAGAGAGAGAGCTGAGCTCTTTGTCAGCAGATGATTCAGCTGGCAGTGTGACTTGACAGCATCCCCTGCTTCAGGCAGAAGCAATCTATCCTCACACAGCTGGGGACCAACCAATGCTTCCTCTATAAAAAAAAACACTCACCCTTTTTTCTGGGGCAGAGACCTTTTTCAGAATGATCAAATCAGCTTTATTACTTCTAACAATTTTAATATTTCTACTACATAAATTTGGATGCCCCTGGTTAAACGGATTTTCTTCTGGCCATCAGGGAAGGTAATTTGGCTTATTTTATGGTGCATCTGTTTATTTGAGTTTTATAACAAGAAAAAAAACATAAATCAAAAAAGTTGCGATACATAATCATTTTATGCCCTTTTTTGCAATATGTTTAACTCAGCAATATAAAATGTGCCATATTGAAATTCGCACTTAATTTTTTTGAAAAAAAAAAAGAAGATATTTTTATATTTAGAGTATTTCTAAGTTAAACCATTTGTTCTATGATAAAGAATAAACTTTACTCTCACTATATTTATCTATTATCTATTATCTCATATTATAGGATTTTAAATTATTCAGTAGAAGGTAGTCTGGTTGTTAACTTTATACTTGCAGACTTGCAATACAACTTTGTAATACAGTGTACTGCAATGTAATCCAGCTTTGAGTTAATATGGAATAATCTATAGCTCTGTTCATCAATTAAAAGTTTCTTGAATTATAACATCTTTTTTGCAAACAAATTAATAATGTCAAGTGTCTGAAACGATGCATTTTTTTAATTATAGAAAATAATAACCTAAACCTTTGAACATTAATTCTAAACCTTTAATTGGATTCTGTCTATTTTGTGGTCTACTTAATATGTTCTTGCTGCTGTAAATGTTCCCATTAAGACTAAGGAAGATTGTGAAATCTGCACTTAACATCAGAGTACCACCTACCCACTATTGAGATGTAATATGCCGCTCAGAATGTACTTTGAATGCAAGCCTGAATTAAATTTGGAGTCTAGCAGATCCTAAAATTAACCCAGCTAATAGCTGAGTTTTGCAACAAACATGGCCCACGGCCCACAGCCTTCTACAACTCTCCGATTCATTAACAGGTCTATTTATAACTCTCTCAGTCACATTTAATCAAAACAAGGAGCTTAACACACTGTAATTGATGCTAAACCGCTCAAGATAAACCATCAAGCTACATTACAATCACCTCCACAAAACAAACTCATTGCTGTACAGACAACTACTACAGACTCCCCCTACTGGCTAAAGCCCTACAGTGCTTCCATCACAATCATTTCTTTATATATGGATGTCATTTTAAACAGCCAATCAATTTGTCAGAATGAAGATCAATAGCTTGAAAGCCTGGGGGTTGGGGATACATAAAATAAGACCAGCCAGTCAGTTCAGTTTCTTCCCCAAAAATATGACTTTTTCTCAGTTCTGCTTCTACCAAATTCTTTTTTCCCTTAATACGGCTGAGATGAACACTTTAGTACATGCATTTAGAAAGTTTGGGGATTGTCAGAAAACATACATGTACAAAGGATGGTGTGCCAATTTCTCTGAATATATAGCAGCTATCATCTGTACTTCTAGATTAATAACAAGTAACTGATGGACATCAGTTCACTATTCAATTTTTATCCGTTGCAAATAAAAAAAAACCCAACTGTATTCTTCACTGGTTTTATAGTCTCTTAGCAGCTCTAGTGTTTGCAATGCTTCATTCATACTGTGTATCACAAAGTGTATTGGTATACTGGTATTGTTTTATCACCCACCATTATTACTCACACACTCAACAGCTCTGAATATGATTTCACATAACAGGAAAGAGCTTTACTGACCAAACTCAAAAAACCAGAGATTTTTACAGAAGAAGTTGTAAAGGGTGGGTGACACTTAAACATCAGCATGTTATGTAATGCGTGAGCTAAGAATGTTGTTTCAGTACTGTAAACACCACTGTTATATCCAAAGCTGCATGGCTGTTTTTGTATCGTATCGGTTACTATATTTTGTAAAATCAAGGTTTAAATATTTGTATAATATCAAAAAAGTCAAACATCTTTTGTTAAATGTATAAAATCTATTTAAATTTCCATTTAAAAACAGGAATTTGTTTCCCTCTTTGGCATCAGCTGGTATTCTTTTGTTATCTTGAGACTGTGTTCATGTACCAACCACTCATTAAACTCATTAAACACATCTAAACTGTTATTTTTGCTTTAGACCTTTAAACGTGGTGAGTTTCTAACACTGCTGGGTGGTTGGTTTTGATTGGTGAACTACTCTTATGACAGCACTGACACTAAGGGTTTAAAAACTGTAGGCAATAAATATTTAGTTTGACTCAGTCTTGTGAATCACAGAAATTAATAAAAAGCATATTAGAAAATGGAAGGAATAAAAAGCTAGAAAACTTGAATTCAGCAGCAAGAAACAATGTAACACACAAACAGGTAACAAATCTTTTGCCCTGATCTGTTGGTCAGACTCAGTGAACACTCGAAACATCCATCTACCATTATAGCACAAACGACTAAACCATATTTCTACAGATTGTATCAAGATTGGTTTATTTATCATTCCCGTCACAGTGTATAGCCAGTCAGCCATTCATTTAAAAGTGTATAATAAGATCTATATACACACAGTACTGTGCAAAAGTTTTAGGCAGGTGTGAAAAAATGCTGTAAACAAAGAATGCTTTCAAAAATGGAAGTGTTAATCATTTATTGTCATCAATCAACAAAATGCAGTGAATGAACAAAAGAGAAATCTAAATCAAATCAATATTTGGTGTGACCACCCTTTGCCTTCAAAACAGCATCAATTCTTCTAGGTACACTTGCACACAGTTTTTGAAGGAACTCGGCTGGTAGGTTGTTCCAAACATGACTGTGTTTCAACCTCCGTGTGACATTGATGATCATCAGCACCTGTCTGGTAAAATTGGTTGATCATTCATCGACTATAATCCTATAGAATCCCTGACTTTGTTCAAGTGTGCCTAGAAGAACTGATGCTGGTTTGAAGGCAAAAGGTAGCAACACCAAATATTGATTTGATTTAGATTTTTCTTTTGTTCACTCACTTTTTTTGCATTTTGACAATTGATAAAAATAATCATTATTTATATTTCTGAAAGCTTTCTGATATACATACACACATATATATATATATATTTATTTATTTATATGAATAGCTGACCTAACTGACTGTTTTTAAAATCCAAATCATGCAGGTGGCCTGCTTTTCTACTGAATGCAAAGCAAAATGCCTGCAGTTTTTGCAATTATCAAAAAAAGCCTTTGAGGCTAAGTAGCTAAACAGTACTGTACACCTGCTTTCTCTGGAGGCATACACTGAAAAAAAGGTAATGGACTGAATTTAAGTGACTGAGATGCACAAAGAGTCAAAAGTACATAATTTCCACATGAATAAAATATATTATAACCTAATACAATGAAAACAATTTTGCCTTTCATTTTACTTACTTTAAGCAATAACTGCATTGATGTAATATGTTTTATTCATGTGCAAATGGTGCACATTTGAATTTGGTTTATTACTTTCCTCAGCACAGGCCTAACGAAGCTCTGTCTGTACTCTGAGCCAGACTAAAGCTCCTGTGTGCTGAGAACACTGTGTGAGTAATCAGTGAATGCTACCAGCTCTCATCCTCCACTGAACTGTAGCTGACATGATATTATAGGTGAATGCGTTTGCAAGAGCCTACACGCACTTGCTCCGAACACACAGCTGGCAATTACCATAGCAACAGAATCAAGGATAATAAGAAATGAACATGTGTGCTGTCTTCTTTTCTTTTTGGTATTATTTGTTAGATCCAGTCAAAAGTGGCATATTCATCTTGTATATTCATCACGCAAAGGTGCATAGCCATGAGTGCACAATGTCTTATTCAGAAAGTGTGAGGTATGTAATCCTGAAATAAATCAACAACCTTGACACACAAGTGGACCGGAAAAATGTACTGACTCTTTACATACGCTAATTACATCAGCAAAATTACACTCAGCACTTTCTCAGGCTTTTGATGTGATTGGTGTGTCCTTGCTGAAAACTTACAGGTAGGTCATCTAGTTAAAAACTCTTTTTGCTTAGAAACCTAGAAGTACTTTAAATATCCTGCATTATTTATGAAATGTATTCATTTTGCACTTGTGCGTGTGAGTATGTGTCATAGTTAGTTGATGCCAACTTGGAGACACAGATGCCAGCAAACCATGATGCCACGTCATCAACACATTCATTCTGAGACAACCCTGAAAATGTCACCAAATGTCAGCAAACAGCATTCAACCAAATCATCGCTTAGATTCATGTGAACAAATTCAGGTCTAATTAAAGACTAATTACCACCATTCAAACTCACATCTGTAAATCTGATGTTGTTATCTCAAAGTTCTTATACATTTATATGCAGTTTTTCAGTTTCTGCACACACGACTGCAACAAAAATACAGCACTAGTTTCATCGCTCTCTGTAACACACACACGCACAACACGCTCTCAGACACATTTGATCATTTCTGCTCATGGGACCATCATAGACAGCCTGTCTCTGCGTTTTTCACTTTCTTTAGTCATCTCGCTCTCTCTTTTTCTCTTTATTAAATACACATCATTTATACCATCAACAGGTGAAGTGAATAACAAAGATGATATCCTTACAATCTCGCCCTTCCCTTCTCTTTTTGTGTCCCTCTCCCTCTTTTCTTCTTTTTACTACATTTGTTTTGCATGTCCTCTAAAACCTACTCTCTCTACTCCCTTTTTGTCCTTCTACCTTCTTGTTTGACCCTTTTTTATAGATAGAGCACCCTCTGTGTTTCTCTTTCTCCCCTTCAATCTCCATCCCCATTTATAGCCACTCTCTGTCCTCCATGAACACTCTAATGCACCCAAAGTATCTAATATAATCTAATATATAAACTAATTTAATCTAATCTAGAATTGATCTAAACTATCAAAGATGATTAACAAAGGTCCATATTATGATATGGACACCACATGTCAAATAAAATGATTAAATAATATAATCGATAAACAGTGCCTGTTTATGTATTAATTGCTCACAACAAAATGACTATATGTGCTCGTGAAACAATGGTGATTACAGCAGTTCACCACAAGGTGGCACATACAGCTTATCATTGCCACAAGAGCAACATACAACGTTACTCTGGAGAATAGGAACCCTTCAAAAAGCAATATAGACAGTGATTTCCTCCGTCATGAGTTCCTCATTCCACGACAAAGAGACTCTTTCTCTCGACAGAATAACACGCCTGTGATGAAAAGTGTCAGTGCTATTGGGAAAGAGAGAGAATTACATTCCTAATAGGATTGTTGTAAAGGATGGGAACTTCAGCACAGTCAAGTTTCTCTCATCTCTGTCTGAAGAGCTGCAATTAGGCTCTGACCATACACTCCACTCTGCTGTGCCCAACTGTGTCAATAAATGGTACTGTTAGTGTGTATGTATGTATTTGCATGCACTTGTGCATTTATAGCTTGTATGATAGTACAGAACATCGCTTCTAAAAGTTACTCTAAAGAACCACACTCTCTAACCAAAGACTAAGAAAGCATTTGCACACTGAGGAATTCTCAGGTTACTATTTTAAAGCCTTTTCCAAATGTATTCAAAATTTAGGTCAAACAAACGCCATCATATAAATCTGAGTTTTTAATCATGCTGGATTTCTTGAAAATTGTATCTAACATTTTTGGTCATTTTCATAGTCATGCTGTGTCCAAAATTACACTGACAAATCTTTGCCACCTAAATAAAGATCTGAAAGGAGCTTGAGCAGGCTGTTCTATGGTTCCAGGTGTTGTGCGTTTCTTACCATTAGTCTGTATTACACTATATATCAGCAATAGGTTGCCCTGAGGTACCCTTGAGCAAGGTGCCGTCCCTGTCACTGCTCCCCGGGCGCTTTCAATAGCTGCCCACTGCTGCACGGTGTTTGAGCGCGTGGGTTAAATGCAGAGGTCCAATTTCATTGTGGTTCACTGTCTGCTGTGCTGTGACCTCGCAATGACAAGGGTTGTCACTTTCACATTCACTTTTTAAGAATATGCTTCAGCGTAAACTATTCTATTCTGGCCTAGACCTACACTTTGAGAGTAGCAATCTGCAGTGTTAGATTAGGTTTGAGCATCTATACAAAGTGAACTGTTAGTCTAAAGTAAGTGCATAGAGATGTTATTTGCAGCTGAACTCTGACCTGGAAAAGACAGTGCAGGGCAGCTTTTTGACAGCGGGGATGACCTGACCCTGGCCGATGCGGCCCCCTGAATTATAGTTTAAATAATGCAGGGTGAGAGGAGCACTTCCTGCAGAGAGCAGGTAATTAGGTTACGTGGAGCTCACAAGGAGCTGTGGAGTGGCCCAAGATTCCCTATAACCCCAATGTGAAATGGAGAGCTGATTATAATTTAATGACAGCAGGCAGAGGTGAACAGCTGGAGGCTATGCTGGTATAGCACTGATTGGAGCACTGAAGAGACAGAGAGATGAAAGAAGTAAAAAGGCAGACAAGGAAGAGAGAAAGAGCGAGCTCAGGTCAGCTATTAATCATCATCCAATAAGTACATGCAGGGATGCCATCTAACCTTTCATCATTTCCACAAATGTAGCAATCTCTCTGTCAGATTTCATGTGACTGTCTGCGTCTCTCCATTCCAACTAATTACCCCTCCTTACCTTTCCCTTCAGATTCCTCATAATTACTGGTAGGCCATGGCATTCCATTTTAATCCTTGCACAATTTTTGCTCTATCCTACCAAATAGCATAATAGTGAAATTATGTTGTAATAATCATTAATTTGAACTTCACTACTTAAGTATAAAAAAAACATTAGCGCTACCCCATCAAAAATATACAGCTGCACTGCATTAGGGGAGAGGCTTCTGTGTATTTTTACTGTTAAGTTTTAGGATTAGCCTCTAATTTGGCTGATATCACGCAGGCCTAGAGTCTTTAGTTCCAAAATTTGTGTCTTTGTTTCAATAGCAAAAACTGACAAAAATATTGCTTTTGCTATATTTCTGTGAAGTTTTCAAACTTCTCAATATTTTTTGCTTTCTGTTTCATTCCTGCTGCTACAATCCACTACCTCCTAAACATGTCTACCACCAAGGAACTGTCCCTGTAAAGAGCTCAGTAGCACTGCGCTAAATGCCTGACTCATCACACTTACCTATCAGTCTACCCTCTATTGCTTAAATACAGTTCTTAACTGTTCTTAAATACAGTGTGCTGATTTAAAAAATAGCTAATAATAAACAAATAACGATTTCTTTATATTTGTAAAACAGGTTCAACAAGTATTATATATATATATATATATATATATATATATATATATATATATATATATAGAGTCTTTTATATATTCCAAAAAATTTGTATCACATTGCATCCCAGTCTTGATGGTAGATCACATCAAAATGCATTCACAAGGCATCTGTTGGCCTTTGGCCCCATGCAAAAAAAATATGGATGATTTAATCATCACTCAGACAGCAGACAGTTCCACACGCTCTGTTTCAAGTCACCAGGCTTTTCTCCCCAGGCACCCTGCTTCCACGAACCACATCTAAAACGCTTAAATGCACTGTGCTTGGGACATGGGCCAGGCGGGTGTAAGTGCAAGTTCTGAAATTATAGAACTGGTTCACTTGGTTCAATAAAACCCCCAGAGAGCCAGCAGTCCATAGAGTGTGAGAAAAAGGGGAACAGGGAAAGAAGAAGAGTAAGAGTGGCATTACCTAATGAAAGTGGGACTGAAAGTGCTGATATTAGAGAGCCATTTAAGGACTGCTCAAAAGGTTAATAATGCAGAATAATAAAAATAAAAAAGAGAGAAGTTTTTAAAGTCTCTAGTGACTGCAATATATTAATTACAAAATTTGAAACCTGATTACACACACACACACACACACACACACCAGCTCTAAAATAATCTGTATTAGAAATGATGTATGCAGCTAGTTGTTGGTGAGGCTATTTTTCCTGAATTATTCAATTAAAATGTATAAATATCATTATTAAGACAAAATCACATTTTTACATGAATAATTTTAAAAATCCTTTTTGACGCTTAAACTCAGGCCAACCCATGTTCTACTCTCTCGACCTGAGCGCAGCTAGCATGGCGTCGTTTACGTAACCTCTCTGCCAGATTTTGCTTCCATTTGCAGATGGTGACCAGCTAAGGCCATTTAATAGGCCCCAGTTCAGGAGCCCTGTTCCGCAGGACATCCATGCTGAGTCGCTTGCGCAGGGCCCGTGCACCCAGGCCATCCCAGTGGGGTGGGTGCAGAAGGGCAGGGGTGATCATCCCGCAAAACTTGTCACTGTAGGAGCCAATATTAACCATTGTGTAGCTCATAGTGAATGACCAGAGCTCTGCCAAGCTGAGCTGGACACTTCACAAACCTGGAGTACCGTGGATTTAAGGCTCTTCGAAATCAACTTAATTGACAAATTTACAGCAAAGTCTCAAGGTCAAACTTTTCAAACCTTTTGTGGACTAGGAGGAAAAAAAGTAAAGTAAAAAAAAAAAAAAAGTGGTTAACTTATATCCAGACAATGAGGAAAACAATTAAAACAATCCAAGTCTTCACAATAAGTAATCTAGCCAGAAAGAAAGAAGAAGAAACAATTTCAAAATTCCCATGATTCTGGAACAAGCTAAACGGATGTAATTACTCCACTGCTGTACTGCTGAAAGTTCCAAGAGATTGTTTCCTCATCTCTGGTTGACTCCATTACAGGCAACTTTGGGTGGCTGTAAAGCTGGCCAGACTGGCTGCCTCTACCATGTGTCCCATGCCACACAAAACAGAAGCCAGAATGGCCCAATGGATTCATGACAAATGCTGAGGCAACACTAGGGTAGGCTAGGCTGCACCATCTGGGTTGTTGCTAGGCCAAACAGAGGGCCAGGAGTGACACAAACTCAATATGTGCGCGGTTGAGATGGGGCCAGAGTGGCAGGGCTAACTCAGATTAGATTAGAACGGGGCAAGGCTGTGATGTAAATCACTCTGCACATAATTAGTGCCGCAGGGAATGGTGCTAGGCCGTGTGGCCACAACCAGATTACAGCCAATCAATGGGCTGATAGAGCAGACCACATACACACGCACACAAACACACATGCGCACAAAACACACAAACACACGCACACACACACACACGACAAACACAGCACACACAAAGAGAGATAGCTTAAAAAAGAACAGCAGATCCATCTGACAGATCAGCTAACTCAGGAAAGGTAAAAAGAAGGGCTAAGAATACTTAAGCTAGATTTCCATCCCCGTGATTACACCTTTCAGAATAACACAAGCACAACAAGTGACCAATCAGTCTGGCAGAGGAACAAAATGAGCTGCTGGGCTTCCAGTTAATTTGTGCATGCGCGCGCGACACACACACACAGTCACACACACACACACACACACACACACACACACACACACACACACACACATTAGTGAGTTATTAGACTCATGAGTTGTTAGATTTTTTTCTAAATTGTCTAATATTGTAGCTTAGTAATACTAAACTAAAACCTAAACCTTACCTCAACCTTAACTTCTGTAACCGAAAGGTACTCTATCCCCACTTTTAGTTTCTCCAAAGTCTCAAAAAAGCACATTTGCTTAGCAAAAGGTTCCCTTTATTCCTTTTGTAAGGATATTAAGTGGCTACAAAGAGATAAATCCAAGGTCAAGCACATGCACGCTCATGTTAATGAAACAGATTAATGCTTGAGTAGCTTCCTTTGTTGTATGTATACTACCTCAACAACACCTTGTATCAGAGAAATTATAGCCTAGTTAGTTAATCAACTAATAAATGTTCCTAACTTTAATGTAAAATAAACAGTAAAACTAGACCATTTCTATTAATGCATTCTTTGTTCTACGGTCACACATAGCAGATGCAACCTGGTTTTGACAAAACAAGCTAAACAGAAAAAGATTTGGATATGTCAGCAACATTATGCTTGTGCAGCCAATTTTGTGTGTATAGGTGTGTAACAGTTCCATATGAAAGTGATTGTGTAAATGTAGTACTGCTCGGTATGTCAGTTAACTCTCTGGCAGGCTCAGATGAAGCCCTGGTTGGATGAAATCCGTCCTGTTCTGCTCTATTGTGTGTGATGGGATTATCCTTCCCCTGGTCGACCACAGATAAGACACTCTCCCTCTCTTTCTTGCTTTCTTTCTCTCTCTCTCTCTCTCTCTGTTCTCTTTTATTTTGTGCACTTACTTTCTCTGTCCTCTAGATGAGTGGAAGCAGTAGGGATGAGGAGGTGGAGAAAGCTAATGGTCCTTGTGCCTGATGTACAGAGTGGGAGAGAGAGCCATGTTGCATTGTCCTGCTGCCAATGCTGACCCAAGCACAGATCACATAAGCATGGGTGATTTAGTGAAGAAAGGACATCTATTCTAGAAAAAAAAAACCTAAAAATAGTGATGGAATTAAGTGTTCATAGGAATTAATTGAGAATAAAGTTTACCTACTTTCTCACTAACCCCAGATGGGAGCCATCAGAAATCAACCAAAGTTGTTTCAGTATATACATTCCCCAAACCTTATCTCAACCCCCTCAGACTGCGTACAACTCACAATCTTTTTTCCAGGCCTGAAGATGTTGTTTAATGAACAGAATCAGTTCACTACAGTTTTGCAGTGATTATAAATAGTTTGAGTTCAAACCAAGTTCAGTACTGTCCAGTCCTGGCAGGTTAAGTGTAAACTAAAGTAGCAAACTACAGACAAACCCATGTCTTGACTCAAAACCAACAAATGGGGTAAAGGAAAATTGTGAAAAATTGTGAAAATTTTGATCAGGCCATACCTTTACTTAAAAAATGAGGGGGATGTCAATCAAATGACTGGTGAAGACAAAAGGATAAAATAAGATAATGTATATATGTATATATCATCTAATCAGATAATTGTTACTTTCAAATGTATGCAGTTACTATGCACTGGTTCTTATTGTTTTACAGGATTTAAACTGAATGTAAATCTGTGTTTGTTTATTATATGTGCTGATTAATCACTTCAAAGTTTATCTTAATGTAATTAATCACAAAAAAGGTAATATATTGTACTTTTTTCCCATTCCTAATGTAAGGCAGAGCACTGCTCACTAACAATCCAAGGAAACAACCCTATAGATTAACACAGGCAGAAGCCCCTATGCTTTCATCAGCTTCCTGACACCAGCACACACCCATCTATATTTAACATGGGGCTTCATCTAATATAGCTAAACTCCCAAAGACACAGGAGAGAGAGAGAGAGAGAGAGAGAGAGAGAGAGAGACAGACAGACAGACAGACAGACAGACAGACAGAAAGACAGACAAAGACAGAAGCAGGGAGAGACAGGGAAAGGGCAGGAAGAGACAGACAGAGACAGGCCTTTCAAACCTTTTAAATATAGTTAAAGCAATTACATAGTAAGTTGACATTTCATTAGCAATTGGTATGACCTTTATTGCATACAAAATGAGATAGAATGTATAACAAACTTAAATCATAATAAAATATCTGTTTTTATTTTTTTAAGGGCAAACATCTGCACTATCAATAGAGTTTCTTTGCTGATTTTACTAAGAGCTCTGATTGAGCTTTAATTCATATTGAAACACCCCAGGCTCTGGTTTTCACAGGTTAGGGTTAATCAAATAAACACATTCAGACCTGTGTACAACGATCAAGGCAGCACTTGGCATACACCTACCTACCATCAAAAGAACTCTGAACATCACAGGAGACATTAGGAAGCTTTGATTATACATCAAAGTCTACAAAGCTGAATCTGTTCCATAAAGAAGTTGGATAGTCTGGAATGTGGCTATTTGTCAGACAAAGGGTTTTTTAAAATAAAAAAAATAAAAATAAAAAAAAAATTTAAAAAAAATAAAAAAAGGATGATGCATCACTGTTGTGAGATGGGTACAGTAGAGAGAAGCAGCAGAGAGAGAGAGAGAGAGAGAGAGAGAGAGAAAGAGAGAGAGAGAAAGAGAGATAAAGTAAAGGGGTGTAAACAGGTGCAGCCGAGCAGGTGCCAGGCGTTTCCACTCAGCCCCCGTTTTCCTAATCTCTCTCCCTCTGAACCCACTCAAGACCAAATGGCTCTCCACCTCCCAGCTGCTCTGGGACCTTAAACAGGGGGGTTTGAGGGGATCAACAAATACATAATGCTGGAGGGTTTTTTTTTTTGTTATTTGCAATTGTTAAGAGAGGTTGAAAAGGACAAAAAAATAGGCCCAGGCTTTAACATGCCTGCTACTACTGTTTTTAGTGGCAATAAACTTTAACATGTTGAGTTATAAAAAGGTTAAATAGTAGCCTGACCTCACCTGACCATAACTAAAGTTCCTCCTCCTTCTAATATCTTGTAAATTTTCTTTAAAAAAAAGAAAAAAAAATGAAAGTGACAACCCTTGTCATTGCGAGGTCACAGCACAGCACACAGTGAACCACAACGAAATCGGACCTCTGCATTTAACCCATGCAAACACCGTGCAGCAGTGGGCAGCTATTGAAAACGCCCAGGGAGCAGTGACAGGGACAGTACCTTGCTCAAGGGTACCTCAGGGCAACCTTCTGGTGAGGGAATTGAACCCACAATCTTCCCGTGCGGGGGCAACTCCCTAACCACTAGGCCACCGCTGCCCCTTAAAATCTTTTTACATTCCTGCAAAAGTTATTGCACCAAAACAACATTGTGCCTCCTCCCTGTCCTTAATTGTCCCTCAGCTCTTTCTCCATTCTTGTAAAGAGGGTACCTGGCCTTCTAGTTTTTACGGAGAAGTCACCTGGAACTCTGACTCAAGCGCTCAGAGAGAGTGAAGCAAATTTTGGACAAACTACAGTTCAGCAGTCTGAATGCAGAAAGATGAAAAATCTGGGGTGGGAGGACAATTGTGCAAATTAGATTGGTTACTTTTGATTATTTATCAACCAATCAAATGCAGTTAAGTTTGATTTAGTTCAGACTGTGGTCTGATATCTGTATGACTGGAATTATAGTCACTATTCACTAACATAACTCTACATACTATACATTTACTATGATTTTCACAAGACACTCCACCGTTCTTTAGGAATATAGCAAACCGAATTATAAACTATGTTATTTCTTATTTAAAGGCATTCAGAACTAGACTGCTTGCTAGACTTTGAACAAATATCACTGAACTGAATCCCTGGGTTTGTGTGAATCCTCCATGGCCTATGTCACTAGCTGTCAGCAGGCTTTTTAACACAGAGCAATGGTGGGACTGGTGCGTGAGTGAGCGGGGCTTGGCAGCTTGTCTGGGAGCCGACAGGGTCATGAGTGAGGCAAAGGCTCAGGGGGAATCAGCCCCCGGTCTGCCCGCAGCCCACCTTTCATTCCACATGGTAGCGCTGCCGCTCAGCGTCACCTGTCAAAGGCAGACACCGTATCTCTCTTGAATTATGAAACCCTGACCACAATTTGTCCAGCCAATTATGAGGCAAACAAAGCAGTCAACCATACAGGCTTCCAAATAATGAATTTAAACTGATACAGGTCAAGGCTATTTTTATCAAGAGCAGGGAATAAAAATGGAGAAAGAAAACAAGCCAATTGATTTTGTGATCCAGCAAGACATCAAAGAAAAATCTTCATCTCGGCTAAGTCAAACCTAATTACTGGACAAAAGATGGTTATGAAAGATTGTAGGTAATCAGACATGCAGAAATGGGTCAAGGCCCTGAGTAATCCCACTAACCACATCCCTAAACAAAGACAAATAGAGATACAGAGATGAAAGCAAGTAAGAAAATGGAAAAAGAGCATGTTTTATTAGTTCACTCCCTTTTGATGGTGTAGGAATAATTGTGGTTACAGGATGCTGCTCTCAGGATGTTGATTAAAACTGTGCTAATGAAGTCCTAATGCATCTCCACTCAGCCCTGTTACATTACTGCACACAATTACTAGTTATCACTTCACAAAGTTATTTCATTATTGTGTACCATAATTATTATTTAAATATGTGCCTATCCACATTAAGTACACTACTGTGCAAAATTCTTCAGGCTTCATTTCTTTATATTTTGCTGGGGAATCACCTTTGTTGGTGAAAAAATACTATTTATCACCTGCCAAACCTGTCTTGTCTTTAACATACTGAACAGGTTTAATGAAATAAAAGAATTACAAATGTTTTATTGTGACAAGCTGCAAAGCTCCTAAAGAGACAAGGTGTCCAGGAAAAGGTGTCCAACCACTTGACATTCAGCTCCACCCGTAAACTAATCACCAGCTTGATCATCAGGAATCATGTGCATCTGTTTCTTAACTCCTTCATATCTTAAATAAAATGGCTTTGTTCTGCATGAAGGATTAATATGCAGGTTCCTTTGTTGTTTAACAATAAATAAATAAACAAATAAATAATAAAGACAAAAACAAATGATCTGAAACTGGTCACGTAAAGAGACTGGACAAAAAAAAAAAAAAAGCAAGCTCAAATTTTTCTCCATCAGGAATCCAGGTGACCAGACCCACACACACACACACACACACACACACGTGTGTACATATCATAAATTATTACATAACATCAACATAATTTAAGCACTTTGCTACAATAACAACCTATATTTACTAACACGCTTTAATTTTTATCTAATGTGGAGGCCAAGTCAATATTCTGAATTATTTGTTATTAGAGTGTGGGATGCTGCTAGTAGAGGCAACTCCCTTCAGGGAATACAATTTTTATGAAAGAGTGTTTTTGATCTACAAAAATGTTTTTATAAGTAGGTTTGACAGATCAAAGCTGCATCCACATGAATGCCAGGACTGTAGTCTTCACAGCAGAACACTGTCCAGAGCATCATGCTGCCTTTACTTCTCCCTACAGTGTATCCTGGTACCTCCTCTTCCCTAGGTAAACTTTTTCATATGACTGTACTTTTTTATGTACCAACTGTATATTTTAATATTATAAAACCGATACAGTGCAACACCTACTTTCAGGACCATGCATCACATCTGACTGATGCATTTTTTATTCCTAGTATTAGATGAAATTAAATTGTCTTCACTTTTATATGTGTGCCATTTTTGGATGTAGTGTTCAAAAACAGTTGAGAGAAAGTAGTACACTTCCCTCTTCTTGGTACAGGCAGAAAAAACAGTGGTTCAGAGGTTCTGAAGCACCCACGCACTGTCACACTGGCTGGACTACAAGGTCTGCACACATATTTTGTATTAAATAATACAGAGCACCTCCTGTGCACACACTGCATTGCTCATTCCTCAATCCCCATGTGGCCTCCAGCACGGCAATATTTGCAGAAAGGTCTGACACTGTCTTCTGTCACTCTTTGCTTTCATTACTACCGCAACTTATATCTTCTTGTTTAAACTAATTTGAGATAAAACTCATAGATGACTAATCTGGCAATGTAATCTGGCAATGTAATCTGGCAATGTCTCCTACACAGTGACCAGAAAAGGAAAAACAAATCAGGTGTAGACTCCTGATAAAGTGAGTGCAGCAAGTGTTTAAAACTAAAGTTAAACAACCATTCACAGAACTGAGCTGTCCACATGTGAATTCTTTTTAGTGTGTTTTGTTTGCATTTACTTGTTTTGTGACCATTAAGATACTGCAGCTAATACATTTCCTTGACTGGCTGGTACATGACCACTGTTCTAGACTATCTACAACTACATGTATTGAAAATTCTGTTTTTTCTTTGTCTGTTTTGACTGGCTCTGGTGCGCCGGCAATAAACCAAATGTCCTCAGTACACCAGCACTAGAGTATTGATTATTCTGCAACACCTACACTCTAAAATGAGATTCACGTGATTAGAACATCATGGTTAAACAAGTCGCTTTGATAAGGTCATTCTATTAGCGCGAGTGTTTGAGCACAAGATAGACAGAGAGAACTAAAAACAGAGAGTGAGAAAAAGAGTTCTGAGAAGAGTATGTGCAAGTAAATGGAGCTAGTAGTGGGTGGTTAGATATTCTAGCATTGCTATCAGGAAAAGTTACAATACAGTCTTTACAATAACCATGCACATCAGCAGACCAAATGCATATTACATTGAAGAAAGTGTTACGTTTACTTAAAATCTGAAGGAACTCTTAGGTATTATATAGGTTTTTTAGTCAGAAATGGTTCACTACT
The DNA here is from genome assembly GCA_017165825.1 of Hepsetus odoe. Lineage (NCBI taxonomy): Eukaryota > Metazoa > Chordata > Actinopteri > Characiformes > Hepsetidae > Hepsetus > Hepsetus odoe. Next base: position 14,925,857 of record CM029383.1, read on the forward strand.
AAATTCTGAAAGTGAAGTGAAAGTGACAATTGTTATTATAGTATACATAGTATAGTATATTTTTAAATACATAAAGTACATCAATTAAACATTAAATATAAATCAAAGCTTTAAAACCACTGAAACACCTGACAACACTAAAACCACTTTGAGGTGAAGTGATTAACATTGATAATGTTGATAATCTCATTACGTTGCCACCTGACAGGGAGTGGGATAATATTGTGGTGGCTAGATGGGCCCAAATCTCACTGCTGCATGTGGGGGTGAAAGGCTGTCCCATCTAATCCGAAAGAACAGAAGAGCTACTCTAGTCCAGACTTCTTACTAGGTGGAAGCTGGTTATGACAGAAAGGTGTCAGAACAAAAGTGCATCACAGCTTGGCCTGTTTGGGGCTGCATAGCTTTAGATCAGTATGACTGGCCCTGCTGACCCCTGTCCACTGTCAAAAAACACCTATAATCAGCACCTGAAAACTGGGTCATTGAGCAAATGATGAAGGTACCACTGGAATTCATGTGGATGTTACTTACCACCTCCCTACAAGTGAAGTACACCCTTTCATGGCAAAGGTTTTCCCTCTATGAAAGTCACTACCCTCATCATTGTGAAACGCAGCACAGCACAGCACAGCACAACGAAATTCAACCTCTGCGTTTCACCCATACACACACGTGCAGCAGGGGACAGCTATTGAAAGCACCCGAGGAGCAGTGACGGGGGCGGCCCCTTGCCCAAGGGTACCTCAGTGCAACCTACTGGTGAGGGAATTGAACCCACAATCTTCTGATTCGGGGCAACTCCCTAACCACTAGGCCACCGGCAGTGGCCTCTTTTACAAGGCCAATAAACAATTCTACAGTGTGGAAATTGAAATGTTCCTGAAACCATTCCTGAACAAATTGTTTGAAATAAGTTGTGAACTTAACTCAGATCTCATCTGATCAAGGATCTGTGAGATGTTCTGGACAAACAAGCTCAAGTAATGGCCCCACTTCCAGTTTAGGTTCCATGCCTCGATATGAGCCGTCTTTAATTTTATGGTGGATTGATGAAATTTCTGTGAAAGTTTGAGGTTAAAATGTGAGTAACATGGTAAAAACATTTTCCCAAACCAAAGAACATTTGGTGTCAGAAAACTGATTAAGCGTAATGACCAATAGTCAAGTACCTTATGGTCTTGTGGGGGATTTTGGGGGTACTTAAAGGTCCATTAGAATGTAGTACTTTGTATTTGTCTTTGTACAAAAATACTTTTTACTTTAATTTGCACTGTATTGGCATTGAGCAACATTGCACAAAACAGTGGATTTTGCTCATCTTTTCACACTCATCAGAATTCTAGAGATTTTGTGAAACTGATTTTTATTTTAGCACTTCCACTTCACAATTAATATTAAGCTGTAGTTAGTAGGATAATGTAGCAGTTCACGTGGGTCTTTTTTAGAAATTAAACACAAACTCTGACATCTTAAATATTAGATTTGAGGCCAAGAGAATGCACAATATGAAATTTAAATGGTGAAGTATTTAAACACTTTAACTACATTTTTGTTATTATTAAATGTTTTATGTTGTTTATACTGATATTTGTATATTTTGTATTATTATATTTATTATATTTTATAATACTATTGTATTATTATTACTCATTAACAACAACAATAATAATAAACCTTTACATTTCATTGTCTACAATTTGCAACGTTTAATGGAAAAGCAATGCCATCACAACCAGTTGCCCACAGGTAATGTTCTCTGAGTTAAGTGCCATAGCAGCCAGTCCGGAGCCTCCTTAATCACATGGCTGCATCTGGCACTTAAGAGTTCTCCTGAGAGCTAGATAATATACTGCCCAGCCAGTAGAAGTGGAAAAAGGTGGAGGGCTGCAAGAGCTTTTGGAAAATAAAACACGTCCTGGCTTCAAGCTTTCTAAACTGCCAACATCTTTTACAATGTCTGTTCCTATATTTGGAGGAAAACAAGATTTTACAAACAAAACAGCTGATAAACAGGATTAGAGAAGCCACACCATGGATGTTAATCTATGCAGATAGATAGATTTGTGAAAATAAATAATTTTTATTCCAGATAACAATCAAGGGGAAGCTGCAAAGCTCCTTTTTACAGCCACCATACTTCAACCCAGCACTACAGTGTACTATAATAATTGCCTCCCCCTAATATTATGCACATAAATCTAATGTCAGACCAAGTCTACATAATGATAAAGCATGCCATTGCTTTCATCCATCTCACATTTAATTAAGAAAATCAATAATGGAGGAATACCAAGAGACATTCCCTTCGCTCTTCTAATCATTTATTTAGAATATCAGTCGTAAGGTAATGCTGTAAAATGTGTGCATTTTTTCTACTCCACTGTAATAATGTTAAAACATGCTGGCCCAAAAACAGTTGGCCCAGCTTGCAGGGTTCGGGCACTACTACTCGGGACTACTGTTCGGTCTCCAAAGACATTTATAAAAAGTAAATAAATAAAAAAAGAGCCTTCGTCATTTAGTTAATGCGTAACTCTGATTTTACAAGCACAAAGGAGCAGGCCATATTCTAATATGAATGCAGAGAACAAAGCAGCCTGGCATGGCTCTGTTAAATAAATCAGGGAGATAGGATCCTTTTCCACAAAACCAATTTAAGAAGTCAGCTCGGTCCAATGAAACTTGATGGAAGTGAATAGAGGGAGAGAAGTAGGGAGAGATTTTCACCACACCTCACTTTAACAATGTTTGTCCTCAGAAGAAAATTACCAGGTGAAGACAAATAGCTCACACTTGGCACCTGAGATTTTACACTACTGTGCTGATTGAAAAGACATAACCAGATTTTCAGCAAAAATGTTGGTTTGAGTAAGAAAATGCAGATTTATTGCATTAGTCTATTAGTCTATTACAGATATAAGATTTATGCATTAGTCTAGACAGATACGGAAACAAAAGCACGAAACAGTCCATTTTAATGATTATTTTGATTTTTAGTTTTAATTTTTCCAACTTTTCTCCAGTAGTCTAGCTATCATATTTCATGTTCAACTACTTCTTGAGTTAAGTATAACAACAGGGAAGCCAATAAAAAAAAAAAAGAACTCCCAAAGGCAATGTGACAAAATAAATAAATACACAATATATGGAGAATTAAAATAATACTAAAATAATAATATAATACAGAATTAAAATAAAGGAAATAGGAACACCATGGCCTCCTTAAGGCATGAGTAAAAAGAAACAACATTAATGATAAAAGTATTTAAAGCTGCTTAAAATGTGTACAGACAGGGTACGATAACCATGTGTACGGCATTTCCATAATTCCAAGACGCTATACGCCTTGATATTCAGAGCAAACAAATATGCAAATCAGTCAAATCAGAAGACACTTACAGAAATATTTAATATTCATAAAGGGCTTGGGTTTTAACGACCAAAACATATTGACATGCAAAGCCTCAGAGATGGTGTTTAACATTTAGGTAGACTACTTGATGATTAGAACATGCTGTTCCCCAAAAGCAAAGGCCATTAACATTGGATTGCAACGATCACTTGTGTGACTGAAGCTAAAATGATCTAAATGTATCATTGAAAACTTCCTCTAAACAGGGAACTTTGATGCAGCAAAAATTGATGCTATTTAATATGATCAAAATATTTTAAACAGCTACCTTCTTAGACAATAATAATTCTGCTTTTCTTATTATGCGCTTTGTTTTAATTGGAAGCAGGCAAGAGATTTTTGCTTAAAACACACTTATAATATAAATATATAAAACTTATAATTTGGGTTTAAATGACCGGAGGTGTAATTTAGCAAACTAAATAAAATAAGTGCACTCACGCTGTATTTAAACGCTGCTGCTACACCTGTATCAAAATGTCAGATTCTGCATGACTCATTGTGGAAAACAGCCAGTCACGTTTAACTTTTGATGGAGCACTTTAACTGATTAATGTTATTTAAATTTGTACTTGATTTTACATTTATAAAATTTAAATGCCAGTTTGGCCCATTAAAAAGCACAAAATGTTATTCCTGCTTAATAGAAAGTAATGAAGATGTGCTTGAGGGTGTTGTGTGTTCATTTAACACATACAGAGGGAGCTTTGGAGAAAAATTATACTGACAAATTCAAATCAGCCACCCTTAAGAGTTTAAATAATGTACATTTTAAACATATCGTTATATCACCAACAAAAAATTATATAAAAACTAGGTTGTAGCTACTACCGATCACAATCTTAATATTTTTAACCTAAACCATCTGTTCTAGTGCACCATTGACATCATCCCATCTTTAAGTAGTACCCATGCTGCTTAGCAAGAAGACTGAGGGAACTTTTGGAATACCAGGCACGTAGGAGGAACAGCTGCAGGGAGGCACAGGTCAAGGAGGTAAGAGAGAGAGAGAGAGACAAGCAGACAGACAAATTGTCAGATAGAGGCAGTAATTGTTTTCTTTAAGCTTTTTCCTATGTTAACCCCACAGAGGTCAAGTGAATTTGGCCTTTTCACAGGTACCGATGCAAAGTCAGCCCAGAGAGCCTCTATTATAAACAAGACTCACTGTAGGAACTGCAATCAATATCAAAGAGAAATCCTGTAGAGTGTATTTTTAAAGAGCCTTGTTAAGAAGTATGCATCAATACTGTTCTTCCCATGGGACTAATAGCATGGATTTATTCCATGACATAAAACAAAGGAACTAAACATTTCTAACATTTTAATAGTATCCCTTCAGGAGGCACTTGGCATATAGAAAACATGACTGAAGTAGCATTTCTGATAATGTGGTTATGAAAAGTGTACTTCTTGCTAAAAATATGTCTATATATTGTTTATATCTGCAGGGCAGTAAAAACCATACAAAAATAATTCTTGGCTTAATTGTACAGTTCTTCGAAGAATAAACATATGGGCCCTTTATGATACCTGGATATTGTTTGTATATTTTTAATCTACAGTGAGGTCCTAAATGCATTTTACAGTTTTACAGTTATCCATGCTACCGTCACTGATCTAAGGATCAACTAATTAACTAGCTTTCTCTGTGTTGAGTGAAGTGAAAGTGACTTTGTCATTGTGAAACATCTGCATCTGTATCTGCTTTTAACCCCTACACCAAGTGTGTAGCAATGAACAGCCATTTCCAGCACCTGGGGAGCAGTGATGGAGAAGGTACCTTGCTCAAGGGTACCTCAGAGCAACCAACTGATTTGGGATTTGAACCCGCATCCTTCCAATCCTGAGGCTTGGTCCCGAAACACTTGGCCCCCCATTAGGCCACTACTAGTTAAACTCCTGAAAAATGTGCAAAAAAGGAGGGTCTCCAGAACCAAGGTAGCTACACAACCGGTCCAAGTATGAGTGAGTATTGTATAATCCATGAACTAAATGAGCACTGCTAAGACAAATGTTGCAAAGTCAAGATGAATAGAAAAGGTGTTAGGCAAGTGCTACACCACGACCAAATTTGGGAACCATTACCATAGGTAATTCAGAACAGCATAAAAAAAAAAAACTCCCACATTCAGTTACCCCTCCATACACTCATACAATGCCCCACACCAGGTTGCTGAATCAAATAGCAGCTATTATGGCTGATCTGCCTTGTATTCCATTCCTGACATGGATTACAAATCGTGACCCTCTAAGTAATCACATAGGGGCTAAGCACAGATAGCAAAAATAAACCCACACTCAACAATAAGATCTGACATCAATTTAAGAACAAGCATAAGAATGAAATTATGCTGGTGATAAAAAAAAAACCAAAACCCTTAAACTGCAGCACTGTGGCCCTTCAGGACTTGAATTGGGCGTCCCTGCATTTAAGAAGGGCAGCGTCTCTCAGAGAAAATGGGGTGCATGTTTTGAAGTGGTCTGTGTCTGCAGCCAAAACCCCTTTTAGTATACAGGTTACAGGAAGTGTCCTTGAGCTTCCAATCAATCGCTCCCCTTTTTGATGGTGACATTCTGGTGTGTGTGTATATTTGTGTGTGTGTGTGTGTGTGTGTATTTCAGAGACGACAGAGAGAATGAGACAGAAAGAGTAAGAAAGAGAGAGAAAGAGAGAGAGAGAGAGAGACAGACAGACAGACAGACAGACAGACAGACAGAGAGAGAAAGAGAGAGAGAGTGTTCTGCATTACTTCACCCAAACACTGAGTTGTAGGTTGCTAGGCAGCAGGTGCCAAGGTGTTTCAATAAAGAATAACAAGGAACACACAGGCACTCACATCAGAAAGGAATTTCCTTATAGCTGTGTTTACATGTGCAGATGTGGCATGTGTATGTGTGTGTGTGTAGCCTGTTGCTTGAGAAAGTGATAAACCTCCCAAGCCAAACCTGTCAGCTGGAGCGAAACAGTGACACATGCTCAATCACACACCAATAGCGCTGAAACACCCACCCACCCATCCCCACACACACACACACACACACACACACACACACACACACACACACACACTCTGTCTGTCTGCGGTATTATACATCAGTGAAACACCATGCAGAAATACACACACAAGCACACACATACGGCGTGTGCAATCAAGGATCCATTTAGTCCAAGCGCCACTGACATTTCCATTTTCACATTCAATTTCAGCTGAAGAGAAAAACTGCTGCTTTGTTGTCACAGCCACTGGAAAATGTGCTATATGGACAAAATGGACAAAAATGCATGAGGCACAACATTAGATTCAAGAGTAAAGCCTGAGCATTCTGTAAGCTCCATTCAGCTCATAAGTTAAATAGACAGAAGTAAATAAGCATTCATATTAAATGGTTACACGCTCACAGACATGTTATCTAATGAAAGGCAATTCAAGTTTCTGAGAATACAGAAACAGTGTTGAGTGTAATGTTCCCTGTCCTTGAAACAGATATCAGATACTTTGGTAGCAAGAAAAACAGTAGATTTGGGCGGTGTCTGTTTTTTTTTTACTTTATACTGTCCAGACATTTCAAAGTGGTATTCAGTATTTGTGTTCATACATTTCTCATGTTCTTCCAAAGGATGAGGTTGGGGTATGGGGTTGGGGGTATGGGATTGGGGGTGGTGGATGTTGGGCATGTGGGGGGTGCAAGTTCTATACATGTCGTACTCTCATGGCGCCTAGCTGTTCCTACTGTGCTGCCATAAAACTCTCAAAGACAAAAAAAAAAAAAACCCTAATGAAGTCAGAGCAGCATAGTCATGACACTTGGTCTGTCAGCCCTCATAAAAACACCTGTGTATGAGGTATAGCATTTAGTTTTCCAGACGTTTCAACATGTCATGAACACTTTTACATGATGGTAGGGCTGAACACCTCTGACCACTGAAAGTAAAAACACACTTATTTTCAATGAGAATGATCCCTTGTCAGGCAGCAAACAAAAACACATCCCAAATATGGTACAAAGGTAATATATAAATATCTAAAATATAACATAAGCATGCATCAGCCAGTGAAAAGTGGTCTGGGGGTGGGGTCTCAATCATTCATGCTGATGTTAAGTAAGATGGATGAGAAACAAATCAATATTGTCAGCGCTCATTCACGGATGTACAATCTTACCTCATGTTGTTTTTTTGATGCATCAGCAGTTTGTTTAAAGGAGTTTACAAAGCATCTCTGCTTACAATGGATTTCCACCTGTGTGCAGTTTGACTTGTGCTGCCCACCATGTGTTCCTTTGATTGATTAGTGAACACAACAAACTGTCACAGAACTGCTTGTGTGGTTTATCGACACAGCCTTCTGAATTCATGTCATCATTCTTTAGTTTGTAGAAACTCCCAGGCTGACCTCTTTTCTTTTCTATATTACTAGTGCTTTTGAAAGTAATTTTTATTGTACCCTGAAGGGAACAGAGGTGATGAGGACATGATGGGTAGGTATGGTGTCAAGGAAGGTCAGATGGTTGCAGATTTTACTAAAAGGATGGAAATGGCTGTAGTAAAGACTTATTTTACGAAGAGGGAGGAGCACAGGTTGACATGAGTGAAAGAAGATGCAAGAGTGAAAGAAGATGCATACAGGTGGATTATATCCTTTGTAAGAGGGTCAGTCTGAAGGAGACTGGCGACTGCAAAGTAGTGACAGGGGAAAGTGTAGCTAAACAGCATAGGGTGATGGTTTGTAGGATGACCTTGGAGATCAGGAAGAGGAGGAAAGTGAGGGCAGAGTGAGGATCAAATGATGGAAGCTGAAGAAAGAAGATTGCAAGGTGGAATTCAGTCAGGAGTTAAGTTGGGCACAGGGGGTTAGAGAGGAGTTAACAGATTGCTGGGCAACTACTGCAAAAGTGGAAAGGGAGGCAACTAGAAAGGTATATGTGACATCTAGAAAGAGGAAAGAGGACAAGAAAATCTGATAGTGGAACCCTGAAGATCAGGAGTGAGAGATGCAGAAAGCAGACAGGAGTACAAGGAGATGAAGCGCAGGACAAAGAAAATTGGGAAAGGCTAAATATGAGATATATGGTGAATTGTATGAGAGGTTTGAAAGAAAGGAGAAAAAAAAAGACCTATACCAATTGACTAGACAGAGAGAGAGTTGGGAAATATTTACAGCAGGTTATGGCAATAAAGGATAAAAATGGAAATGTACTCACAAGTGAGAAGAGTGTGATGAGCAGATGGAAAGAATACTTTGAAGGGCTGATTTATGAAGAGAATTAAAGAAAGAGAAGATTGGATGATGTGAGTACAGTAACTCAGGAAGTGCAGCAGACTGCAGGAAGTGCAGATGGCAGTGGTGTTTCTAATCAGATTGTTTAACAAAATCTTGGAAAGTGAGAGGATACCTGAGGTGTGGAGGAGAAGTGAACTGGTACAGATTGTCATGAATAAGGGCGATGCTCAGAGCTATAGTGACTATAGAGGGATAAAGTTGATTAGCCACAGCATGAAGTTATGGGAAAGAGTAGTGGAAGCAAGGTTAAGAAAAGAGGTGATGATTAGTGAGCAACAGTAAAGTTTTATGCTGAGAGAGAGCACAATAGTTGCAATATTTGCTGTGGGGTGATGGAGAAGTATAGAGAAGGTCAGAAGGCTTTCATTGTGCCTTTGTGGACTTGGAGAAATGACAGGGTGTCTACAGAGTTGTGGTTTGGTATGTGGAAGTCAGGTGTGGCAGAGAAGTATGTGAGAATAATACAAGATATGTATGAGGGCAGCGTGACAGTGGTGAGGTCTGCAGTAGGAGTGATGGGCGATTGCAATGGTAATGGACAGATTGACGGACAAGGTTAGACTGGTGTACCCAGGGACTATGGTGTTTGCTGATGCTATTGTGATTTGTAGCGAGTAGGGAGCAACTTAAGGAGAACCTAGAGAGGTGGAGATATGCTCTAAAGAGGAGAGGAATGAAAATGGGCAGGAGAAAGACAGAATACATGAGTGTGATTGAAAGGTGAGGAAAGTGGAGTGGTTAGGATCCAGAGGGCAGAAAAAAAACTTGGGATCAACAGTTCAGAGTTAGGGCATGTGTGGAAGAGAGGTGAAGAAGAGAGTGCAGGCAGGCTGGAACAGATGGAGAAGAGTGGCAGGAGTGATCTCTGACATATGAATACCAGCAAGAGTGAAAGGAAAGGTTTACAGAATGGCAATGAGTTGGTTTGGAGAGGTACAGAGGAAATATGAGGATTATATTGGTAGAAGGATGTTGAAGATGGAGTTGTTAGGAAAGAGGAAAAGATTAAGACCAAAGAGGAGGTTTATGGATGTTGTGAGAGAAGAGATGCAACAGCTGGTTTGAAGGAGGAAGATGCAGAGGACATGAAGAAATGGAGACTGTTGATATGCTGTGGTGACCCCTAAACAGGAGCAGTCAAAAGGAGTTTAAATGAAATTAATAATCATAGACTTACTTTTTTATATGATCTTATTTCAGTGTGCAGAAGTATAAGCTTGTTATTTATGCAGTGACCTTTTTTTATTTGAATGGAAATAGATTGCCATTCAAATGATCCAGTGACATCCAGGGACAGGTTTGAAACATTTTCTGTTTACTATAGGATGCTTCTGAGGCAATTCTTCTACTTGGCAATTCCATAAATTAAAGAGCAAAAATATTTTTTTTTTCTTTAGAGAAAACATTATGGAGTCATCTCCAGTATCTTTTTTCTAAATTGGTTTAAAATAGTTGCAACTGAAACTATGTTGAGGTTATGTTGATGCATTTCTATAGAACTCACAGTCACATAAATTCACAGAACACAAGAGACTGTATAGTAATAGGAGGTGAGGGGTAGCAAACTTTGAGTGAGAGAGAAAGAATACTGCTGTAGTTAAAGAGAAAAAGATCATTACATACACCTCCACAGGAATGAGGTCAATGAGGATCAGCTGTCATTACACTCATTCTCATTTTATAAGCCACTTGAGTACTCATTCATGCAGCTCAAAAAAGTCACAGAATCTGGGAAAACCCTTTCTGAACCATAAGTCTCAAACTCAAAAGCATGGTATCAATATGTTTTAAAGACTAATCAGAATCAGCACTTACATTAAAGTACTACAAGCAGTCCTACAAACGAGATTGTTTCAATATCTGCCCTGTAAATAAAATGTATAAAATCTACCTTATTCTTACCTTCTGCATTTTGGCTTTTCTGGCGTTCTGCACGAGCCTGCGCCCCAGCTTCTTGGCGTACCAGATGGAGGCGAGCATAGCAGATCTGAGCACGATCCTGCTGTATGAATTATGAGTAAACAGCCTAGTGCAGTCGCTAGCATCAGCAGCAGCCGACGCGAGAGCAAGAGAGAGAGAGAGAGAGAGAGAGAGAGAGAGAGAGAGAGAGAGAGAGAGAGAAGCACCTCACACTGCTCTCCCCTCAGTAATATCTCACACACACACTGCAGAAGTGGGACTGGAGGGCAAGATGCTATAAGCATCCAGAGAGTTCTCTCTCTCTCTCTCTCTCTCTCTCTCGCTCTCACACAGAGTCTTTCTGCTCTTCTTTCTTTTTGGTAGATTTATTTACATATTGCCAGTGGGAAGTCAAGACTAGCGTCTGTCTGATGCATTAAAACATGCTTTATTCCATCCCATCCAAACCACAAGGAACAAACACAAAGAAATCACTAGTACATGTTGCCTTATTCAAGCTCTTTTGGCATTTCTTTAAGAATGGCACACACTTTTAAAAAATGAATGCCAAGTGATGCCACTGAGGAACACATTGGATTCCAGATTTTTTATTTTATAAGCTATAAGAGTCTGTAAGAGTCTGGACAACTGTTGCAAAGCTTAAAATGCCTCCCTGTAAGAAAAGTTTCTATTGAAACTGTTTTATCCAGGCTGGACAAGCTTCTTATATTTAAATATCTGAATCAGACATATCATATCTATATCAGACCTTTTTTATTTATCACAAAATTGCCACCATGATAAAACTGCATTACAAAAACACTACCCTACCACATACCATACACATAGATGATAAATCCCTGAAATCCCTGAAAATGTAGATATTTTGGTAAATACTCTTTTACAAATTTGAATTTCTCATTAACTTGAATGTGATTTTTGCTATTGTTGTACGAAGCTTAATCAATCTAGACATAGTTGCTATTAGACCTGTCAGTTCACGCGATTTAAACAGGCTATACAACCAATTGGCTTATTGATCAGTTTGCAATTTGAATGATAGACAAAAAAAAAGTTTCTAATTGAAGCTTCTCCACAAAGTTATGATTCTCCTTAAGTGGAACTATTAGCAAACTGCTTTGTGTGCAGTAAAACGGCACCAAGCAAAGTAAAGCTAACACTAAAGTAATGCTACTTTAATGTTATATGTTGCAATGCTTTCAATATTCTTGCTTAAGCAAAGCTGGCCTAAGAAGTATTTAATACAATCTGGAGTGTATTTCTTTGATGCTAAGAAATAGACATTCTGCTGGTGAAAAGACTGGCAAAATTGTACAAACACTGGGAAGAAAAGGCTTTTACTGTAAAAACTAGTAATTATGTGCAGCTGTGGTAAATTTCACTAAATAGCTGGTTAAATGCAACATTAAAAGTGCTTTTCAAGACTGTAATAAATACAAAAAACTAACTGATTTACCAAAAATACATTTTATGATTCTTTTTCAGACTAATTGAACACCAATTTACACCAATTACCACTTCATACACCTACCTAGTATCTACACCCATGTCCATTTTTCCAGCACCCCCAACCTTATAGGTGCACTCGTGGTTGACAAATGCAAACTGAAACACTCTGAATGTGTTTCTGTGTATGGTTATGTTTATTAAATAATACCTGCCCACTGATAGTCCTGCGGTGGTCCTAACCTGATGAACTTAACATCTAGGAAGCTGCTATTTTCAGAGCGATAGGATTGTAATTAACATACAATTAGCTAAATATAAAATAAATCTATTGTTCAAAGAGTGGATCACTGCTTCATAATTCACTGAGAGTGTTAGCGTGTAATATAATTTCTGTGTGTCAGCAGAATAATTTACTGCAACAGTTCTGGGAGGACTTTCCCCAGCCATGCACTCACCCTACTTCATTGTCAACTAAATCACTACCATTACCCACATGCCAGAACACATAGACTTACTCAGTAGAAGAGACACAAAATACTATTCTTTTCTGAAGCAAGAACTAATAAAATAAAATTTTATTTGTTTACTTATTGTTTACTTATTCTTTTTATTTCTATATGAGTAAAGAATCTGGATCCATACTTCTTTTATCAGAATTTTTTCCCATCTTTTGGTTGTCTGTAGCTCTGGGTTTTGTTTATTGTAGCATTAAGCACTATATTTTAAGCTCTATATAGGTTTATACAAGGCCACAACAGCAGGTAGAATGGGAACACTGTGATCTGCCTAGGCTCAGAGCCTCTCGTACAAACGCAGATGAACTCGTGTTAAACAGAGATGTAACATATGACAGGTGGAGAGGCAGGAACATGATCCGGCTGGCTGAGGATTTACTAAAGCTCTCTTTCTCATAACAGTTTCACAGATATACACTCAGGTCATATAAATATAACCTCCCTCTCAGAACACAGAGTTATATGTATACATCTGCTTAGAAATAGAGTGCTGATTTGGGATCAACTCTTAACAATCTGTTGAGTCGCATTTATATGAAGGGGGGGTTACCAGTTTGCTCTCAAGTTATTTGGCACATGTGCAGATCATACAGCTTAAGATCATCATTTATTTAACTCTTATGGATTAAAACAGTTCCTTTATTTTTCAAAATGCAATGAAGATATGAGTATCATTACATTAGTAAAAATGCCCAATACTCAAACAGAAATTGATGCATCTGGACACATCAAGGGTAAACCAATTTATAGCAGATACAGCCAGCAGTTCATGTCAATAATTGATGAATAGATTAATGAGTGTTACAGAAATATACTCATAACAGATTGTCTTAATAAACAGCAATATGAGTATGGCATTGAAGCCCATTTCAGTAGGAAGCCACAAAAAACGTTATTTTTAATTGTAAGACAAAATATTATTTTTGGAAGAATTTTAGCAGTCAGATTTCCAGTAAATTAGAATCTGTCTTTGAGCATGAAATGATTAAGGTCATATATTTTTTTGAGTCATGCTTTTTTATTTCTGTATTTGAAAAGGTTGTGTACTGAACAAATCTTCTCTTTGCAAAATTGAAGTGGGTTATCTAACATACTGAAGAGCGTGAGTCAGCATTCTTTCCATGTTCGTTTCTGCCATGTTCCAGAAATTGAATACATTTTGGGATATCTAGCTACTGGAAAGATGATTGGAAACAAATTGAATAAAAGACAACAAATCCCCTAGCTAAAGCTGGTTAGCGTATCTGCTGTTGGCTCTGTGGGGCTCCTTGAGAGGCTTGGAGGACAAAGATGGATACATGACAACCTCATGTACATAACCAGCACAAAGCAGCCTAGTTTAAATTGAGCTGACTCACAGTGGGCTCCGGATCCATCCCAGCTGCCGATTGTAATAATGAGTGACCAAAGCCCCCACATTTAAAAAAAAAAAAAAAAAAACGACTGTATGCTGTGCTTGTTACAACTGCCAAGCTTCTGATGCTATATGGCATGGTTCTCTGAGATAAGCAAGCCTCTTAAAGACACTAATTTATTCACACATGCAGAGGATTAAAGGTGAATTCCATGAATAATTAATAATGCTCCATGTTGCTACATGTACATGCACCCAAGATGGAAATTTGGAAAATAAGGTGCATATAGGCATCTATATATCCTAATTGTTGCAGATATTCTGCATTAGCTTTCATTTTGTGCACCTGTTATCAGAAAAGAAAAGACGGCAGACCATTTCAACTGATGTTAATTAATGAGCTGCTCTAAAGGCTTCCTGCTGCCACCCCTCCACCTCTCTGGCTGTAGCCTGAGGGCACTTGCATTTGCATGCTCTATTCCTTTTGAATATCCACCACTTACGTTTGTCAGATATGCTTTGTTTTAAAAGACCCCATTAAGCACAACTCCTTTTTACACCAACAAGCTAAATTGGCATCTTTTTAGAACGTCTGTGCACCTTTAGTACCAGGCAAAAAGAAGGAACTGAATCCTGATGTGCTTTTGTAAGTATATATCAGTACCATCATTGCTTCTCCAACACTGAAAAACTGGGTGCAGAGTATGCTGTAACAGATGCTATAATGTTCTTTTATTATTTTGTCCTTTTAAACAAACTTCAAACAAAACTACATAATGTGATACATGGTGTGTCGTTCTGAATTTACAGTTTTCTACTTAATGCCAGATTCAGGACAGACTGACTAGAAACAATTTATGCTGGTTGAGATGGTGGGCAGTTAAGCAAGTTACCTACTAAGAACTTTTAGTACTTTTATTTAGTGCAAATAATAAACACTTGACTAGTGTAATGGAAAATTTACATTTACCAAATAAAAAAAAAATTAGATGCATACATATCAAATACAAAGAATGTACCAAATAATAAAAAATACATCAATATCAATAAAATCTGAAAGTTTCATTCGCCTGGTGGAGTTTCATTGTGTTGGACAAGATTTTTTACAACAGTTAAAGAGCAACTATAATCATCTAGTTAAAAAGTGATGTGAAAGTGAAAGTGACAACTTGTCATTGTGACTACATAGCACAACAGACAGTGAAACACAGCGAAATGAGGCCTCTGCATTTAACACATACACATGCGCAGCAGAAGGCAGCTATTGGATACAGTACCTTGCACAAGGGTACCTCAGGGCAACTTGACCTTCCAATCCTGGGGCCACTTGCACTTTAGCAATGTTTTCCTCATTTTTATTCCAACTAGCCAAGAGTACCTCTTTAACATCAAGTAATGATTGCAACTGTGCAAAAGAATACAGTAGAATCACTGCTACAGATCCAATGAAAATGTAGATCATGCTGAGAATGCCTAATGTATACGCATGTTAATGATCGCCGCACCATTAATCATTAAGTTTGCTATGCTGAGTCCAACAGTTTATCTAGAACAAATGGAGTGCAATATTGAACTCAGCTCCAGTGCTGTATTGATTTTCATGCACTGAGAGGCTCTGTGCGTAGGGTGAAATTTCCTCAACATGTCTGCGTAGGTATAATGACTGAGAAGGGCAGTAACCCACAGTGCAGTGCTGAGTTGCATCAGTTTATTAGGGCTGGAGGGTCCAGAGCATGATCACTCTGTGACCTGCAAACACTTCAGTGAGTCACGTACAGCTACTCCTCAACGTGTGTTTCATCAGTGTCATCTCATGGGAAAGAATTCACAGTCACTACTCATTACTGGAATGTATTAACAGAGTGGGCACTTCTAGAATACTAATATGATGGAGAGATGAATAGTGGGCTAAAAGACTTGCTCACAGTGCCCCTCTGGGACCATCTGGAGGATGTGGTTTCAGCTGAGTGCCATCTCAGAAACAAAATTTAGTCATCAAAAATGAGCTACACACACACAGACACACACATACACACAGGTTGCAAATGACTTCACATAACTAACCATGGTCCTACTCAACAACTGTCAGAAAAAACTACTGTTGTTCTATAAATATTGCCAAGAGTTGCAATAACTGCTCTTATAATTACAAATTGCTCTGGTTGTGTGACTGTAGTTAACAGCATGACAAAGCCACTTTTGTCTACAGCTGCATTTGAATTTGGATCAGGACTCTAAGATGTTTGTATATAATTACTACACAACTTACTGATCAATCTGAAGAACAAGCAAGTTTGCAATAAGTTTTGTTATGTCTAGAAAACTAAAAGCTGATGATATTAGACATTTGTCAGTATAAAGTAATGCTTCATTTATTTGACAGTCATTCTAATAATGTCTTTAAGTGAGTCTGATCAGGTTATCAGCCTTATGAATGAACTCAAAATGAACACATACCCCAGTGTTTCCTCTCTAGAAAAGGTATAGTCATTCCCTTTGAGGGTGATGTTAAAATTAACTGCATCAAATTGAAGGTGGCAGGTGCATGTTGGACAAGTGAGAACAATCATACACTATAAAACACTTTTTTTAAAAAAACCCAAAAAACCTCCCGCCTGCATGCAATGTGGGCTACTGGCATAATGCAGAGTGTCCGGAGCAGACTGATAAGGCCAGACTGGAAGGATTAGAAGTGCACTTACGTGGGGGGGGGCAAAGGGGGGATGGAGAGAGAGAGAGAGAATCAGATAGAAAGAAGAAGGGCACATTAGGCATATATCACACAGACACTACTGCTGTACCATGAGACTGGCTTTTGAAGTCATATTAAGAGAAGATTGCATGCAGCAGTATTACACTATAACAAAGCATATACACACACACACTGTCTTTGTTTCTGTTGAACCAAATCCTCCTAACTCTGTTTGTTTTGGGGTTTCTTTTACTTTTGTTTTCTTGCATAATTTGAAAACACCAGCTTTTCTATACACTTTTTTCCATTCCATGAACAGACCAACAGAATTAGTTTTAAATTACATTAAAGTTAAACAGGTTTTGTTATTGGGTTCTGTGACAGAGATGATATGCACACACTCTCTTCTCTCACGCAAACACTCTACATACACTACACTCCAAAAGGGATATAGATAGCAGCTAATGAAGCCATAACACCATTCACACGTCACAAACTTAGCGATATTAACCCATCATTGATTCCCCAAAAAAAACATTCACCTGCATCATGACCTTGACTTTTTCGATCAAGCACAAAAAACACATTCTCTTGGAGAGATATACACACACTCGGTGCTATATCACTTAGAGCACTGTGACTGAAGAACAATAAAGCAAGGGGATTAAGGCCGAAATGCAATTATTTCACTTTCAGTTTGATGATATAAATTAAACGCTAGAACATCACAGGATTAATGGTGTAAATTGTCAACTGTTAATTAGTCTTAATTCTAATGCAGGAACTTCTTTATTTAAATTATTCTATTAGGCCAAACATAATTAAAGCTAATGATGCTTTTCAATTGTTTCTAAAAATAATATTGCTAAGAATAATAATTTCTACAAGGCTGACTGGTTAGAAACACATGATAATACGCTCTTCCATTTTTGCACCTACAGATCAATAAAGACATTTCAAGATTTGCAATTTATTCTTCAGCTTCCTTGATTTCGTATGACAAACAGTGTTGATTGTGCTAAATTATTTTCCCTAGGCCTGGCCTTATGTTTTACTGCTTTTACTCAGGGTTAGGGTTAACAGTTTTCCAAATGAAAGACAAAACAGTAAAGCAAATCAGTGGTTTCTTCTAGGAGTTTAAGCAGCTTTGAGTATTGTAAATGCTGACGACACTTAGTAATTGCGTGGTGTTGGTGCATATGTATGATGGGATGAGGGCATATATGCATGTAAGAGAGAGACAATTTTGCACTTTTTACACTGAACTTCACATTTAGGTTCATATGCTAGTGTCAGACACAGGGGCAGAACAAGTTTTACCAGCACCCAAAAATAGTAAATGTGTGTGTGTGTGTGTTTGAGGTTATTGTAGGCAAAGGTAATTCCAAAACCATATAAGAGGTCTAACACTTGGAGGACAGAAGTGTACAAAGTTGTAGAACTGAGGCTGGGTTTCTATGTCAGATGAGGGTTATAAGAGTAGGCAAAACTGCTGTACATTAAATGACTCCTGAGATGCAGAAGGTGACAGCAGGAAGCAAACACATACAGAGTCTAGTTAAAGACCAGAGACAGCAGGGAGTCCACATCAAAGTGACCCCAGCCAGGATAATAGATGGTTGTAATGCCTTCAATTTACCTCTACTGTTAATACACCACAAAGTATGCATTAACTATACCTCATTTTCTCTCTCACACACAAAGGACAGAGCCACAAAGAAGAGCTTGCATTTACCCTCAAAAATATATTGTACATAAAAGCAAAAAACTGCCTTTCTATTAGTCTTCTGCAATGATGTATGAAGAGCCTAGCTGTGTGCATCCCACTTAAATATCTATAACAGGGAGCCACAGTATGGCAGAGAACAACAAATGGATTCTTCCAGGAAATCTCCCAGAAGCCACATATATTTACCTTCTAATGGTAAATCTATTTCTGCAGAGCTGCTGATGTGTATGCCATGAATGACAACAGATGGAGAGATCCTCCCCTTTTCATCTTCTTCATTCTCCCTCTGTCTCTGGTGGGTAATGTGCAACATATTCCATGGTGCAGATAAGGAGTTACAATAGAGGAGGCTAATGGAGCCCTCTCTGGTGATGAAACCCAAGCTGTTCTCTAGGTGTCTCTAGTCCTCTTTACAGCTCAAACTGAGTAACATGCTGAACACACATAATTTACCAGCCTTTTAGATCGCCCATTGAACAGACTGTGAACAGACTGTGTTTAGCCCCTCGAAATCCCAGGAAACACAGAGTGAAATATTAAACATATATCAAACAGCCCTCTGTCTAAAAGTCTTAGTTTGCTATAACGGCAAAAGCGATGTGTAGAGAAACAAATGAAACAAGATTAATAAACAACAATAATTTTAACTCGCTTGCAGTTTTGCTTGATAAGTAGATTTGATGAGAAGAGGTTGTTAAAGTAACAATATTTGTTTTCCTGTGTGCAGTTCAATTGTGATGTATTTCTTTATAGCAGTGTACAGTTACGTATTCACAAATCAGAAGATGCTTTTGAAGTTACCGGCACTACATTTGGACGGGAAAACAATTTTTTGTACAATGAGTAAAACACCCATTATATAGTCAGGGATGTAAACTGAGAAGAAAAAACAAAAACATTCACATGAATGCTGGCATATTTTTCAAACGAATAAACAAATGAATTAATTAACAAATGTCAGACAGATGAACTAGCTACCAAGCTCAGTGAGATTAACAAATCATTCAAGTTTGTTAGCTTTTACTTAATCCGTTTCTTTGACACAGACAGAATTATGAGAGCATGCATCATTTTGTCAAGGCTTTGTGTGTGCGAAACTAATAAATGAAAATAAATTAGAGACAAATTGTAAAACCTATAAGTGAAAAAGACACAGATAACATAAGGGGACTGCACCAATGTTGTTTAGCGTTATATATTTGGGCATTCATTACAAAACAGAAAAAAGAGTAGTGATGAGTATGTAGTTCAAGTCTCCAGGTGTTAGCAGAGATAAAATGAGTCAGGCACAAATCAGGGAAAAGGACAGTGGCACAGGTTTGAAGTAGATGAAATAAACGACCTGTGTTTCAAAAGCAGGAGAGAAGAGGAGAGGAGAAGATAGGTGAGGGTAGTTTTACCAGAATATGATAGTATAAATATTCACTTTTTTCCCCCAGATAAATCTGAAAGCAGTTTTCTTAGCTTGGTGCCACCAAGAAAGCATCTTTAAGAATGCTCTCCAAGGCCAGATAGATTTAGAAATGTTTTCAAATAGGAGTGTCTTTCATCCCAGCTCCTACAAATCTAAAAAAGAGAATGGGGTCATTTGAATGATGTTATCAGGGCTCCTTTCTAGATATAAGATATTAGCAGACTAAGCTCTATGTTCTATGAGTTGGGCCTCCATGGATCAGATTAGCCTGTCCAATACAGATGATTGATAGGTTGGTGGATCCGAAGGTCAACCCTTTCAACTTTTTTAGCTTCTCATGTTTATTAAACCATTCCTGAACCAGTCCTGTTACTCTGCAACAATTTTTAGGTAGGTGGTACATGTCAAAGGAACATCGACATGGAAGCCAGGAGAACATTATCCATATCATCACACTACCTTTCCTTTTCTCATAGGACTCCCTCTTGCAATCTCTCCCCTAGGTAAGCCAAATATACACATACACAATCAAGGCTTTCCATGCAAATAAGTGTGCCTTATTGCTACAAAATGTATTATTGTATTCACTCTGAGAGCCAGTTTATACAACAGCATATTTTGGTAAATAAGCAAAGGAATGGCAGTAATAAACAAGTTTTGCATACCAACTCAGAACTCTAAGTTCACATTAACTTAGCAATTTCTTCAAGACATGCTTTGTGTCTTTAAAGTGAAAAAAGTGAAAGTGACAACCCTTGTCATTGCGAGGTCACAGCACAGTACACGTGAACCACAACGAAACTGGACCTCTGCATTTAACCCATGCAAACACCATGCAGCAGTGAGCAGCGATTGAAAGCGCCCGGAGAGCAGTGACGGGCACAGTACCTTGTTCAAGGGTACCTCAGGGCAACCTACTGGTGAGGGAATCGAACCCACAATCTTCCGATGCGGGGGCAACTCCCTAACCACCAGGCCACCGCTGCCCCTGTCTTGTGCATGATTTAAAAAAAATCTTGAAAATAAGAACCGAAAAGAGGAACTGTCACAGAAAATAAATATCAGCACTTTCTCTTCGCCTTCTTTCCTCTAGAGAATGAAAAAGAAAGCTGAGTGCTCAGTCATATCAACACCTCCATCACCTTACCCTGACAGAACACTGCAACCCTGCCATACCTGCTCACACAAACTGCCTTTAGAGAGGCAGGGGAAAGACACATACTGTCATTAGAGATGCAGGAGGAGGACACACACATAACATGTTCAAGTTAACCACATTCTAACAACAAGGTAAGAGAGTGGTCTATGGGCTTTATTCAGATCTTTTCACCAAAACTCACCTATTACTGAGCACATGTTGTCAAAGACTAAATGCAGGGCTTTAAAAGGTGAGAACTAGTCAATATCCCATGTGAAACATGTGGCACAGGAATCAAGGGCACAGTTGGAATGACACATTTTAGTATTTATGCTCTTATAAACAATTGGAAATGACATACTACATGAGAATGTGTGCATGGTGTTCTTAAATTTAAATAGAAATGCATATGAAGTAGAGCAAGATATGGCGAAGCTGTGATGCACAAACCAAGATTACCAAGCACAATGCCAAGAGTGAGAGAGAGGTATAAAGTGCTACAGCTTTTGCCAACAGAGCAGTATTAACACATTCATTAGGGCGAAATACCATCTAAAACGTTGGGATAAGACAGAGTGGTATTTTTAATGCAGAACTAATCATCCAAAATCAGTGCCTGATCTCACTAAAGCTTTGTAAGCGATTGCAATCAAATCCTCAATGCAATGTTCCAAGATCCCATGTAAAGCCCTCACAGACGTTAAAGGGCTGCTACTGCAGCCAAGAGGAGTGAGATGCTCCTTGTTAACACACCTTTTCAGAAGAAATGCTGCATAAGCACAGACTTTTAGATGTAAAATGAAGTTTCCACTACAAAAGATGATTACATAAAAAATCTGCAATATGAACAAGCTAAGATATTTTCTCTTCACGATTAAGAAAGCACAAAGTCCTTTACTTTGTATTCATGGTGCATCACTTTGCCTACTTCTGTCGGCTGTGACCTTCTCAGCATCTGCTGTGTGATCACAGAGAGAGAAGGGGGGGGGGGCAAGAAAAAATGAAAGAGAAAGAAAATTATAAAATTAAACTAAAAGAAATGAAAGAAGCAAAAAGGCAAAGGAGAGTGATATAAAGAGAGGCAAAGAGAGAAAAGGCTCTAGAAATAGAGAAAAAGAAATATAAACAAATGAAAAACAGAAAAAAAGGACGGCAATGGAAAGAGGGGGAGAAATGAAAAGAATAAAAGAGATAAATACATGGAAAGGGACAGAAAAGAGAGATGAAGAAAGGCTGTTAAAAAGAGAAATGGAAAGACAAAGAGGTCTCTCTGTCGCTGTACTTCTCTTTGTCTTTAGAGATAAAGAGATTGACAGATGAATAGGAAAGAGAGGGAGATGAGAAAAATAAAGAGAAAGATAAAGAGAGAAAGGAACTGAAAAGAGAGATGGGGGAGGGTATATTATGATCTTTCCATTCATAATTCAGCCTAATTATTATTCTACTCTCGGTTGGATTCATGTGTGCTATTAATGCTAGTAATGGACAGTAATTCAGTAGTAACAAGGTCAGTAGTAACTGACAATAAATGTTGCTGTTTTTCTTGGAAATGTTTAGAGAATGATGCGGACGAAAGACAGGGCGCCTCTTCTCAAAAGACAGGATCAAAACCTCTGCTTTGCAGGAAGAATGGCTCTCTGCACACCCATGTGCATCCAATCCAAAAGACGTGGCACTGGTTAACACCATTTCTATGGCAACAGCCATCAATCTGTGAGTGGAATCTTTTCATACGTTTCTCACCTTAGCCCACTGCCGTTCTCTTTTCACTGCGACAGAGTTTGCTAAAGGAACCCACCTAGCAGTTGCAGAAGCGTGAAGAAGCCAGAACTGTTTGTGAAACAAATTTAGACTGTCCTTAGAAAAAAAAAATTTGAAAAAATGTGGCTTTTTCCCCCACTGATAATGACTTGAAACAAGGAATAAAATGTAGTGTTGGCTAGAAACGGACAATTGCTATAATGAACATATTTGTAGTCAGTTACAGTTCTTTCTATTATTACATATTTATTTCTATTTAAAAAAGACACAATTATTTGGAATTTTTTGCACTCACACAAAATATGCTAGGTAAAGACGAAAGCTTTTTAAAAATTAAAAATCTAAAACGTGTTGGCTTTTTCACAGGCCACATTTTATGTTAAATAAATTACTAATAGTGTCTTACAATGTGTTTTTTGGGGAAAAATGGGCAGAAGTGTGTGTTTTTATTTTTTCTTAAAAAATAATTATTTTTTATTTATACATTAAGTTATTTTTTATATATTATTATAGCATAATATTTGATCACATGCACATTCAACTGTATTAGAGTCAAAAAGACTTTATTATTTAAAATGTTCCGTCCTACTTTATTTGCAGGACTGTTTTTGCTTTCACATGACCCAAGAATTGCTCTTTCAGTCACATGCTGGGATTCCTTTCAGGGAGTCTTATAAAGGAGTAATGAGCTAAAAGTTACTGGAGACCTACAGGGCATGTTCAATAAGCTCAAGCTGCAGGGAAATACCGAACAGTTTCAGCTGTTCAAGAAATAAAATTTGTATGCTAATGGCACAAAAAAGGAACCCGCTCTACCTGGTTTAACATGGTGTAAAATAATAAGGCCTCAGTCTGCTTTAGCTAGATATAAACTTCCCTGCTCATCCCTAACAACCCAGAAGCATGCCTATGTATAGGGATAATATGGATTATAAAAAAAAAAGAAAGAAAAATAAAGCAAGAGCAAATACGGTTATTAAGTTATTACAACACTTCTCACATATGACTTTAAAGAACATTTGATGATAAATTGAATCTGTCTTTGTGCCCCACATGTAGCTGCTCAGCCAAGACATGTCTGTTTCTTTAGGTCTCCACTGAAGCTAAGAGGCAAAGTAGCAAAGTTAACTATGGAACATTCTAATCTACTCAGTTAATACTGCAAAAATTTAAATCATCCCTCATTTTTACCTTGTTGGGTTGTTAGATAATCCCAGTCTGACTTGCTTTTATGGTTCCCAACTGTATGCATAATTATTTATCTTTAAAAACGAACAGATAAAATGTAGTATACTAACACACTGCTAAAGCTGGTTGTATATTTTGTAGTTATCAATGTCATACTGTGTATACTGGAGATTACTGTACTCTTGCTTACTTGGCTACATTTGGGGAACTGTATATTTTCACCATCCATTTCAATTAGAGAGGTAGTGAGAATATAATTAAATGGTTCTAATAAACTTAATTGGTATTTTCATCACTGATAATCAAGAGCAAGATTATTATATCTCAAAAGAAAGCGTCTTCCGTTCTTCTCTTCAGAGGCTTGCCATCTGATTTTGAATTCCAGCCCACTTCTCATCACCCAGACAATCAGCAGATCACTGGATGCACACTGCTTTTGAACGTGGCTGCTGCAATTATTTCACCAGGGTGCAGAGATAACGAAACAATCACCATTAACCCTTAACCATGCATGTTCATGCATACACCCCCACCCCCAATCTGCCTCCAACACACACACACACACACACACACACACACACACACACACACACACACACACACACACACACACACACAGAAAGAATGAGGGCCCTCCAATCACTCTGACTCACCTGATAAAGATCATTCTCCCACTCCTGCTGTGCTTTCTAGCCATTAAGACACATTATTAGGCTCAAAATTCACAGTGCCTCACTGATGAAGGGCTGGCGGCTAATTTGACAGCACAGGCCACAACCTTATTTTGAACTTATATATTCTGAGGGAAAAAAGGTGACAGATGAATACTGGATGGGTCAGTATTGTCATGTGTAAACCCCTGCATCAGTGCTGCCCTGGCTATTGAGAGAGTTGCTTCATGGCGAAGTGAAGAGACCAAAATATCCTGCTTGATGGCACTTATGGCCTAACAGTAACTGAGGGAGAATATAACAAAAACAACTGAAGCAAAATCTTCTCACAAACTCTTTAAAAAAGTAGCAGCAGAGTTCTCTCTCTTTTGATGCCACAAGCAGGAGAGGCTGGCAATTAGGGGCACAAAAAGTCAATAGAGATTTAATCGAGAGTTTGAGTGTACAGCAGTGGAATGAACTAAGGTCTTGTCAATTCTAACTGCAGTGTACGTGAATGGTGCATATTTTAGACTTTCATAATTTGGTGCATCAATAAATCTGAAAGAAGTAAGAATAATATAAAATAATATGGGCTGAGGTGATTAGACTCGGCTGGGGCAGGCCAGGTTAAGCTAGGGCAGGGCAGGGCAGGGCAATAACAAAGGAAAGGAAAGGAAAGGAATGGAATATAATAGAGAGTAAAGTAAAAGCTAAAATACAATACAGGATTTAATAGGAAAGATGAAATAAGAATAATAAAGGAAAGCATGATGGGATAACACAGCACACAGCCAATGAGTAAAAAAAAAAAAAAAGCAAAAGCATCTTCATGAGAAAGATGAACAGCCAACAGGCCTGTGCTTGCGCGCACACACACACACACACACACACGCAGACATGCACACACACGCACGCTAACAGAGTACAACGATTATCCATTAATTTAAAACATCTGTCAAATATTGTATAGAGCTATGTACTTCACAAGACCCCTGAAAGTATGATTTGCTATCTTGCATCAAGGCAGCAGATAAATCTTGTGGCAAATCAATAAGCAAAAAGTATTCCTATCACTATACAACAATGATTACAGGGACATACAATACCATACTTAAAAACAACCTGAAGAAATTTTCTAATCCCATACAAAATATTACCCATTGTATTTTAACACTTTTAACAAATAAAGTTTAAGACAACATTTAAGGCAGGAAGGCAAAAGAAACAGTAAGGACATAAATACACCAAAAACATTGTGCCAAGTAACAAACATCAGCAATATCATAAATACATTTTAAAAAAGAAAGAAAACATTACATTATGATAAGGCTTCATTACTTTTAACCAAAGTCTGAAAAGTAGAAAATGTTGCAAAACATCAATGAACTTCTTCAAAGGGATTTTAAGGGTTCCCAAGGGGATTTCATACAGATTGCTACCAAAGACCCTCTGAAGAATTCCATGCAGATGGGACCACAACACCCGAATGATAACACAAGCACATTATGAAATGTTTTTCTGGAGCCATAAGCAACAAAAAATTTACACAAAAATGAAAAGACATTCAAAATAAAATGGTGAACTTGCCAGGTAGTTTGCTGCGGTCACCCCCGGGTATGTTAGATCAAACCGGGTAACCAGCGCAGGCTGCAGGTGAGAAAAAAAAAAAAAAAAAAAGACAAGATCACTAGCAAGTAGAACCGGCTAAGGAGGAGGGGAGAGAGGGATGAGAATGCAGTCGTACTGCATGAGCCACGGCAAAGGAAGAGAGCAAGAGAGAGAGAGAGGATTCAGGATTCAGATGAATGGGTGAATGAATTATTCTCTATAAGTGTCTGCAAAGTCTATTTAACTATCTGCATAAGCTATTTAGTACCCTAAAAGTGTCTAATAACATGCGTTTAGGTAAAAAATATACAACTGATAGTGTTCACCACTTATCTTAAGCCTTAGACACACGGAATAGCTATGAAGATCTTAACAAACCAGGAAGGTACCATATTTCTGATATCTGAAGCTCCATAGCTGCTGATCATGTGGGATCATGCACATTGAACACAATAATGGAAATAGAAGAAACAAAGAGTTAGAAGCTGGTGCTATTGCTGTTTGTTACTGACTACATACAAGAAACAAAAAAAGCATTTGGCTAAGGTTCTGGGTGTGGAGATATGTGTTGTCATCAATAAGATCCAAAGCTATTAGGTTAAATTTTAGAACATGTAAGATAAAACAGCTGGACAGCTTTTGTATTATTTAACTTCCTTTCCAACCCCCTGCTAGGTAGGACTTTTAGGAGATAACAGACAAGCATGTGTTTCTTCTGAAACTGGCAAAGTCAGCCACCATATATTTTCTAAATACCACATCATTATTAGAAATCTCAATGGAAATATTTCAATAGAAATATTAGAAATGTGTCAGTTAAAATATGCCTTCACTGGTTAGCAATTCATTGAGTGACGGGAGAAAGTGTGGCATATCCTACCTACCCAGAGTGAGCCAATGGTTTGTGACCATCTATTTATTTCTCAGCTACTCCAAATCTTAAAGGCCAGGTGACAATCTGTTGACAGTCAGTCAGTCAGTCAGGTTGCAGCGCATTTTATTTATTTATTTATTTATTTATTTATTTATAATTCTAATCATTATTGAAATTGAAATTAAACTGCCCACTGAAATAACAAAATAAACTGCCTTTCATGTAGGTCTTAAATGAAAAAAAAAGTTTCTTTTCAGCTGAGTAATGGGGTCTCTTCATATCAGATGAAATTAATATTCCTGTTAACAACAGAAAACCAAGTAAACAAATAAATAATTGGTATTCATTTACTACCCTGAAACAAAACCAGAAAATAAATGCTTTTTTGAAGTTTGAATGACAGAAGATCAATACAGAAACACACTAACATGGTTCCCAGATGCCTAAGACCTGTGTTTTATGTGTTTTCAAGTTTTACAAAAGTGGAGTATTTGAGCAAAGGTGCTGTGGAATTTAACTATCGATGCATGTGAAGCATTACTTTTAAATTACATATTTTTACAACTCTTCTAAGCAATCAAAACATTTACGCTATAAAGAAAATGCAGAGAATTTTCCACAGATGGAATGTCACATTCTTACAAACCTCGAGGAGAGAGAAAGTGTGAAAATGACCATACAACAGCTTCTAGTTGTAACCTTGGACTATGTATTCATATTTTAGGTGATGTGTATTTGTATAATGAGGGAGGGTGTGGTCTAAGGAGCTCGACACCCTATATTAAGGTGTGCATAATTATTAGGCAGCTGCTTCTTTCCTCAGGCAAAATGGGCCAAAAAAGCTCAGGTGATATAACTGGCTCTGAAAAGTCAGAAATTGTAAAATGTCTGTCAGAGGGATGCAGTGTTCTTGATATTGCACCGATATTAGTGTCTGATCACAGAACCACCAAACACTTGTAAATTGTTGTAAATAGTCTACAGGGGTTGCAAAAAGGAAAAAAGACACATACTTAGTGTGAAAGATTTGACAAGAATCAAACGTGAAGCTACCAGAAAGTCATTATCCTGCAGTGCTGTCATATTGCAGATCTGCAACCTACATGGAGTGTCCAGAGGTTCATGGTGTTCAGTGCTCAAAGACATGGCCAAGGTAAGTGAGGCTGAAATCTGACCACCACTGAACAAGACACACAAGGTGAAATATCAAGACTGAGCCAAAAAATCTAAAGACAGATTTTTCAAATGTTTTATGGACTGATGAGATGAGTGACTCTTGACAGGCCAGATGGATGGGTCCATGGCTGGATCAGTAACGGTCACAGAGCTCCACCTCAACTCAGATGCAAGTAAGGTAGAGGTGGGGTGCTGGTATGGGTTGGTATTATTAGAAATGAGCTAGTTGGACCTTTTTGAGTTGAAGATCTGAAGATCAAAATCAACTCCCAAACCTGCAGTCAAATTTTTTAATACACTTTCTTCAAGCAGTGCTACAAGAAAAAGTATTTTAAGAAGACCATGATTTTTATGCAGGAAAATGTATCGCATGTATCGAAGTACTCCACTGTATGGCAAACCAGTAAAGGCCTTAAAGATGAAAGAATAATGACATGGCCCCTTCATCACCTGACCTAAACCCTATTGAGAAAAAGAAAAGAGTCCTTTTTAAATGGTAGATTTTCAGGGGTATTAACATTTTGGATTTAATGATAGTACTGGATTTGTATTAAAATTAATCCTCAGAATACTCACTTGCATAATAATTGTGCACACAGTGTATAAACATGACATGAAATAAATGTATGGTACACTCTAGCAATATACAGAATGGGCAACAATTTGTAAAAAAGGTAATGGTTTCCTCATGTGCTTCCTTTAAAAGGATGTATAGATGACTTTTGTATTAAATTTAAGGATAGGAACTCAGGTCCCTGTAAAAGAACCTCACCTAGCTGGTTACATAATGCAAATTATTTTATGTTTTGTTTAGTATTAAAAGCTTAATTTTTAACAGTGATGTCAAGATCTGAAAATTACAACGTTGTACTGTTTTATCAGACTATTTTCTGCAGTCAACTAAATCAGACAGTACAGTGATGCAGCATCTGGTTTGGTTATAAAGAATTTAAATATAATTTGTCTGAACATGCAAAGAAAATATTTCTCAGCATAATGGAAGGGGCAAATGTGAAAGTCTAATTACCTACTGCAGTAAGCAGGCCTACGTTAGCATGCCTTAATAAAGAAACATGCTAGGCCCACAAAAAATCTACATTATGAATATTTCACTAGTATACCTAAAAAACTGCAATCCAACAAGAAAAAAGAAACTTGATCTGTAGCTCTGCTGGAAGAGCTTAAAAAAAAAACAAAAAAAAAAAAAACAGGTTTTCAGTGCATAGCTTAATGACAGATGATTACACAGAGGTACATCTCTAAGACTGGGGCAGCATCACTAAGCTAAAATGGCTGCTCTCATCATAAAATGATTGAATGAGCTGAGGTTTTAAGAATCTTAAGTATAGTCATAAAAGGTGTAGATGATGAGAGAGCAGGGTACGAAGTGAAACTTTAAACTTGGCACGATTGAAGTCAAGGACTAACACAGCCCCGCCAGCCTTCCCGCTCTCCAAAATAATACCCTTTTAATTAAGTCTCAATGTTTAATGGCTCTAATTTATTGTAAGTAATTCCGAGATGTTCCTGTTTGGTCTTTGCATAGATGTTCTAGGTAACATACAGTACTGTGCAAAAGTTTTAGGCAGGTGAAAAAATGCTGTAAACAAAGAATGCTTTCAGAAATATAAATAATGATTGTTAATTTGACCAAACAGGTGCTGATGATCATCAATGTCACACGGAGGTTGAAACACAGTCATGTTTGGAACAACCTACCAGCAGAGTTCCTTCAAAAACTGTGTGCAAGTGTACCTAGAAGAATTGATGCTGTTTTGAAGGCAAAGGGTGGTCACACCAAATATTGATTTGATTTAGATTTCTCTTTTGTTCATTCACTGCATTTTGTTGATTGATGAAAATAAATGATTAACACTTCCATTTCTGAAAGCATTCTTTGTTTACAGCATTTTTTCACACCTGCCTAAAACTTTTCACAGTACTGTAGCTATAGGTGAGTAATTCTGTATAGTTCCCTAAAAGCATATCTGTGGTGAGTATGGTGAGATATTTTCTTTACAGTGCAGTCTAGAACAGGGACCATTTCTCCAGCAGGGATAATAGAAGAGTCTAGCCATGGAATAGCCAGAGTTCGTATAAAAGGGCAAAAACTACTCTATGGCTTTCCTTTTTACAGTATGAAATTTAACAGCTAGTCTTTCCTGAAAACCATTCAGGAATTAACTTTTCAAACAGACTACACGTTTCATTTATTGTTATAAGTGACCTTTTACACACTCTTTCTAAACTACAGTCAACTATAAGTAGAACAGTATATCGATACATGCATTTGTACTTCTGCTGTTTTTATATATACTTAGAAGGCAACTAAGAATTGGTATCCCTGTCTTCTCCTTAATATTAACAAATACAAAGGCATGTTCAAATTCAAGTTTAAATCTCAACAGGTTATGAGGACATACTTTTCTTAGCCTGTGGACTGATCGCCATCTAGTGTTGGCAATTTACATTGCAACAAGTAAATTCGTAGAAATAGCTATTTACCACCAGCTGTTCACACACAGACTAGCCAAATGAACCGCATTTAGACTTGCATTGCTGCCTAAAGCTCTAAACCCCCATGTTTCGGACTGAATGACATGGCTGCAGAGATGTAGGTGGCATCTCCAGCTGCTGTGCTCCATCTGCAGGCCACTGCAGGCACCATCTGCAAGGCCATGTGTTCTCTGAAAGCACAGAGGCGTGACATGACATGCCTAGTATTACATGTCGAGCACACTGCAGCAAATCGTTTACTTATTTACTTACTATGTAACATTAGAATACCTACAGATAAACATCACAGATGACAGGAGGAACAACGCATGGTTCTGAAATAACATCAAAGGAGAAAAAAAAAACTTTGGAATGGACAAAAGAGATCCAGCTGTGACATTAAATATACTATAAAAATTAATACAATGTTTTTATCATCCTGTACTGTACTATATATAATTAAACTAGTGTTTAAGTACTATCAATATCACAAATCTTCCATAAAGCATATAAATACTGACATAGTTTATTAAAGTCCTGATAAATACTTTCATATTGTCCAGCTCTAGTTTGTTGTGATTGTCAGTCTAAAAAAATATCACACAAAGGACTAAAAAGAAAAGTAAACTCACTCAATCACCTATGTTACCCTGAGAAACGTTAAATAAGAACCATTTTTGTAAATTATGTGTTAACTTGAAGAACCTTGATATCAACACCAATTCAGCTTATTAAATGATACAAATAAAGCCCAAGAACCATTTAGGAACCTATATATATAAATATATATATATAAAAAATAACAACAAATGTTCTTACGGCTCAGAAAAATAGAAATGTTTAAACGGTACTTTATGTGGCACTGATGCTTCTTTCACTGAGCCTGACTCCCTTCATGATGACATTTGCATGAAAGTGTTTGAGGTAGGATACGAATGAAATAGCTGAGGAGAGCAGAGCGAGACAAAAGGAGCGGTAAAATGTGAGTTTAGACAAAGTAAGAAACAAAGAGGAAAGACAAGAAAAAGAAAAAGAAGCCATGGCAGCAATCTCTCATGGCATGGCTGGACGTAAAGAAACTGACCTTGAGCGGTGAGATGTGTGAATGGGAGACGTAACCATGCACGTTCTCAATCTCCGAGAGGTTCTTCTCCGATACATGCACCAGTTCAGGCGCTCGCACTTCATTGGTCAGCCTAGGAAACCCATGGTCAGGAGGTGGAGAATCATCATCCTGATAGCGGTACTTTGACCAGAAGGAAAAAGAGGAGGAGAATGAAGGACAAGGGGAAGAGGGGGTGGGCAAGAAGGAGGAAAAAACAGACAGGCCAATCAGAATTATGCAGAGAGGCATCAAAAAGTGCTGATCACACCAAGTGTCCCCCATGATGTGTAAGCTACCACGTGGGCCTGGATGTGCATGAAAGTAGCAGCTTGGACATCTTTGTATTTCACATACAACTTCTGAACTGAACACATGGCACTGAAACGGAAAAGGATGTGACGGGCAAGGCATACAAGCAAAAATGATAGTAAGCCACAGCTAAAACGTCAGACATTGCAATGCGCAACATGAACAAAGCAGAAATGTCTGTGTGGGTAAGCGCATCAGTGCTGTTGAAAGGAAACCTATCTCTCTGAATCTTTAATGAAGTAAATTGCTTTTCAATTTTCACAAAGTTAAACTTATTCAGCAACTTCGTGAAACAATGTGTGATTGATTTTTAGAGTGAGTAATGAAGGTATCTAGGAGTGCTGAAGGTTTGCTTTTCAAAATTTCAGGCAATACATTTACTAGGAAACATTCACAATATGAAGAGCAGCTGCTGTTTTTAAATGTTGTCAAATAAAGAGATGGAAAAACAACTTGACAACTTTCACATGATATCATTAAATGTGATAGGCAGAGCAAGTGCAGTCATTCATTATGCACACCGACTTCCGCCGAGACAGGGAGGCCCTTTTGCTTCTCCTTCTTCCCCCAAAATATTCAGACATGTGGTTCAGCACAATTGTTGTTAAGAGTTATGAGAGCATCCTTAGTGTCAGTCATGCTTGTATTGTTCCAAAAAAAAATTATGCATTAAGCAACAAAAAAGGGAGCGGTATGTATGATTCTCTTAAGCCTAGTTGAAAGATGGACTTTTCAAGAGCAATGGGGCCGCCGACTATCTCACCCAGGGCGAGCTCATCAGGGCAGGGTTTGGATTCATACAGGCCGGAGAGTGGGACTGCTGTTGGTTGCCCTGAACCGCCGGCGGCCTGTTCTGTAAATACAAACATAAATACACACAGAGGAGCCCAAGAATGAATTCCAACCAGAGTCAGTTGTATATAAAACTTATTTAAAAAAATAATAATAAGAACCAGACAGACATCAGGCAACCACACGGGAAGAAGCCTCAAATTGTGATCAACTAGAAATCAAGCCACACAGACAAACACTCATTCTAAACAGTCCTGCCTGCCTGCCCACAGAGAAACACTCAGAAATAACACTTAGCCCTTTACTCTAAGCCCCAAAAAGTAAACATGGAAATTATTAAAAAACTAAAGGCTAATAAAGACAAACTAACACATTATAATAACTTATTTAACTGTTTCTCATTATTAAGGCGTATTAAAACAATATGCCAAAAAAGACCAAACAAAAATCACTAGAAAGTATGACCTCGAGTCAGACTCAGCCTTTGTGAGGTGCAATATATTACAAAATTTTTTTTCAAAATGTGTTCATAATATAATGTGATAAAAAAATATGCTGTAGCAATGGAACTACCCAGTTTCTCATTTCCAATTACAACCATGGACGTGAGTTCATTCTTTCCATCTGCGTAATGAGTAAACTATATTTTATGGAAAAATATATGTATAAAGTGTTAACACAATGTTAATGTATTTGTATACATTAGAAATTTTTTAATATCATGGTTCAATGAAGGTTTGGGTCTTAATCAGGATGTGAGCAGCCCGCATCTACAAGTTTCTTTATATGGCAGAGACAGTTTTTGCCAAAAGCCCTAGGCCTCATACCACAGGAAAGCTTTGCTTAGATTGGTTCTTTGCATGCTGACAGTTTTATCAACCCATTCTAAAAAAAAAAGGTCTAATTCTGCATGCTGCTGGCCAGGGAGTGAGTAGGTATGGTGTGAGTAGGTATGGTGTGAGCCCCTCTGGCAGCAGCATGTAAGAGGCCGCATCACTACGCACAGCCTCACAGGTTTCAGGATCCCAACACAGGAGCAAATTTAGCAAAATGTTGCAAAACACCCATTAATTAAAAACAAGCTCAAGCACACAGCAAGTGTGGTTTCTTTCTAAAGATTTACATGTGACAGTATACCAATAAAGAAATAAGAAAAGCTGTCCTATTACGTATGGCTTTAATTTGAATTCATTTTTACAATTTAACACCTATCACTGAAACCTGCAAGTACAGAATGTAAATGTTAAATCAATCCAGTATTTAACAATGCACTGAAGACAGTACATTAACACAGTATAGCAAACAGAAACAATAACCATACTGCTGAAGACTGAGGAGACAGTGAGGACAGTGTAGACTGTATAAAGACGGAGGGATATGGCTTCTCTTCTCTATCACATTTGAAAGGAAAATGATGTCTGGACTCTGGGTTCAGCTGCCTTTGTCAAAAGAGGGACAAATGGGTGTGTTTTGTTAGTGCATGCCAGTGAAGACAAAACCAAAAAAAGTTTCATATTTAGCTCCAAAACATTAACAATGCCATGTATGGAGAACTTTGCAGAAAACGTTAATGCATAGGGCCACAACAATATTAAGGTGTTTAGCATTTTCCACAGTCGCAAAAACCGTATCATTACACAAAAATATGGTAAAATTACCAAATTATACTATTGTGTTTAAGTGAGGCAACAGTTCATCCAAGGGGGAGTGGGAGACTTCCTAAATGTAGTATATTTCAACAGTGCATAGTAAAGTATGGCTGACAGTGCCCTGGAGCACAGAAACATCCTGTTAACAGTTCTTGGGAAGAGCTTGTTTTCTTGCATCTCAAAGGATGACTAAATTTTAACTCGTTGAATCATCATCTTTTCTAATGACATGTTTAACAACTAGGAACATTTCCATAGAACAACCACATAATATCATGTGACATTCCAGTAAAAGTATAACTGCAACCTATGAGAGTTGATCTAATAGCTAACATAAGCCAGACATTGGAGTGTCAGGATCTGTCCTAAAGAACAACAGTTCAAACACAGTTTAGTGTACTGTAAGCATATCATGCAAAATTAAGCTTCGTTTTTGTATAAAAATTCCGACTGAACATTTGATCATTGAAAAAAATAACTTCAAAATATAAGACTTTGGAGAATAATCACATGCAACAGTCCAATATATATTAAATATTTTGTAAAATATTCTTATATTTTGTAATATTTTGTAAAATGTTCTTTGGAGAGTGTTGAAAAAAAAAGAAAAATAATAAAATCCAACCATGACATGAACATTAAAAGAAAAACTGTATTTTGTTTTAATGGTTACATTCATAGTTTTGCTCCAACCCTCTCACCACTGCTAGCAAGCAAAGGCAGATCAAGGAGAAATATAATTAAAGACTGTAAGACCTAATTCAAAGAACAGTAATAGGCAGAATAAGGACCTGCAATGTGGTGTTTTACACATGAACAGAACATTAGACTGCAATTATTATACGTGTGTGACGGCAGAGCTGAATGGGATGAATAGAAAGTAATTACTGGTGGAGGAGCAGAGTCTCTATGGGGTTTTCAATGAAAGGCAGTCTATGCACAGTCATCTCCCATATTTAAAGGCCCCTTTGTGATCCCCTCTTCTGAATAACACACTTTCATTGAGCTAAACCCAGTCTTTGCTCTCTGACTCTTTCAGTTCACCTAATAGGTGCATTATTAGCATGACCATATTTAGGTCATTTTTACCTAAACATTTTTGACACTTATGTAAGTTCACTTAGTGAAAAAGGATAAAGACATATGGAGGAAACTGCATCTGTATCAAGAAATTGTTTAAAATCACTAGCTATACTACTAATAATATAAGTCTGTACTAACTATACTGGCAGCTATTATATAAATAAAGGTAGAATTCTGTCAACGTCAAATCTTGCCACATTAACCATCATTAATGTTAAAAAAAAACTTGGTATATAAATTTAGCATCGTGCATTTTTTTCCAACAATGAAAATTTGCAAACTAAAAGCCAACTTTTACACAGGAAAAAGTACTTTCATTGTCAACACATCCAGCTGAGGCTGAATCAGCAGGTCATTTTCACACTCTCTCCTAAGGGCTCACTTGAAGCAAATTTGCTTGACCATTATGTTCTCACTTCCTACCAGATTTATAGTCATTCTTCTCAGAATTTTTCTAGCTACAATGATCAGCTGACCCTGAAAAGTACTAAAACAAAAATAATAAAATAACACAATAATAAAACACAACATTTGTTCCCACTTTATAACAACAACTTCATAGTTATACATTAAAATACATACACATCAGTGTTACTGGGGTCATACTCATGGTTACTGATGGATTACATTTAGCTATTATAATTACATATATGTATTTTCTTTTGTTTTTTAATTTCTGAAAAACAATCCAAATGGAGTGGTTTTACACCTTAAAAGAGGAAAAACATTTTTCAATATATAAGCTTTTAAACTTGCCATTTTCCAACCAGATAAAGAGTCAGCTGCAACCCTATAATACCTAAAGAGCTTTTAGTGGGTCTTGAGGATAAGAAGCTTGAAGTTTAAGGAGTTAAAGTTGTTGAGAAGTATAGAAGCAAGAAACGGGGAAAGTTCCACATTATCTCTAGAAGCATATTACTAGATTGTAGCGCTCCATAGGCAGGTAACAATGGATGATTTAAGCTTATTTGATCACTAGGTCTTAAATCCTAAATCCACCTGGGCTTAAAGTAGCAGTTCTGTCAAAAAATCTAATGTTTGTTACAATTAATGAATCTAATACTCAAAAATGAGGACACTGGAAATCATGTGATTCTGGTGGCTACCATTTGCATTTGTATTTTATTAAGCCATTCTTTAACTGCTACAATTTCTTATTTTACAAAATATTTCTTGTCATGTGAGCATGTCAGAAAAAATGCAAAGAGAGGGACTCATTGAGAAAAAGTTTGAAATTCAGAGAGCAGATACAGAGTAGGGTGGGAATTCTACTCTAACATGACTCACTGTTTTGTTTCTGTGCTACATATGTCACTATTTACAGTTTCCACGGACACAAATCCAGTCACACATGCAACAACACAGGCATACGACCAAACAGAAAAAGCAGAATGTAATATTCACCATACACAGCACATTTATCTGTGATGGTTCTTGGTTTTGGTCACAGCATGGTTAACACAGAACAGTTTCAATGCTAATAGATATGCAATAGATTACCAGAAATAAGTGACCATGTTTCTGATATTAATGGCCCAAACTATAAGCCTAGCTCTAATCCTGCATTGACGATAAAAAAACTACCACAGAACTGAAAAATGTTAAATGTAAATTAGTAGCTAAGGCTACTAATAAAAGCACAAGATCAGAGTACACCGTTCATCAACTCTTGAATGACCCAGAGTTATTCGGTAAAACACGCTGTTGAATGGCATGGAAAATCTGGAAAACAGAAGTCTGAGTACTATCTGACTGATTAGGTTAAAAGAGTGTATTGAAACATGTGTCCTTTTGCACTGAAATGATCCAAATGAATTAGAAATTGAGAGAGCGAACCACTCTTCTCAATCTCGTCCAACTATGGATAAGCCCCTATACTGGTTAAGAGATATATTATCTCGTAACATATTTCCCTTCAAATACAAGAGGGAAAGGTTCTCATAGCTGTGAAGGAACAAATGTGTAGAATGAATGTAACCTCTCCTTCTTCTCAGATATGACCCAGGATCTAGTTAAGCTTCTCTTCTCTGTTACAAAAACATTAAGCTCAACTTGCCTTTTCAACTTGGAAGGGAATGAACAAAAAGGTTCATCAATCAGCATGGAGAAGGTAGGCTGAAAAGCCTCTGCGTGGTACTTACACCAGAATAAATGTGGATCGTTTCACAGACCTTATACTTCTATGTCTACAGCACAAACAATCTGATGTAGAAAGGAACATGACCTAA
Source organism: Hepsetus odoe (assembly GCA_017165825.1). Classification (NCBI taxonomy): domain Eukaryota; kingdom Metazoa; phylum Chordata; class Actinopteri; order Characiformes; family Hepsetidae; genus Hepsetus; species Hepsetus odoe. Next base: position 14,963,690 of record CM029383.1, read on the forward strand.
AGAAAGATGAAGTGAAGACAATTAAAAGAGACTGCGCAGGGATTTTTTCTACCATGGGTAGAATTATAAGCATCAAAGCTATTATAAATTAAATACATCTAACTTTGTGTAATATATGCCTCACACAACAAATATCCATCCTTCTTTCATAAAGTTAACGGTACACAGAGAAATGCAGGAAGCATGGCAGAAGATTTAATTTTGAATCAGATTTTAGAAGGGTTGCTTGACACCAAAAGAAAGGTCATTGCTAGGACAGGAGGACAGTGGTTTGATTGATGCATGGTGACTGGTCAAGCAAAAAAAAAAAATCTAGAAAAAGATTCTACTCGTCTCTGTTCTCTGGTCCTACTCTAAAATACTCTATTCTACGTTTTACATAAAAAATAAATACAGATAAACTTGGACAAGGTAGATGGAGTTCAAACTCAACTATCTGATGTGAAAGCATTTGCAAAAGAGGTTCTCTCATCGTTTATTGAGATCAATGTGTGCAGTACAGACAATATGACTATGGTCCGGAATACATGTTTTATCAAGTAGCTATGATCTACAGTGCAGTTATGTATCTACAGGCCTGTTTTGCAGAAGGAAAAATATCTTTCATTATCTTAAAAGCTTTAGTTGTTGTTAACATTAGAACAAAGCATTTTGAAAAAAATCTGAAGTTAACCTGTCAATGCAGGACAAAATGTAAATCTTTATATAACAATGTATATAATTATATAATTCCTTCAATACATTTATGTAACTTTAAAAAGTGCTTGGAGTAAACTGTGACTAAATAGGGCTCATGGCAGGAGAGGGAAGCCCATATGACAGCTGTTCAAAAAGTCCTTTTGTTTTTCAAACGCAAGTATTTTTAATGAGGGACTCAGGGGGAAACTAGGCTATTTATACACTAGGTTTCAACTCATTAGGATTACATGCTTTCACTTGTACAACAGAGATAAAGATGCATTTGGACTCAAATGCCATTTAAATTAAATTAAATGACCATAACTATAGCACAGGATGCAGAGTGACTCCAGCACAAATAAGCAAGAAAGAGATATCATGCATGTGCATGGGTGAGAATTATGTGTGATCATTTTCTTTCATTTTCATGAACAAAAAGGTTTTTGACTTTATGGGAAAACCAAAATTTGTGTCAGGATCCAAAGACTGACCGCTGACCGCAATAATGAAAAAAGAAAAAGGGTAAAATCATTTCTTTTTTGCCAATACATTTTTTTTATTTTATTTCTTTTTTACATTTTTGATTTTTTTCTTTAAAAATGACTCTCTTTACTTTCTGATCACTTCTTAATAGGATCAACAATAACTAAAGTCTCCTTAAGCATTAAACAAAAAAAAACTATTAAGAAAAAGTAAGATAATAAGAGAAACAAAATGATTCAGACACCCTACCATAAATGGTAAGACCTGTTGGCTATGTGTTTTTTAAAATGTATTAAATATGGCAAAATGGTAAATGTTAACACTATTACTCTTAATTACATCATTTCTGAAATTATATTTCACACACCTAATCAGTACATCTGGAACACTAAATACCTGCATGTACCATAAAATGAAACGTATAGAGTGAGAAGAGACTGCGATCAACTGTAAAAACTAGAGTCACAAGTTTATATACTCATATCATATGTTGTGATGGTGTTCTTTTGCCCTATCACCCACTAACTGCATGACCCGATACTAAATAAAACAAGTTGAGTAAATGTGTGTTAGATTGTGTGCTAGTTCACTGTGGAAGGTTTATTGAGTCTGTACTGCATGCTGTGTGGTGAGATTAGTGCAGAACAGCCAGCATCTTAAGCTGCAGGGGGTGACTCACTGTTCCTTGATGGCCATTCTATGAGCAAGCCCTTGATACAGCCACAGAGCCTCAGGGCAACACTCTTCTCTCCATGAGATTGTTGATAACACACATATGAGTACAATTCCCAGTTCTCTCTCTCTCTCTCTCTCTCTCTCTCTCTCTCTCTCGGTCACACACACCACTCTACTAATACTTTCCTTCACTCTACACTGAAAGCTAATGTATTAAACACACAACACATAATTTACACACAAACAAAGCATGAGGGATGCACCAATATGGAAACTGTGGGCTGATGACATTATCTTGTTATATTTTCTGTGCAGCTATGTTAATGCCCAAACAATTGCTATTAAAAATATAACAACTGGCCTCCAGATTAGCAAATTAGAAAAAAAATGATTTGTATTTTTATAAATTAGCATAGCATCACCTGAATATACATTAACAATATATTATCAAGAAATTAAATAGCGTATTCTGAATAAAATATTATGAACTCAGCTTTAATAAGAAGTGATCGTTTTTTATATGTAACACTTTTACTGTCATATGTTATTGAAAAATCAAAGCTGTGTTATTTTATTCATGTGATTATTGCATAAAATGAGTCAATGAATTGATTAAATTGAATGCAGCACTTTTTTTTAAGCATCTAAAACGTATCGTGGGGTTCGCCACTGATTTAATATGTTGATTTAATATCTTTGAGATTAATTCCTGTAAAGTTTTTAGCTGTAGTACAAGAGCCAGAGCGCAAATTGGAATAACAAATATTGCTATATAACTCTTAATGACAACTAGCAATGTCTGAATGATCTAAGGCACTTTGGACAGCATGAAGAATAGTAATCTCTGTCCAAACATACAATGTGTGTGTACAAATAATCATGCTTTTCCTGTGTGTTCAGTGGTGAATTTTGTGACACCCTTGTGAAGCAACTAAAACATTAAGTGATTGTTTAGCGCAGTGGCTACACCCCTATTCCTGGAGGTCTGCCTTGCTGAAAAGTTTAGTTCCAACCCTAATCAATACCAACCGATCTAAATATTACCTTCAGAAATCCTTAATTAGCTAGATATGAAGGTGAAGCCTGAAAGAAAGGGGATCTCCAGGAGAAGGCTTGGTGACCATTTGGTAAGGCACCAGTATCACAATGTTGTAACCATGTATAACACAGCTCTGATTCAATATTATGAAATTCTATTTAGGTTAAAAAAAAAAAAAGTGGCTTCTCAAAGGCAGTGCTCTGGCACACAAACTTTCTTTTGGCATGTCTCACATGGATTTACTCTGTTGTGAGTTATTAGAATACAGTAACATTTTAGGCAAAATTAACCAAGAATGTGGCTAGTTTACGAAAAAGCATTTGCAGTGAAAAATCCCTCTTAGCAGAGTAAATGAAGTACTCTTCTGCTCTTTACCCCTCCTCTTCCTTCTACTCTATTTCTCTATTTCTCCATTTCTTTATTTTCTCTCTCTCTCTCTCTCTCTCTCTCTCTCTCTCTAAGAGGAGATGGCAATGTGAGGTGGCATGGCTCTAGGCTCCGTGTACGATTGTGTGGAATCTCTGTGCGATTGTGTGCACTGACCCCTTTTCTGCAACTTAGTATACGCTCTATTCGTCATCATCATCCTCAGCCTCATCACGTGTGACTCCACTCAGCTCACAGATGGATAGGGGGTTAAGGGAAGTCAGACCAGGGCCCACCCTATTCTGCTTTCTTCTTACACAAGCTTAACCAGCATACTCGATACGGGCATAACATGATCATATACAAACATGCTATGTGCTTATTTTAACTATAGAATAAAATTCTGAGAAATAATTAAAAGCATATAAGTATGTCTGTGCAATCAGCACAATTAAATGAGCATCATCCACCCCCAAAAGAAAAAGAAAAAAATACACTGAAACATTGCCTCTCCGGCTGCTTCAGAAGTTGGCAGGGAAATCTGAACGCTCAAAGGGTCAGTGGGCAAAATAGACATACACGCACACATGCACACAGGCACAAGTGCACACATACAGACACTCACACATGTATTACAGCAAGCTGAGCTGACGGTATAATACTGAGGGCTGTGCAGCTGGAATCCACAACAGATTTCAACTTTACCAGACAACCCAACCAGGCACATAACATTTTAATCAAGCTCAGAATTATCCTCAAAATGTAACTGAAGTAAGTTTCTATTTATATTCAGTTCTTCATTCCTCCTGAATGTTAAGGTTTGCTCAAGTGGTCATCCCTTATTGTTCTGTTTTACTGGTTTACAGACCTGCAGTGACACTGAGGGAAAAACAAAAAAAATCTTTAGCATTCATTAGCATGGGAAAGAGAATGTACACCTCAAATTACTAATGCTATTAAAAATCCCTATTAAAAATCAAGAGGGGATATTTAGAGCGGTCAAAAAGTCATGGTTGGACATTTATAGAGATTTCAGTTTAATCACTTGCCCTCCAAAATATTTGACATCACCTCTGTGACAACAGGCAGCTGGTGAAAGTGAAAAAAGAAAGAAAGTCAAAGTGAAGGTGAAAGTGATGTGTGAAAAGAATGTTGCAATACTATTATTGATAGAGGTTTAGGATTTCTCTGAATCTGCTACATTTAAATGTTCTGTGGCTGTTCAAACCGCATTCAGTGAGAGACTGAGCTAAACATAGTGACATTTTTCTTAATTTCCTTCTTCTCATGACATCTTTTCCATAATACTGATAATTGTGATTGCATATATATGATGATTTTTTAAGTGCACCATGTAGGTTTACAACTAGTGACTTCAGCACATTTGTTGCTGTACATTTTGTAAGCCACATTCCAATACAAAGGGACCAGCATAAAGTTACCAATTAGCAGATTTAATTTGGGAGGTGGACCATTCATTTCATTGAAGTGAAAATACTTGAGTTAACCTAATACTCCTAAGTGTTAGAATAAGATTATGAAATTTCCTTTACTCCAACATCTGCAGACTTGCCACAAGACAGGCAAGAAGACAAATTAGCTGTCTTAACATTCCATAACACTGCAACCTTAGTCTACACTCCATACGAAGTTAACTTCTATACTGGAAAAAACATCCTTTGGGGAATTCTTTCTTTGAGCGTGATCTCTCTGGAGCTTTCTTAACATGCTCTTCATGCAACAATGACTTTGAACATCAATAGAAATGCCACACTGTGCTGGCTAATATACATCCAAGAATCATAGATCTTGTGGGAATCAATAAAGCTGTCCAAAAGAAAAAGGAAAGCAGGCCACAGAGGAAAAGAGGAAGCCAGAGCAAATTGCTATCAAGAGGATGCTGACTTCAGCAGATTCTACAGGCAAACACTTCCAAGGATTGCATCCATAACAATAAAGTTTCCTAAACAGTCTTAGCTTAAAATGCATGATCATTTCAAAAATCATGCTACAAATGTTATTAGAGCACTTGAATGAAGCCTTTAATGACAAAATCTTTGATTTTGACTTCACAAATAACAAAGATAGTTTAGAACATTTTAATCGGACAATTTCAGTGAAATTTCAATCTCTCTCTAGTGTGAATAACAATAATCCATATTCTTAAATATTCACTGTATATGCGCTGATGTTAAGGGAAGTGTGGAAGTCACATTAGAACCTAGAGCTAAACTCCCCTCTTCTACAGACCAAGAAAAGCTAGAGCTCTTATCCAACAAAGTGTTTTTGCATGAACCCTTTCCTCATTCTGGGATAGTTAATGTAGCTAGAATGTACCTGTCAGTGCTGCACTGAAAATTAATCCCCATACGTACACACCCACATGCTTAGCTCTATCTTAAACACACACACACAGACACAAGGCAAAAATGTGGCTATGAGACTCACTGGCTTGTTAAAGGAACAGATCTCAGCCTGTTCGCAGCTCCAGCAAACCATGAAGAAGGGAATACACTGGATCCAGCCAGGCATTCTCACTATCCACTCTGCCTCCAATTAGAGCCCAATAGTCATTTTACACAGGCAGAGAGGGAGTTGAGACTATTTTTTTTCGTTTCTGCATTTGTTCATCAAAGGGAAAGTTTAGCCAAAAGAAGAAGAAAAAATCCACTTACCCTTAATATAGCCAATTAGTCTACTTCTTTCACACTGGCGTTATTAGCCTAATGCAGCTGACAGTTGTGGATGCAACTGAGCATCTGCATGCAACACACATGTGTCTTATTCTTCACAGCTGCTTAGCAATTTCACATTGAATAATATTATGCTATCCATTCAAATGGATAAAAAAAATTGTCATCAATGTCATAAAATGGCTTTTTTTGTTTTCATAGATCATTTTAAATCATGCAGTATCAAAAAGACTACATCATCTTTTTAAGATCATTTTAAAACTCTGATAAGAGTTTTATAAAAATCTAAGTTTATAAAATCGAAGATAAAGGTGTGATTTAGGAATGAACCATGTGGTTAGTGAAAAGTAACACCACTACCCACCATGCATCTGGGCTTGATTCCCTGTCTGGACAAGCACACCATATCAGCACACTGAAAAGAGTCCTTTTGGTAAGATTCTGAAACGGTTACATGATTCAATTACAAATCATCCTAGATTTTTTAAAAAATGAAATAAACTTTGCCTGACCAGTTTAAGTGCCCATTAAGAAACCAGGGTGCTTATATTAACTTTTCATCTCTAGTGCAAAACAAAAGAAGGAAAATCTTCAACATTAAACTTAAACATAGCTATAAACTATCAAGCCTAAGCTTAAACTATTGCTTAAAGGCAAAAAACCATATAAGCTATATATAAGTGTAATAACACATGCTTTAACCCAGCATGTACGTAAGCCAGACATGTACTAATCATGTATGACAAGTTGTCTGGTGTATTCTTCCTATTTATTATATTTTTACACTCAAGAATCACCTGATTAGTGTGCAGCCTTGCTGCACTTTGCTGCTAGTGTTAAATGTTTACACACACAATCAGATGTGAACTATAGTGCACCAACAATGACAGTAAAGAAGTGAAAAATTAGGGATTTCCTTTAACACATTGGCAGACTGAAGTTGAGCAAGAACTACATGTATCTCCTTTTATCACTTTGTAATGTTACTCTGTCCATCGTAAACAAGTCAACAAATGCCAACCAAAGCCAAGTAACTGCTCCCATTAACAAAAAACAACAGAATATCTCTTTATCACCCTTTAAACTACAACTGACAGTATCGCAAAGCCTGCAAAAAGTTGTTGGAGCCAACCAAGCTTCAGTGTTGCCCCAAGAGCAGAAGCATACCTTGCATCCAAACATCAGAGAAAGGGTGTTGTCATGGCAGGCAACTTTGCAGTGGCACAGCATGGGCGAGAAGCAGTCTGGGTTTTTCACAATGGGAGACATTCCACTAGCGGCGTGCCTTTAGCTCTGGGACCACTGACATCCAGAAAAAGCAAAAAGAACACACATCCAGCCGGCAAGAGAGGCTTCACTCCTGACTGAGCAAACGGTCCGCCTCACACAGATACACACACAGACACACTCACACACATACACACGAGAGTGCCTGGATGCACTGAATGCTCATCTTCCCCTCTTTCTCTCTGTCTCTCTCTCTCTCTCTCTCTCTCCCTCTCTCAGTTTTACTCTCAAGCATTTTAAATTCTTCTCTCTTTCTTCTGTCATCTCTCTTTTGTTCTGATCCTCTCCCTCCATTCACTTCAGGACTGTTCTGTGTCAAGCATTGTTTTACTGCCTACAGTGCTTTAACCAAAATATTACTTGCCTCCTGTTTGCATCTCTCAGGAAGTTATAGGATGGCCTAATGCTTAACATGTTCACTTAAAGCTTAAAGTGTTTTCTGCACCAAGAATGTGCCTCCGGGTCTAATGTAGTGAACTTTTTACATCACTTTCATGCACAAATATTGCTTGGGTTGCATGTGCAAGGTTTATAGTTTATATGTCAAGGAAAGTGTAGGGAACATAGCAAGTAGCGGCAGCTGGTTTTGTGCAGAGTTTCTCTGCTTTTTTAAAATAATCAATAATTAATTTGCAACAGTGTTCCAAAGGCGAGTTATAGAGAGGCTTCCTTTAATAGGGACAGCAGCCAGTAGTTGCAAGAATGCAATGATATGAATATCTAGATAAACCTTCACCAAAAGAATAACACAATTTTACCCTCGGGATTAGAGAAGATGCAGCATAAACTATGATTTGATTTGGCTGCAACATGTGCATGTTGTCCTTTGTATTAGTTTTAATTATAGAAAAGAAAAAAACACCACATATAAACATACGTAGCTATCTGTTTGCCAATACATGGATGAAAATGGTAGATAAAACAAAAGACCCAACAATTTTTAGCTTACCTCACCAAGCTTATTTTATACAGTAAACTGTTTTTGATGGAGTATGCTGAAGGAGTATGATTAAATGCTTTCCATTAACTATTATTCATTTTCTAGTGCATGTTTTTTCTCCCATAAAGGCATACAATGTAGCATATCCAACCTTATAAGATTATTTTAATGATTTCTCTTAAGGGCAAATATTTGAAATTGCAGGAATATTAGTAGAACTAGTCATTACTGTATATGGCCAGTGAATCGGCTCTTTTGAGCTATAATAGAAAAAGGACTGTCAGAAAACTTCAATACTTTACTCAATGCGTGTGATAAACATCCATTTGCACAAATGCATTGACTGTTAGACCAAAATGTATTTGTAAAATAAGTGCAAACATTAATAAACCAGTAAATACAACCAATAAGTCAACTGACAAGTCAACAAAGAAGGCCTAGACCTAGCTTTCACTAAAATCTATTGCATCTGAAACAAAATGAATGTGTTTGCTGTATTCTTTGGGTTTCTGAAAGAAATCAGTTTGATGAATCAATTTCTTAAGCAGTTGGAGATTGTAATCATTAACGCAAGTTACTTAAACACAAGATCAAAGCAGCATTAGGCTCATTTTGCACATCATAGATGCTATTTAATAATGGTACGGCTAAATGAAATATTACATATGTGCATGCTCCCAGGACAGCCATGTGTGTGTATTTGCCAGCGGGTCACTGGGATGAGGGGTTGCTTGGTTGGCACTAAGGTGACCTGCAGGTGAAAATGAAAAGCTTGTGCTTCCGTAAGCAGAAAACAGGGAGTCCCCCGCAGACCCTGATCACTTCCTCAGCTGTTCTCATGTGTGCAAAGTAGGGCTGCACAATAAAGAAAAGACATCACATTGTTTTATGCTATAGCAAAATTTCATTATTTTTTATTCATTTAAGCAAGTTCATTCAAGTATCACTTTTAAGTATGTTTCAAACTATTTCAATCTGGATTAGTCTGGTTTATCTGGAGCAAACATTAGCCCATATTTGTTGGTGCATGGTGCACTCATGACCACCACAGAAAAGGTGAGAGCTGGCTACTCTCTCCATATTTTTTTTAAATTAAATTTTATCAGGAAAGCAAGACAGCCCTGATGTTAACACTACAATGTTAATTATCACCCGTTTATTATTATATATTATAATTATTATTACAATTACATTTACATTTGTTTATTTATAATTTATTTATAAATAATTTATTACTATTTACTGAGTATATGGTCATCTCTCCTTATCTTTCCTGTCTTTATATTCTTTATTTCTACAGGTTTCTCTTGTCATGTAAATATGTATATGTATATATAGCTCATGTATAGATCTTGTATAGGGATGTTCCTCATTCTTTATATTTTTCTTACATATATCTTTCTATATTCTTTCTGTCTTTCTTGATAAAGAGCCCTGTAACACCCAAATTTCCCATTTGTTGGATAATAAAAGATTACTCTATTCTATTCTCTATTCTCAATCAGAAATAAAAAATCTTTCAGAAATACACCATCGCTTGAGCTTCTCAAATTGGGAAGGCTTTGGAAGATGAGTCTGTACACGCGACACTCTGTTTAACAGAATCAGTTGTAGGATGAAGCTATTTACTTTTAATCCTTACTACAAAAGTGCACATAGTGCAAAAGTGCTTTACAAGAGGCTGAAATGGGACATGTGTGTATTAATGTGTGTGGGAGAAGAGTATGCATTGGCTTATATGCGGAGTGTTTCATGGAACTAAGCTTAAGCTGCTTTACGTGACGGAAATTGATACCTGAAGTTAGAGCTAATGGCTGCTTTTGGTACATTTACATTTACGGCATTTAGCTGACACTCTTATCCTGGAACAACTCAAGGTTAAGGGTCTTGCTCTTAATGAACTTAATGTCAGTAGTGCTGGAGGTAGGATTTGAACCTGTGACCTCTTGGTCCATAGGCAAGTGTCCTACCACTAGACCAAGTAAACATCCGGTAGACAAAAAAAGATATAAATATAAACTTAAAAATCAATGATAGGTAAATTGTGAAAAATTACATGTGAATGACTAATCTTCAGTATTGTTAGTGCTTTTTAAAATAAACACAATACAAAAGGCATGGAAATCTGCATTCACTCAACAAAACATTACTCACTGTTTTTAAACTAATTCACCAATATGTCAATCATCCTGCCATCTTAAGCCCTGGGGTTATTCAGCCATGGAGTGTGTGACATCAGCGACACACAAATAAGCACACAATCCTACACACATGTCCCAAGGCAAGACAACCCATATTACTCCAAAAGACAGTCATGAGCTATTATAAATATAGGCCAAGGATTTTCAAACAGGTTTACGTTAGATGATTAGTCTATAGGTCTGCAGTCACATCACCTAAAACACTACACAACACTCATTTTTACAGCATAGCATTCATCAAGAAAAAAATACATCACCTGCTTTTTAAAAGTGCCTGCTTGGGATAAGTCCACTGTGCTGTTTTACAGAAACTGACCACAGGCCATTTGCTGTCATTTACAACCCATCAGTTATTTTCTAAAAAATTCAGCACTCGTCAGTTTCTGACCACAGGCTATTGTACAAATGCTATAAAATGGCAATATCACATACTGAGCTTCAGCAAGTCCCCTAGTGACCTGTATAACAAGTTCAGAGATACAATCTTTGCTATTAAAAAAGAAGAGGCACTGAACCTTTTAATACTAATGAAATATAAGGAGAATGAATGATATGTGATCCAAATTTGAGTACAGCTTGACAAAACAGAAAGGCAGTATTTACTATGTCACAGACATATGTCAAAGGTTTTTGGGGAGGTTATATACAGATACAGAGCTTGCTTATTTCCACAGTTTCAGTAGCTATTAGTTAATGTACAGTATTAGTAACATTTCTAAGAATTTCATTCATCTTTAAATGTAGCAAAAATGGATCAAATGTAGCAAAATTGACTACTAACAGGTGAAGTTGGTGGTGGTGGTCTAGTGGAAGGATATTCGCCTATGGACCAAAAGGTCACTGATTGAATCCCACCATCAGCACTACCACCACTGGTTTCCTGAGCAAAACCCTTAACTGCAAGTTGCTCCTGGGACTTCCATTTCCCTGTAAAAATGAATGTAAATGAAGTTGGAGATTCTGCATTAAAATCTGATGCATAGATACAAATAGAAATCTTGCACAAGGATACAATTGTAGAGCTTATCTAAGTTGAGTGATCGATTTGTGTATTTTCTTAAAAGAGAATAATGTTTTGGTGGTTAATGGTTTAGAAGAGATCTCTGTAGGAGTAATGAAAATGTGGTGTACATGTGAGAGATGCCTTCACGAGCAATACTCATATTGGCCAGCAGGTGTCATAATATGACAAAATTTTGGAATAGCAAGAGCACATTTACAGTACTGATGAGATCCTTCAAAACAGTCATCACTTCCACACAAAGCTGAAAAAAATAACTTCATAAGCAATTTCATAAACAAACAAACAACCCGCATTATCACAATCATCAGTCTGTATACTCAAACATAATAGATGCTTTTGGTGCAGGATGACTGGACACCAACATTATTAATACATAGAAAGTAATTACACTTAGTGACACAAATTAGTGCATTTTGGAGAAGCAGTGACATTTCCAAACTAAACATGTTAAGACACGAGTCATGAGCTACCACATCACTTAATTACAGAGTGGAAATATCAAAGCCGCCACCGTCATCCACACATCCCACTATGATAACATAAAACTTGATGATGACACATCCATGGGAGGACAACAAAAATATGAAGCTCATGCCAGAAGTGTAAAGCCATAAAAGCTAGGAAAAAAGAAAAGTCTGCTATATGAAGCTGAAGTCATTTCAGGAAAAAAACATTTTGAGAGAGTGCTGGCAGTAGCAGTATTCCAACACTCTGTTGGATCAATACACTCAACCAGGCTGAGGACCCATATCTCACACACACTCCTCTGAGCCTGATCACAGTGTATGAAAAAAAAATTGAGGCATTTTCCAAGACTTTCATGACCAGTCTTATCAAGGTCAGGCACACAAGAATTACTCACAGCTGCACCAGAACACAGCATCTGTTTAAATGTCAATGTTCAAACCCACTCTAAGAGGCCACGGGTCACCCGGGGTCTGCTAATCCTCTCTGGTGTGTATGAACTGCACTGATTGTGTTTCTGGTGGCTTTATACCCCTGTTAAAACACTGTAGAGCACTTTTATAATGCATTCGTACAGCCACATATAGTGGCATATATAAAAGGTACACAGTAACCAGTTAAAGTAATTTGTTGGGACAGAACTACAAAAAACATTCACATTTACATTTACATTTACGGCATTTAGCAGACGCTCTTATCCAGAGCGACTTCCATGTCCTAATTACAGGGACAGTCCCCCTGGAGCAACTCAGGGTTAAGGGTCTTGCTCAGGAACCCAGTGTTGGTAGTGCTAGAGGTGGGATTCGAACCGGGGACCTCTTGATCCAGAGGCAAGTACCCTACCACTAGATCACTGCCACCGTCACCTCTCACATCTGTCATATTTAATTTACTGCAAGCCTAGATCCCCACACAATAGCCTCACATTATTCTTAAACATGCAGTTTAAACACGTTCTGCATCAGAAATCTAGTTACTTATGTACTCAATATAGCCAATACTACTAAATAAAAAAACAGACTTCAACTACCAAACACATTTCAGTTGACTGACCTCAGTGTAAGGTATCTTGTAAGGGAAATTGTAGAGAATTATTTCTTTAATGAAGGAGTCAAATAGTAAAGAACAGAAACTAGAGACAGCAATATAGGGAAACAGAACCAGAGAAAAGAGAGAATGGAAAACTAACTTTAGTTTGAATCATTTCTGTAAATGTATATGTTCACATGGCCAAAATCAAGTTATTTAGCTATATGTTGCAGCACTTTTGTTGTTTAACATGTTAATATGCTCACATGGATCTAATCATAAAAGCATTCAGCGGCTGTGGAGATGAGGAGCTCCTCTCCCTTGCATGTAACTTCAGCACCTCACTGGGCTCCATGCCTGCAGCGAGGTAATGTGTTGAGAAGCTATGCTTTTTCCTTTCTGCTTCTCCATCAGAATACTTGCAGCTAAAAGCCCTACAGACGGCATTAATATTTCAGCAAACCTTATCCAAGAGAAGTTTGAGCATATCCGCTGGTCTGAGCCAAAACTACAATACGCTGGGCCGTGACGCCAACAGTACATTGCAGCAAATCAGTTCCATGCAACAGTACTGGCTGGACGTGCACAACCTGGAATTAACTCTTTGTCAGGGAGCTTGTTTCAAGTACAAATCAATCAAAGGTTTTACTCTTGTGAACAGAAGAATGACAGAGGTATGAGGCATACACAATGAACAGCTTCAATCACATCAACTCCAGGCAATTCCATAATGACTTTCTACTCAGACTAGACAAAAGCACTCTAAAGGCTTTATTAGCATTACCCTGAACAAAAAGTAATCTGTCAATTATCTTGCAGGAGCAGCCTATAGAAGACTAGTCTATAGTTTTAAAAGAAGCAACGCTACCCTGATTCTGTAGGAGACAAGCCTAAGGATTACTATTATTATGTTACTGATGTGTCAACAACAAAAAAGTACACCATTTCCAACAAGTCATATTATAAAAATATCAAGAAAGTCTGGACCGAAACAGAAGACATCAAGATGAACATGGACAAGCAAGAAGAGGGGAGTGAACATTAGCCTGGAGCCCTGAAAAAAAGAGCTTGAAAGTTTATGCTGAGCAAGATTTGCATCTGCATGTAAATTTTAGAAGGTGGAATCTAATTTCATTTTTTACACCCTTCAAAAATTATCCAGGCTAGAGTTACACATACACAACAAGGTTTATCAATTAATAAAAAATAAAAAAAAATCCTGCCATTGTGCTATAGTCTTGCCAGTTTGGTATCTGTAGCTATGCTATGCATACAAGTAAAAACAGGGCTTTGCAGAGAGGATGAGCATAGTTCCCAATTCATAAAAGACATCAGTCTAACACATCAGTAAATTCTTGGGTGCATATCAGCATGGTTCTAGCCATAGTACAAAAATAAGCAAATGTATGTGTTCCTAAAATACGTGTGTTACTCATAGATAAAACTCTTGGAATATTTACCAAAGTGCCTTTTTTCAGGCCTCAACATTATACTCAAGAGATGAGCAGATTTAAAGGCCAAGAGATTGAAAAGAAAAATTAATAATCTGGACACAAGTGCCTCTAAAAGATGAAATGGTAGAGCTGCTGTTATGGGTTTTAGTGAACAGGGCCCAGCTGCCACACAGTCCAAACAGACAGGCCTCAGAAGAGCTGTAGGCTACATAACTAGCAGACAGAAGAACTAGAACAGAGTGTAAATAGAGTGTAAAAAGTTTTGATTGGGTTTCAGGCACTGACTAATTACAGCAGTGAAGGCCAATTAGATCTGAGCTTTGGTGTATGTACAGATGTAAGAAGACTTGGTGGAATTATCAGGAGAATGCAAGCCTTGATGAAGAGATAACTGAAGAGATAGTTGAGTCCCAAGTTGATTCAAGGGCAAGATGGACATGTTTCAGTCTATGATAACACTCCCTTTATGAAATATATAATAATGATAATGCTTCCCTCTATGAAAAGGATATTTTGTTCAAATGCAAAGTGGCTTGATCAAAAAGATTTCTGAGAACATTTAAATTCAGGCATAGGTTTGTCCAATTTATTTTTGGTTTAAAAAAAAAAAGAAAAAAAAAAAAAAAAAAAGGATGCCTTCTTGTTACATATGAATGTATGACAAATAACATGTCCAAGATCCAAAATAAACATTTGTGATGCACAGTGGAGGTAGTCTCATCAATCCAGCCACTAGCAATGCACAAGTCAGTGTATTTCTGTGTGTTTCTATCAGGAAGGGTTGTCAAGATGCAGACAACAAAACAGACTTCCATACTGGATCAGTCAAGGCCCAGGTACTGTTAGCCTACAGGGTGCAGGTGGAAATTGGGCAAAAGGAGAAGAAGAAGAGGAGGAGGAAGGCATATCTGGAGGGAGGAGGTGAGAAGGAAGTGGAGGAGAGTGGAACTGAGGCTAGGAACTTTGAATGTTGGCAGCATGACTGTTAAAGATTTAGTTGATATGATGAAGAAAAGGAAGGTTGATATTTTGTGCATGCAAGAGACTAGATGGTGTATTGGCCAGGTGTATTGGAGGTAGGTTCAAGTTGTTTTACCATGGTGTGGATGGAAGAAGGAATGGTTTAGGTGTTATCCTGAAGCAAGAGTATGTGAAGAGTGTTTTGGAGGGGAAGGTGTCAGATAGGGTGATGAGTTTGAAGCTGGAAGTTAAAAGTGTGATATGAATGCTGTTAGTGCTTATGCCCCACAAGTTGGTTGTGAGATGGAGGGGAAAGAATTCTGGAGTGATTTAGATGAAATGATAGACAGTGTACCCAGGGGAGAGAGAGTGGTGATTGGTGCAGATATTAATGAACATGTTGGTGAAGGGAACAGAGGTGATGGGTATGATGAAAGAGAGGGATGCTGAAGGTTGAAGATTGAAGATTTTGCAAAAGAGATGGAAATGCCTGTCGTTAATACTCATTTTAAGTATAAGAGTGGAGGAAGATGCACACAGGTAGATTATATCCTTTGCAGGAGATTGGAAACTGCAAAGTAGTGACAGGGGAGAGTGTAGCTAAACGGCATAGGATTGGAGTCTGTAGGGTGACCTTGGAATTCAAGAAGAGGAGGAAAGTAAGGATAGAGTCAGGGATCAAATGGTGGAATCTGAAGAAGGAGGACTGCAAGGTGGAATTCAGGCAGGAGTTAAGATGGGCACTGGGAGGTGTTGAAGAGGTACCAGATTGCTGGAAAAGTACTGCAGAATTGGTAAGACATCTGGTGTGACATCTGGAATGAAGAAGGAGGATAAGGAAACCTGGTGGTGGAACCCAGAAGTCCAGAAGTGTATACAGAAGAAGAGGAGGGTGAAGAAGAAGTGGGACAGTCAGAGAGATGAAGAAAGTAGACAGGAGTACAAGGAGATGAAGCGCAGGGTGAAGAACACAGTGGCAATGGCTAAAGATAAGGATAGTAAGGAGGGAGGAAAGGGCCTATACTGATTGCCTAGACAGAGAGACAGAGCAGGGAAAGATGTGCAGCAGGTCAGAGTGATTAAGAATAGAAACTGAAAGTACAGGTGAAGAGAAGGTGTTGAGCAGATGGAAGTAGTACTTGGAGCGGCTGATGAATGAGGAGAATGAGAGAAGATTGGATGATGTGCGGATAGTAAACCAGGAAGTTAAGCAAATAAGCAAGATGGAAGTAAGGGCAGCTATGAAGAGGATAAAGAATGGAAAGGCTGTTGGTCTGGATGACATACCAGAGGAAGCAGAGAGGTGTTTGACAGAGATGGCAGTTAAGTTTCTGGAAAGTGAGAGGATGCCTGAGGAGTGAAGACGAAGAGTGGTAATACCAATTTTCAAGAATAAGTGTGATGCACAAAGCTGTAGTAACTGTATAGGGATAAGGCACAACATGGCACAACATGAAGTTATGGTAAAGAGTAAAGAGAAAGTGAGTAGGACAAAGACAGAATACATAAGTGTGAAAGAAAGGGAGGAAAGAGGAGTGGTTAGGATACAAGGTGAAGAAGTTTAAATACTTGGGATCAACAGTTCAAATTAACAGCAAGTGTGGAAGTGTAGAGGTGAAGAAGAGAGTGCAGGCATTGGAATGGGTGGAGAAGAGTGGCTGGAGTGGTTTGTGACAGAAGGGAGTGAGAGTAAAAGGGAAGGTTAACAGGACAGTAGTGAGACCAGTTATGTTGTATGGGTTGGAGACTGTGGCACTGAAGAAAAGACAGGAGGCGGAGATGGAGGTGTCAGAGTTAAAGATGCTGAGATTTTCTTTGGGTGTGACGAGGATGAAGAAGATTATAAATGAGTATATTAGAGGGACAGCTCAGGTTAGATGTTTTGGAGACAAGGTTAGAGAAGCAAGGTTGCTTTGGTTTGGACATGTCCAGAAGAGAGACAAGGATTATATTGGGAAAAGGATGTTGAATTTGGAGCTCCAAGGAAAAAGAGCATTTAAAAAGGAGGTTTATGGATGTGCTGAGAAAGGACATGCAGGTGGTCGGGTTGAAGGAGAAAGATGCAGAGGACAGGAAGAAATGGTTTGCTGTGGCAAACCCCAAACCGGAGCAGCCGAAAGAAGAGTGGAGATCGTCTCATCGCTTGTGCCTGCAGGGCTGCTTCAAGACTAGGCTCAATAATTTTTATTAATGATGAAACTCACTATGGAAGCACTATGGAGTTCTGAAGTCTCCAGATACATTATGTCTGCCAATTTACAGAGAAATGCATCAAACTAACCAGAAGGAAGATGGACAATCACCAAAACACATTGCCAAATTAACAAAGCACTTCATCAGGCAAAAAAAGGGAATGTTTGGGCAAGCCAAGTAAATCACCAAACCTTAACCCAAGTGGAGATACCAGAACAGAATTGGGCTTGCCTTTCAAATACTTTTAGAGGGGGCTGTACATATTTTTTGCCTCTATTTTGACTTAGTATTCAATATGTATTGTCTATTTATTTTTTCCAGAAGTTATTGGATCAGACTTTGGCATCTGATCAAATTCTTGGTCTGGACATTTAATTGCCTATTCATCCATTCATTTCATTTGGGTAGGGTTTGAAAGAAAACAGCCACAACTATAGATGAGGGGCTTTTCTCTTGGAGCTGAGCAGACAGCTGCAGTGGACTGCTTTTGTGTTTCTGCCTGTTCTACTAAAGAACGGCTGCTCATCTCAGAATGTCTCCTGCTCTAACTAGACAAAGAGTTTTTTGCATTTTTGGTCATTTTACTGACTATAGGGCATACATTTCTAACTGCCCAACAACTGTTCTTTTTTATGCAATTAAGAATACATTATTTCAGAAAAAAAAACCTTTTTACAGTCACTGCTCACTGAAGTGGTCAGTAGCCTACTTGTTGCCTCAGATTCTGTAACTGTCACTCTTAGGTATGAACCTAAGGGCAGCTTTGGATACAGTGAACCATGACATTTTAATGGACAGGCCTGAAAACAAAATTGGTTTAGACTGGTTTAGATCTCACTTGACAAACTGTGACTAATTTGTTGGTGTAAATGGGATGTTTTTTGAATATGGTGCTCCTCCTTTTAAGAGTCCCTCTGTTGTTCTTTCAATTATTAACACAATGTTGGGAATCACCGTTAACATTACAAATCAGCTCAACCAAATTTCATGACACAGCTGAGTTTAACAGAGACAGTAAAGATATTAAGGTATGACATAGCAGGAATTTACAGGGATCTACTGTAAATTCTAATAGAGCAAAAATACTGCAATTGGGCCCAGAGTTCACTTGATAGCTTATCCCTATCTCTCAAGAAACATATCCAAATATCAATCACTCAAGAAACATATCCAAAATAGGACTAAGCCTAAACTTAGTAGTTCAGAACATGGAAATCCGTGTGCTTTCCAGGAAAAGAAAATTGGAGCGTTATTTTGGTCTTCCACTCTGGCTTCCTGCTAATTTCCACCTTGATAAGTTTAGTTAATGAAATTGAAAGCCCTTCATGGAATTGCTCCAACATGTCCTGCCAATCTCTCAAAGAATTACAGCCCATCCATACCACTTTTTTCAGCTAATGCTGGCTTACTTCACACTACTAAAAGCACTTACAACTCAGTTAGTGGTAGATCCTTCTCTTATATAGTGCCTGAACTCGGAAGATTGTGTCTAAGAACAAAAGGACAGAACATTATCCTTCTTCAAATACAGATTACAAATAGTCTACCAAATGCCTGCCATTTTAAACTGTTCTTTCATTTCATAATCATCTTATCTCCCTGTGTGAAGCATGTTGACATGTTTGTTAACTAAAAGGAAGAGTGTTCCTTAGATGCGTTTATTTATTTGTTTGTTTACTTGGAATTGTGTTATTTGTTTATGGCATTGTTGTTGTTGTTGTGAATTTAATTAGTTAAGGTTGATATCAATTTCATTAGTGCATAATTATAGAGGAATGATTTTAAATATCTGAACTGCAATCCTCTTTCAGCTTCATGCTGAGATTTTGAAAATAAACCTGTAGTGTAGGTTTTACTTTAACCATGTCCAAAGCTCATTAATGTTAGAACACATACAGCATTCTCCCTCACCTACATTTCCATTAACATATGTCATCTATATTCTTTTACAGTGCTCACACACAAAACATGCACAGTTACCCACAACAGACCAAAAAATGCATTTTTCTTTGCTCACCGCAATGAACCGGCCATGGAACTAATCACAACAGCAGCGTCACTTATCACAAACAGCCCCAGGCAATTATCTCTTACAACACAGGAGCAAACAGAGCAGGCCTGCAGCTGCCACTCACAGCCATCCGGCAGACAGCAGCTCAGCTGAGCTCATGTGAACTGCTGCCTGCATGGAGTTTGAGGCTCAGCGCCAGAGAAAGTTCCTGGAACACTAAGTGAATGCAAATGGGAGAGAGTTCTGCAGTGGACCTTTGCTCATGCAGTAAAAGGAGCTGGCTCATTTGCAAGCACACACAAGCTCATCCGCTAACTGTCTCAATTCAAGAAAATACAAATGTAAATATTCTCTTGTTTAATTGCATACTGGACACCATAGTTTTAAAAGACAAATGCAACAATAACACGCGCACACACACAAACACACACACGCCTCAATATTATCAACAATAATATTAAAAATATTCACAATACGTAATATTAACTAACTGCACCAGTAGCTCAGTTGCAACAGAAAGCGCAATTTAGCAAATGAAGCTAATCTGAGCTAAATTACTATCAAACCTAATTAGATGGATAAAATCTATTTTAATATAAGGTTAATATAAAAGGTACTTAAGGTTAATATAAAAAGCTAGGTCTCTAATTCAGTTGCATTTACAAACATTTTAGAAACTGCGTGTGCTATTCCAAGTGTCTGGCACAAAAAAAAAAAAAAAAGAAAACTCACTCCCTCATTTTCATAGCAAATATACTACATCAGTCATGCTAAGGAAAAGATAAGGATAGTGGATAGTGTGGAGTAAAGAGTTTTAAGTGAGAAACTGCACCAAAATGTACAAAACATTATATTTCAAGATTATTTGTAGAACAGTTGGTTCCGAATGAGGTGCAGAAACATCACAGAGACCTAGGTAGAGTTGTACACATTAAAGGACACACAGTGGGACAGAGAGGGAGAATGACTTCCCTCCTACTGTCATGGTGTCACTGAAATAGAATCTTTTTTTCACAGATTTTAATTACAAAAACAACACATAGTCACAGAATTGTTCGATCACAGTAAGAGCTTAACACTAAAACACTGAAGGTTTTGGCCCAGACACCTGCTTAGCGGTAGGATGTGCTTACTGCTTTCCTGAGGTACAATCACAAAATGTTCCAGGCCAAGAGAAAAGCAGTGAGTCAGGGAAAATTCCCTTCACACAAATTGAAAGGCTTATTGCACAGTTCCCACCTGAGGTCAGGATCCCGCCTCCATTCAGCATCTGCATCAATTAGCCCTCAAGAGCACATGTCAATAACATAATCAGCAAAATTAAAATGATGGGATAATTAAGCAGGCTGTGGCCAAGGTAACAGTGCTCAATAACCTTAAGATGTCACCTAAAACAAAAGCATGGGGTGATTAATTATTCTGTCCATTAAAGCTCATTGAAGCAAGCAAAGGCATTCTGTGTGAATTCTACATTTTGGATCCATATTACTCTAAAAGGTAAACAGAATTTTATTATTAAACATCATACCATCTTCTCACTTCTTGACTTTTAAATAAATAAGAAAAAAGAGAAATATAAATTCAAGCCCATGTTCACTGATTGAAAGCCAAAGAAAAACTCTCCAACTTTCCATATAATAAATAAAAAAGAACTAAAACTGTGGACAGGGAGGAAAAGTGTGGGAGTGTGGGAAAATGACTTTTGTAATGTAGTGCAAGCAACACTGGAGACTAGCCTACTTTCCATTCTTGTGTAGGAACAAGTCATGTGGCCAGCCAGGAGACTAGCTACAAGTCAGCAAAATCATGCCTTGAAAAAGCATTTTATTTTCTGTGTCAATACTTTGACAAAACAAGCTACTAAAAAGCCACTAAAAGCACTTTTACAAAGCAAGCAACTAAAGATTACTTTGCTTTTAGCATTTTACTTTCAAAATTTGGTATCTCCATTTTGCAGTTAATCCTCTATGGAATTTGAAATCACCAACTGACCTTTAAACTCTATCAAAACTCCAATGATGAATGAGCAAAAAGAAAAAGTTATTATAGTTATTGCTCTGACCATGCGACATAATAAGTGTAAATAAGGTCAATATTGCAACCTGTGTGTGTACAGAACCACACCTGTTAACTGTCCATGTTTACTTGTCGGACAGGCACAGCGAAGGGGTAACTTGAGCTCTTTCTCTCTCTCTCTTTCACTCACACACAAACACACACACACACACACTGTCTAGCCATGGTAGCTGGCCGTAACAAGAGAGGCTGAGCAAACAAAGGCAATATTGTGTCGGGAAGTAGAGAGATGAATGAAAAGCAAAATAAAGAATGCACTCATAGATGCAGACTGGAGTTGATCAACAGTGAGTGTGTGAACATGCAAATGGTAACAACTTGGAAGTAATCTTCATCTCTCTTCAGTTTTCTTTTTTGTTCTACTTCTCTTTCTTTTCGCCTAGTACTACTATTAGTTCTACTGTTTAACTCCTGTTCTGCTTTCTGCCTGTAAAGGTTGTAAATGTATTTTTAAATGACATGATATTTGTCTTTCCAGTCCTTACTATTGCAAAACACTGCCATTCACCACTCTGTGATAACATTAAAATCACCTGCCTAAGATTAAAGACCTCTAAAGATGTGCTGTGGTATCGAACACCAAGACAAAGGTACCAAATCTTGTAAGTTCAGTGAGGTATCATGATTGGCCTTCATGGATTACACTAATTTAATCATCTGAAAATTCCAGAAATCAACAAGAAACTGGTGTGGTCTAAAAGGTTTCTGATTTATATATATATATATATAAAAAAGTTTTAGGCAGGTGCAGAAAAAATGCTGTAAACAAAATGCTTTCAGAAATATAAATAATGATTGTTTATTTTTATCAATTTATAAAATGCAAATTGAGCAAACAAAAGAAAAGTCTAAATCAAATCAATATTTGGTGTTACTACCTTTTGCCTTCAATCCAGCATCAGTTCTTCTGGCCCCCACAGAGCCCTGATCTCAACATCATCCAGTGTGTCTGGGATTACATGAAGAGACAGAAGGATGTGAGGAAGCCTACATCCACAGAAGATCTGTGGTTAGTCCTCCAAGATGTTTGGAACAACCTACCAGCCGAGTTCCTTCAAGAACTGTGTACCTAGAAGAATTGATGCTGTTCTGAAGGCAAAGGGTGGTCACACCAAATATTGATTTGATTTAGATTTCTCTTTTGTTCATTCACTGCATTTGGTTGATTGATGAAAATGAATGATTAACACTTCCATTTTTGAAAGCATTCTTTGTTTACAGCATTTTTTCACACCTGCCTAAAACTTTTGCCCAGTACTGTGTATATATATATATATATATATATATATATATATATTTGCAGAGTACTATATATATATTGAGCTGATATATATATGTGTGTGTGTGTGTGTGTGTGTGTGTGTGTGTGAGAGAGAGAGGAGTGTCATATTTACCAGCCAAAACAAATGACAGGACTGGTTACTCATCACGTTACTCATAGGGCCTAATTCCTCAAAGACCAACAAGCATAAAAAGTGCCTTCAACTGCTCCTTATGCAAAATGCTTGCTGAAGAAAAAGCATATGGTTTATGCTCTATTTGCAGTGCTTGGAAAAGAATGCTCCTTTTAACCCTGCCCTCATCTGTGAACAACTGAGAGAGTGAAAGAAGAGTGAGAAAGAGAGAAAAATTATGAGCGCCTGACATGGGCAAGAGGTGCAGAAGCAGATGCTTGTGAGCCAGAGCTCAGATCGAGGGACACAGATCGAGGGAGTTTCACAAAGAGGGAGAGGGAGAAGACAGAAGGAGAGCAGGGCAAGACACTTTTGCTGCAGTTGTTCTGTCAGAGTTTGTTGACAGAAAGGTGAAAAAATGCCAGTGAGCAAACATTCAAAAATTTAAGCCTTATGTTTACCCTGCTTTAATGTTCTGCCCTATAGAGAAAAGCTTAAATCCTAGTTCTAAGCTCTTACCTCTGAGCTGCTCTGCCTCTGCTCCTGCATGGCTGCGTGAGTGAGAGTTTGAGCACAGTCTTCAGCCAGACTGTACCGGGATCTGTGCTACTGTGTGTGTGTGTGTGTGTGTGTGTATGTGTGTGAGTGTGGGCTCGACGGAACAGCTCCCCTCTCTCTGGCCAGTGGTGAAGTGTGTGTAAGTTTGTGTGTGTGTGTAAGTTTGTGTGTGTGTCTGTGTGTGTGTGTGTGTGTGTGTGTGTGTGTGTGTGTGTGTGTGTGTGTGTGTGTGTGTGTGTGTGCATGTGCATGTGTGCGTGTGTGTGAGAGAGAGAGGGAGAGATGTGGGGCAACCACTCAAGTGCTTTCCCATCGCTGCAATCAGCACTCTGCGGCACGCAGCAGAGTCTACTGCAGGGAACCGGGCCAAGTGGGATCCGAAAGGGCCAGGGCCATGCACCCACCCGGAGTCATCTCACTGCAGCACTCAAGCTCAGAGCAGTTTTGCTTCTCTTTTTTACCAAGTATACAGAAAAACAGTCCCTCTTCTATTAAACACAGATGCTGATTTAATACATGTCAGAACATAAGTCCATAACACACGAAGCATGAAGAATGTTAAGCACTCCAGTGAACACATATCTTGCTTTTTATTGCTTCAGGAAAATCCCAGCAGACCATTTAGAGGTGCATCAGGTATTTTTCATCATGTGTAGGCTACAACTGTTTGTTTGCAGAAGTGTGTAAAGGAATTGTATCATGTGGAGTTGTGTGTTATATTTCCAGTTTGAAGGCTATTAAAGGGTGTTTTTAGAAGTTGGGGAAAAGGGCATTTCTCCCTCAAATAGAACGTGTGGAAGTAAAGAGCATGAAGCATAGTCACACCCAAACATCTCATTTACCAAAAAGACTAACAAAGTTAAAGAATTATTTGACCAATGCCATAGAAGAACCATTTAAATTCTTTAAAGGGTGAAAGACCAAAAATAAATAAATAAATAAATAAATAAATAAATAATTCTTTCTCCAACTCTGGTCAAGTGCAGAAGCTGTTTTTTTTATTCTGAGCATATCTGAACCACTTGAAAATATTTTTCTGAGATATTTCACTTCAAATAAACTCACCTTCTATGCATTCTGTCTATGAATTCCCCCCCCAATTCTGTTCCTCAATTCAAACTGCCCACTACGGGCTCCAGGGGATTTAGAGTTATATCTTCCTGTCACAGTTGCGGTGCTCTGCTCTGACTGGGCACACCTGTGCTTATTAGAACGACAGGTGTGCCTCACTGGTAAATGGTTTAAAGGTCCCAATGAGTCAGAGCAGAGCACCAGTCATTCTCGGTTCCTATCTCATTCTGTTGTTGGTGCGGTGCCTTTGAGTACACGTTTTGGTGATGATATTTAATAAAAGTTAAGTCACAGGCTCTTGGCTACGCATTTATTTCTGGTCAACACTACCACGGCGTTACACTTCCCCAGAGAAACTACTTCTCTCCCCACTCAACAAGTCTTATCTCATCATTCTCTGCCACTCCTCTTCTCCTGATCTCTTGATTTTTTTTCTCCCATTAACACTGTAGTTTCCTTGGTTTTTGTGAAAGTTGTAATATACATTTACTATTTTTAACCTTCTTTATTTATAAATGATGGTTCTGTTTGCAGCACAGTGTCATTTAAAATGTCATGCCCCATCTTTAAAATGTCATTTTCTGGGGTTTTTATCCAAGTTTGGCAGCACCTGAAGTGCAAACAGTAAGCAACAATCATGCTTAATTTTTCAGTGGAATGGATATGAGACAAAATGAATAAAACCAAGGTCATAAAACTTATCACATTTCCCTTTATGAACAAACCACTTGGACCAAAAGATCTTTACTTCAGGACAAAAAATGATGGAGAGGCAGAGAGAGAAAGAACCCGAGCAGTGAAAAAAAACAACAACAAAAAAAAAACAACAGGAAATATTAACTAGGTAGGAGCATGTGCCAGAAAGTAATGATACACACACCACACACATACACCCAAGCTATGAATTTTCATAGAATGACAATAAACACAATAGGTTTAGGTTAGTCAGAAGAACACTGAAATCAACATGCATGGCCTATAGACATGTAATGAGTATAGATTATATTGTGGCCAGTGCAGGCAAAACATGAAACAGCATGGCCAAAATGACAGAGGTAAGTTGATTAAAGACAAAATGGATCCTAGAACTAAATGCTTGTAAATGCTTCTATATTCATCCTGAATGGCTCTGCATTCTGAAAAATGTCTCTGCATCGCAAAACTGCACCACGCTGCAGCAGTAAACTACGCTACACCCACTCAACAATCCCCATCTGCCCACTCTCCTGCACTGATTCATTCACCAAAATGACACAGAGCCATGCAGTATCTGCACTGGAAGTGGCTCTGTGCACATCCCTCTAACCTAATCATGCAGACAAAGTCCACTGAATTCTGCAGCACTATAAACAGAAATGTCCCTGTTATTAACATACCACAAATTATGCTCAGAATATCAGGCCATTCTAAATTTCATTGCTGCTACTATATAAATGCAAATGTCATCTTAACCCCCCTCCCCTCTCACACACTCATTTTCATAGCCACATCCCAGTTATGGTGATGCTGGAGGCTATCCCAGCTCTCACAGGGTGAAAGTCAGGGAAATACCCTGGACAGGTCGCCAGTCCTTCGCAGGGCAGACACACAGGCAAATACACTTACACACACACACACACACACACACACACACACACACACACACACTCACACCTATGGCCGATTTAGCATCTCCAATCCCCCAGACATGCATGTTTTTGGACTGTGGGTGGAAACTAGAGCACCTGGAGGAAACCCATGCAGACACAAGGGAGAACATGCAAAGTCCACACAGAAAGGACCCAGACCGCCCCGCTGTGAGTCAATAGCGCTGCCCACTGCACCACTGTGCCACCCCAATTTAAAACCTAAAGAATATCAATGAATTGGAACAGCAAGGCAACTTAATTTGTTCAGACTATGTACTGACTGATATTGAGAACATGTGGGTTGGAGACAAAATGATAAATAGATGAGGTTTTCAGTTTTCATTGGTATTACTTCTAGATATGTAATATTACATAGAAATTAGCACCTTTTGTATCCTTTTGCAATGAATACCAATGACTAACAGCAATCATCAAAGCTCTGTTTGCTGAAAACATAAATGTGGAGTAGATTTATTCTAAAAATCAACACAATTAGTTATGTATTGTATTACCGTACGGTTTGATGCAACACAGCTCAACAAGCATATGTTGGAAGTACTTTGTCAATACAGCCCATGCTTATGAGTGATACATCCCTGGTTAATAACTTGTAAAGGTATCCTATTTTAAAAGTGACGCCTTCACATGATGTTGTGGCCTTCATAAACGATGACAAGGACAAGAAAAAGTGTTACACTCTTTCCAAACGGCACTGAAAAGCTGATAAATGGAAAGGACTCGCCAAGCTTACATTACTCAGTTCACCTACTCTTGCAGCACCTATTCACAGAGTCACTGAGTTGCACTTATCATTCTCTGCCAACACCTCCAAGAACATGTTTACAAGTATAAACCCTTTCCCAAATATGCTAATATTGGCCTGGACCAAATATTTTTATTGCCTTTAGATTAAAATGGCCATTTCAGGTGATGTGTTTGCACCCTATGCTCACTGCAAAGCTTGGCATACAGTGATGCTGTGCTCTCTGCTGATTTTGAGCTGTGGATTGCACTGCGGATGAGTGACAAGTGTATTGACACACAGTCAGGCATAATATGCTTTTTGTTTTAAAAACTATTTATAAAACAAAACTATTTGTCCTGGTCATTATGTGGACAAGACATACAAAAGACCCAGGAAAAAATGTCTCACTGGTTCAGTTTGAAGGTGTCTAAGTGTTCGCACCATCATCAGGAGACTGCATTTTCGATCCCTGATGATGCCAAAGCCATTTGTAGCCAGCTCATATAATAAATGACCTCTCTATTATGTCTCCGATGGCTTTGCTAGGTAAATACTGGTGAAACTTGAAGTGTGCATGTTAATGTAGTTAATATTGTTGTTCAACACCTATACTAATACAACAGTACAGAGGACAGATGATCATCCAGAAATATCTACAAGGTCTGAAGATGTTACAGATGCTAGCCTTGCAAGCCTATCATTACACAGCCTACTAATTCCAGAGAGACAGAAAGCAAAAACGAGAGAGATAAAGAGGCTGTACATATAGCCTCTCTCGCTTTGCTCCTGTTCAGTTTCTCCTGCACACCCACACACAGACGTCCAACCACCCCCAACAGTACACACACACACACACACACACACACACACGCCCACCACCCCCTCATTCTCACAGACCAGCACATGCACGAACACACAGCCACCCACATAAGCATCCCAAATGCACCACAGTTGTACACATGATGTTGTGGATATATACACACAAAAATCTCGGAGCAACAACTACACACAACGCATGATCTTCACATTGATTTCTCTTAACTGCTCTGCCGCACTGCACATCTCACATGAATAGACAGACATACACACACACACTCATTGGCACATAGACTCAGCCTCCCTCTCTCTTGCTAAAGCCTGTCCACCCCTGCAAATCTAGTGAGCACTGGCAGTCTAATCCGCAGGAAGCACACTTAGATAAACCTATTAGGAGCAAAAGGAGTTATGCTACTGAGAGATTCTTTTTTAATGCCTTAATGCAGCAAAAAATACAAACAAAAATAAAACTCAACCGACAAATAAACACCCTACTTAGAAACATAAAAAAACATACTGTTCACACATGTTGTAATTTATAAGTTAACAGTCAATAACCATGAGATAAAATTCCAGCATGTAGTAAAAACAGAAACTAAATGGTCCAAAATAAAACACTGATGCCATGGTTTATTCAATCCATAAATAAAAAATAAATAAATTCAGATGAATGCAGTTGCAGGTTTTTTTTCCTCCTTTTTGTCCACCTACTCAATGTAGAGATCTCCAATGTATAGCTGAAAGGAGTGGTTCAGTTTGGACTGCTTTACTAATGAGACATAATATAGATAGATACAACCAGAACAGAGGTGTTTAAGTCTTATAGGCACATATATAAAATTGTTTAAATATATGGGAATATAATAACATTTATATTAAATTATATAGGTTAATTATTTGAGAAAATCATGCTAAAAAGAATGATAACTGTTATGGGCACATAAAACAATGGAAAAATCCTTAGTTGACCCCAGGGGAATAGGCTGAAATACAAGAAAAATGAAGGAACTCTTATAGCATATAAAAATTATATTCAGAGAGCAATAATAATGCACTGAATTTCATTTACATTTACATTTCATCCCACAAATTACATGATTATATTTCTAGCTTTCTATTACTAGTATTATTTTTTCCCCAGAATTGAAACCAAATGACCTCCTAAAATTGTACAGTACTGCTGGAAATGATCTGTAAAATCTAACTATAACAAATAAAGGTTTTTGGCTTTATCAAGTATGAAATAAAAAGTAAAAAAAAAAAATAAAGAAAAAACTACAGACTATTTGATGTTCCTAGTGAGCAATGCATCTTTAATTAAATTAAATGGGTGTTTAAAAAGAAATTGTATTTAAAAGGAATGTGTCTTTTCATATCATAGCCATGTCAACCTCAAGCATCTTAGTTATTAGTATATAATAATAATGAAAGATAACTAGAAGGAAACCTATAAAAACACATGGATAGTGGTTTGAGTTCCACCCAGAAGAGATCTCAGTCATTGCAGTTTTTAGGTTGCCATACACCATTATCAATCAGGTAACGTCGACTTCATATATATTAAGTTTTGCACATGTTTCTAAAACTGAAAACTGATATATCGCATTTTTGTAAGTATTCAGATTCTTCTTTACTTACTATTGCCACTACTGTTACTAAGGTTAGTTTACTTTGGGCTGCAGTCTTGAAATTTAAACCCATTTTCCAGCCTGACATCCTGAGCACTCAGTACAGATTTACTGCCTTTATTGGAGTGAAAAGCACTACTAAACACCTATGAACTGTTACTGGCCAACCTCAATACCTGACCTTACAAAAGGTCTTCTAACCAAATGCAATCAAATCAAACACACTTCAAACACAAATTTGAATTAAACCTCCAGAGGATTAGAGGCTGTCATTGCTTCAAAGGAATATGTGTGTGTGTGTGTGTGTGTGTGTGTGTGTGTGTATGTGTGTGGTAGGGCAAGTAGGTGCCTGGATTTGGTCACTTAGTGTTTGTGAATTTCAAATATGTTTGGTAAAAAGAAGTGCTTGTCATTGGCTGTTTGTAGGATTTCAGGAATCAAGAATTCATTGTTATGTGTCAGATATCAGTCAGTTGTCAAATAGCAAGTATTAGCTGTCAGATATCACAAGTCATGAAGTATGAAACCTCAAGACTCACACAAGGCTCTTCCATCCTCAGGCAAACTTCAGCATCATCCCTCAGCTATGTGCCATTAAAGTATCAAGTCTCAATGCCCCAAGCTTCAGGCATCCCCCATGCAATGTCACTGACATTCTTATCTGTGGCTTGCAGTGTAAAGTTCACTAAAAGAAACCAAGTATCTGCTGAACTTTGTTAAAGTAAATAATGTTTAATTGGCCATCTTTGATGCTGTACTGTCTGAAGTGAAAACAGATGAAAATCAAACATGGGGGATGAATTGCATGAATTCAGACAAATACAAATTCAATAAACGCAATTTATTTTTTAGAAAGCTCAGTCTCGGATAATACTGACTGTCTACAGTTATCCCGTGGAATTGAAAGTGAAAGTGACTATTCTTGACATTGTGAAATGCAGCACAGCACAACATAACGAAATTAAACCTCTGCGTTTCACCCATACACACACGTAGAGCAGGAAGCAGCTATTTAAAGTGCCCAGGGAGCAGTGATGGAGATGGTAACTTGCTCAAGGGCACCTCAGGGTAACCTACTGATATGGGATTCGAACCCATGACCTTCTGATCCTGGGACAGACTCCCTAATCACTAAGCCACCACTGTCCAGAATTGGTTGACATCGCTCTTTTATCTTACACATTTTAAATGGGAATCTCTGAATTAACAAAATTTTAAAATACTTTTTAAAAAATGCTCCAAGAGAAGAGTACACAAGAAAGTGAGAGAGAGACAACAGAAAGGTAATATATTAGAATACATTAGAAATGGGGCAACACAGTTTTATCTGCATAGCATATGCCCTTCTGAACACAACAGGTATAATCATTTTCATTCATGCCAGAAACATACATACACTTTACCTACCAAATTGTACACTGTCTGTCTATAAACCTCAACAAATGAATTTGTGGGTGTAGGCGGATAGGTACAAAACTTAAACCAATGAAACACTAACTTGTAACACTGATTTGACAGGATGTTAAAAATAATAATAAAAAAGTAAAGAAATCATTATATTTTGTGATAAATTATTAAGTTTAACTTGTTCAACAACACCTTTTGAATGGCTTTAAAAGGGTCATTTTCCAAAGCTGCTCCAGAAACTCAAGAGCTTCCACTGTAACAGAATTCCACATGCTTTATGGATGACAAAAAGTGAAAGACTACAATCTCAGAGTTTTGGGAGACTGTCTTTGAACTGAAGAGTGCTTTTAAAGTATATAAGATATATATCATACATTTATATATATATATAATATATATATGTATATATATATATATATATATATATATTTATATATATATATATATATATATATCAAACATTAATTTGGTTTCTTTTCCTGTATGTTCTGAAAAACGTGAATACTGTCATTTCCCGCAATTTATCATTATTTTAAAAAGAGGTGGGATTACAAGGTTTTGATACTTTAGTTATGACATAAAACTGCTTTGACACTTTCTCCACATAAAACTTCACAGCTGAGAGTGTGTATGGGGGGGTGGGGGTGGGTTGTAGAGGCAGAGAAATAAAATCTGGACTGCAGCCCTTACTCGACACTCAAACACAGGCAAGTGTTTAGTTGCTAACTGCTAAGCTAGCTCACCATCTGCCAATACAGGGTGGAAAACTCATGCAACTTCAAAGAAAGACTCCTTGTTGCTGGGATTGTAAAGGGTTTTCTTGAGAATTATACATTATTGAATGCATGCACTGAAGCTGTCAAAACACATCAATCTGGTGATTTTTTCTAAGCTTCACTCTAAAACTTGCATTTTGATGCCTTGCTATGTCTTTTAGTTCAGATAACCTTGTCTCATGCATTTGCAGAGATGAAAAGAGTGCTAAATTGAATGAAAAATAAGACACTGTCTCACTGCTTGGAAAGGCACCAGCGTGACATTTCACAGATGCTGAAGCCATCTGCAACTTTGTGCACATCGTAAAACACATGGCTCAAGCAAAACACACACAAACACACACACACACACATGCACGCACGCACGCACACACACACGCACTATAGCTTGTTTCTCTCCTACCTTAACATTTGTCCTCAGTGCACAATAACATGCAAAGAACATTGCAGTTACTGTGTGGCATAAGGGTATATGTCACGTACGAGCTTCTTGAGGGGGAGGAGAGAGAAAGAATAAGATGAAGAAGAAGAAGAAGAAGAAGAAGAAGAAGAAGAAGAAGAAAAAGAAGGGAAGAAAGGGGTGGGGGTGTTAGAAGCAGATCACATCCCTCGGCGTGTCAGCTTCTCTCGCTCGTCTGCAGCTGTGTGTTCTGCTATCATTCTCTCGTGGCTTCAGACTCCTGTACACACATGGTCAGCAAGATGTGCCGCGCTTTATTGCTGGAGATTGTATTTTAGCCAAAAACGGTCAAAGGATGCTTGCTTGCTACGGCAAGGGGAACCTCTCCAACTCCCCCTTTTTCTCACTCTATCTCTGCTTCACTCCAGGAATGAGCGGATGTAGGAGGACTTCAAAGGAGGACTTGTAACTCCGAGCTGCAGAGCTGCATCAAACTCAACACATGATTAACACCGCAATGGGCAGGAAAATGTATTAAGCTGGGGAGAGGCAGTCTGCATTTTCAGCATTTGGACACCTCTGCAAACACACATACAGAACCCCACACAGCTGTTATGTAATTGTATTTCAGTAAAGATCTGCCTGGTTCAAGTGCTGGAGTGAGGCGCTGCTGCTGCGGAGCCTTTCAAACATCCCTTCTAATGCAACCGGACAACGGCATGCTTATTCATCTCTAATGAAGGCTTCGGACTTCAGAAATAGTTTGCATCTGCTAGGCACAAGCGTGGGGTGTGTGCTGTTGATATGCATAATTCATGCATAGGCATTCAAATGTGAACACATAAATTAGGCATGAAGTGCAGCTAAAATAAGAAAAAAAATGTAGTTTGAATATGATTCATATGCACCAAATTCAATTTAGAAATATTAATTCAGAGATTCCCCCCAATAATTTGCTGTACTTTTTTCAGGGACTGAAATGTGGTACCTTTAACAAACAATCTACATAAATAGTTATGGCTGTATGTATACAAATTTTAATAGCAGCATCTAGTAACAATATTTGGATAAGGCTTTGTAACCAAGTGCAGCTCTTAGAACACTCCCAGCATATTGTACCTGGGTAGGAGAGCCACTAGAGGGTGCAACACAGATTCACTAAATATCTCAGTGTCTGTCTTACTGTCACTGCACAACCGTCACCTACCTTATTGCATCATTGTCTGCTATTTCAGTCTGTGCATGCACGCACGCACGCATGCACACACACACACACACACACACACACACACAGACACACACAGACACACACACACACACAGACACACACACAAACTTCAGAATGGCTGCTAAGGACAGTCTGTCCAAGGATTTTGTTCCATATCAATGCATGAGTGAATTGGTTGTTAAAGTGGATAAACTTAAAATACATTTTAAACTGCATAAATGACCATTATTTTAACTTCGACCTGCTCTTCACTAAAGTGACTAGAGATGTGTGCTAAGAAACTGTTCAAACAGTAATATATTTTAATTTTCTCTTCTGTTAGAAATGTGCATCGTGCATTAGATATAGTGAGCATGAATTATGTTTTTAAAGGTGAAAATTATTTAGGAAGTTCACCCTCTACTAAATAGGAGGAGTAGGTTAGTTTCTCTGACCCCAGTGTCATGTAAACTCTGTGCCTACTCTGCACTGTGTACACTCTCACTCTCTCTCTCTCTCTCTCTCTCTCTGTTTCACTGTGAGTACTGTGTTGGAAGGAGGCAACATGTAGTGGGAGGAATCAGAGATGTTTTGTAGAATATATTTTTGGTGCCAGTCTCCCTGTTACCACGGTAACTAGTTCCACTGTGGTCCCTGCTTTACAGTATAGATGAGCAACAGAATAGAGAAAAAGAATAGAGAGAATGGGGAAAGAAGAAGCAAGTATGTAGTTCCAGTGTAGCAAGAGAGGTGTAGGAGGTATGGTGGGTGATGAGGGAAGAGTGTGGGGGTGGAGAATAAATGATATTTTTAATCTTACTTTAATCATATGCATGCTAAATAAAAAACGTACATTTAAAATATCCTTTTTGATTTTTAACAAAATGTTTAACACCATTACTTTCTCATGCCATAAAAACAAACATAAGCAATATTTACTGGTTTCTTTAAAGTTAGTGGTGGATCCAATTTGAGCATAATAGCTACTTATTTCAAAAAACTGTCAGAGTGGATTTAAAAGGCTAAACGCAAGGCACAGAATCTAATAAAAAAAATATAGCAACAGTCAAAGTTAAGAGAGCCAGGAGTAGCCTCATTCTCTTCACTGAGATGTAAATGTAATTGTTTGTATAATTCCCATGAGTTTCTCTACCCTGTGTAAGTTTCTGTCTTAACCTAGCTTTTCTTAGCTTTATGCTATCAAAACAGCAAAACCCATCTTTATTCATTAGCTACAAGTGCTTGATAAACGTACCAGCAACATATTTTACCATTTAGAACTGTGAATGAGTTAGTGGGCTAAAACAGATCTTTTGTCAGATTAAATAAAAGTTACTTAAAAAGCAGATACCAGCAAAACAGATGCAAAAAAAAAAGTCTACCACTTCTACCACTTTCTGTTAATGTCTTTTAGATTGAGGTGTATTTTCTTCCTTATTATTTGAGATTTTTCATTATTTTTCATTTACTATTTTCATACTTACTATAGTTAAAATATCTCACATTATTAATTCAATGGCAGTTAATTATAGGCAAATAAGTATTCACCTTTTAGTAAACATGGGAGAGTACTAACTGCTTTACCAAAAGATGCAAAGCTGAGAGAAAAATGGTGGGTACCACATATGGAGGCTGGCTTCCAAAAATGGCAATAAAAAAAAAAATAAATCAGCAGATCCATCCTATGGTAACCTCTGGAAGAACATCAAATCCCTTGCCGCTTAACAGGCTAATGTCTGTTGTAATGGTTATCATTAGGTTGTCTATTGTCACTAATGGTCTCTATCCAGCAAAAATATTACAACAGCAAATATTTAACTGTGATCTTTTCAGTGGGAAAGACATATTTTCAGTAGGAAAGAAAAGTGATATTACACAAAAGAACAAATGTAAGATTTAAAATGTACTTTTTAAAATAAATCTGATTTATTACCTTTACTAAAGCAGCAGATTTGTAGAAGCTTACATCCCGCCAGCGCTACAATAGCTTCACAGCTCCGCTGCAAAACTAAAATAGCAAACCTCACCTTCACATTATTTAGGTCCTGAACATGGTTCAGGTGAAAAAAGAAGAGGCAAAAGAAGTGGCAAATGGTAAAGTGGAAGGCAAGCATGGAAGGAGAATATGCAGTGAGTGTGGAGGCAGATTATGGAAGATGTGCGTGGAGGCAATAGAAATGCAGAAATAAAACAACAAATAAGTAAAAAAACAAACAAATAAGTCCAAGAAAAGTCAATTTGACACTGAAAATAGAATAGAACAATCCTTCAGGTACTTCAAACCACACAGAGGTGTGCATCGAAGGATGTGTATGTCACGGGTAAGAGAGTGTGTGGACAAAGTCAGAGTTTTTTTTGATGTTGGCCCACACAGACCCTCTCACTTAAATGTTGGTGATATTTTACCCACGCTAGATCATTCCTGACTGTCCTTGGCTCAGAGACGGACAGAAATAGAATGCAAGAGTGAGCGTAGACCAAAAATGCTGCAAACAGGACAAGAGATTTGCAGGCAATGCTGTAGCAGAGCCAAGATACTTTAACAAGTATAAATATATCTCCTCCTAGAGGCAACTCCTGCTGAACCGGTGAGTCATTCATTCTCTCTCCCCCACTCTCTCTCTCTCTCGCCATCACTCTCTCCCTCTCTCGCACTCTCTCACACACACACACACACACACAAGGCAAAGGTCAGCAGTAGGAGTTCACCACTAACATCAGAGGGTTAGGTGTGCACCTATCTAGCTCTTCCTCTGTGGTATTACAAACACTTCACTTCTGCCCACCACAGAAACAAAAAAAGCAGCCAACACTAAAGCAAGCAGATATTTGTTAACATTGTGAGGTCCGATTCTACTTTTAAAAAATTTTTAGATTCCCGTAATAATAAATATCTCTTTTCAAGTATTTAAGTAATTATGTACACCTTGTATCTACAGTTACTGGATCTTCTATTAAACACAACTACCATTAATATTATCTAAAAAGGGTCAGTATAGTTGCAGGTTTTCATTCCACAGAGCAGGAGTAAACTCAAACAACTCCTCGCTGATCAAATAATTAGAATCCAGATTGTTGAATTCAAATCTACAGACACAATAGAACTTTGTTGATGCTTTAATAAAAGTCAATAAGCAAAAAAACACAAAGGCAGTGGTACTTATTTTGCCAAGGAGACAAATTTTCCAGGAACTTGAACTAAGTAAATCAAATATAAATTAAAAGAACCTGCTTAAGCCTTG
This sequence comes from Hepsetus odoe, assembly GCA_017165825.1. Classification (NCBI taxonomy): domain Eukaryota; kingdom Metazoa; phylum Chordata; class Actinopteri; order Characiformes; family Hepsetidae; genus Hepsetus; species Hepsetus odoe. Next base: position 15,000,136 of record CM029383.1, read on the forward strand.
TGTTTTAGCAACTACAGAAAACCAATATTTCTGCTTTAGTAGCAAAACAGAGGAACATGGCAGGCAGATGTGACTCATGGTTGCACATGTGCAGAACAAAACAGATTTTTTTGAGCCAATCGCCAAACTCCTTAAGTACTCAGAAAAGCATCAATATTGGTCAGATATTGTTTAGGTTGTGGGCCAAGCGCATGGGCTCAGACAGATTTGCACGACAGGGTTTGCATGGACGGTTTAGCTTGACAGTGCTTTTGCTTGCTCTAACAAAAACACACTGACAAAGCAGTCACATTATGTTTGATTTAAATGTTCTTTTATAACTGATGTTTGTTAAAAGAGTATGCAGTGTTTAAAGCCTCTGCAATGTTACTTTCTGATATTCTTGTAGTAGTGCAACACACTTTAGCATGCCTACCACCTTAGAATAACTCCTGTGCTGAGAATGGTCCACACCAAATGCCCCCCACCATCATTGGGGGGGGGGGGGGGCAATTTGGCTTATCTTGGTGCAGCAACAGATGAACTATAGAAAGTGAAAGTGAAAGTGACAACCCTTGTCATTGCGAGGTCACAGCACAGCAAGCGTGAACCACAACAAAATTGGACCTCTGCTTTTAACCCATGCACACAAACACCGTGCAGCAGTGGGTAGCTATTGAAAGCGCCCAGGGAGCAGTGACAGGGACGTTACCTTGCTCAGGGGTACCTCAGGGCAACCTACTTGTGAGGGAATCGAACCCACAATCTTCCGATGCGGGGCCAACTCCCTAACCAATATGCCACCGCTGCCCCAATATAGTCAGTGATTTTGGGTAAGGTCAGTGGCAGGGAAAGCCTGGTATTAGACAGTAGAACAGTTTTGGTGTAAAAAATAAATAAATAAATAAATAAAGTGCCATATTTAAAATAGTCGAATGCATATTCAAATTAATTAAGAAATACTATATGCATGCATGCATTAATCAAATTATGTATGAAAGTGCCAAATTACCAGTCACCAAATATCCAACCACAAAATCTTCCAAATCAATGTAAACGTAAAGCAAATCAGCAATAAAACATCTATTTATAAGTTATGCAGATGCTTTTCTCCCATATGATTTATAATTCATCATGTCAGGTAGAGGCAAATGAGGCAGTCTTATCCATGGCCTCTTTTTGGTGTGAAACAGTGTGTTTGCTTGACTGAGGACAGTTGCATGTTGCATGGTGTTTCCCAGCTGCTACTAGCCAAAATGTTTCCTTTTCTTAATTTGTTATTAATCAAGGGAAGAGAACGATAAGTAAAAAAGCCCTTTGTGTAAATGTAAACCCATACTTACAAGCCTGGAGCATCCTTCCAGCTCAACAACCCAAATGATCTCCTTATGACTTCAGTCAAGACCCCATCACTCCAGGCAAACTGATGAAATGACACTGAAAAACGCAATGTGTGTTGCTGCCCTTGGCTGCTCGCCCTTTTCTGTCTGGACACTGGCCAGTTGTGCCTTAAAAGGAATTTGTGTCTCTTCACAGGGTTCAAGAAAGCAATTCACTATGATTGAAATAGTCCTCGCAATACTCCAGACACAGAAGGAATTGTATACTATGCCTGCTGCACTGTACTAAACCTAAATCTCACTATCTATCATATCTCCAAAGACACAATATGTATTATATTTCCTTAAACCCAGTACATTTATGATTTTCTCAACTCTGTGATTTGGTTATGAATAATGTATCTGCACTTACTAAAGCCTGGTGTGTGTGTGTGTGTGTGTGTGTGTGTGTGTGTGTGTATATGTGTGTGTGTGTGTGTGTGTGCATGCCCAAGCGCAACAGCGGTGCTCATGGCGTATAGCCACAGTGACATTCTGGGGCAAGTGATGGCCATCCAACAGCAGGGTTAGAGGGTAACTAAACATGTGTGAGTGCACGTTTGTGTTTGCTATACACAGGGTAGTGCTGTAGAATTCTGCATACATAGATACAGCCCTCCAAGTAGGATATGGCACACAGACACACTTGTAAACAGACTACAGCAAAAGAAAAGTAAAAGTAAATGGGATCCCATGACATAATGTGGCAGAGAGGAGAGAATATTTGCTTCAGAAGAGAAGAGCTGCTCCTAAACCCATGTGTGTGCTGCATATTAAACAAGGAGTGCTTCGGGTCTTGTAATGTCACGGCTTTAATCCTCTGGCTTAAGTCTAGTCTGCCTAGTCTGACTTGCAGCAAGCAATGTCTCTCTCTGCAGTGGACACAGTGAGACAGAGTGTGTGTGTGAGAGAGAGAGAGAGAGAGAGAGAGAGAGAGAGAGAGAGAGGGAAGTCAGTTTTAACATAAGACTGAAAAACAATTAGGCTCTGGTCTGCGAGCCTTGACAAGTCAGATTAAGAAGCTAGACTAAAGATATTCTCTATGTAGAACAGGTTTGCATTTTATTATGAAAAATGTCGTTTTTTTATTATTTCTGAAAGCTATTTAGTCAACTCTGCATAACAGCTACATTAATGAGTACTGTAATAGAGAAGAGTATATAAAACAGCCACTTAAGCTCTAGGGTCACTTACAGAGGCAAAATGAATGTCATGAGATCCAATTATAAACAACCTCGAAACAGTAACATTTTATAAGAACATAGAGAGACTTTATTCTGAACAATGAGATTTTGTTAATTGTGCAAAGCAGAATTTAACAGATTTCTGACACTGATGATGCTTGAACAGCTCAGACTGTTATGTAAGCAAAACATACTCAACCCTTCACTATTTTTTTGTCCATAAGAATTTCTTTAACTTCATTATCACAGATTTGCAATCCATGTAAAGGTTCTCTCATGTACACCATCAGGAGTTTCCAATGGCTATAAAGATTTTTTTCAGCTGTTCATTACTACGCAGCCGGACACAAAAAAGGGCACTAAGTGAGTGATGCTGACTCACATTTGTTCCATACAACAGCCACTTCGGTTTTTTGGTTAAATGTGCAAATAATTGTGGTTCAGAAACCGTGGATGACAGCAGTCAGGCAAGTAGCAAGCCAAGATTGGTAAGTGCTAAATGTTCTTAAACACTCATAACAATTCAAAGACATTTCTATTCATAACTGGTAGATCTGCCTTCAGACATACCCTAGCATTAAATATCATAGTCCTGTTTATCACAACTGCAAGACTCATAAAAGAGTTAAGAGTTTCTGTACTTTCATTTATGTGCTGAGTGGTGCTCTTAAATGATCATTCAATCCAGCTATGTTATGTAATGGCAATATTTTACACAGAAAAGCTTTAGAATAGGGAAGTCTCATTTAGAAAAAAAAGTTGGCTGTAGCAACTATTAGAGGTGAAATTTCCCAGGTTCATTATTTGAACTGCATTTGAACAATAAAACCATTTGCCTTTTCATTAAAAGGCCATTTTCCTTCCATATTCTCCTGTCTAAAAGCTATAGCCACTCCAGTGGCTATTTTTGAAGTAGAGCAGACTATGTCTGAGCTGTGTGGAAAGGATCAGACATGGCCTGACAAACTTCCTGCCCCTGAGGTGCCTCATCTCACCTGAGATGACCACACACCTACTCTCACACGGAGAACTACAGTTAAAAAAGGGAGGCATGCTAACATTTGATTGAATGTAGGTTTGGATAAGTAATTATTTTTTATTATAAAATATTCTAATTTAATACCAATATTCCCATTTAAACAGTGTCATTATAAAATTGCAAGAGCTACACTGTTTAATATTGCCTTATGTCTAAAATGCAATAACATAGAGCAAGGAATTAGCAGTCTAATACATAAAGTTCAACTTTAATACACACACACACACACATTCAGACAGAGTCCTGTGACATGAACATTTTTGCTTAATTTGTCCCTCTTCCTCGCATACAGGATTTTCCATCTCTTCACACTCTGTAACAGTAAATGCTCTTCTAGCAGCAGGTGGTCTAGGAGGTAGACACAGCTGAGATTTCCTGGTATCAGATACACACTAACGCACAACCTAACAGTGAACACATCATATTCTTAGCACTTACAAAAATAGCATACCCATATGGAATTTTGGCCAAATAAGAAATTATGAAGTAAATAAGTTCGGGGGGAGGGGGGGGGGGCATGATTAAAACACCTCCTCTTTCTAATCTAACATCATTAATTGCTACCTTATAAATCCTAGAAATCCCTACTTTGCTTTTACTGTGGCATCAAAATATCACCATACTGTTCCTCTCACCACTTGATTGTTTAAAAACAGAGGTCTGCCATTTTTACTGATATTTGTCTTCAAAGCAATTCATTTAGCATGGCCTTCTAAATCCCACATCTCTAAATCCCAATTATTCTAAATACTTACAGGTTTATCACTCAACAATGACTTACGATAGACAAATGTATCTTATTGGTTTAACACTATTGTCTGCCTGCATGTGGAATGGAACCTCTAATTTGTTGTGTAGGTAATGATGTGATACACTAATAGCAACTGCGTGTGTCAGTCTGTGGCAGTTACATGCTGGTTGTAAGGTTTGGTTGTTATCTGCAAGTGAAATGAGCAATATAGAATAATATTAACAAAGACGCCCCAATGTGATTGAAAGAGATGCTGTATGTGTGTGTATGTTTGAGTGTGTTCAGAAGCAGCTTAAGCATGTGTGATAGACATAGAAATCAATGAGCTTTTCCCACAGTGAGAGAAATAAGTAAGTGACCTTTACCTCCCACATCATCCAGAGAAGAGAATTGTGGTATAATAAAAAAAAAAAAAAAAAAAAAAAACTTCTCAGGAACAAGGAGTTTCATTACATCACTTCTAACTTCACTGACATCACTTCCAGCTAAAAACAGCCATGGCACCGCAGTACTGACACACTGCAACACATTCACAAGGGGTTTTAGTGCATACATATTGTGTGGGAGGCTGTTCTTCAAGCACTAACCCAACCAAACCATTACATAATAACTCTAACTCTACACAGTAAAGCAGAGAGACTGTGAGAGAGACTGTGTGTGTGTGTGTGTGTGTGTGTGTGTGTGTGTGTGTGTGTGTGAGTGAGTGAGTGAGTGAGTGAGTGAGTGAGTGAGAGAGAGAGAGAGAGAGAGAGAGAGAGAGAGAGAAAATGCTGTTGACTAAGGGAAGGGATTTGGGTTAACATGGACAACCAGAATTAAAATAGAAGGAAGGCATACATACACAGCCAGTACCTTTATATGCGAAATATATTGATAACTCATTTATTAAGTGATAATGTGAAACGTCGTACAATCTTACAACACCTGGAGAAGAGTCTTTAGCTGTCACAGTCCCTCATTTAGAAAAAGAAAGATAAAGAATAGGGACACTGCCTGTGCTCAAACAATATAATAAGATTTACTATCTTACCAATATTCCTGCTTGATTTTACCTGAGCTGTTAGCTATGCAGAATCACATGCTTATATTACTGGGAAGAAAAATAAGATTTTTCCAATAGTGATCCTAGGTCTAGCTGCCAAGACAAGTATTCGGGGGAAGAAGGAACGCAAGGGTTATTATAAAGCAGATCCAGGGTTCTTTTGGGACAGTCCTCTGGGAGCTTGCCAGAAAGCATCTGAACAACTATCAGGCCATGAAAAACAAATTCCTCTTTTCTGATGAAAAGATTGAGCTGTATTGCCACAATTTCCAACTTGTGTGTGGAGGAAACTAGGCACTGATTTTCACCTCGCAAATATCATCACTACAGCACTGATGAACGAATGTGCCAGAAAACCTGTGAGAATCTTCCTAAAGAAAGGTGTGCCAAGCTTGTACAACCATTCCCAGGACTTGAGACTGTCATTGCAACCAGAGATGCTTTAACTGAGTAGATGTTTTGAACACTTTTGTTAGTAGTAGTTTTTTCAGCCTTTTAATTTAAATAAATTGAAAAAACAAAAAGAACTGATTTGTCATTGTGAAGAACTATGTGACCATTTCAGAGTCAAAATGTCAAACCAATTATGGCTGGTGTTACATAGTAACTAGTAATATAGGCATTGATGTTAACATCCTGATTACATAACAGTTTCTCTCTCTCTCCATCTATATGTATATATAATTTCTCTCTCTCTCTCTCTCTCTCTCTATTATATATGATGCAGTCCAGACTGAATTAATTGTGAAGGGGCAGAGCTATATAACTAATCTGCATAACCACCTGTTTATGTGATTTTTACATTTGTGATGCAAAAACAAAACTACAAAATGTTCTATTACTTGATATTTATCATGCAGTCATAGTAGTTAATTGGATAATATCAGCAGTCTCTTTCTGACAATGATAAGCGGAAAAACACTACGATTACTGTGACGTAATAATCACCTCACAGGCTCCTAAAACACTTCTTTGCAGATCCCTATTATTGGTAAATAAGTGTTAAAATGTGTACACAAAGCAACAGCAAAGTTATTTACATTTATGGCATTTAGCAGACTCTCTTATCCAGAGCGACTTCCATGTCCTAATTACAGGGACAGTCACCCTGGAGCAATTCAGGGTTGAGGGTTCTTGCTCAGGGACCCAGTGATGGTAGTGCTAGAAGTGGGATTCGAACCTGGGACCTCTTGAGACATTGGTCCATAGGCAAGTACCCTACCACTAGACCACCACCACCCCATTTAAAATGTGTAAGTATTTTTAACATGCAGTTATGAACTACACAGTATCAAAAATAAAGTTTCTTATGACTGATACTTTAAGATCAAAAGTAATCATGTTAAGCTTTGCAGTGATTTTGTGAAATTGGATGTGTCAGTTAGGGACTGGTTAGTGTGTGAATGTGAATCGCAAGAACTTAAGCTCAGGGCAGGAATATTGTGTTGTTAGCTCAGGGACACACTCTCCCCTACTCCATCACTCTCTTGAACCTGCACGTCCTTGCAGCCGCCTTCCAAGTCTGAAAACCTAGAGTCCTTATAATAATAATGATTTGTCTAAGGTCTGTTTGACAGCAGCGCAAAAAAGGAAACAGTAGTCACAGTAGTCTACCCTATAGTTGTGCTTTGTTTAGTGATTCCTCTGCTGCTGCACAATCAGACACTATATTCTGTCTGAAAATTGAAACACTGCTGTGCCTGATACATACATACATATATATATAAAAATATGCCATTATCATACATGTCTCACTGCTGTATTGATAGCGGTCCCCCACACAAATAAATGTAAGTGGTGGTCATATGGTGGTTCCTTTACATTCGTGGAAAGGGAGAGGCTAACCAAGCTCTGATTCATTCACCGAGAGAGAGAGAGAGAGAGAGAGAGAGAGAGAGAGAGATTGAAAGTGAGAGAAAGAGAGAGAAAGAGAGTGGTAAGTGAATTTTAACATAAGACTGAAAAACAATTAGGCTCTGGTCTGCGAAAAGAAAATCTCACTTTCTCCAGTCCAGCACCAAAACCCAGAGCGCTTCTGTTCTTTCCATCTGAAGATTTCTCACTCCCCTCTGGGTCCCCTCTGCCTCCCCATCTCTCTTTCTAGATAAATATCTCCTGCAGTGGGTTGTCTATTCAGAGGTTGCACACAGCTTCCTTGCATAGAATTAGTTTCTCTTATCAGTAATTTCGCTACATAATATGAAATGTAAAACATGATTTCCCCATAAACCCAACAAAGAGCTCTAATGCTTGAACTTTTTCTATTGCTTGCAGAATGTGTGTGTATGTGTGTGTTTAAAGCTGACTTAGTGCCATCAAATGCCTTCTTCCACATGTCAGAAGTAACTGCATGAATAATGATTCATTTTCTTTAGAATGACTGAATTGAGTTTGAACAATGTAAAAGCTTCTCAATTCAATGAATAAACCAGAACATGGGCACACAGAAGAAGAAAAGGAAGCAGATATGAAGGAGACAGACATCAGGTGGAAATCACTGCAGACCGACACAATGTGGAATGCCAGGAAAATGCAGCCTTACAGAAATAACTAAAAGAACTGAAGCAATAACAGAAAACGTTACACTGAATGTGGAAGGGAGACACAATCACCTTTAGAATTGTTGGATTAGGTATTCACTGAATAATATTACGCAATTACTTTGTTTTTACAAACCTATGTTTTCAAACATTTTATACACCATACTTCTCCTGCCTCCCACTTTTGGTCTTATTTGTCTCAAGAATTGCAATATTCTTTTTTATGTAATTTTTTAATGATTATAAAGACATTATAAATTCACAATTTTAATTTTAAATTACAAATAAACTGTAGGCTAAATGTATCATTATACTCTTTAAAAGTGGTCAAGTTTGTTTAATACAACAAATTATTCATCCATTATCTGCCGCTTGTCCCAAACGGGGTCGCAGGGGAGTGCCGGTGTCCAACCCAGCGCACACAGGGCGAGGACGGGGGACGCACCCTGGACAGGTCGCCAGCCCATCGCAGGGAGGAGCGGGACGGGGACGGCACCTTGCTCAAGGGTACCTCAGGGCAACCCACTTGGAAGGAGTTCGAACCCCCGATCCTCCGATCATGTGGCCAACACCCTAACCACTAGGCCACCGCTGCCCCCTACAACAAATTATTCAGCTGCAAATTATTCAAACGCCATGAACAGTCATTTGCTGTTTTACATAGCAAAGCAAACACTTAGCAAAGACTTCTTTTTCATATAACTGCTTCAATTAATTTTGAATGTTCACTTACAGTTCAGATTCTAGAGTGATGAAGGATAGTGGATTTGGTCTTGATTTTGGTCCGGTCTTCATGAATTATTGCCAGTTGGAGACATCAATAGGGTGTAAAGAGGATGCATGATATGTCTGTTTTATGTCTTTTAATTGCCTACTGCTACTTATAATGTACTGTGATGAGCTGCAACATTAAAATCCATCAGGTGAGCTAAATAAAATTGTGCAGCCACTGAGACGTCACAGGTGAAAGAGAAAAAACAAAAGACAAAAAAAAAAACCTTACAAAAAAATAAACAAATAAAATATCCTTTAATAATAAAATCCAGTGACTGTATTTCAAAAAATTATTGTTTAATATATATATATTACACACATTGTATTCATTGACTTTGAAGAGTTTATATACTGTAGCACCTGCACATACATGATATCTAACTGAAGCATGCTGTATGTGACAAGTCCAAGTTATCGTATTTAACATAGCTTCAAAGAAAATCATCGTTTTGTTTCAGAGAAATTAAGATGTGCATAAGGGTGCTTGAAGACTTCCTGAACCTAAACCTCCACCCTCTTTCACTATGATGTCCAGATGGGATTATTCTAAACAGAGCAGCATCACAATTCACGTAACCAAGCCTTGAAAGCTGAGGCCACAGAATTGTGAATTGTGACTACAGCCTTCACTGCCAGACAACATGGCTGAGATTTTAAAAAAAGAAAGAGAGAGCGAGAGACAGAGAGAGAGGGTGAGAGAGAGAGAGAGAGAGAGAGAGAGAGAGAGAGAGAGAGAAAGAGCATATTCCGCAGTACAAAAACATTAGTAATTCCTTTCAGCAGGAGTGGCAGCACATTTGGAAAGAGCACCACAGAGCTGTGTTAGGTTATATTAGCATCAGCGGGAAGGCACCTAACAAAGCAAACAAATATAAAATCAGGTCTCAAGATGGCCAAAAATGATAGGAGAGAGAGAGAGAGAGAGAGAGAGAGAGAGAAAGAGAGCTAGCGAGAGAGAGAGAGTGAATGAGAGAAGGGGGGGGCACGAGAGAGAGAGAGAGAGCACGAGAGAGAGACCTGTCCTGTATCTCATCACTTAAACTGTACACCTGAATGAAACACACATTGTTACAAAAGTAAAGCTACAGTGTCTCTGTATCACATGTTCACACGGGCACACCTACAGGGCTAAATCTGAATGAACAGTTGAAAGAAAACCTTGCATTTAATTAAAAAAGCCAGGAGAGTGAAGCCCTGAGGAAGGACTGAAGACTCCATAATGCACTGATTAAGAGTCAGAGTAGACCAATGACTATGATTATCAGCCACTAAAGTTTCTCACAAGCTCCTCTAACGATGGCTCTTCTGATGCCAGATAACAGCAGTATGCAGCTCGCGGAACATAGAATATAGCCCCAGTACATATGGGTGTAAATATTCAAACACACACACACAAATAAATACACAACAAGAAGGGGGGAGAAAAAAAAAAAAAAAAAACATGCAGTCAACTTTAAACATTTACGTACAGATAACTAACAAACAAACTGAGACATACAACAAACAAACTCCCTGGTAACAGTTCTCCATAGCAATATCCTGCAGCTACCGTTAAATATATACACACGCTACTAGATCGCAGAGAGCTTCTTCCACCTCTCAATTCACACCACTCTCTCATTCACTCACTCTCATTCCTGCTGCTTCTCTGTAGGTTGCGCTGCCGTTCCTTACCTTAGTTGTGACAATGCACAGGCAATCCATTATGTGCTAAAGAGCTCAGTTGAGAATTCCATTCATCGCTACTAATTAAGCAGGAATGGAGCGATGGAAAGAGGAGAGGAGAGCAGAGCAGAGCTAAGGCACAGACAACAGCTAGTGTACACAGAGCCCACCAGGCTGCCAGAGACTGGAGCGCTCCTGCACACAGCTACGTGCAACAGCAGCAGCAGCGGAAGCATACATGATGCTTGTAGCTGTTCACACTGCAGCTCCAGCTGACCACAGCCACACAGGACAGACACCTTTCAAACAGATAGAGAGAAAGAGAGAGAGAGAGAGAGAAGGGAGACACAGAGAGAGTAATAGAGAGAGATAGAGGTGATAGAGAGAGGGAAAGAGAGTATTAGAGAGGGAGAGAGATAGAGGGGGAGGCTGCGGCTGCTGCTGCTGCTGAAAGCACACACCATCCCGCCTTTTCTAGAGCTACTGACTGCGCACAGAATCCGCTCTCTCAAGATCCTGCCTTCCCGCCTCTCACATCAACAACAGCACTAGAATCCCATGTGCTCTGCCCCTGGAGATCATCTACATTTGTGTTTGCTTATGAGTGTATAAATGGCTGAACTTTACAGAACATTATCTAAATTTTTTTATGGAAATTAAGCTACAAAAATAGTCCATTCTAAATTCATCATGTTTGTGCTGCCATGAGCATGAGCGCATTTCTATATAATGCCTATTCAAATATAACATTAAGGGGTGTTGTTACAGTAGACCAGTAACAAAAGCAGGCTGGAACACAATCATAATCACGGCTTCATTTTCAGATCTAGGAAATTGATTTACCAATGATGTTTTACACTAGAAGGTAAACTGAGCACACCCTAAATCCAGCCTATTGTCCTGTTATGCAGGTCAGAGGGTCAGAGGGTCTGCCCGCATTAAACTTAGTGAAATGAACTCATTCACTAATTAAAAGAGTAAACAATTTCTTAGGTTTAAGTCTAGATTTTTGTTAACACAGCATTACAGAAATGGAGAATGATGCTGCAATGAGTAAGAGACTACTCACAGAAATAGTGAGCAGTGCTAGAAATCACTGAAATGACTGTGCAATATATATGCATATACAGTATTGGCATATTCCTGGTCATATTTAATTGCTAGGGTTAAATTGAAAATGAAGCACAACTGCTTTGGGTACATAAAAATCACACAAATGCAAATTTCACTCAGGGCGAATAAACAAAATGCCAAAAAAGTATGAATAAAGGTGCTTGAGCCCATTTTGTAATCTGAGGTTGAGACAAACAGTTTTAGCTCTGCAGAGAAATCAATGCCTGGGATACATTCTTGGAATTTTAAGACAAATATTTAATATGAGAGAGTGTGTGTGAGAGAGAGAGCGCGAGAGAGAGAGAGAGAGAGAAAGAGAAAGAGAGAGACAGAGAGACACAATGCTGAGGGTTTCGCTGACCACTGAAGCTTCAGGCATGAATCATACCAAGGTGGGCTAATTCTGCATTCCCCTACATTCTTCTCTCCCTCTCTCTAGGTTAGCTCATTTTCAGTCAAAAAGAGCACACTGCTGCATGGTGCAGCTAAATTAATAGCCCCCAAATCCTCAAAAATGCCAATAATCAAGACACTGCAAAGAACTGAGACACAGAGGAGAAACAATTTTGTCTTACAGAACCTTACCGCAAAACTTACTGTTAGAAAACAACACTGGGAGTGATACAGAAATGTACCGCTTCATGTTCAAGTAAAAGTTCATGTATACTGCAATCTGATACAGACAGGGGCAAGAAATGAAGTCAGTGAAATGAAAGTGACTACTTGTCATTGTGCACACATCAGAGCACACAGTGAACAACAACACAATAATTTCTCTGAATTTGACCATTTAACACAGTGCAACAGAATACAGTCATATCCAGCAAGCAAGGAGCAATGTTGGGGACACTACCTTGCTCGAGGCACCTCAGAGTTGCTAATTTATCTGGAACTAAAACCCATGAGTTATGTTATCGTTGAAATCTCAGTCGTAACTATTCCAGACATCTCCAGTAAAAGTAAAAATGTGGTAAAAGTGACAATTTGTCATTATGAAACACAGCTAAGTGACCCACAATAAAATGCATCCTCTGCCTTTAATCTACACCGTGCAGCAGTGGGCAGCCATATTCAATAATGAAGCAGACAGTATCTTGCTCAAGGTTATATACAATTATACATAACTTATTACATCTTAAATACATCAGATACACTCATACACTGTCCAAAAAGTTTTTCCATACCCTTCAATACACTTGATGTGACCACGTTCTGGTCCATCCCAGCTTTTTAAGCATCCTACCTGCTTTCTGGACCCGATGTGTTCAACGTTCATCACCGCTTTCATTCCTGAACCCAGCCTTGCACTGGCCACTCTGCACACATACACACACCTGCGGCAAGTGCACACTAAGCCGTTCAGCTGATAAATCTGAAAGCCGCTTTAAGTGATCATATTATGGAGATGGAATATTTTAACTGACCACATTTTCCCACGAGACGACACATTATCAAATGACATTCACCATGCCACTTTCAAATGCACCTTTGACAGTTTCTGAAGACAGAAGCTAAATTTTAAATAGTCCACCAACTATTACAGTACAAAACAAATGCAGAATGATTTTTTATATCCAAAACATTTTCTCACAGCTATTGCTGAAACTCAGAAACCCACAACACACATAATACTTCAACACTTCAGTTGTTATAACTGGAGTAAGCAGAACTGCTGTTTTTCTATTTCTGCATGTAGTGTAGGCCAGCCACAGAACAGCTTAGCTCAGTATAATTATTGAGATATAACGATCAAAACTACACCACTCTTTGGTCTGGCTAAATGTGACTTTTAATATTAGGTGTAAAACTGGCCCTTATCTATGGTATTAACATTGTTCTACTACAAGATTTTTTTTTCCAATAGAACAATCCAGGCTAGCACTGCTGCAAAATTTCAAAAGCATATGAAGTGAAAGTGACTAACTGTCATTGTGAAACACAGCACAGCATACAGTGAACCACAATGAAATGCTTCCTCTGCATTTCACTCAAATACACATGCACAACATGGGACAGGTATTTAAAGCACTCAAGGATTTTCAAGATTTCAAGATTCCTTGCTCAAGGGTTACTCAGGCCAACCTACTGGTCTGGGATCTGAACCCACAACCTTCTGATCTTGGGGTCTAGTCCCTAACCATTAGGCCACTGCTGCCACGGGTGTTCTGGAGTTACCAGGGCCCACAAAACCCTGATGTAGAATATGTGTGAAGGAAGGAAGAAGGAAACACACCTGGACAGGTAGTGTCGAGATGTAAAAATTGTAGTTATAGGTGCTGGCACTGCTTCAGGTTGATATTATAAGATATTTGGCTGTAGTTCAGCAGTAGTGTGTTTGTTCCAGCTTGGAACTATAACAGTGCAGCTTCACTGATGTACTTGATCAGGGGGGATGAGGAACAACAGAATGCCTTGAATCATCAGAATTAGACTTGTAGCTCCTTGTTGTGATTTCAGCACTCATCAGCACTCAGTTGCTTTCGAGCAGGTCTGTCAGATTAATTTTCTTCAGTTTTATGAAGAAAGCACGGATCAAAGTAGCAGCAGTGCAGTGCTACATTTATAAAAAGCCTCCTACAGTAACTTCTGGATCCAGAAACAAGAGAGAAAGGAGATCTGTGCATGTATGATGCATGAGCATGCATGATATGTGTATACAAGGTGTGTGTGTGTGTGTGTGTGTGTGTGTGTGTGTGTGCGTCTTTTTGCAATGTGTTTGTGTGTGTTTACATGTACTTATTTGTGCAATATGTACATGCATGTCCATGCATGTGAGAGGTTCATGGGTATTTGCTGCAGTGGATCAGCAGTGAAGGCATCAGTGCTATGTGTGTGTATGTGTGTGTGTGTGTGTGTGTGTGTGTGTGTGTGTGTGTGTGTTTGTGTGTGTGGGCGAGAGATGGCAATTACTTCAGATCCACACGCCTCCCAGTTAAAAAAAAAAAAAAAAAAGAACTACAGAGACAAATCCAAACGGCAACACCACACACACAAACACACGTAAGGCCATGCACAGCTTAACCCTCAATCATTATCAACACGCTAATAGCATAGCCTGCAGCCTCCCAAGTAGAGGCATCAGTCACACTGCTGGGCTGTGTGTCAATATGAGCCCCTTTCTTACAATCCACACAGTGAATCAGCTCGCTAATTACAGCCCTTTTTTTTCCCTCTCTATCCCTCTCTCTCACTCTCTCTCACTCTCTTTCACACACATACATAAACAATATGCAGCACTTTCATGCTTTATATTTTGCATTAGTTGTGCATTAGCATAACTTCATTATGGCAGTACCCATCCTCATTTGATGTAAACAATATTTTTTGCAAAAAAAGGCATGGTTATATAAGTTATATACAGTGTGCAAAAGTCTTGAGACACCATAAATTTATTTATATTTTAATACAGAAATAAATAAACATTATTTTATGCCTTTCAAGCTGTATTATCTTTAGCATACTGAGTAATTTAAAGAAAAAGGAACAAATGTTTTACAACAACAAGCTATCAAATAGCTTACAAACACAAGGTGCCTAGATAAAGAAGTTCCAACCACTCAGCATTCAGCATCACCAGTAAACTAATGATCAGCTTGATCATCTGTAATGTGGACTAGACTGAAAATAAGAACCAATACTTCTGAGTGTCCCTGAGGGAGCTTGGAGAACTATTTCACAACAATACAACAAGACTTTGGCTCTTTGGAAGCAAAATATGAAGAAATTTGTAGTGAAGAAATAGCCTTGTTCATATAGCATATGCCTGTACCTATGGCATGACTGCAATTAAAGCATTTATTTCTTAATCATCAGAGCAAAAGCAAGTTCCACCCACACCTGCAAGACAAGAGATAAACAACTAGCTATTAGTGCTGAGGCAGATGTTTAAATACGATGAAATTCTCTAAATCTTTAGCATTTGTCCATGCTTCTGCTGTTCCACAGGCCTGCTGCTGATGACACGATGTTCAGTGTTTAGTAATTAACAGATCTCAGTGTGAGAATGTGAATCCGTGTGTTTGTGTAAGACTAAGAGGGAGAGAAAGAAAAGCAATGGGAAATGAAAAAAGATATACTGTCTGAAGATAAATTCTTTCTGACAAAGGTTATCATGTTCAGCTGGGGCAAACACCTGAAAGCAGACCTATTGTCACATGTTTTCTCTTGAAATGTATTTCTTCCAGCATAGCAGCAACATTTGAAAAGTGAAAGTGAAAGTGACAACCCGTGTCATTGCGAGGTCACAGCACAGCACACGTGAACCACAACAAAATTGGACCTCTGCATTTAACCCATGCACACGAACACCGTGCAGCAGTGGGCAGCTATTGAAAGTGCCCTTGAGCAGTGACGGGGACGGTACCTTGCTCAAGGGTACCTCAGGGCAACCTACTGGTGAGGGAATCGAAACCCACAATCTTCCGATGCGCGGGCAACTTCCTAACCACTAGGCCACCGCTGCCCCCGTTTACAATTATATTTGCGGCATTTGGCAGATGCTCTTATCCAGAGAGCATCATGGGGGTGTCTAGTGGTAGGACACAAGCCTATGGGCCAAGAGGTGACAGGTTCAAATCCCACCTCAACACTACCACCATTGGGTTCTTGAGCAAAACCTCTTGAGCAAAACCTCTTGAGCAAAACCCCAAGTTGCTCAAGCAGACTGTCTGCTCTGATAAAGAGCATCTGATAAATGTAAACATATGTAAACATAAATGCAAACTTTGCGGCTTATAATCAGTAGTAAAGTAAACAATCATTATTCACTGCTGCCCTCATGAGACATTTAACATCACATAAATAAACATTATTGTTTCCTTATACAATATCTTGATTACTATATTTCTGTTTTCATTTATTTCCATGTAAGTGCCTTATTATAAAATGTTAAAATATAACTAAAAAAAATTATTTCTGACAGGCCTGCCTGAAAGCAGATGAGTGCTGCAATCACAACAAAGTCTTGAGTTATGTCATTATTAAAACGTTTTGTTTAACTCATATCAATGTGGCCTGGAGAAAACAGTATCTGGAAAAAAACATGTCTGCCTGTGTTTCTAGAGACTGTCCCACTGTGGTTGATAATCTGTTGCTTTTGAGATGCTGAGGTCTGAAACATTTTACGAACTCACCAGAAGTCATGTGCGCATGTGTTTTGCTAATATCAGGCTGGGCATGTGATGCAGTAGTTCATTATATTATGAGTCTTCGCTGCCTCTGCCACTTAGTGTGTATACTGGCTCCATTGTATGATATTCACCTCAGCATTTGTGTTGCTGTTGGCTGCTGACTCCTCCACACTCAGCTCTACATGGGTCTTCTCCATCACCTGCACATATAAAAAAAGCACAATGCATTTCAATCTGCACAAACATTTCTCAGTTTTTCAAGCAAGATTTTTACATCCTCCTTTATTTTTTAAATAACTGCGTTCTCTGTTGAGGCACTTCCCATGGCAGTATGCATCCCCCTTGACAACACTATCAGCAATATTAGAGAAATTAAAATTTGGCAGGAGAGAATACTGAGATCATGAAGAAATTAAATAATTAATAACGTTATATATTAAGACAAACATTTGACCAGAAAATTCTACGTTTTGAATGTGTATTTCATGTAGTTATTGAAACATTCAATTGTTGTTGATTTGTTTGTTTGTTTGTTTTTACTATTAAGATGTAGGTAATGAGATAAGATAAAGATCTGCTATAAGGCTAGCCTAAGACAAACATGTCTTGGAACTGTGGGAAGAAACCAAAGAAACATACCAACAAAGTATGTCCGTACCATGATTCAGTAAGTCACTCTGGAGAGTGTCTGCCAAAGAGTACCATCTATATTGGTATCGGCATTTTATTGGTGAATATTAGTAACGGAAAAAGAAAAAAGTGGTCTCTTTCATCTATTTATCTCACTTTCATACAGTATTTAATCAAGAATAGACCTGCTTACAAGGTTCAGCAGAGACATAATGCTGTCTGAATGACAGAGTTGAGTGTATTTTGTTTTAGAATGTAGTTTGAGAATGCAAATTTTTCAGGCATAGCTTTGCACTGTAATTCATTGTATCTACAAAAAACTGACAAAAGAGTAGACAAATTTCAAGATGGCTGTTGCAGCATTCTAGAAAAGCTATCATTCTAGAAAAAGCTACATGTCTTCCAGGGTATCATTTGAAGAAAAGAATATATAAAGGCTAAGTATGCCCTTTGTAGTTTAATTTCAGCTATCCTGGTACAATTTGATTAAAGTCAGGTCAGAGCAATCTAAGTAATATTACTTAAATTATTAATTTACAGGACTCTAAAGAAACATCAACATGACAAGAAACACACAAAAGTCTACTGGGAGTGGGATTGTCTTGACATGCAAACATGAGGAACCAAATATTTTGTTTTAGAAATGCTTTCAAGTTATTTATGCTATGATGTGAATTCCACAGAATCAAACAGAATCCAGAATCTGAAAAATTACAGCTTGTAAACATTATGCATAATGTATAGAACAAAATTTACACATGGAACACAAATCTAGAGCCATTTTTTCTCTTCTGGAAAGACCAGGCGATTTCTCACTCTCTTGCTCACACATGCGTACACACAAACACACACACACAGACACAGACACAGACACAGACACTCCTCACCAAATATACCAGCATGATGAGTGACAGCAAGACATCTTACCATTAGTATGAACCTACAAATCAATAAAAATAAATGGCCTTACAAAGGCCATCTCTATCCCCTGATCTTTGGGTGAAAAGAACAGAAAGAGGAGGAGCAAAGAGGGGTGAGAGAAAGCTCCTCGTTTGACTGGTAAGCAATGTACCTGAACAGGTGACCCCAATCCAGGCCACCTATCAGTACTGATCCCCTGCTGAGCCACAGTCACTAAACTCATTTGTTTGCTGCTTTGGTTCCTGGGCTATTTTTACTCAGCATGCATGGCCTGCTTAACTGAGAGCAGACAGGCAGCCCGGAAGACTGACCTCCATCAAAACACTGCCATTGCATTCCTGTAAATGAGTGATAGAAGGAAGACTTCTTAACTATAAAACACTGTAGGACTACATCAATGGGCGGTGGAATGAGGTTGGGGGGGGGGTATTTATTACATTTTATTTGGTGGTTGTTGTTTTTTTTGTTTGTGTTTTTTTTGTCTGTGTGTAAATTCCAAATTGATCCCACACATACAGTTTTGGTATAAATGTATTTTCAAACTAATGCATTAAATGCATAGGGGCAGCTGTGGCCTAGTGTTTAAGAAGTTGGCCACAGAATCGGAAGATTGTGGGTTCAAACCCCTTACCAGTAGGCTGCCCTGAGGTACCCTTGAGCAAGGCACCGTCCCAGTCACTGCTCCCTGGGCAGCTTTCATAACTGCCCCCTGCTGCAAGGTGTGTGTTTGTGCATGGGTTAAATGCAGAGATCCAATTTCGTTGTGGTTCACTGTGTGCTGTACTGTGCGTTCTCACAATGACAGGATTAGTCACTTTCACTTTTCACTTAAAAGAAGATAATTATAACCACAGATCTACCAATTTGAGAAAGTGATTCAATTTAACCCTAATCAAGTTTAAAAAAAAAAAAAAAAAAAAAAAACTTTACATGACCTCTGCTTTTTCATGAGTGATGAGTTTAACTCTGCACTGTTTTCTAGTATACCAATCAAGCTGCTTTCTGCATTCTGCTTGAAACAATCATTGGATTGTACTGGCAGTAAAGCAGGCTGCAATAAGTGAATGCTATTAAACAAAAAGCATGAAGCGCTCTAAACTGAAAACAGATTTTCCTGGCCCAGTATACGAGACACTGTGGCTTTATAGATCATGAGCATTAGTGTGGTTAGTGTACTGTGTGCACACAGAGCTAGCCCCCTCTTGTGGATTAAAATAACACAGACCAGTGGGTCGCTCCTCTGAATAGTCTTTTTAAGCCCAGGAAAAAAAACCTAGTACAGTATAAGAACTAGACTTATGGTAACACACTGAGCTGGCAGCCATCAAACACCTTATTAACGAGTTAACTAATTATTGAAGATTTATGTCTGTCCAGGTAGTTACAGAATGAGGACAAGAATGAAAACTGATTTTACAGTTTTCTAAATCAGTCTTAAATGTTTAAAACTAGAACCCTACTTTAGCAACCTCTAAAAGATTAATTGTGCCACAGGGAAGTGATTGTTACTCTTGAGAGGACATGTTACCTAATTAAATTCAGAATCCTGAAAATATTTACACTCTTGCAAAAGATTTGAACCATTAAACACAGTTCAATTGTCATGGCCCTACTTAGCAGACTAAATCTAAACCAAACTAAAACTAAAACAAGGTCCATGCCTATATGCAGAAACATTTCCTCTGACTTGGAACAAGAATAGGTAACAAGACTTAAAAACAC
Source organism: Hepsetus odoe (assembly GCA_017165825.1). Lineage (NCBI taxonomy): Eukaryota > Metazoa > Chordata > Actinopteri > Characiformes > Hepsetidae > Hepsetus > Hepsetus odoe. The sequence goes on from CM029383.1 coordinate 15,020,004, forward strand.
ACCTTTTAAAAACACAAACTTTCTCTTTGCAGATAGGTGAGACCATGCTGACATGCATGTAAACGGGACTATAAATTGTAAGTCTTTTATACAACTTAAAATCTTAACTATGTCCAGTTTCTTATAGTAACTATGGATTCAGCCAGGCTGTTGCCTCAGAGAGTAGGCAATGAGGATGCTCTGAAAACAGACAATGTTATTTAGTAGTAGTGTCAGGTTTACAGATGGAGCCATTTGTATTCCTCACAAAAGCTTTGCTGCTTCTATTTTCCTTAATTAGAATGTTGCAACCCTGCTTTCTGAACATACATCACTGCGGAGGACACACACACACACACGCGCGCGCACACACACACACACACACACACACACATCTCTCTCTCTTTCTCTCTCTCTCCCCCTCTCTCTCTGAAATTGGAAAAGGCTTTAGAAGTAAAAAAAGTAAACAAACCAAAGGTTAAAGGTCTTTCCAACTTCTAAGAACATTCTATAAGAGAATATGCAATGCTGAGAAATAAAAGATGATGTGATGGTAAAGTAGTGATGTCAGAGACAGGGAGCAGATGATAGAAACTCCTCCAAGCAGCTCCAGGCTGTTTTTTTCCCCCTCTGGGGTCAGAAGTTAAACTCTGAAAAAAAAAATCTGACTGTACAGCAGCCCTCGACCTCCATAAAAAGCTACAGCCCAGAAAGAAAAAAGGAGAAGTGTGCAAACAAAAGTCAGTATGTCCCTTTCACTTCACCATGCAGAAAAAATTCATTAACTTAAAGACCACTTGACTCATAATTAGCTATTTATTTTTCTCACCCATGTTTTAATGACTGGAAAATGAAAAGCAGCCTGAAACTCATACGTATATTAAATTTACAGAAAATATAAATGATCTTTAATTCATTTATATTTCAGTTTCCTATTTCATATATTGCACTGCACTTCCTACAGTTAATTAGTTAGTTTTAAAGGTTCTAAACAAAACACATAGTTGGTCAATAGTCTGGATCTGCCAGAATTGTAATTAATTAATTGACATAATATCATTAAGTCATACATATACTCCAGCTGAATTGAAATAAATATATGAGGGCCTGCTGGAGCAATCATACAGGAACAGTACAGCAGACCCACATCTAAAAGTCCAGACTATTTTTGTGCCAGGACTAAGTGATCAGGCACAACATTAAAACTACAGACACGTGAAGGGAATCGATAGTGGGCACATGAATATCTGAAATGGACAAAAATGACTTATAGTCATTATGAAACACAGCACAGCACACAGTGAACCACAGTAAAATGCAAGTTCAGCTTTTCACCCATACACATTGTGCAGCAGGGGGCAACTATTTAAAGTGCCCAGGGAGCAGTGATGGGGACAATCCCTTGCTCGATGGTACCTCAGGGCAACCTACTTGTCTGGGGTTCGAACCCACAACCTTTTGATCATGGGGCCTAGTCCCTAACCACTAGGATTCCACTGCCTCAGTAAGCGCACTGTTCCTGCAAACACTGCAATAGGAGGTCGATGCATGGAACAGACGGAGCAGACTCATTTTCCATCTCCCTGTTCTAAAAATCTATTTAATGTGCAGTTCCCATATAATGGACATATAAAAAATATTAAACTGATAAGAACAGATACTACACTTGATCCGAAAAGCAATGAGAAGGTGTTGGCTTTTCTTTCTTGTTATATCATGTGTATAGCCAGGAGCATTCGCATCCAAAATCCCCATATTTTAATCTGATTAAGCATCTATGAGATGCAAAAAGTACTTGTTAAGTCCTGAGGAGTACCTGCACATTAGAGTGGTTTTAATGTTATGGCTAATCAGTGTATGCCCATGTATTTCCCATCTCTCACCTCTGGCTGTATGCAGGCTGACTGTGGGTGTGCAGTGGAGGAGTTAGTAGTCGAATGTTCCCACTGCTCTGCCATGTGGTTTACCTCCTCCAGCTTCTGCTCACAGCTCTTATGTGTGTTCAGCAGAGTCACTTCATAGAATTCCTGGATATCTAAAACCAGATAAAGAGCAAGAATAGTAAGGGTAAAATAATATTTAAATATTTGACAAAGATTTTTATTTGTCCAACATAAGAACTATGACAAAATTTTCATAAAAATAAAGCCTACGTGAAGAAACTAATATATTTTAAAACTCAGTTTGTTTATTATATTTAATTACCTTTTTTTCCCAAAGCTATATGGTTACGCTATAGAAATGAGGCCATGGGATTAACTGTGAGGCAGGGAGAAGAGAGAAGGATATAGAAATAGAGGATACGGATATAGGAGTAAAATTATATGAATAAATGAACAAAATCAAGTAAAATCCATCAAGGACATATTGTTGTCAGCATCTGTACTGCTTTACTGCTTCTTCACGAGTCACACTTCTGAATTTGAAAATATGTTTTTTTATTCAAAAAAGTATCCTTCCTGAATAATGTATTCAGGAAGGGTTATAAAATGGTTAAGCAGTTACAACTAAATTTTTTCTTATGAATTTGAGTATAACAAGGACAAAAAACAAAAACAAACAAACAAAAAAAAAAAACACTTCATCCACAAAAAGCTCAATTACTCCATAAAGAAGCATAAAAACATAGTAGACAGGTAGAGAGAGAGAGAGAGAGAGAGAGAGAGAGAGAGAGAGAAAGAGAGAGAAAGAGAAACATCTCGTTCCAGTTTTTTTACACTGCTTTTACTGGACAAGCAGATTAACAACCAAAATAATCCCCTCGCTGGCAACACACCAAATTAAATGCAGGCAATTTATTAGATTGGACTGTGTGTCTAAAAAAAAAAAAAAAAAAAAACTAATTTCTGGTACGAGAAAGAGAAGGAACGCACAGAAGCCTGTAGACAGGAGATTTAGCCACAGCAGAGCAGTAGATTAATTTGAGCATGTCTGTCAGAAGTGTGATTAGAAATAAATTTCTAACACATTCAGGATTCAGGCAAGCACTTTCAGCTCACCACATTGAGAGTCAGAAAATATAAGCTGCACACAGCACATGGTCCTGGACTGTGTACAACATAGAGTGTGTATGTTCCAGCAAGGACTGTAATGGAAATTCTGTCAATGACACTAATTTGAATGAGCAAAAAAATTCTGGCAACCAATCATATCAGTCAATCTAAGTTTTATACAGGCAAAAAATAACAGTTTAAGGTTATTTCAGTCAAATACTGAAGCGATAATTGTAAGTGTACTGTAAATTCTCAAACATTGTTAAATGTTAACTGTCAATTTTGTCAAATCAGTAGGTGTTAAATAATGCCCACTGCATGTCCGAAAGCATTAAGGCATCATGTTTACAAAATTCATTGCTAGCTGAAAAATTTTAATACTATCAGACATGAATCAGTCCCAAGTAATATTGGTGCAGTAAATTATTTCATTACTTTGCTAGTTCTGCTATTATTTATTATTGTTTTTTATGTAAATTTTGCCTTCATTTTGTGTGCCATTATATGTTGTTCTAATGCTAATGGTTACATCTGGGTGCCTACTTTTCTAACATTCTGTGAAATAGTTAAATAAATTATATTTAAACACAAGCAATGCATAATCATTACTAAATTGCTCATAAATATCAGTTAATCTAAATATCAACTGATTTCATCAGCCAACTGACATATTCATATATTTGCAAGCACGCTACAGATATTTACCTGGCAGGTTGCTCTGGTCCAGAAAAGGTTATAAATCAGCACTCAAACTCATCAGCTCCACCTTAAACTTAACAGCTTATGAAAGATGGTAAGCAAAATGAGAATAGGGGCAGTGGTGGCCTAGTGTTTAGGGAATTGGCCCCCGCATTGGAAGATTGTGGGTTCGATTCCCTCACCAGTAGGTTGCCCTGAGGTACCCTTGAGCAAGGTACCATCTCTAATACATCCCCGGGCGCTTTCAATACCTGCCCACTGCTACACAGTGTTTTGCATGGGTTAAATGCAGAAGTCCAATTTCGTTGTGGTTCACTGTGTGTTGTGCTGTGACCTCGCAATGACAAGGGTTGTCACTTTCACTTCACTTTCCATATTTTTTTCCCTTATTCTTCAATATTCACAAATGGAAACAAATGTGCTGTTTCAAATGAGTATGTGACTAAAACAAGGAGCATAACCCACATGCCACTATGGACCTTCTAGCCAGAGTCTAACTAAGAAAGATTTTCCGTAAAGACTAGAGAATTAGATCCGTATTTGGAGCCCACACATGGCCCATCCGGAAAGCACTTTTCAACAGCATGAACACAGATGTACAAAGAGACAATTCCATTAAGCCTCAAAGCATGGTGTGTAGAAATACTACACTAAATTCAAGTGCCATATGTCACACCTCCTGTAAAGCCTGCCTTTACACAAGCAAGGCTTCCATGTGGCAAGACACCAAATGGCACAAGTGCCAACCAGCAAAGAAAGGGTGGTTTGAATAGCAGGTCAGTCCAAGATATGAATCTGCAGATTCAGTTAAGCTGTAAAAAGAGATTAAACCCACAGTTTTCCTAACATACAGTTGGGCTGCGAGGCATGCACAACATAAAAGCACAGTAGATGTTTCCAAGATGCATTTAGATTTTACTGGTTTCAAAGTCCTATATAAAATTTGCTAACCATCCTAATGTAAGAATGTTAGTTTACTGTGGGAGACTGTAGTGACCATAGCATTTGCACTTGTTGGGGGACACTGGCACTGTGACATGGTTAAAGATTAATCGGCCATAATGTTTTGGTTAGATCATCTGAATGTCGAAAACACAAAGAAAACTTCTAAAGAGATACATGCAATAAAAACTGATATTTTGCATCCTTCTGTGATACCCGTATTGCAAAGACCATTATTACAATCCTGGTTAAAAAAAAACAAAAAACCCTAATACTTGCTTCACACTGCCACTAGACAAGCATGCATGGCATTCAAACTTACATTAGTTTCACTGAGCCTTTAGAACAGGCCTGTGTAAATGCAGAAACAGACTACAGGCCCTACAAGAAACAAAAGTCATGCTTCACAAAATCAAGGCATTAGAAATGCATGAGGGTTTTGTTTCGTTCAAATGAGAAGGATGCTGCCCGGAGGTCAAAACCATATTGCAGATGAAGCAGAACAAAGCAACCATTCTGCTTCCAACAATATAAGCATGTCTGCATCCAGGAGCCTGAGCCATCGCAGACAGAGAGTTTTCATTTGCATTTAAATACAGCCTAATGACACCCATCTAGCGGCTTTTGCACCCACTTGGACAGCTGGTTCAAAACCTCAGTATAATGGATCTGCTTCACATATAAACAGCGAGTGGAAAAAAAAAAAAAGTAAACACATGACTATCATTAATTACCCATAACTCTGATGGAACTTTAATGTAGTAAATGGAAAAAAAATACTCCAATCACCAATTATTGGCAATGGCTGGAACATTATTGGCCCATTCCTCACCACCTAAGCTACCTAGCCATGTGTCCAGTCTCTGGTCATCTCCAAATTGTAACTCTCTTTTGGCGGGTCTACCAAAGAAGATAACAAAAGCACTGCAGTTGATTCAGAATTCTGCTGCAAGACTCGTTTTCAACCATCCCAAGTCCTCTCATATTACACCTCTGCTACGGGAACTGCACTGGCGACTGCTCGTATCAGGTTAAAATCTTTAACACTTACTTACAAGGCCTGGAACAGTCTTGCACCATCTTACTTGATTGCACTTATCAAACAACTTGTCTCTTCTCGTTCTCTTAGGACGTCTCTGCTCTCCTTAAACTTCCTTGCATCAAGAGGGATGCATCAAGACTTTTCTCAGTCCTGGCTCCTCAGTGAAGGAATTAACTTGGCCAGAACTGCTGAATATTTTGCTGTCTTCAAGTGTCTGAAGATGAACCATTTCTAGGGGGATAACATTCCCTATCCAGCTCTACTCTTGCAGCTTTCTATACTTTCTTCTTCTTCCAAAAAAAACAACTCTTTTGGCACTAGTACCTATTAGTCACAAGGTTAATAATTTGGTTACTTGGCTATAAAATAGTTAATCAGCAGTTGTTGATCTTTAGCAGGCTACTAGAATAAAGATCAGATGTGGATATAAAGCAGTGATATATGTTGCTCTGGATAAGAGTGTCTGCAAAATGCTATAAATGTAAATGCAGTGAACAAACACAAACTAGAGGAGACAAGCAGCAAATGTGACCACCAAAGACTTCAATTTTATGCAAATCCCCTGCTCTTGGGGAGACATGAGAGATACAATGGTTGTGAGTAAAAAAAGTGTAAGAGCATCTGAATGTCAGAAGCTCTAGCACCATTAAGAGCCACCTTCTGACTTCAGTTTCAACATTCTTCCAAAATCGACAAAGTTAAAAATGTGGAAACAATTTCTACTTAACTTACAGTGCAGTAAAACTCCTCTGGTCTCCATGGATATGTTGAGTAGAGTGTGCTCACTGAAGCAGTGCAATTTTGCGTGTGTTTGTGTGTGTGTGTGTGTGTGTGTGTGTGTGTGTATGCCAGATGCCTCTGCTAGCAGCATGTGAGCAGCCTGCTCTTAATCCTCCTAGGGGCCTCCTGTCCCTACAATTCAGACAATGACCTTACACTCCCTGTGGACACACATACATACACACATGCAAAATTGTGCTGATCTTCTTTACAGATGCTCCATCTGCTAATGTACTTAATGTGGTTGAAATGAAGAAAAACCTTTTATTTATTGCCCCCATAGCTCATGTAAACATGCAGGTAAGCCAGAACTGGCTATCAACTAGAAATCAAACATCTGCCAGAACACCTAATAACCCAATTCACAGATGTTTCTTCAGTTTTGTACTTGTTTTCTCAATTATTTGTCAGGAAAGTTTTTGCTCAGATTTCTCATAGATTTTGGTCTGAGTGCACCACAGCTTTAGATTTACCATCAACTTCCTTCTTTCTCTCTACTTTTACCATCTTGAGCCTGGCATGCTAGACTAGAGTGTCCAATGTTGTATCCCTGAATGTTTGTATATCTACTCAATACTTTTTAACTACATTAGCAAAACAGCACCAGGAGAAAAACAAATAAAACAAACCTTAGACACAAACTGTGGCTTGACTTATCAACAACATTAAGAATAAATTTAAAGAACTGGGCTAGTGATCTGTCCAGAGTGCTTTTCTTTCGCCTCGTAAGAGCTAGGATAGGCTCTAGCACCACCCGCGACCGTACTCAAACAATTAAGATAATGAGTTAGAAAAAGGTGGTTAAATTGAAAACAAAATGGTTCATTTATTTTTTCTCTTAGTAAAATCAATAATAAGAGATAAATAATCTAGCTCCAGGCCTTCTTAGGATATATGCGCATCTCTTAGAAAAAGAAACCTTTAGGCTTGACAGAAAAACATTTGATTTTATTTGTAATATAAAATCTGATATTTCCTTATTTTAGAAAAATATGGAAAGATCACCCAGTCCTACTATCATCACACCCATTTAACCAACCTCTGTTACCAGAACTCATAGCATCCCACATCTCTTTTAAAAACCTCTGCTTCTACAAAACTGCAACAATGAGGTTACACAAGCCACAGCCAATTAAACAGTAAAACACAAATAAAGAACACAGGTTTTCACTGTAGAACTTGTTTCAAACTGAAGCTTTCTAAGTTTTTTTTAGAAGGCACTTGTCTGAAGACACACAATTAAAACTAGCCTTGAAAAAGAGACAGACGGATCAAAAACAATCAAAAGAATGGAGAGAAACATGTTAATCTGCATGAAATCATGAGGCTGAATGCAGGGCATAAAAGAGATGGCCTGCTTACTGAAACAGGCCAAACCAGGACAGCTGCTCACAAAACAGCTATGCAACATGGCTAAATACGGGGTCCTGTTCAGTGAAAAAACTATACCAACAAACAGCAAACAACACTCATTTTAGTATTTGAATATTTAAGGGCTGTTCTTTACTGTTGTTAATATCATTTGTTAAAGTCCAGAAAAACATGGTGTTAAACCATTACAATTTTTGCATGATATCAAAATTAAGTTTGAATAGAAAAACAAAAACAAATTAGAAATGTAGCAAAGCACTGCTTAGAACACTTATCACATATTTTGGAGGAGTCAAAACTGAGTATTTTGACGAGCACCCATTACAACTCCCTGTATAGCTCTCCTGCTCATACAACATCATTAATATGCATTCCAGGCCATAAAATGTAAGGGCAATATGTTTCTTTTTTTTTTTTTTTTAAAGGATTATTCTGCTGGCAAAATCGAGACAACAGAATGTAGGCAAACCGAAGCTGTTACTCCCCATGTTACAAAAGCCCATTAGCGTATAATATACACACAACAAAGTAAAATAGGAAAAAAATATTAACAAATTTATTTCACAATATTCTCCACTTTCCAGTCAATAATGAGTTTATGTTCTCAATCAGTTTCCTTAATGTGTACATCCCAGTTTGAATGATGAATATGATCTCTGTCTGTTATTATAAGGCCATGCTCAGCAATCTGTTTCAGTGAAATAAAATCATTTTGTTTGTCACAATCTAACACTTCATCACTACAAAGACACCAGAAAGACAAAATACACAAATATCAACACATTATTTTATTCAAAAGGAAAATAATTAATAATTATTAATAATAATAATCGTAATGCAGCACACTGTTTTTATTGTACAAAGCCTAAGGGCCATATTCTAATATCGCCTTACAGACTACTGTCTTCCTGGTTAACGGAAAAATATCATGTATTAGCCTCCTACAAACACACATAAGCAGATTAAATGTGTGCTATGCTGTATGCCTGCAGTTCTCTTTTTTTCTTGCACTAAAACTGGAGGACAACATATCTTTGAGGTCCAGGAATATATGCAATTGCATCGTTTTGAATTCCATTTAAACCCCCAGTCATCGTGTGTAGTGGTAATGCAAACAGTGAGTGCAGCACATCACTGTGAGTGAGGATTGCACTGCAGTCTTACTGCCACGTTGTATTTACATGTACATGTGTAAGTGTGGGCTGGGCCATTGCATGTAATTCCCTGCAGGCTGTAGTGACTTGGTTACATCAGATCTGTCTGCTGAATTGATTAGTATGTGATAGTACATATTTTATCATCAGGTCTGACCAGAGGAATTGGTTTAAAACCATACTGCTGATGACCATCTCATTTATATAGACGCCTTGTTAATTAAATTGTATACTCAGTACATATCCAGAAATTAACATCTCTCTCAATGTTATAAACTGATTATTTTAAATTTTGTATGTAATTCTTTTTTATGTAATCCTGACAACTTGTCCTTGGTAAATGCTGCATTTAACCTATACACACATCTACAGCAGGGGGCAGCTATTGAAAGCACCCGGGGAGCGGCGTTGGGGGCGGTACCTTGCTCAAGGGTAACACAGGGAACCCTACTGGTAAGGGATTTGAACTCACAATCTTCTGATCCTGGGGCCAATTCCCTAACCACTAGGCCACCACTGCCCCATAAAGTAAAATACAAATAAATGCCAGTACCTAAGGTACCCGGCAAAAAATTGCCCAGAGTATCTTATTGCCCCTGCTAGCTTGCCTTCTTCATGTAGTGCTTCCTAGGCAGCATTTTAACAAAATAGTCAGGCTACTGATACCTTTCTGACACTTACTTGGTAAAGTAGCTCTCCTGTGGGATACGACCATACAGGCTACCACACCAATATGCCTTGTCACCAGCTGTCAATCCCTGGAACACTTTAAGCAGGGACTACCCACTACATACTAGTAACACCCCCAAGAAAGGCCATTTTGGAGATCTGACACATCAATTCTTATCACAATCCCACATCTTAAACCTATTTTTACTGCTTCAAATACATCAGCTTGTGGATCTGACTGTTCTCTTGCTGCCTAATATATCCCATCCCCTGACAAGTGAAATTGCAATGAGATAATCACTGCTGTTCACTTCACCTGAGAGTGTCTCAAACAAGATCCACAGCTAGCCAAAAAGAAATCCATTTTGTTTTAGTGAGGCAGGGTAACACAGGCCAAAAGTGTTAGTCAGAATTGGGGCTGGTATGGAAGATTGTGGAAATCTGAGGTCCTAAGACATTAAGCTTCATTGTTATTAAATACAGCCACTTAAAACCTAAGCTTAGTGTATCTTAATGCAGTGCATACTTAAGCTACTGGTGCATAGGCATGTTAAAACGGCCGAAGGAGACTTCTGCTGCTCACTTTCGCGGTTTGACCTGCAGGTCACTGTAACTGAGCTGCTCTTGAGGATGCTTTTGTTTTATCCCTTTTGTTTTAACTGCAACCGGTTTTAGGGTTTTAGCAGATTTGAAGGCACCAATTCAACCAAGACAGAGAAATCATGGGACAGTGAAAGAGATTTTTTTTTTCATTGTGTTGCCAAGGCAACCACAATGTGGAATTGCAAAGATTTACATTCAAATCCACACATCAGCCTAAGCATGATCTCGCTTTCTGTGCCTCTCCCTCTCTTACAGAGAGGCTGAAGTTCAGCAGTTTCTCTGCTATTATGCAATAGGTGGGTGGAGTGGGTTTGTGGCACTAATCTCTGCTCTTCTCCAGAGAGAGATTATTCAAGCTTTCTTTGCTGCCCACCAATATACACACATACACACCATAACTAACAACCTCCAGCTCAAATGCATTCATAAAACCACTATCTCAGATCTCACAACCTCCAAATTTGTCGAAAACCTTGCCTGCGCTAAACACATTACGTCGTAGGTTTTGCTTATAAGATTACTTTTCCACTGTTTGCTGTTTTCTTAATAGTCCATTACTTAATCTTACTTTCACTTTAATTGACAATTCACTACATTGCATTGGCATTAACACATTACACAGGCTTTCACCAAGATTATGATGTGAAGATTTATAAGCCAATACATCTAGAAATTGGAAAGTTAATCCTGGGGCACTCCTTTGCACACACATTTTGTGTGCCCACAACACTAATGTTAACTAGTAAGTGAGCAATTATGCATTTTTGATTCCCTGGGGGTTATAAAAGTCAATATTATTCAACACAAAACACAAGAACACAAAAAGTATGAACAAACCTATTCAATGACTAACCTCTTTCAAGATTTCACTGAGATGTGTTCACTTCAAAACTGTAAACCAAACAGCTGGCACTTTTTCACTGAGAATCAAAAGTGGCAGGAAAAGTAGTCTACTCCCCTCGTTTTTGACAGTGTGCCTATGAATGCTTTCCAGTTAAAAACCACACTTAGCAGCCAGGAACTGTCAAATGAGCTTTTGGATTTATGACAGGACTGAAATCTGACTGCCTGATAGCAATCTGCCAGATAAAAACACCAATAATTGAGCATCATTGCTTGGAATGAGTGCTGAACTAGGTCTGACTCATAGACTAATACCATTCTTATTCAAAAAGACATAAGCTACATTTGGAATTGCTCCCTAGTATTAGATAAAACAGTACATAGGCTAGTGATGAGTGAATCATTCTAAATATAGCAAAACCTAATCTCAAATCAGCAAGAGTTTCCTATAAACAGTATTATCCAGGTTCCATAGCAGCAGCTTGAAGGCTGCTGGCTGGAAATACAACTATCAAGGGATGCTGTCTTCCCCTGATCGTTGCTGCTGTGCCCCTAAGCAAAGCACTTAACCTTATTTTGCTTCAGATGTGCAGCAACACGATAGGCATGGATCCACAGGGGCTGCACCCTGTACCCTTCAGAATCAATGTGAGTTGCTTTTGCAAAGAACGATACATAATATTTTGTTTTAAAGCCTGTGTTTTCTGATGGCAGGGCAATTTAGAAGTTTAGAGAAGTTGCTGATTTTCTAATCAATATCAATGAACACAAGCTTAAAAACAAATCATAATGGACAAAAGTGACATAGCTACTCAAAACACTGGCACACATGCTGGCCAATCCACAGATCATGTCCACTAATTACACAGGCTGCAGCAGCTTCCAGCTGTTCTAATCTTAGAGCCGTGTGAAAAAAGATGGAAGAGGCAGATTTAAGCTGCAGTCACTCACTCGTTTATTTTCTTTAAATAGGAGCTTTGGAGCTTCTGAGCACCGGCTCGCTCGCTATGACACCGGACTCCTGTCAGCCCAATGCCTGTGTAACCATGGAGACAAGCCCTCTCCTGCGACTTATCTTAAAGCTCTATGGCAGTAATATGCAGTGAGCTCTGCTGTAGTAGTTGTCATTCATAATGGCCAAAAAACAGTGAATCACATTAGGAAGTTTATATTAACACAATATTCTTGATGAGAATAGAGCACATCAGCTTGAAATCACTAAAATCCAAATGTATGCATGCTAAAGAGTTTTATTTATCTATTTTTAAGCATTTTTCAGGTTTTCATGGCTTTTTTCTACATTTCATACACGAGCGCACCCTCTGCTGATGCACAGATGATACTGCAACAACTGTGTTATAAGCCAGTGATCTAAACATCAGAACAACTATTGCACTACACAAGGTCAACTAACACTTTCACGTGTTTGCTGAAACATCCCCAATTGGCAAATTACTCTAATATCAACTTAGCTGTCCTGTTTGAACATTCCTAAGAGTGGGGTTGAATTTAAAAGTAAATAAAAAAAGACATTGGTAATTATTGCCTTGCAGAAAGACACATAGCATATTTATTAGCTTTAACAGGTGACCATCTCTCAATAAATTCCAAAACACAATGATAGGACATTGGACTAAACCAAGACTTAAACACAGAAAGTTAGGATTTTATATTCCACAACCTTCATAATCCAACTATCCTGCACACTGCACAGTGCGTTCCCTGCTTGGGCCTTCTTAATCAGCCGATTATCAAAACCATGTGTGTCTTAAGTGAGGGAAATGTTAAAATCCTGCAGGACCTTGGTAGCAAAACAATGTTCTATATACCATAGATCATTTGTTAGTATAGATGCCTCATAACACAGGCTCAACATATATACTTATGTGAGAATATATGATCCCCCTATGTTAACTACATTTTGAAGGTCCTGAGAAACAGTGATTATCTGTAAAAACAAACTGTATATGAACAAAGGATGCTGGTTCAAAAGTGGTAAGTTGTTCCCTTGTGCATGACAATAATTACATGGAAAAAGTGCAAGCAGTGCCAAGTCAAAGTTATAATCATTCACTGTCTAACTACTACAAAAGTTCCATCAATTGCAATATCAACAATATATATGATTATCTTCAAAGGCTATTCCCTTTATATTCCACAAGATGGCAACATTTCCCCATGTTTTAAACATCAATAATAAGAAAAGTATAAATTCATGCCAAGGCCAAAGCATGTCAGCAGTTTAGAGCTTTGACAGCAAGTACTTGGCCAGGAAAACAGTCATATCTGCAAGTCAGCATTCACTTCTTAAAGTAGAACGGGCCTTCAGACACAGGCTGCAAGGGTACTACAAGGTGGGGTATTTTTTGCTGAACAGAATACATACATTTGCACTTGAATGAAAGCAGAAAGATACCCTTTGTAAAATATAACTCCAGAGTTTTTGTACAGAAGTATTTGCTCAGTAAGTTAATGAGTTTTGCTTGCATGTTATTGTCATTAATGTTACGCTGTTACATTGATGTATATTAATTTACGACCTGTGTGTCTGCGGACATTTCTTTGTTTGTTCAAAAATGTATTTCACAGAAATTCAATTCGGTATTTTTTCCCATGAGTGGAGACTAATGGTCCCTCTCACCACAGCTATTTCTCAACACAAGTCAGGCAATTCTGCACAGGAAAAAAAACACTGGGCCAAGATTGGGAGGACATATCGAGCTGACATTTTTCCGAATGAGTTTTTCAAAATTTCTGCATAATTCAACATTTTGAAATGTAACCAAAAGTCAAGATCGGATGTGGAATGAAACATTTAGGAGGAGCTTAAAGAAAATTGTTCATAATGGCAGTGAAAAGAGCCAGACATCTATAGCGTTTACACAAAGGGACAAATATGTTGTCTGATGTCTGATGCTTTGTTTTACATTAAATTTGGTCTAAAATATAATCATAAAAACCCATCCATGGCGGAGAGGTAGAGCTATGCAAGTTATTATTCAATACTAAACTTTTCTTGATGAATATTGCATAAAAAGAAGACCCATCACTCATCACCGTGGACAGTAAATGAAATTGTATCATAGGCACCACAATCCCTAATCCTTTGATCAATGATTGTAAAGAAAACTGAGGAGTTCTTTGTAATATAGCGTTCAACAGTGAACTAGTGTGAATTACATGTTATGCAGAAGAGATGAAAATAAATGAACTGTTCTATTTCTACATCAAAAGTTACTCAATGCATCAGACATTTGGATATTCAGCAGTAGGTATCTTACAATGTAGTTATATGGTCAATTGCTATAAGTTCATATGGGATACGTACAGACTATTTATATAAAAAAGTGAAAGTATATTCTACTAATGTATTGAACGTTGTTTTTAAAGAAGAAGAACTGAATTAACACTGAACCATTGATATTTTATGCAACACTAGTGTAAAACCTATTAAAAACATTTTAAATTACACACTGTGCTACCTCACTTGCATAGATACATGAATACATGACTTCATTAGCAAGATTCAATTATATTTAACCATGTTAAACCGCTACTGTCAAATCCTAAACTACAGCATTAAGACATTTAGATCATTAAATAATAATCTTGTTAATCCAGAGTAACCATCTTTAGGTTAGTATTCACAAACAAGTGAATTGAGTGATTTTGAGCTAATTAAAGGCCTCTGTAGGTAAAGCATAAGGGACAGCTTTCATGGTGCTGAACTGAAAGCTCAGAGTGATATACCCTATTAACTTATCAAACTGAGAACCCTATATATAGAACTTTCAATATGAACACCCACTACTGGCCAGATAAGTTATGCTCTTCCAGTGAAATAACGGAATAAAACTGTCATCACTGAATAAATGTAATGTAATATCAGTTTGGAGGCTAAACTGTGATTCCAAAACCATCATGTAGAACTAATTATTTCCATATTATACACAGTAAAAAAGCCTAACCGCAAACTGCATTGTAGGGTATTTGTGGATTAGATTGTCATCTTGGGGCTGCAAAAGGATACTAGGGAAATATTTTTCTGATGTTGTATGCCTTGTATCTCTAAAAGTGTGATTTTGTTTAAAAAATATAATAATGTGACAACTTATTGAAATATGTCAAGACAGCACCCACCATGGGGTGCTTCACAATAGTATCGTCACAGCCACTAAAAAACAAATATATCTGTGAATTATATAGTGTAATATAGTATTAGCATATCTAAAACAAGCTATATATCCTGCATATTTTAGTCTTTTTCCTACTCTAAATGCTGATCGAATAAATGATCTCATTTAAAACCCCTTTCTGTGCTGAAATGGGATTGTTAGACACGAACAACAATAATAAAAGGAGCAGGAATCCAGCACCCGACTTGGGAACCACTGATCACATCTATTCAAAAAGTTCACAAACAACCACTGACCTTTAATTTGAGCCTTCGTTCACTCACACTCCTACCACAAGTCTAGCGTGAGCCAAACCTCCAACAGGTCAGAGCAACATGTCCACTCCATCAACAAGGGAATCAAACTGAACATGGTGAGTCCAAAAAAAAAAAAAAAAAAGGGGGGGTTGGGTAGAGTGAAGGGTAGGGGCTGAGGGTGCTTGCTGTAATGTTTGTTAGAAGCAAGATTAAACAAACACACAGGATGGCCATGTGATTATTCCAGGTCAGGAAAGATCTGTGTGACATACAGGAATCACCACCTAATCCCATTTCACCCGCAGTCTGAGAAAATCCCCACACACCACGGGAGTAAATCTCTGACCTCGCTACAATTCAATAATTACAATCTTTCAGAAAATAATTCAGTACATTATTAAATCTCAAATATCACCATAATAAATCAGTTACTGTGACATATTTCAGCATCCACAGAATACAGAAATATGACAGTTTTTTTATACAGTTCAGGAAAATACAAATGAGTGCTTACATTTCAGTCATTAGTTAATATTTTTTAATAATTCAAAGTGGTAAATGTAATACTGCAATACTCAGTAAGTTTTGGTTTTACAGAATTTTTGATTCTGTTGGGTTTTCTGGGTTGTTTTTTTTTCCATCAGTGTATTCCCTCTGTAACATTAAGCATACATTATGCAAATATAGCATCTAATATCAAACAAATTCTAGCTTTCAAGGTACAAACAATGACACTGAGGTATAACTTCTACTGACACTTTTACTTATGATTTTATTTATCCATTTGAAATAGTTGTGAAGACGTAAATAAAAAACCACTTTAACCTGAGATAGTGAACAAAGTTTATGTTTAATTCTTTATTGTATAGACTTTTGACTCTCTTTTATGGGCACATTTATGTTGTTTATTACTTAGCGGGCTATAATTTACCAGGACAGTATCTTTATTTCTAATAGTGTACAATACATTAAAAATGTCTTGTACTTTTTTCCGGATTTCTGATGAAGCAGATATCCCTCTCAAACACAAACTCCCTTTTCATTGCTGCTGTTGGGGACAGCCCTCCCTTGAGACGAATGATTTAATTACAGTTTAGCAGAATGAAAAGAAAAAAAAAAGTCCTCCTCATGGGACAGTCTCTCAGTGAAATGTGAGCACAGAGCGATGCTTGCACTATTAAAGAGGGCAGCGTCCAACCTTGTTCATCTGACAGTGACAAATGAGGTCCATTAAAGATCTCTGTGGAAAAAAATTGGCAGACTGTGGCTGGTTTCCCAATTGTGCTGCACTGGCTCTGTATCGAAAAATTCCACATGAACAGGAATGATAATGGATACTTAGCAACTGATTCTTGCAAAGAAGAAGACTCTGAACATACCCAGTGCACCGTAGTACAGATTCAAATGATAAAAATTGTGTCATCGTCCAGTTACTTATTGCCTGAACTATACTGTTCAAATGTGACCTGTCCCATTAAATTGTTTAGCACCTTATCTGAAATCTATGTCATAAGGCTTCTCAACTTCCCTGGACAAGCCAGACTGTATCCTTTAGGGAGATAACTATATGTTCTATTAATGTCAAAAAAAAAAAAGAGTTATAGGAGCAAAACAACTGTGCAGATCTCATACCAATAAGCAGGGCCTATGAAGTTCACAGAATGTACAGGATGCTTGCAACAAAATGATGGAAAAAAAATCACTTTAGATTTAGTGCAACAATCAAACATTCAAATGTTGATTTATAACATATTACAGTACCAGACTTTGTTATAGAAGGACCTAAGCCAATAGAATTTCTCTTTCAGAAATCCATGTCCCCATTCTAACCTAAGGCTAAAACAAATAAATTACATGTGCAGCATGCACACATACCCTCATAAACTCAATAATGTGTTAACACATGTATGCAGTGGTTCCAAAATAACTGAAAATCTAAATGCTGAAATCTTTTGGTACTTTTCTTTTCCAAATTTTTGCAGCATTTATCTTTTACACTGATTTCTAACGCTTTTCTTTTAAAACAACAAAATTTACAGTAAACTGCCACACAAAGCATCAATAAAAGGACAGTAACTGGAAAAAAATAATAATAATTTAATTAATTAATGGGATAGGGGTATCACCTTGCCTCAGAGCCAACAAATTGCATTGCACAAGGTTATTGAAGTCAAAAGAGCAAATGCATGAAAAGTAACCATATAGAAGCATTTTAAATTATCAAAAGACAACACATGAAGGCATAACAAGTAAACCATCTCAAATATGCCTAGTAATACTAACTAGAGAAGGCCACTTCTAGCTTCTGAAACCAGGAGCTCAGCACCCCAGACCTGTATGCTGGTTGAATTTCTGGCAGTGGGTAATAACAGAAAACAACTATTGATGCTAATTACTACTTAAAACAGCAATATCCTGTTTAAAATGTGTTAATATTAGAATGTTACCAACTAACCAAGCGGCACACTAATTTATTTAACATTATTTAAGCAAAAGGCTATAATAACATTTTCAGCTGACATTCAACACATTGATGTCCCATATTTGTTAGATGTTATTAGAACAGCACTCATGAAACTATTTAAAATACTTGAAATTCTCTCTTTTTTTTTTTTTTTTTTTTAATGTAGGTCATTTTCAGTACCAAAAATTATAAACAAAGTATGAAGAGCACTTTTCTCATATGCACTCGCACACACCCGCAGAAAGACACACACAGATCCAATTGATGTAATTCATTTACTCAGGCAGTGACAGTAAACAAAAGTCAGTTGCACCTGACTCACCACTCATAGGTGTGACAACATATATCTATGGCACTGAAGGCTATCTATGCACTGAGTTAAGGCATGGATGTGTCATTCAATGTGCTCTCACTTTATTATGCTTTTTTTCTTAGCTTTCTTTTTGTGTGTGTGTGTGTGTGTGTGTGTGTGTGTGTGTGTATCTGTGGTCAATGGCTTAAGTGGTTAAGCAGGAGCTCCACTTTAGTTGCAATAGGGCTTCATCAGTACACACCCTGAACAGATTAGTCTGCCTCTAATGCCTCATAAGATGATTACTGCTATTTCAGGAAGCACTACTGGACCCATTATTGTTTAATGGAGTTTTATTGACAATCAATAAGGGAGAGCTCACAGTCAGACAAGCTCAAAAATCTTTAACAAAGCTTAGGACTGCTAACTTGAAGGTTGCTGTGAACTGGCAATACTTCTGGAATCATGTTAACTAAAAAGGACAAAAACAGGTGTTGACGCAGCTAACAGCCATATGTACAGTACAAATCAACCTATGGGATTATTCTCTATTCCCCTTAGTAAAGAGCAATCTTCTTCCTAGATTACATATCTGTACTGAAGCAACAGAGAATAGATATTTTATATTGGTGTTAGACAGTAAATTAATTCACCAGTATTTAGGATTGCTGTGTTTATTTATTGATTTGTTTGTTTTGTGGGTGAACTTATGATTTATATGAGTCATGATTTATATTTCAAACCAAAATATATTGACTTAATTATTGTCTGCCAAAAGTATTAGATTTTTCAATATAAAAATCCCTATAAAATGCTAATCCATGTTCATTTAATCCAAATTTTCACATTTATTTCCAGATTTTATGAATGTTTGTTTCGGCACCTGTACTGGCTTTGGCAGATAAGTACTGGATGTGTTTAACATCTATTACAGTGCTTAATATGAAATGTTACCTGAGGGACTGAAGTTTGGCTATTCAAACATACAAGACAACAGAAAACTAAATATTGTGAAGTATAGTGTATTGTGATATATTTTGCCATCCCTTCATGTAGGATTATGAAGAAGGTTTTCAATTATGGCAGGATTTGAATGTTTTAACCATTAGATCAGTATTGCCCATTGCTTTGTAATACAGCAAAAGGTCAAAGTACAGTAAACTCCATACATCCACACTGAGCATACTTTAGATTTGACAATAAACTTCCAATGCCATTGTATTGTATCCATATTGTGTCAACATTTGTGAACACTAGATAGATCAAGCAGTAGATTCATGCTAGTAAGCATACCAAAAGATAAAACGACGTGTTTCTAGAATATAATCTGGTGAGGCATTATGGCTGATTTAAACAGCCTGTATATCTAGTAAAACATTAGAAACATAATCCTGTATTCAAATATTCTTTAAAGCTCCCTTACATCAAACTGCATTAGCAGTGTCATGGCATGCACTATTTTGATGGCATTTGAAACGGTAAATTGTAGGCTACAACTATGGACATAATTTAAAGGCTACATGATAAAACTGGCACAGGTGTATATAAGGTAATACATCATTTCTATGTAGGCCAACAGGGTAGCACAATCAAAAGGCAGAGAGAGGGGCTACCTGCATAATGTTCTATGTTTATTCAGTGATTGCCACAGGGTTACTGTCACAGTCATTTCAAACACAGAGCAAGGGAGCAGGGGGCAAGCCAAAGTCACAAAACCTGTTAGATAACATATTTAGGCATTGCCATCCTATTTGCACCCAAATTTCATTTCTAATTGTTCAAATGAAGCTCATTTTGCAAAGGCCAGATATCACAATACGGACTGAACGTGAATCATATTCAATTAGAAACTCTAAAGGAGTCTGACAGCACAGCCAGGCAGCCTGTCAGAGAAATGACAATTGACAAACATCCTCTGATCCAAGGCTTCTTGTTGAAAAATATGCCGACATCCATTGCTGGCATCAATGTCCTCAATATTTAAACATATTTTTATACTTATAACTAATATTAATGTTTGCACCTACCAGTTAGGATAAGGCAAAGTCAATAAGCAATCAAAAAAAGTTAACACAATATTATATTCAAATCTCATAAACTATAACGTTTCCCATACATGCCTTGAAGAAAACTGAAACAGCCTAAGATGAGGCATCACCCCATCTTTACAGCCTAATCTGTGTATTGGAAACTGGAAGTTTAGATTTTAATCCCACACAGAAAGCAATGTGAGCCAGGAAACAGGCTGAAAACTTCAAATGTCCTTGAAGACAGAAGTCAAAGTCAAAAATTCAATCACAATTAATCATATAAGAATGCACACAACTAAAAGGACCATAGACTAATCTGACCATGTTCTGTTTTGGGGTTTTACATTTGCTGAAACCCTGTGAAAGAAGGATTTAGAGAAGCATATGAGAAAGACCAGAGATTCCACACCCCATCTCCTGCCACATCAGCAAAGCTAAAAATAACAGAAGAAAGGCCCAAACCTGCAGAATGAACCCATTGCTTCAGAATGAACTAACTGTGCCAAGAGCAAATGTGACAACAGCAAAAACACGCTGAACTGTAATAAGATAATGCAATTCAATAAACCTGATATTTTCTGATACATAAACCATTGTGCGAAAAACACACACCAAAACAGCTGAGAGTGATTTCTGTGCTCTATGTACACTCCAAAGCCAATGGGAGAAATTTATTCAGGCCCATTGCATTCGTTTTCATTTCTCCTGAAAGCAAATGCATACCTGTATGTTCTCTTTGTGTGCAAACACCTGAAGACTCACCTATGAGAGCCTGAAAGAGGCTGCTTCTGAAGATGCCCACCACTCGCTGAATGGCAGCTTTGAGCTGCTGTTCTTCTGGCTTCTTCAGCTTAGAGCAGTAGTCCTCCAGCAGCCCTAAAGCTCGGGTGGTGTCTGCCAGGACAAGCACAACAGGTTAGTGTTCTTCTAAAGCAGGATTGAATGAACATTAAATGTTGACTTGATTGAGAAAACACTTTAAGAACGGTTCTTCTATGGCACTGCTTCAAGCAGCCTTTTTTTGGCGCAGTTAATAAACATGCATTGGTATCATATGACTGTAGTAGAAATGTTGACAAAGTTTGGTAATCTCTGCTCTGTTGTTTTATTTTAAGATTCATAACATGATACAAAGCGGCATGCTATTTATATTACAGAGCTCCGTTAACACTTGTAGGACTGTTGAATGCTTCGGCAGATAACTGCTCCATCCTGAAAGCAGCTCTTGTAGATTTCTAGATTTCTAGGCTAGATCAATGCACATTCATTTCACTCCTATCCCAAATAAAGGCACTTATTGTTTCTAATGACTTCTTAGAACATTTCCATTTCCCCTAGCCTTAATAAACAAGTGCAGTTGTGATAAATGAGACACGACTCATTACACTTCTAAACTTCACAAGCAGTTTAGCGTGTGCTGCATGTTATTCTAAAACACAGTCACTGTAGGTCTGAGATATTTCCAGGACACACAGCGGTGTAGTCCACTGCAAATCTGAGATCATGTCAGGACACACAGCAGTGTGGTCCACACTGGAGTATATTTATACTAACTAACAACACTGTACACTATAATTACATGAACTCCATTCCCATAAACGTACAACACAGATTCTGAGCCCAATAATTACGAATGCAATAGGTAAAAAGTTATCCCAAAATTCAAGCTACAATGTAAATGTCACAACTGAAGCCATGACACTACTTTTAAATTTAACATGTACTGACAACACAAACTTTTAAGTGAATAAAAGGTAAGACCCACCTGTTTTTCTTAAAGGCATGCTTTCTCTCCTAGATTCGTAGGGGACTGCCAGCGAAGAGACCAACGCAAAAATGTTTCCACTTCATCTGAGGGGCAATGAGGGGCCAAAAATTCCTGCTCAACTGCGAAGGCAGTGTCTTACTGGCCATTTAGCTCTCCAGCGCCAGCTTACAGCTTCAACATCCAATGGGCCAAAGCATTGGAGCTGTCATAACAGCAAAGGAAAGGGCTCGTGAAAGCAACCTCAGGCTCTAGCAGCAGGTAACGACTCTGCATGACTGCTGAGTATAAGCTTTGAACGAAGGGAACTCATAATCCGATATGTGGGACGATCCACCCTTGTGTGATTCAATCTGTGAAAGTGAAGCATGATTTAAGGAAAGCAGCCCTGTCATGAGAATGGGGTGTAGTCGGTAAAGCCATTGTGTCACGCTCCTAGCTGTCAACCGTGTGCTGGGCACTATCACAGTTCATTCAGGTGTTTTGGGGTTTTTTTGTTTTTTTTTTAGTGCTCGTCGGGTTTTAGATGGTACTCACTCATCATCACAAGGCCTCCAGTGACACTCTCCATTGTAAATGTCGGGGATTTGTAAGGCAGAATGGAGTCCATCACCTCGCCGCTCGTCCATGCATGATAATGCACTGAGAGGAGATTTAAAATCAAAACCAGCTGCAGCTCAAACGAACGTTAAAGGCGTAGGGAGAGGAGTGCATGCCCGCTGGGAGGGTTAGAGCTAGAGCCTACCTGGATCTTGGACTATTTAGACCATTTACCACTTACGGTTGAATACAGATCATCATCATACTGGCCATTTCTAGTTCATTAAGATGAGCCCCTATGATTGTGCAGAAACTTCTAGAGGAGTCCCAACTCAATCACTGTCCTTCACAGAACTACACAATTATTATAGAAAAAAAATCAATTACACCAGATCAAAACATTATATATAATCACAGTCTGATACACTACATCAATCCTATATAGTCTGAAAAAATATACATCTCTATGGAACAAGGTTTATTTCTCCAGGATTTTATTTTGTGTCCTAGTTTGAAAACATTTGAAGACAAAAACAAAGGTTCATTTGGTTCAGACATAAACTGGGCTGCAAGTTTGCAGATATGCCTTATGACTGGGTTAACAGACTGTGAATAAACAGGAAAACAAAAACAAAACAAAACAACGGTTTGTCATCAAGGCAGGAACCGTATATGTTTGTGAAGCAAAGTGGCAGAGCTGACTTTACTCACGGGCTCTGGAGGCACTCCACCCTCTCCAGCGCTCATTCTGAATAATGTTAAGAAAACAAACCAGGCCAGTTTCAGAAAACACCAACACCGTGCAAAAACCAGAGGGTCGCGAAGTTCAAAACGCCTTATTTAACGCAAGCTCCCGAGTGGAAGAGATACAAATGAGAGAAATGTATCCAGATGACCGTTTGAAGCCGTCTTGCTGATGTCAGCGAGCAAACGGCAGCCTGTCGGGAAACACCTGCAAGTTGACGCTAGCGGAGTGGAAGCGCGTGGCCCTCTGCACTCCAGCCATCGGTTCGAGTCATTCCCAGCTGTTCTTTTAAACGGCAGCTTTTCAAACACACTTCTCTCAGCGTGTGTACCGCTACGCTGCTGTCTGTCTGTGGCCGGGTTGCCAGCGTGTGCCTGTCTGTGTCTGTGTCTGCGTCTGCGTGTGCGTGTGCGTGTGTGTGTGCGTGTGTGTGTGTGTGTGTGTACGTGGACTCTGGGTGGCGAGTCCAGCAGCAGCAGCAGCAGCAGCAACAGCAGTTTCGCCTTAGCAACCAGGGGGCAGGCCAGTACACACCCGCTTTGATTGACATCTGCAAGGGCCAATAGCGTCAGCCGATTCCCGCTACTCGAGAGCCATTGGACCAATCCGAAGCGCCTGATCCACCCCTGAGTCTCGAGGGGTGAAGGTTCGCGGTAGCATGTGGTTAGACATGGCTGCGCCCTGCCAGTGTGCCTGAGAGGAGAGGGACAACGAGTAGACATGCTTTAGCTGGGAAGGAACTAAACATGTAAGTGCTGGGAGCACGAAAGATATTATTGGTGCGCCGTAGAGCCGGGTTTGTGTCAGCTCGCTGCTGATTCTGCAGCTGCGTCTGTTCAAATATTCGCTGAACCTGAATGGAAGCCAGAATTTAACGTGCGAGAGACTAAGCGTCTTCAATCTCTTCAACAGTCCAAAGCAAAATGTCTCTGAAGGACACTGTTCGAGGTCAGCCGATGTCCAGAGGGGCTGTTTTGGAAATGCTCTCCAAAAAACTCGAGAAGTTGCCAGAATTGGACAAGTATGTTGATGTAGGGCTTTAATGCACGACCTTTTAATATTAAAAACTCATGCTTAAGTATTTAGTGTAGGAATGATAGCAGGTTGTTTTCAGTTGCCTCTAGTAATAACTCATTGGTTTTGCTAATTCATTTTTATTTCGAACTTATTAGTAAAACACTTAACTGCAGATGTGCTTATTGAATTTCCCAGTAAGTTTCACTGACGTGCTGATGTTATCAAATGAAAAAGCAACTAGTGTATTTATGTAATTTTAGAATTTTCAAATGCACTTTCCTAATAATTGCTAATTAAAGATCTTAATTACCCTTCACTAACTCAGTGTCACAGGTTGTCTTCTCCTCCAACAGGAAACTATTTGCATATGGCCCACTGTATTTGGGTGGCAATGCTGGCTTTGCTGGCTTGATTGCAAACAGTTTTTATCGCAGAGCACTCAATGTCACTCAAGGACGATTTACCTCAAGTCTTCCGATGGCCGTGCTCCCATTCCTGACAACCGTGGCATTGTACAATGCGACTGTCAGCAATCCTCTCTTATCTGGTAGGAGCTTCAGATGAATATTATCATTATGAAGCCCATTAATGGTGGATGCGCTTTTGTAACGCTGCTTTTCTTCTTACAGGAGACCTGAACTGCCCAACTTGTGTCCTGATTAGAGGTGCTTTAGTAGGCGTAGTTGGTGGTGGCGTTTACCCCATTCTCTTGGCTTTACCAGTCAGTGCCGGCCTTGCAGCCAGGTAGGTCTCGAACATATATACGATATATCCGTTGGCACCAACTTTATGTAGACTCAGCTGCAACATTTACGGGCCCGTCTTGTTTAAACAGCTCCATGCTTGCTTTCTAGGTACAACAGCGCTCCAATGCCAGAGAAGGGAAACATTCTGCGCTTCTGGAAGAATTTGAGCAAACCTATTGTCCGCAAAATGTATGCTGTGCTGCTGCTACAGACTCTCTTTGGTACTTACTTAAGCTCCAAGCACTTTGATATTTATCTGAAGATGCTTAAAATACCAGACTCAGACAGTGAGGAGCTGCACGACTAAACCATATTAGAAATCTAAGACTGATCAGCCCAACAATTTGCTCATAAGGTAAGGTCAATGAAACATAAAATGTGTCAGGATTATGTTTCTCAAAGTTATATTCCGTCAAAACAACATGCCTTGAAATACATGCTTGTAAGTTTACCCTGTCTTTCAGGATGGTCTGTGGACTGTTTTGTTTTTGATATCATTATAAGCCATTAAAACTTAATAATCAAATGTTTGATTTTCTTAAAGGAAACATTTAAAGTTTAGACTTAAGTTTGGTTAAAAAAAAAAAAAAACTGGGCTTAATCAATGTTGGCTTAACCTTCACGTAAAATGCTTCGTAGTTGTTCTCAGAATGCAGTGGTGTGAAACCTGCAAACTACAAACTTGTCACACATGATCATAAGAATAAAATTAAATGAATTCCAGGTAGTCATTTTTCTGCCTAATCTACAGAAGACTGAGTCATGCTCAACACGTGCTCATCTGGAGCAACATGTGGCATCAAACTCCCTCTTCTTGCCTACTTCTTAGAAGTGACTAATACAAAGATTGATCAAGTCTGATCCACTGAATACATTTTTTGTAATGCAGATTCTCTTCCACATGTAAAACAAAAAAAAGTAAACAATCCACTAGAGAAAATCTTTCCACCAAAAGAACTACTGTGCTGCCACTCTTTCTTTGTAATTAGCAGGTTTTCTGGTTTGTTCTAGAACAAAAAAAAAAAAAAAAAAAAGTCCAATGAGAAGACATTAAATAAAAACTTCTGGGTTTTATGACCCTCATTATGAAACTTGGTTTTGGGAAGCTGTTTTAAAATACTGTTGTGGCACTGCATGTCTAAAACTGAAAGGAGGTGAACTGATCTCCTTCCCAAGAAAACTCCTGTTTAAGGAACCACAAGTTCTCAGAAGGGTTTAGGTCACGTAAGGAAGGGGGCCATGTCCTTATTCTTTCATATTTAAGGCCTTTACTGGCCACACAGTGGAAAACTTCTACAGATGTAATGAAGCATTGTTCTGCAAAAAAAAAAATCATGGGTCTTCGTGATGGGTGCAAACTTTTTCCTGTAGTACTGCTTGAAAGAAGAAAAAAAAAAAAGTGTCTTCAAAAAAACCGGCAGTAGGTTTGGGAGAGTTTGATTCCATCTTTAATCTGAAAAGGTCCAACTTTGACGATACCAGCACCCCAACTCGCGAGTGGAGCCCTGTGCCCTTTACTGATCCAGCCATCTGGTCTGTCAGGAGTCACTCTCCTGATTTATTTATTTTACCCCAAATCTTTGGCAGTTTTTTGCATTTTATTGTATTTTACAATTCTTGACTTTTCAGTTTTTTTTTTTGGGCATTTTGCCTGAGAAAAACAAAGCCGCCTAATAATTACGCACAGACCACACCCTTCATCACCTGATATGCTTAATTCCAATTAGCATTCAAGTTTATACAGCTTGGAGATGGAATGTATGACTAAAAACTATATAGTCAAAATACTAGCACCGTGTATACTATTACAGGGGGAGCAAGGAGCAAGATTTTTAGATCCAAAATGGATCGGAGCTTTTTAGTAAAAGTGACATGCAATGTACAGCAATGGCTGTATATGTGTGCAAGAACCTGACAGCACCAGCCCTTCCTAGCAGGAGTGTAAACAATACAGCTATACTGAATATTTTTGGTACAGTATGCTTTTCTAACAAATGAATGAGGAATAGTTGGTAGAGGGTGGATAAGTCCATTCCACATGCACTTAATTATGACAAATGTAGATAAACAAATGCCTGAAGACCCTCTGCCATCAATAAAGCCTGCTGCTTATGAACATTAGTTGGGTCTTTATCTATAATAAGACAAGTAAATTGTAAGAATAACTGAGTGCATTGCTCAATTGCATTGGATTGTATTGCATTGGGGCAGCGGTGGCCTAGCGGTTAGGGTGTTAGCCGCATGATCGGAGGATCAGGGGTTCAAACCCCTTCCCAATAGGTTGCCCTGAGGTACCCTTGAGCAAGGTACCGTCCCCATCACTGCTCCCCGGGCGCTTTCAATAGCTGCCCACTGCTGCACGGGTTTGAGTGTGCATGGGTAAAATGCAGAGGTCCAATTTCGTTGTGGTTCATGTGTGCTGTGCCGTGACCTCGCAATGACATGGGTAGTCACTTTCTTTTTTTTTTTTTTTGTGAAGGTAGGTGTGTAGAACTTGTTCTTTCAATTGAAATGGCATCACCCAGATCAAAAAAAATGTAAAAAGTAAACGGTATTTGTCACAATTCTCATTTGCAACTGAAAGCATGCTTTGTTCAGGAAGCCACTTGGTAACAAAGGACAAAAAACAAGTACCTGCTGTAGCGAACACAAATCCAACCATGACTCCAAAACCAAGATGCAAAAAAAAAAAAAAAATAAAAAAAAACAGTATGTTATGTATAGTTACACCCCTAGTTTCTGCTCAATTTCTCACCCCTAACCTGCACAGCGTTCATTAAAAAAATGTAAAATAAAAATAAGTTTTGTGCAGCTGGACTTATTACCACTCTTTATCCACTTAGAAAAGAAGAACGTTAAGACCCTTGCAAGGATTGAAGAAACTGCTGTTTAAAAAGAGAAAAGGAGAAGGGTTAATATGGTAAAGCAACATGCATTACTCAATGGAGTGGTTGATAAAAATATGATTTATTGCCAGATATGGAAATCCATGTTCCTAAACATTCTTTGGGTTTCATATACAAATCTCCATATACAAGGCATCATTTAAAATTCCCCCCCCAAGTCCCCATTCCCTTTTTCCAAACATTTTCTTGTTTCGTGAAGATAAAGCTGAAGTGCTTTCCTGTAACATTAATTATGAAACCTGTTTCCTGCCATGTTTATTAGATGTACATAAATCAGGAAAGTAGTACTGACTCATCTACAGTGGTGTAGGTTTACATTTTAACTGCAGTGTGATGGAGTACCAGTAAAAGCTTTAACTTACACTCCTTCGTACTACCTTTTTAAATTTAGAAGGCCATGATGCAAGCCGCTGGTCCCGATTCTTCAGCTTTTCCCCCACAGCAAATCCACTTTAGCATAAAGAAAAATAAGGGGCTACATGAAAAACATCCTCCATGAAAGCAGTGACGTTTCATAAAGGGCTTCAATTAAGAAAAAAACACACACACTACTTTAATATCTTTAGGCTATACCGCCAATTATTTTCTATCACAATCCTTAACACCCTTTGTGAAACGTCACCCATTAACAATTTTTAAACAATTTTCAGTAATCACTAATTAGCCCTCTATATTGTTGAACTCAGGAAATAACTACCGTCCTCCATGCCAAAGAGCATGTTCCAAAATGTTGACAACACATTCTCATTATATTCAACAGAAAAAGTCTATTTACAAGTTCATATTGTGCCATGAACTGGCAGAGGGCACTGCAGAACATCTTGAGACAGATTTGAGCAGTCTTCTACATCTTGATCCTTACCATGGATTTAGGTAGTCATGGATGTTCTGAGACCCGTTCATCCCACAGGGCAGACCAAGCACCTAGAAGAAAACTGTCAAAAAGTTTAGCAGTAACTTGTAATCAAAGCACATTTTATATACATGCCATTCAAGTCCTTAATCAAACAGTTAATTCTCAACATTACAACAATAGTTGTATAATGTCCCCTTGATGTTCATTACATGATGTGCTTAAAGCAGTCTCAGGAATCGCTGAAAAGGTATAATACTTGACCCTACATTTTAAGTGAAGAGCTTGCACTCTCTGCACATTTAGTGCAGAATTCCACAGAGACATGGTCTTTGTCCACATGCAGACAGACACCGCCTGCTGCATCTTTATCCTCCACCTTCACTCTCTTCCTTGGCATGGCATAATCATGGTCATTCTCATGGGACTCCTGGAAAAGCGAGGTAGAAAATTTCATGCCGTTCACACCGCTTAATCTGGACAACAGCTGAGCCAACATGCTCTCATTGGCCAACACAGCTCTCAAGTACCTAGTCTCATTCTCCAGTTCTTCCACTCTCTTGTTCAGACTGATGTTTTCTTGCTTGAGAAGCCGATTTTCAGACATCAAAGACTCGACACGCTCCTCCAAGCCATTCAGGTATTCTTTCTTCTTTAACCGGTTCATTCTCGCTGCCAGGGCATTCTTGTTGATACGGCCAGAAAGATCTTGCAGTTTCTTTCTCTGTGGTGAACGGGAACTGGACACATCAGATGCCTGATCCATCCCCTCTTCGGTGCTTACAACTGGATCTTGTATCCAGTCGTCGGGAAAAGGAGCAAAGGCATCATTGTCCAAAGCCCAGCTGAAATCAGAGCTTAACAGGTTTTCAAGCCCCCAGTCAACTGATTCACATTCTATGGAGGTTTGTTCATTTATGGCACTTTCCGTAGCCGGCTCACGTGCCTCCAAAGGGCTGGAATACATGGCGTCTTTGCTGTTACTGATGACTCTTCCTCTTTTTCTAGTGATCATTGCTGCTTTGTGATTGGTTTGTCCTTGCTCTTCTCTGACGCTTGAGTTAGACAACCTGCATAGAAAACAAAATTTATTTCATTAAAATATATATTGTTAAACTTCGCAGTACTGAACAGTGCATTTAATCAATTGTCATTAGGTTAAATGATCTAAACCCAAATTAAAATTGTAGCTAAATATAAATGGAGTTCTCTAAGATTTTACTTTAACTGAAGCACTACACAGAGCTAGCTTTGTTTTAGATCAGTGGCGGGCAATTCCGGTCCTGGAGGTCCGGTGTCCTGCAGAGTTTAGTGAATTCCCTGCTGAAACACACTCACTAATCTTGACAATGATCAGGTGAGCTGTACCAGGTGTGTTTCAGCAGGGAATTCACTAAACTCTGCAGGACACCGGCCCTCCAGGACCGGAATTGCCCACCCCTGTTTTAGATACTGTGGCCATCGGTCGCTGGTGCAAGTTTAGAGGACATACTTCAGAAAAATCTTCACATAATGGGGAAAACAATGTTATCAAAATTAAAGCCTTTAGGCAAACCCTAATCCAGGGGTGTCGAACTCCAGTTCAACCAGGTGTGTTTAAGGAGGGAAATCACCTACACGTGCTGGACTCCGGCCCTCCAGGACTAGTATTAGACACCCCTGCCCTAATCTAAACGCGAAACCATTAGCCATTAACGAACATTTAACAACTAGCTTTAGCAACACACCGCTAACTAATAAATATTCAATACATTTAAAAAAGGCCCTCAAAATTTTATCATTCTTATAAAAAAAGGTAGAAATAAATTCATGAACTAAATAATTTGCCAAAAAACACTGCCGGTCACCCGCCTCTGCAGGCCGCGCGCCAAGCGCCATGATGAGAATGATGCAGCATTTTTTTTGTTTTTTAAACCAAGCATTACGATTAACCTGCACCAAACCACGATTATTCTCCACGTTAATTAGGTCACACTTACCATCCGAGTTAAGCTTTCTTCTTAGAAGGTGCCAGTTTGCCAAGCTTGGTCAATAACGAAGAAAAACCGTTGCACTCTCGACGACAGCGACAGATCGTCCACAGAGCTGCCGGAAGTAGCGCACAGGAAGTGTGTGCCAACTAACGCGATAACGCCGGCTCTCGCGGGAACTGACCTGATTTTGACACTTTATAATTTAGTTTAACGTAGAGAGAAGCGTTTAATAAAGAAATAATTTTAATTCATTTTGGTTGTTCGTGTCACGATGTTGTACATAATTTGATCAGTAAAGCTGAGTTGGGAATGATTGAAATGAACAATTTGAGCAGCACAAGATGATCTTATATTAACAATTAAAATAATTCTTACAGTAAATACAAGTTGTCTACCTGCACATAACGCCCCTCATTGCGTCATTTCTTTTAAAGTGAGTTATGAGTACTTAATTTTACCTGTAATCTCTGTACACTTGATGTAAAATAATTTGTATTGTACTGTCCATAACTGATGGACAAGGATTTCCTCAAGAAGGAACATACAGGACAACAGAGAGGAGCATTTTATTTTTAGAGTGCGGAACCAATTTAAGTGCATTTCAGATGTTTATAGAAACATCGCACGTGCCTTCATGATTTATTCAGATTATGCACAATCTTTAAATACAGACTAATTCATTGAAATCATTCTTGATGTGGGATTAGCAGACAGATCAAATCATTTGCACATATGTATTAACTCCTCAAACATGATCACAATCTATAATCTTAGCAGTAAATACAGAAAATATTTATTTTACAAAACTATAAGACACATACATGTTTGCAGTTCCCCGTTTCCTTCTTATCCTGTGTTGATATTTAACTTTGTCCCTAACTAGATCATGTTTGTCTGCATATCTTGTAATTAGGTCTTGTTTTCCTTTTCTCTTCCATTTCTATTTGGACATGGTCCTTGCCATAATTAGCATTCTCAAAGGAATGACATCTTCCACCCATTCATTCTGTGATTCAATCATTCTCTTCCATAGCACAACTTCAGCAGTGCTAGAGTCCATCCAATCTACCTCAGCACCATAACTTTTTCCTGGAAAATGACAAAAACAACACAGACTTGTAAGGGTGAATCCATGCAAAGCTTTTCATCTTTTAAATATGTATACCCCTATGAGGAGACTAATTTTTCAGTAGTATTTAAGATTGGAGGTGGTGGCATGTTTCACACATTAGTTTGTGAAACTTGCAACATCAGTAATAAATGACATGTTTACTTAAATGTGTTTATCCCTTTAGTTTCAAATGTAATGTAAAATCTTAACTTCTGAGATTTTTCTCCCCCCTCAAACATTTTTCAAGAAATATTGAGTCTTATATTGGGGGAAAGAGAAAAAAAAAAAAAAAAAAAAAAAATTGTGGCCAAAAGAATTTTTTTAAGTCAAGAAAGGTGCAGTTATGTGGTCCATCTCAGCACACATTCCATTGAGGAGACGTGTGAACTGTTCTCAAAGAAAGTGAGTTCTCTTATCTCCCAATTCAGCTCTTATTACTTACGGTTTTCATTTTCCAGCAGATGAATCACTCCAATCTTTAACTCCTTCTTTAGCAGCCAACTAAAAAGCTAGGTGCTTTAAATATTCTATCAGAAATTAACAGTCTAAAACTCTCATTTGGACATATTAGACGTGACCAGTTCATTTTTTCTCAAATATAGGGACAGATTTACTTTGAAAATCCAATGTAAATAATTTTTAGGATTAAATATAAGCATAAATCTGCTTCTATGAATCTGGTTTCAAACCTGGGACCTCTTGAGCCATAGATCCATAGGCAAGTACCCTAACACTAGACCACCCTATCTGCAGCAATGTTAAATGACTGTATCTCCCACCTGTTCCAAGGCCGAGCCTCATGCCTCCAATGAAGTGATTACTTAGGCGATCATGGTCCCACACAGTGAGCTCCACACAGACCTCTCTCAGGTCCTCTGCTTTAAAGCCATCATACACCATTGTGTGGTTAAACTCTGGGTTAGGCGTCCTCTTCACCACTCGAGTCCTCTGTCGGCCTTTTCGAGCAGTGTCTGGGAGGACTGTGCTGAAATCCACAAGATACAAAAACCCATGGTATGGAAACTAATGAAACATTTAGTTTCAAAGTCTCTCTCTCTAAGACAAATAAAAAGTGCAGTACATACAAAACAAGCAGTTTTTTTCCCCCTCAAATGCACATACCATTTGACAAAGGCATCTAAGGTCCCTCCTCTAGCTGGAAGGTTTTTACATTCCTTTACCCAGACCTGTACCTCACCAGTCTGGGGTGTCTTTTTACCTACAACCAAAAATTAAAATAGATTATAAAAAGGTACAGTAACTGGGTGAATTGTGTTAATTAAATTGATATTAAACTTAGGGTCTACTATGTGTGGCTTATTTCCAGCAATGAGTGCCGTGCAAACAATGACAGTTGCGCAGTTTGTTGTAAGATGCTTCTCATAAGAAGAATGTTTTAAAAAAAAAAAAAAAAACCCTCACTGAATGTGTCAACCCTCACTGAATTTTTGTCATTATGAAAAAATCTTAAATGTTTCAATGATATGAGAAAGAATGTGCAGTAAACTACCAAGAGTTATGTTATATGAATGAGTTATATGAATTTAAGATTGCAAAATGCAAACTCGCCACTTTCCACACCTCCCCTAAAAAAAAAAAAGGTAAATTTCTGTTGAAAATTTAGTACTGTGATAGCCCTAGGATTGTGGGGTACACGGTTTATGGACAAATCATTATTATACAGTGTAGCATTTTATTAGTAGTCCAGAGCACAGGTCAGTAGATTATATTTAATAAAGCAATTAAGTCATTTAAATTCAATTACATTTCACTAATTATGTTAATGAAAATAAGAGCGAATAAAAAAAAATAAAAAAAAAAAGTGAAATTTTTGTGCATCATTTCAAGAATGGTAAAATAAAAGCAGCAAATACATTATGTAAACATCATATGATTTATGACTTATACCAGCAAATAAACTGTTATTGTACAATAAAAAAGGATGAGTTTTTGAAGAGGATGTGTCTTTATTTTGTCTTATTAAATCAGCAAATGTAGTGTAAAAAAACTTTGGCACAGAACAACTGTGTTTATGTACCTTAAAATTCTGTAAATTAACAAATTGTTAATTGAGTATGTTGTAAGTATATACCCAGCCTTGTTGTGATTTCATTCCATGCGTGCACACATTAATGGTTTAATACTTACTGTGAGAGGTTTGCTGAAGAAAACGTAAAGCTACTACCATCTCTCCACTCGTCTCCAAGTAATTGTTAACACGCTTAGGACTCAACTGTACTGGAACCTGAGATAAAATGGAAACAGTTGATGATCATAGTGAGGTACAGTATAATCTCTAACTAAGATGCCAAATGGATTCTTAGTACAGATGTCACAGAAGTAAATTTTGGAGAATCCTTAGCAAAAAATAAAAGTTGTGTAAATGTGAAGACAATTTTTCTAAAGTTTGAACTGAATCATTTTTTAACTGAATTTGTTTGTGTTTTCTTACTTGTTATATATTGTGCAATCATGCTGTAGCCTGTTGCTGTATTTATGTACAGACATGCTTAGATTAAGCTTTACTGAAAGACTACCACAGAGAAGTAATATGGTGCCAGATAAGCAATTCCATATGACCGTTTCATATATTCAGAACTTTATATCCACATAGTTGAGGTTTAAAAATCCTTACCCTTCCTTTCAGTGCATAGTCCATCATTTGTGTGTTATTGAAGTCCCACTCAGACAAATCCACATCCACTTCCCCAAGAAAACTGTTCCGTCCAAATGTGTCATTATGCCATACAGAGAGGTTTAAAGTGTGGGCTTTCAGGTTCTCCAAAGGTATTTTATACTGCATGAACAAAAATATCATTTTGGTGTTTTTGTTTTACCAACACAAAAACGGGACAAATTCCTACAGCAGCTGTCAAATACGGCTCATACCCGTAAAATTTCATTGTAAGTAGGATTCAAATTCTTCTTCTTCACTGAGGTCTTCCTCTTCCCAAGCTTTGCTTTGTCAGGTAAAAGGTAGCATTTAACATACCTAAACCACATGGATGAAAAGATAAATCAGTACATCCGATTAGTCTGAATATCGTCACAGAACCCCATTCCCATATAATCAGCGGTTTTTTTTGTGTAAATGAAGGATTTGTGATTCATGCTCATCATGAACCCAGAGGTTTTTGCAAATTACATTAAAGCTTAACATAAACTAAAGAGTTTATGTCTGAAGGTCCAGGAGACAGTACCTCAGAATCTTATTTTACCCTACGTATATTTGTCTAGTCTTAAATCAACAAATTATTCAATCATTCAACCTTATAGATGAAGGTTGAATAATTCAGTGTAGAATTTCTCCTAATTCTTTAGGCCTCCATAATATGATCTAATAGCCAGCAATTAATATTGCATATTATAATATAAATATAATTTGTTTTTGTGATCCCCACTGAAACACTCACGGGTCAGAACGATTCCTCTTGGGTTCCGCAACTGCCAGGTCTCTGCACTGGACTATGAAAATGTGGAACTCTCCTAGCTTTGGTACATAGTTAATGGCGAACTGGATGGTCCCTTTTACCTCCACGTTGCCAAAATCAGTGCCATAAATGTTCACCAAGCTGCCACTGACCTTTTAAAGCCAACATAAGAAGCTGAATTATTCATCAAGATTGACTAAGCCAGACAATTGTAACTCAGGAAGAGTGATCAAATATATTACATGCATAACACAATTAGAAGGCAGAATTAGTTTGCTTATTGCATATGTTAGCAGTGGGTGGCACATACAGAAGACATGGACGCGAGGTCAGTGGAGGAGCTAAGGTTAGTGTTTGTGCTGCCTTTCCTCGGTCTTTCAGAGTAGAAACTGTTCACCGAGGTACAGTCACTTTCTCGACCATTTCTCTATAAGACAAAGGAGCATGGACCTGAGCAACATACAGGGTAAAACAAAAGTGCATGCACATGCTCACAGTGATGTTGCCATGACATTCATTGGTGAAACCAAAAGACATAAGCATTGACATTTTGTGAAGAAGAGCAAAGTTATGTAAAATTCGACACAATTTTCACTTTAATCAACTACAGAGAGGTAACTGACATTTACCTGCTGCTGCATGAAGGCAGGCACAGAAACACTCAGCATCTTCATCTGCTCTGGGTCTGAGACAGAGGAAACGGGGCCGTGTGGGGTTGCTGACACTGGTCAAGGAACAGCAAACACAATGAACAGAACAATGCCACATATATATAGGGATTGCATTTATGTTTTTTGAGTGGGGACACTCAGACATTAAGTGACAACGCAGATGAATAGAGCTAGATATTTACCATCTTCCACACTCAGCGTTATGTCACTTTTTGGCTCATTTTTCCTTCTTTCTTCTTCTTGGTTTTGATTTACAGAGTGTTTAAAAAAAAAAGAATGATAAAATTAACAGCAGTAAAAGACTGATAATGCAGTTTTAAAAGCACAGCCATGGATATGCTTGTAACGGTGGGCTGTTGTGTGCTGGACATGAATGCAGGGCCAAGAGCGTGGTACTGAAGTTGTCTATGAGTTCAGGGTACATTACTTCCATTATTAAACATACCAAACAAACACATAGAACCACAAACAAAGGCACACAGAATGACTCTATTCATTAGGGCTTATAAAGCCAGCCCCAATGCAGCACACCTGACACTCAAGTGAACACAGGTGTGCACAATCAGAGCAGCGCGCCCTCTACTGTCACAATGCTTCAGTATATGTCCTGGCATTTTTATATTGTGTAAATATGTATTATTTAAATACTACTGATTATTATTACATTGTTTAATAATTATTCTATCCATTCCTGTTTTTAAAACAAAACATACATTCAAACAATTAAAAAAAAAAATTTCATGTTAGGATTTTTTTTTTTGCATCACAGAGCAAGAAGGCCATTTAAAACTTATTTGTTTTTAAAACAAAAACAAAAGCAGGGCAAATAGCATGTATCAGAGTACTCACGTGAAGGCAAGGTTGCCAGGTTCTCTAAGGACATAGAAATGGGTCTGATATTCACTTGCTTCTGAGCTGTTTTTTTAGGGCTGGGCTCTGCACTCCCACCTATCAAAAGTTATCATAGATTATATTCTGAACATTGTCTTAGTTCCATTCAGGTCACTTGCAGAAAATATTTATTCACTTTTTAAATCTTTTCTAGTACTCTAAATAAAAAAAAAATAAATGGGTAAGTTCTTGTAAATATAGGCTAAATTCCTTAAACTGATTCGAAGATTATATTTACTAAATGAAAATAAATTTAAAGTACTTAAGAATTTAAATTGTCAAACATCTGAATTTGCATCACATAAAATAACATTATGGCTAGTTATTGACTATACTGATCAAAGCAGTGTATTACCTGCACAATGGTAAAATATCTTCATTTACAAAAAAACAAATCTGTTATTTTCTTTTATTATTTTAGTTGATTCCTTCACACAGACAAAAGTTAGAGAGACATGGTAAATGTAGAAGCAAGGTTTCGTAAATGTGTAAAAAAGGTCAGGAATTAAGAGGCAGAATAATGAAAGCACATGAACAAACATCTGTTTTCTGTATGCAACAACGAATCACAAGTAAATCAAAAATATTGAACACTGAATTAAAGGCATTTGTTGAAATTTCATAATCACCATGAGTGAAGAATTTCATGTAGTAAACCCTGCTTCTACTAAGATTGGAATCAAACAGCTTCTAATAAATCAAGGCAGGACTAAGTAAAGAAGAGCTCACAGGCTGAACTTGTCCGAGACTGATACCAGGCTTCAGGTGAGGCACTCCTGGAAGAGTCAAAGGTGATATCCTCCGACTCAGGCTGGGAGCACTGAGAGGGCAAACTCTCGTTGCTCACCTTGCCCTGAGACACCTGTTTGGAACCTTCACCCACCTCTGATCTGATCCACTCCTGGCCTTCTCGCTGGTCAAAGGATCCGGATATTTGAGGGGACTCAGGCAGGCCCAGGTAATGCTGATAACTCAGTGGATTATAAGACCTGGCTAAAAGTATATCTGTCTGCAATTCCCCCAAGTGCTTCAGTTCTCCCATCCTTACTGGTGTTCTCTCTGTACATGCATATGATGTCCTTTTGTGGTATTCAGTTGAAGCTATCTGGGCTAAGGTTTGACCTTGAGATTTAGCTGAAGAATGAACTGGACTGGTCTTTTTTTCACCTTTGTTGCCAACACCAATTTTTCCAGAAGACTGAAGCCTCCCAAAAGATGATGGAGACTGTTGGATCATAATCCTCAAATGCTGCTCAGAATTCTCAGCAAGTTCCTTCTCATCAATGATAAGATTTAATTTGTCTGTGTTGGACTCTCTGGCTGGACTCTCATTTTGATCTCTGCTTGGGAATGCGTCCTCAAGGCATTCTGCTCCCATCCTCTCAGTTGGGTTGATGTTGAAATGAAAGGCTCTCAGTGGAGAGCCCTTCTTTTTAGACTCTTTGACTGGATATAAATCTCTAGGTTGCACTTTAGATGGGTGCCTTGGACTAGGTGTTCGGGACTGAGCCTGAACATTTAAAGGATTATCCTCCACAGACTGGCAGCTATGATCAAAAAGACCCGAGTTGAGGAATGATCCTGAACTGAGCTTCTTGTCTTTATCAGAAACAGACGTGTGTGACTTAAGTGGGAATATTTGGTGGGCTCTGTGATACAATCCATCCGAGTCATCTTGGGCAGTTCTAACAAGGATAACAGGGACTCCAGTGGGACTTTGCCTCCCCTGATTTCTTTCTATATTTTCAGAAGGTGAGAGCATGATCATTCCAGCCTTTCTTGTCAAAGAAGATTTCCTTCTCTCAGGGCTTTCCACTGGATTTAGGCTGGTGGAACTCACATCCAGGGGAGAGGTCATTTCACTGATAGCGGGGATATTCTCAAGAATGCTAATATTAATATCAGGGTCACTCTTTTTTCTCTCCAAGAAGGACTTAAGATTGCTGATGGTGGCAGGCTCAGTATTATGTGGAGCGAGAGTGTTTTGGGCTGATGGCACAGGAGAATACATTTCATCTAGTCTGCATTTCTGAGGATCATCCTTCTGTTCCTTTAGTTTTACTGGTGAACTCGGGGACTTCTCAATTTTGCTTTCAAACTTAAGCCTGTGCTCCTGTGTTTTTTGGTCAGTATCAAAAGTTGAAGAGCTGATGAGGAGCTCTTGGTCTTCACTTAATTGATGTGTCTCAGTAGGATTTATATCTGCACTTTTTTTGATGCTCAGTATTTTCAGTCCTTTGTTTCCTCGCTCCCAAAAGGATTTCAGGCTTGCAAGACGACTTGGTGATCCATCACCTTTATGTGGGTCACTTAGGTTCTCATGAGTTTCATCTTCATCTACACTGTCTAAAGTAGTACTATTTCCTCTCTTTGATAGAAGTATATTTGCCTCATGTTGCTCTGTTGCAACATTCAGGTTAAAAACATGTACATCTGAAATGTCATCACCCTCAGAGTTTGTAGCAGTGTGAGGAGCTTTGCATTCTGGAATTAAGTCTTTTTCATCAGAGTGGTACTCCACATCTACAGTTTGTTTAGTTTCAGGACTCTCTGCCTTTGCCTCTGTTCGTGAAAACAGTGCAAGCAGCCCTTTTCTGGGTTTCGGTGAAGGCTTTTCTTTCATCTCTCCTGGTGTGGGAGATGTGCTTCCTG
Organism: Hepsetus odoe; assembly: GCA_017165825.1. Classification (NCBI taxonomy): domain Eukaryota; kingdom Metazoa; phylum Chordata; class Actinopteri; order Characiformes; family Hepsetidae; genus Hepsetus; species Hepsetus odoe. The sequence goes on from CM029383.1 coordinate 15,059,598, forward strand.
TGTCTAGAGTATAATGATTCTCAGTGACCTCTTTGTTGTCCTCCTCTGAAAGACCAGGTTTCTCCCTCACTTTGTTGCTGTCTTTGGAAACCCTTCCGAACCACTCAAGTACCTTAGAAATGGAGCTGCCCTCTTCCTCAGTTAGCGTATGAGCCTGGCCATCTGGGCCAAGGTAAAGGGCCTTACCTTGCTCCATGAAAGAGGAAAGGGGCTCAGACACCTGCGAGGAATGAGGCTCAGCATGATCTTCATGATGATCTGCAGAACACACACACACACACACCAGAAAGTGAACTCCAAGCAGTTTGTTGAGCTTTGACTGCTGATTCAGGATCAGGATTATCACCGTTTAACCCAGGGATTCTAAATCCTTATGATCTACAACCCTGGACAGTTCAAAACTAACAGACCTGATTATAGTTGTGAGACACAATTAAAGACCTTGGACCAGTAGTGTGAGATTAGGTTTGGAGCTAAACTCAGCAGGGCGGTAGATCTCCAGGACCAGAATGGAAAAGCCCTGGTTTAGACGAGAAAGACAAATGATCCTGAATAAACACGGTTCTGAGGTGCATTTATAATTAAAAACCTTAACATTAGTTGATCAAAAACTAAGTAAAAAATATTTGAACATTTCCTATCCAGGTGCAGAACTTCAAATAGATATGCATTCCTTGTAGTACCAATTCACCAATCACCATTTAAAGGCTTTGCATTCACACATGCATGAGCAATGCTAAGCATGTATGAGTTTTGCATGCACAAGTAGTTAGTATAAGGAATTCATTTGGACAGAAGAATTGTTCTTAAACTTAAGAACAAGTCTTAAAAAAGTAAAAATAGAAGTTAACTCAAATTTAAAAATGTAGCTTTGTTGTATATATTTGTAGGCTTTGCATTAATTTGCTAAGAGATTTGAATGAATTTCTAGGTAAATTGATTGGTCCAGAGGTTGATTTGCTTGGACATCTGATAGTCTTACCAAAGGGGGTCTGCATGATGCTTGTAGTATACGCATCGTCATCACTCCAGTTTTCCCGATCAAGTAACTCACCTACATTTTCATTGCACAGAATGAAGGGCCCAGGAGGGGATGACTCAGCCTCATTTGTAAAGGGAGAAGACTGCGCACTGATCAGTAGCTCTGAATCAGCCTCCCCTATGCTTTTCTCTTTGTGTACATATTGGCTCAGCAGTGGATTGCTCACATTGGTGGATTCAAGTGCATCTTCCCCACCCTCTTGGTCAGAGGGAAAACTACTGTCCTGCTCTCTGTGCTCTTGCCCATCCTGCACCTCTGGCGTTCCTATGGTTTTGGCCAGGTTGACAGGGGAGAAGTGTACCTGCCTTCTTTCTAGGAAACTGGGCGAGGACCATTCTGAGCTGGGGGACAGAGGAGGGCTATGAGAGCTGTCAGAGCTTTCTGGACTAAGTGGAGATGGTGGTTGGCTGCTGAAGCTTTTTTGATGCGAAAGAGAATCAGTGAAGCCACAACTGGAGCTGCTGTGTGTCATAACACTCCGTGAGGTTTGGGACAGGTCCTGTCTAGAAACAGGGTCATTGCTGGTGTCCAGAACAGAGTCATGGGAGCAATAGAGCTGCAGTTTCTTATTTCCCTGTGGACTAGTTGTGAATGAGGAGGTTTTTGGGGAGTCTGTGTTTTGACTAGTATTAGAGGGTTTAGGGCTCTCAGCTGATGAGGGCAACTCTGAAAAAAAATGGAAACAACAAAGGGCTGACAATAGAGCAACACGGATGAAAAATCAGTTAGAAGGCACATTGCAGTCACAAGTTAATTAAAATTATTGAATTTATACGGATAAGTACAACAGCATGGTAAACCAAAAACAACGATGCATAATTCAAAAGGTAAGTTTTAGTAGGCTGGTTGAAATAATAGTAATCTACTGATATAAGTAAAGGAAAACACCATTACTGCTCAACCTATAGGCAATAATCAGCGGTGGTCTAGTGGTTAGGGAGTTGGCCCCCGCATCGGAAGATTGTGGGTTCGATTCCCTCACCAGTAGGTTGCCCTGAGGTACCCTTGAGCAAGGTACTGTCCCCATCACTGCTGCCCGGGCGCTTTCAATAGCTGCCCCCTGCTGCACGGTTTTTGCGTGCATGGGTTAAATGCAGAGGTTCAATTTCATTGTGGTTCACTGTGTGCTGTGCTCTGACCTCGCAATGACAAGGGGTGTCACTTTCACTATAATCTGTTTTCCATTTCTATAGGCGAATAACCACGGACAGTGATTTTAACACTTTTCCATTAAATGGACAGAAAAGCTATTACTAAAACACTTAGAAACACCCTATCATTAGTTTCTGTGACCAGTGTTCTGAGTCAAGTGGTGCTCTTTTTACAGAAAAATTAATGTGTAAAGTAACTGCTTGTATGCTACAGATTACCAGACCTTCTTTTAGAAAAAGTGAACAGCATTTTATAATGAGTGTTCTTGAGAAACTGTGGCCTGATAATAGAAACTAAACATTCCATCAGTGACCTAGGCTGTATAGCCTGGTCATGCATGGCAGCTTAGAGCTCAAGTGCAAGACTACATGGCTCGCTATGTAATCCTTCCACTACTTGTCAGCTTTCACTGCAACCATAATCTCAAAAACATTTACTTGGAGAACTTCCACTGAACATTTAAAGACGATTCATCAAAAAAATCAGATTGCCTGATGTCAGTCGAAAGACATAAATAACACTTTCACTGTAAGGATTTTCTCCACTTGTGGTTATGATGTAACAGGCCTGATATTAATTCAATATTAACAGGGCACAGGAGAAACACATCATGCAAAGCAAAAAAGGGCATGCTTGAGTTAAACAGCCAACACCAAAAGCCCAAGCAGGATTCACACGCTGCACTTAATGGGGATCAGTCAATCAGACTTACTGTGTGTGCAAGGAAAACTCTTTGACTGCATGATCTTCATGTTGTTCACTCCAGTAAACACACAACACATTTATTATGTACATACTCTTATGTTTATCTTTTGGTCTTACAGGTGGCTATATGACCATGTTCTGACATGTTCCAACAATGTTCTGAAGACATCAGACATAAATCATAAATCATAAATCTTTTAGTATTAAATTTTATATGTACACAATAATTGATCACGTTTCTCTCATTCCTTATTTAGCATCTGTCTGATAAAATCTATGCCCACAAGCTCTTGTCAAAAAATGATCTGTTAGAAAATGGTCTCCCTCTAAAGCACTATTCAAGCTGGATTAATTTTACCAGGAGGAGGTTGTGTACTGCATTTTGTGCGATTTGAGGGCAGACTTGTACAGGATAAACTACAGAGTGTACAGGATGCAATTTCAGTTTCACACAGATAGCCCTGGTGTATAGTTCAGCATTCCATGATTAGCACCCTTCTCAATAATAATAATAATAATAATAATAATAATAATAATAAAAACCCTATGTGGCTGTGTTTTTTTTTTAAGTAACAAGACTACTTGTTATTTAGGACCATTATTACCTTTGGAGCTCAAGATTGTAAAATGTATTTCACTTTAAAATGCTTGCCAGCAGACTGGAAAGCTTATAGGCCTTGCTGAATTGTTCAAAATTAAAATGAACGATCTTGTCAGTAATTGCCTATAACTCCTAGTATCTCCACGTTAAAATGTGTCCAGTGCCTTAAGATGCTGATTGCAAAAGTCACTTTAATCATAAGTTCTGATAAACAAAGCCTGATTAACTTGAAAACAGACATGTCTGTCCAGTAAGGCGTGACTAAGCAGTGTGTAAATCTCACCTTCAGCAGGTGTCTGAATTGACTCTGCTGGTGTTTGGCATGGTATTCCAGATGTTGCATGTGGCCCTGCTGTGTCCACAGGTGTCTGTTGTACCTTTGAAGGTGCTAGGTGCGTCTCCCCTGCTTCACTTTTAAAGCCTTCAGTTGTTTTCTTTAGAGATTCCACACTAAAGGGCTTACTGTTGAAAGGATTCTGTCGAGGCTAAAAAGTTAACAACGTCATTAAAAGTAAACTTTTCTCAAATGATATGTTATATTAATACACATGTTATGAATTTAAAAGTAGCCTAAAAATGTTTAAGGTACCTTGAGTGGAGTCTGTGCAGCAGATGTGCCTTGCTGAGTTTCTGTCATCTGATACTGGTCCTCCCTGCTGAAACATTACATACCACAAACCCCAATCAACGGATTAAAGATGACTGATTTGTTGCTACTTGGTAGTTATTCAGGTCCTCGTGAATAACTGGACTAATTTCAAGTTCCACCTTTTAGGTATGTCTGCTTGTTTGAAATCAAGGTTTGAAAAAGCATAAAGCATTAAGTGAACAATTAAATATGCCAAGTTCTAACATTGCCCCATCTTATTCCAGTCCACTGATGTCCTTTCCATTTATTTTACACTAATTCTTTCCCTACTTCCTTCAGCACCTTTCCTCTTCTGAATTTTTCGTTGTTCTAGTCTCCCTACTCTCCTCTGTTCTCCTGTTATTTTTCTTGCTTCACCTGTCCTCTACTTTACTTTTCCTCTTTTATCTCTCCCTCTTGTTCTATACTTCCTAAATTCCTATCCTACCATTTTTCTCCTTTCCTCCAGTCTACTCCAGCTTTGGACAACCACACAAATCATGGGAAAGGAGTGCAGTTCTCCAGCTGAACCCTGGACCACAGCTGACCTACAGCGCACAATCTCCTCTCTACATTGGTCCTCAACACATTCCCAAGCATCAAGAAAGCTAAAGGAGATTAAATTCTTTCTATGTCACATGCCAAGCATGAACCAAAAGATACGTTTTTTTTGTGCCTTAGAAGTTCATAGGTTATGCAATGAAACGATGCAACATCTACACTTGTGCAAAAGTCACTTGATTTTCAGAGGAAAAAGTAAACCCTCTGCACAGGACAAAGCATATTTCAGGGTTTTTTGTTAATATGCCATCACCTCCTGCAGTATTAATGGCCGGATGTTGTGTCTTTGTGAGTAAAGTGGTGAGGTGCTGAATGATTCTCTGTGTAAAGAGAGTGGCATTTTTGGAGGCAATGTTTTCCATGTGGAAAATAATAGAAATAAAGATTATATGAAAAGGACAAAGAAGAAACCAATCATCAGTAATGGTTTTGGTTTTCTGTCAGTAGTGTATTCATAAAGTGTTCACCTTCTAACTTGAGATGGGAATTGCTCTATAATTCCAGAAAGTTCGGGTGGGATAAAGACGTCCTTCCTCTCACTGTTCAGAAAGCTAGGCTTCTCTGGCCAGATTTCAGAGAGCTCCACTGTAAACACACACACACACACACACACTAAACATAGCCGAGTTCATCTTAACAAATGTCTCATCAGTAGCCAAATAAATTTTCACATAAACAAAGTTTTTATGTAGTTCAAATCATGCTGTGGCAGCCATATCGAGCAGCTATCTGCCAACAGAAAAACAGACAGTAACATTGCTTTCCTAGTGTGTAAACAAATGACATTTGGAAATTGTAAATTAGCCCCTGAAACAAGACAGAAATAATAAATTGTGGTATTGTTTAAAGAGGCAGGTACAACTCAACGCATGTCACTGTGCCATTTTTACTTAGATGAGGAATGCTATACTAAATACAGATATGGTAGTTAAGAGTGCTATTGATAACCAGATATTACATGCATCTTGTGTTTAATCCTTTCTTATCTGAGTATTACCAGAAATCAGTTTTTTCCTATACTGACCAATATCAGATTTATTTCTTTAATGCACCACAAAAGGAATAATTGATAAAAAGTTATATCATGATTTTTAAACAGATTCTTGTTTTCTCACAACAAGGTGTTCATAAGAGGCTGTCAAAGGTACTGGTAAAATGTTTTAGAGTGTATTTATGCAGGGATGGGCGTAGTGGCAGCATGTGACTGTATGATGGCCAGTTTCCCAGCACTAACCAACTGGCTATAATGAGAGAATTGGCCAGTCATGATTCTATCTATGGCTGTTGGCACACTCACATATGGTCACAGGTTTCCTGTGCCTCATAGAGGCTCTAATGATGTCGGAGCCATGAATCCTGTCTCTGTGCCTTTGGGACTTGGTCTCATAAAACCACTCTCCAGTCAGATACTTCAGCTTGACCTTGTCTCGCTCGGTCTTCTGCAGCTTCCTGGGTGAAAGTACAAAAAAAAAAAAAAAAAAAAAAAAGGTTTCAACTGATTCATAGACACTTTACTGGTTTCATACCTTTCTACAGAAAGGGTCACACTGATGTAACATAAGGATCAGATTTTACAGCTGAAAGTGAAATTCTGTACTCAAGCTTTGAGGCTGTATGTTTTGATATACATTCCTAAAAATAAGTGTGCCAAAAATGGTTTGTTTCTATGCAGCAATTCCCTAGAAATGACTTTTCTGAACAGGGTCTTTATTTTCATATTTTTTGGGCATACAATGTTTTGATGTCCATTTTCAATAATCAAAGAATAATGACCAACTGTATATTTCAAAAGCTCTTTAAAGAGAGCATAATAAGCTCTGTTAAATCAGATTTATCTCAGTGCGGTGTGCAAGATTTTGAGATTTAAACTAACTGGTTCTTCCTTCTTCGTTCAAACTCATACCATGTAAATGTTTTTCCTGAAACTCTAAGTCCAAGAGCCATTTGGGAACATTTATATTTGAATGTATTACAAATATCAGTGCTTGGTGAAATATGTATCTGTTAGATCACCCTGAGTATGCCGCATTCAATCAAACTGATTAAGTTAATCCACTAATTTATATCTGCACTGCACTATACCATGCTCTATAACTGCATGCTTTGTTTATTGTTTTCTTGTTTAATGCAGTGATCTCTTCTCACAAACATGAATGCAGAAAATGCAGCCACTTAGATCTTGATTCTTAATTTAATAAGGTGATTTTACAGTGACATCCATGAAGAGAAATTCCATTCATTCTTCAAGTACCAAACAATGACATGAGAATGTATTTAAATCAGAGAGAAAAAAAAAAAAAAAAAAAAAATTATATATCTCTCTAATAGGAAGAGACAGTGGAAAGGAATGAGAGTTAAGGACAGAGTTTGCCTTGGAAAACAAGACTTAACACTACTGAATATGCACACACTCAGTCCAAAAATCCCCAATTGAGCAAGAGATTAAATGAACGGCTCACAAGCTTAAACGTAAACAACATTGTCCATGCAAGAAAAATATGGATGTATACTTATCTAAATTACTCTCACACACACTCCCATTTGATCTAGTAAGGAACACTCTGCTCATGAACCTATCAAGTTAAAGGGGCACAAGGTGTTTGTTTAGCCAAAGTGTCCTGTGTATGCATCATTCAGGCAAAATCAAGCCATTTAACATAAGGCATGAGCAGTTTAACATAAGCAGTGAAGAAACAGGTGCAGATGGCTACAGATGGTCAGGCTGGTGATGCTGAATGTTGAGTGCTTTTTTAAAGTGAAAGTGACTATCCCTATCATTGTGAAATGCAGCACAGCACAACATAAAGAAATTCAACCTCTGCGTTTCACCCTTACACACATGCAGCAGGGGCAGCTATTGAAAGTGCCTGGGGAGCAGTGATGGTACATTGCTCAAGGGTACCTCAGGGCAACCCACTGGCCACAGCTGCCCCTTTTTAATGTTTATAGTTTTGTCCTTTTGAGGTAATTTATAAAGGATGTTTTCTTTCCACAAAACAAGGCTCTATATAAAACAACACTTTTTCATTTAAATAGTTCATCTATTCTATTAATGAAATCCAAATATACTACTCTGTCACGGTGACCACCGAACCCTGGCCAGGGCAACAGTCCCAGTCCCCGGAATTCTGAGCTGGAGCCTCTATATCACCCTCACTAATCCCACCCAATCCCCCGCACCTGGTCAGCCAAGCATTTAAGGTTTGCCAGCCCTACACAGTATCGCATGTTCACCGGGGTGTGTCTTTTTGCCTCGTTTCTTGAGAGAATTGTTCCAATCAGCTTAAAGAACCCTAAAGCCTGCCACGCACTTGTGCCTCCCTTTCCTTGCAAACACGACACTCTCCTCTTCTATTTACGAACATGTGTGATATTCCTCGAATGCGCCAACAATTTCTCATGTTTGAAAGTGCTGCAAATGAGAAATTAATCTAATCAAATTACAAAATCATTCTTTTGTTATCCCTGCCAACAATTGCAGCTGCGCAGGTAAAGATTAGAAGTATATTTAAAACATGCTTAGAACATTAACTAACAAGCAAACAGCCAAGAAACTGTGTTTAAATGATTCTTGTTGGGTGTCTTACTTGATTCGTTGCTCTTCTGCTTGTTTCAGCTCAGTGTCTCTCTTCAACACGGCCAGGATTATTTCCTGCTCCTCCTCCGTCAGGTAGCTCAGGTCAATCATATTGATGATTGAATTTCAGGCCCAAATTGAGTGCAGATGGACAGCTAGTGTTTCGATTCTGCAGGCAAGCCGAAGCTGTCTAGTCAGGTCAAACACTGCTCTGGGATCAGTATTCAGTTAGTTAAAGAGATCTTCAGTCCAAGCCAGTGTTGGACGCTGCAGCATCACTGAGCCTAAGCAAGACCCTGCGGGATGGCAACACATCTGTTTGTGCTTCCCATGTGTGTCTGGATAATGTAGAAAATCAGGAAGGCCGTTGACCAACTACAAAATGAAACACATAATATAGGCTAATGAAGCAAAGAGTCTGTTGATTCTTGCCAGCTTTTTCAACCATCACATGAATTAGATTGAAAGCAATGGCCTTTGGGCAGAGCCAATATCAATCAGCTGTGATAACTTAATGCTGGTTTACAATAACATGCCATTTACAGCCCTATCAGCCATCGAGCAGGCACTTGTCCAAATGCTCTCATGTCAGACTAGATGAAGCATGTGATGGGCTATTGTCAGCTGACTATCAGAGGACGCAGCCTTGGCCGCTTCTGAACCACTGCAGGCAAGACCGCTCTGAAAGAAACCTTTTATTTGAAAATCAAATTAAGCCTAATTTAAATTAGGTGCCAGCAAACAACTGTTTTCAATCTGAAGAGAGTCTGTTTAAATTTATGTCATGATGGAAATGTGGAGCCTTTCAATGCCCAAAAGACAGAACTTCAATCAGCCAAAGAAAGGTCATAGAAATAACAGGACCTAAAGTGTATTATTTAAAGGATGGTAAACTGATTTCTCTCCTTTTAGAAATAAAAGAGTTTGAGTCTCAAGTAAACAATGTTAAAGTTACATAACTAATAATCCCCTCAGTATCATACACTTCATACAATTCTTTGAAACTAAGCTATATTTACACTAATTTAGCACCAAACAAAAGTAAGGGTGGCGGTCAGCCCCCGAACCTGACAGAAGGGCTACACCATCCTTGGTTTCATGCCCTGAAGAATAGTTGGAAAAGTTTAAAAAGAAATTATTGCTCTCATAAATAAATCACAAACAGATGTCATAGGTGGAAAAATAAAAAAACTGAATATGGGACCTTTTTTAAAAAATGTAATACAGACACACTGTTTTAACCAAGCATAAAATCTTGGTTTTGTGAAACAACCTGAAAAAAAGATTTTCAGTATCCAAAAACTTGGATCATCCTGATAAACCTGTTTAGTAGCGGAGTTAAAGCTCCCGGTCTAAAATTCAACTTATTTGTGCTTTTTATGCTTCACAGCAAAACTGAGGCAGGTAGAGTCGTAACTGATTCTCTTAAGCCTGACTAACAGATATTAGATTAAAGGATGAGTGTGAGGAGTCAAGCAAAATTTGACATGCATGTTTAAATCATCTGTTTTACACCCCCAAACCAATTTACAGCAGTTACGTGTTTCTATGTATAAGCAGATTAAAATGACTGGAGGAATATTGCATTCCTGCTCTCAAGAATGTGTGTAGAAAATCCCTGCCCCATGCTAATAACCTTTTTCCTGTGGTAATTCCCTGATTGGCTCACTTCCGTACCCTCAGCAGACTTTTTTTTTGTTTTTTGTTTTTATAACAGCCATAATGGAACAGAACACTCAAGTTATTTGTCTTCTTACCCTCTTACACAAAAGCTATGTTCACTGAAAAGACGGCAGTTTGTAATACTACATTGTTTAAATGGATTCTGGGGTTTAGATCAGCTATGAACAGTCCAAGAGTAATTTAATATAGTAAATTATAAGAGGGAATATAATAACCAGTGCATTGAAACAAGGCAATTTAATAGATGTGACATCCATTCAGATAAAAATCTGAAAAATATTAACAAAAATGATCATTAATTGATTCATTTGTTTATTATATCAATTTATTAAATAATTAATTAACTATTCAGGTAGTTTATAACAAACAGAGGCATAAGAGTCCTGAAGACTATCCTACCGTTTGCACGGAGTGCAAGAAAGAAAAGTCTACACTACATCTGGGTATGAAAAGAGATATATACTCAGAAGAGCTTGCATGCTACAACCGATCTTCATGACTAAGTGGAGTAGAATCCTGAGAGAGAGGAGGAACACTGTTGTCTAAACATGTTCTCAACATTATCTTGAGCACATCTTTTTTAAAAAGAATTTACCCCTCTCAGTGACTTCTCCATTCTCACCACCTGGTTTCTGCTTGACTAAACCACGCAGCATGGCTTTATCAGATGCATCATCAAGTGACTCAAGTTCAGCCCAACCCAACTTTCCCTTTAGAAACATTTCACAGTAGCTTGAACCGTGTGGAAAGTTCTTGAGTGGAGATAACTGTTATCATCATTCCGGCATATTTATTCCAAGCAAAATAAAAGAACGAAAGTCTCACAGACACAGGCATTCAGCACATGCACCGTTTTCCAGATTTTTTTCAGTTCAGCCGCATTGTTTAATATTTCACGTTCAGAAGGAAGATTGGATTAGGGCAGGAGAACTGGCTCTCAACTCCAAAGACACTTTTTTTTTTTTTTTATATATATATATATATAAACTCTCTTTCACACACCCACTTCCAAAATCATACATTATAATGCCTCTGAGTTAGGGTGTAACCCATCGAAAGATCAACATTTAAATCTGTATAAATATAGAGACGCGTGCTCTCCGATATGCTAAACAGGCTTTCATCTTAGCCCGTCAGCTTTTGCACCGTTTACAGCTCAGCTGTTCGATAAGACCCTATTTGCATGTTATGTTGGGAGTATTTCGCCCTGAAATATTTTTGTTACATTTCTGATCAGCATAGCATAAAAAAAAAAATTCTGCAGAATAACTAATTAACTCATTAATTAGTTAATTAATGACACTTGAAAACCAACCTTGGAACCACACAATCCAAACCATGAAGCTCTGTAGGGCTGTTACGATAATTTACAAAACACACACAGATTTGTTTTTACAGAACTTGCCCTGTAAAAACTCTCTTTATTGAAAGTTGATTTTCAGGAACTATATGAATATATTTAAGTTACTACATTAGTTTTTTTAGCACACTCACCATACCAGAGCCAAAACATCAATACTTTTCCTATACCACTTTATGTCTATTCTTTAACAGCATGTTATTTGGTCAAAAATTAATGTTTACATGTAGCTGAAAATAGCCTACCTGTTGAAACACGACCCCCAGTTCTTGTTGCAACAAGCTGCATATCTCAGAGTCCTGGAGTCCTGGAGCTGCCAGACAACACAGTAAACCAGCTCCAATCTGAACCACCAGGATTACTGCACAGTGGAACACTGCTCCTGAATAAACTGTGTCTAAACATGTTACAGCAGCATGATGTCCATCTCATAGGTCACTTTTATGCTTCCCCTCTAGACGTGTTAATCAAGTTAAACGTGCAGGATCCCTGAAAACAACAGAGTTAATGAGAAAAGTTTACCCTGGGGTCCTACCTGATTCTAGCTCAATAAAAGTGAGGACTAAAGAAGTCAAGAAGGAGGACAAGTTTGGAAAGAGGCTGGTTTTGCTGTTGGTAATAAATCCCTGTAGTCCCCAGAAGCTTCAGACGGAGCAGTGAGAGGGTTTTCCGGGGCGCATCTTATTTCTGAAGGACCGCTGCACACCAGCTGAAGCCGTTCACAGAGCGCGCTGATCCGAGAACAGCGTTAAAGGCCAAGCAGCCCGTACCTCCACAGAGATTCTCCCCTCAGCCCCTTTATTGGCTCATGTCTTTCACGCTGATCTGAGACCAGCGCGCAGCTTCAGTTATTTCAATATAAAAGCCAGCTTTCAACATAGCAATGGCCCAGCCTTAAGATTGTTTTTAATGCCAAAAATATGATTTGATATTAAATATTAAATCAATAACTGTGCTCTGTTAAAAGTCATCGAGAGGATTTGATCAAAATCAGTCATAGAAACAATCTGCTGCCCCTGTGCTTTCAAGTATTCAAGCTTTTAGCACATACTGCTCCACCTTTTCTCTTCTGAATCTGCTTTTGCTCTCCACATATCCACACTCTGTTTTATAATACAGAGCACCATCCAGAAATCAATAAAGCAGTTTATATGAATTTAATTTATTTGTATATATTATCTCTCTCTCTCTCTCTCTCTAGATATACATATATATATATATATATATATATATATATATATATATATATATGTATATCTAGAGAGAGAGAGAGAGAGATAATATATACAAATAAATTAAATTCATATAAACTGCTTTATTGATTTCTGGATGGTGCTCTGTATTATAAAACAGAGTGTGGATATGTGGAGAGCAAAAGCAGATTCAGAAGAGAAAAGGTGGAGCAGTATGTGCTAAAAGCTTGAATACTTGAAAGCACAGGGGCAGCAGATTGTTTCTATGACTGATTTTGATCAAATCCTCTCGATGAATTTTAATAGAGCACAGTTATTGATTTAATATTTAATATCAAATCATATTTTTGGCATTAAAAACAATCTTAAGGCTGGGCCATTGCTATGTTGANTATATATATATATATATATATATATATATATATATATATATATATATATATATATTTAGATGCATTTAGGTATATTAGATATATTTAGATATATTAATTTACATTTAAAATATAACTGTAGCTTGATGGGTAGGCTTTAATAAAAATAAATATATTTCAGAAATTTTTATTACATATTCAATCCAGCACCTTGTAAAACAAAAAAAAATCTGTCTGCATTCATCCCTTATTCAGAACGAATATAAATACATAACTCATTTTTAAAATGTATAAAACGTGTGACAGAATACTTTCTTTGGTGCGGTCTGAGGGAGAAAGACAGAAAGTGCAGATCTCCACTCCAGGATTTTGTTCCAACTACATGGAAACCCTCCTGGTAGCTCGAGCTCATCAGAGAAAACAGGCAGTTGGAGCAAAATCCTGGAAAGAGAAGCTCCTTTCTGGACTTCACCTCTCCGCCTCTGGGTTGTTACACTATATTTACTTATTTCGCAGCCACTTTTGTCCAAAACGACGAACAGTATTTAAGCTACAGTGCAGTAGGAGATGAAGAGCGGCAATATGAGAGCGTGTGAAGTGGAGTATAAAGAGAAATAATAGTAATGACGAATGTTTAATATTAAAGAAGGTTTTGAACCCCCGGGGGTTTTATTTTGAAGGGCGTTTCTGTGGAGACGCAGCTGCCCGCCCTGCTTCCTCTCCTCACAGCTGCCTGCTGCTGTTGCTGCTGCAGGGCTGAAATAACGGAACAAAACGCTTAAGCGGCACACAGCTTTCATACTCTGGCGGCCAAATTCTCCCTGGATATGGGGGACAAGGCAGGCACCCGGTGAGTGGTTTATTCGGTCAGGCGCAGATGAATATCGCGGCTCTTTTCGTTAGTAACATGTAAGCAACGGTTAGCTTCCTCAGCTAGCTGGCAGGCGATAACCAACTAGCACAGGCTATAAACACTGGACCCAAATCCACCGTGTATCAGACATTTCACACGCGTATAATGTGCAGTGCCGACCCCCCTGTATGTAACATCACATTTATTTGCCAAAATCTTTCATCTTTTTGCGAACACGCACATACTTGGCTCGCACATAGTGTGGGAGTTTTGTGAGCTTAGGCTGATGTAAGTAAGGAGAATAACCTAATCAGTAATAAGACTCCTATATTAAAAATATTCATAGTCACATGATATTTTTTAGCTTTAATTTAGTGAACACCAACTCTTAGAAACAATTGTTCACGTTTTTGTGAGGTTGGCAACTTGCTGATATGTTTCCTAAACAGTTATTGATGCACTTATACAAATGAACACCTTATAACAGGTGTCTCTTGCATAATACACCCTGCTGATCTTCTTAGGGTTCACAGCTTTCAGTGGCGATGGAGCAGTTTTGTAATGATGCTTTTTCTTTCTGTAGGGTATTCAAGAAATCCAGTCCAAATTGCAAGGTAAATCCAAGTATTACTTATATTCTGTGCTTTGACTTGATCTTTGCTTTTATTTATTTTTTCCTCACATTGCTTCCTATGGTTTTACATCTTGCAGATTACAGTATACCTGGGGAAAAGAGATTTTGTGGATCATTTAGATCAGGTGGACCCTGTAGGTAAGTGTAGGTCAAAACTTTCAGGTTTTTTTTAATACTTTAAAGTATGCATATCATGGAAAAGAAATTTTCACTCTGAAAAGTGTTTGAAGTATACAAACACAGTTCAAGCTTTATATAGATCATTCCAGGCATTCCATGTATGCAAACATTCACAACACATGTAATTTACATGTAACAGTAGTAAAAGCTTTTGCAAAAAAAAAAACAGCTTGTTTCATCCTAATGAGCTAAAGGGAGGTGTGAAAATGATAATATAAAATGAAGCACACAGATGTCATTAAGGACCTTAGGTGTTGAACAAATGTCTGATATGGACACTTTAAATCTGAAAGTGTGGAAAAACTGACATGTTTTATGTGATTTGTAATTAAATTATTACACTTTTTTCCTAGATGGGGTTATTCTGGTTGACCCTGAATATCTCAAAGATAGAAAAGGTAAAACAACATGTTTAATTATGCCTTTAAACTATTTTGTTGTTGTTTTTTTTTTTTTTTTGTGAGGATAATTTCAGTACAGGTTGTGCTTTTTCTTTCTTCCTGTTTCCTTTTTCTCAGAATTAGACCATGTCACTGCTGCTTTCTTACAGTCACATCTTTATTTTTCCACAGTGTTTGTGACACTAACCTGTGCCTTCCGTTATGGCCGTGAGGACCTCGATGTTCTTGGTCTTTCGTTTCGTAAAGATCTTTACATCTCAACATTTCAAGCTTTCCCGCCTATTTTGGAGGAACGTAAGCCTAATAGTCGCCTTCAGGAGAGACTTTTGAAGAAACTGGGCCAACATGCTCATCCTTTTCATTTTACAGTAAGTGAAACTTTTCACTTTACTTTTTACATTTTATATCTCTGCTAGTTTTATTCTCATCTTTTACATGTTTGTTACACTGATGCTCTAGAGGCGCTTCTGAGTATTCAAAAAATTATAATCTCTAGAGTGTATACTACATACAGAATATTATTCCACTTCAGATCCCTCAAAACTTGCCATGTTCTGTTACCTTGCAACCTGGACCTGAGGACACCGGAAAGGTAATTAATAGCTCCATTCACTTATGCACTCTTACATGGGGAATTATCAACAGGAATTGGGTAATGGGGCATTTAGGAAAGGAGACAGACGTCAGCCATTCAGATTTGCAGTACTCGCAATGCAATATTATCACAATTCATACATGTACATTTGCCACTGAAGTCCCCTTACACACAATATAACTTACACGGCAATATTATCACAATTCAAGCATTCACATCTGCATTTTAAGACCAATTACACAGAATATAACACGCCAAATGGGAATGCATGAATCATGGTCAAAACGCATGTCACCACTGCAAGTTTGAATAGCTGATATCTCTCACATTGCCCTATTGTGTGTCCTTGGCATTTTAATTGGAATTAGTTATTGGTTTAGTTTTTCCCCTGGAAGTACTGAATTAATTTACATGGTTAATTGATTATGCAGCTTATGCCCTGTTATCTGATGGTTTAGACTTGCTGGTTCTTCACGCCACAGACCTTTCTTTCTGCCCTGCACAGAGGTTAAAAGATTTGGCATATATAATCTTATCAGATGGTTTGGAGCTCAATGTTTCCTCCGCTCACAAACTTGCGACTCTGTCTTACATAGGCTTGTGGAGTAGATTATGAGATCAGAGCTTTCTGTGCCAGGTCAGTGGAAGAGAAGATTCACAAAAGGTAAGGTGGCTGGCATGCATTAATTAATAAATAATTAATTCAATCAATCAATGAATTAGCATGGCACATAACATGCAAATGTCTGTCTGGTGCAAATGATGTTCTGACAGAAGTTTTCTTGCCGTGATAAATGTTTGTTTCAGAAATTCTGTCCGACTGGTGATTCGTAAAGTCCAGTATGCTCCTGAGAAATCTGGCCCCCAGCCTATGGTTGAAACAACGCGAAACTTCTTAATGTCTGACCGATCTCTGCACCTAGAGGCCTCTCTAGATAAAGAGGTAACTAGCATACTTGACATTGACCCCATATGCTTAATACATTAGTAGTTTATATTTTAAATCGTGAATTTGCTGGTTTACTCTCTCTGCAGCTGTATTACCACGGGGAGCCCATCTGTGTGAACGTCCATGTAACCAACAACTCAACAAAGACTGTCAAAAGAGTCAAAATATCAGGCAATATATTCCTCTGTATTCATGCATGTTTTGTCATTCTATTTTATGTCCTGCAACCTGTAACAGCTGAACCCATAAAAGTCATGTCACCTTTCCTTCTCTCCTCAGTGCGGCAGTATGCTGATATTTGTCTGTTCAGCACAGCGCAGTACAAATGTCCAGTGGCTCAGCTTGAGGCAGAGTAATTATCAGTCTTCATCATTTAATTTTGTCATGATAATGTTTCGCTGAATTAATATTGCTGCATATATTAGTTATGTATTAGTCATGGTTGTTATATAGTCTTTTGCAATATAGATATTGCATAAGGCTCCAATATTCAAATTAGTCCTTTAACAAGTCCTTTTAACTATGCACTGTTTTCTGTAAGCATCCTGGCAAACCTCAAATAGATGTTTATAAGCATTACTGTAAAATTATACAATGTCTTTATACTTGAAGGTATATCACAATTACAATATGTAAAACTGTACTCTTTGTTTGGTATCTTGTCCAAATTGTGCAGCTTCATTGTATTAACATTTTAGGAACTCAGAAGTAGGGTTAACATTTTTCTGTGGTCTCTCAGTGACCAGGTGTCATCTAGTTCCACTTTTTGTAAGGTGTATACACTCACACCCACCCTGAACAATAACCGGGAGAAACGAGGGCTAGCACTGGATGGCAAACTCAAGCATGAAGACACCAACCTGGCCTCCAGCACCATGTTAGTCCACTTTGTTTTATAAGAGTGTGTATATCTATGATATGTAGAGATTCAGGCATTTATTAGCACTACTAATATTTTTTTCTTACGTTTTGCAGTGTTAAGGATGGATGCAATAAGGAGGTTCTTGGAGTTCTGGTGTCCTATCGAGTCAAAGTCAAGCTAGTTGTGTCGCGCGGAGGGTGAGTCACCAGCTTTTCTCACACAGTACCTCTGCCTATCTCTACCCAGTTATACCGTAGCAGGGTGCATTTGTAGTGTGGCGTTTACTCTCCACAGGGTTTGGATGACTGTTATTTGAGCTATTACAGTTCATGTGTCAAAGGATTTCAGCAAGTACACTTTACATAAATCCATTTTTGATTAGTTATGATTCATAGCTTTGATCTTTTGTAGCTCAGTGCACACAACGAGCGAGGTACTTTCTACATGTTTTTTTTTCACCATACACATTAACTATTGTTTAAATGACACGTTTTCTGCAGTCTGTGAGATAAGGTTTGTACTCTGAGCTGGATGCTGAAATAGGAGTACATTATAGACTCATTTTTTGCGATAAAGCATTTGCCTGTGCCACTTACCCAACAGGGCTATTACTACTATTGCTACTTTCCACTCTTTTCTTGCATGTCCTGAATTTGACTCACAAGGATGCTCACTAGGAGTGTTATGATACACATTGCAATTCATGCCTTGAAGGTTGAGACAAAATTCGAATAGCTTAATCTGTCCTATTATACACACTCTTTGAAACTGGACCTGTAACACTTTGGAAGGTTTGTCTTTTTCATTTTTTTTATCTATAATTATGCTTTTACCAGGTGCTCCTGTCTTGTTTTGTCAGATCAGCTGCATGATCTGACTCTCATATTGCAATTTTTGTTGTGTTGGATTGTGATTGTGGAAGAAACTGTTCACCTGTAGCTCAAAAATCTTAAAACAAAATAAACATTGCTTTGTAGAAAATGCTTCACATGCCAGGAAAAAAACAAGGAACGCTATACATTGTTTAAAATTTGTGTATCATTAAACTCCTAATGTTCACAGTGTACAGAGCTGAACTGTGAGTTCTCCGTAGTAAGCCTTTGTGATTTTTTTCTTAAGTGAATGTCAGATATATAAAGTGGGTTCATACACAGACTAGGTGCCTGTTGCTGTCTCCTAACCCCCATGTTTTTTCTGTAATACTCTTTGGTTAAAGTGGTCATTTGAGTTTTCACATCGTTCTGTTCTCTGCTGGTGTTTCATTTTGTTCTCTGTGTATCTGTTCCCCCATCTGTCTGTTAAACCCCCCTGCGTTGCATCAGGCTTTTAAGCAGCTTGCTGGAGAGGTAAATATACACTGCGCATTACACTGCTTTCCTGATTTGTCTGTCCAGGTTTGCAGTGACGTGTTCCCTTTGTGCTACTCCTCTATTTTCTCTTGTTCTAACTAGATTACACCCATGTCTACACACCATAATAGCAATGATTTATGGTGATAAAACCAGTATGAATCTAGTATAAAAATAGAGCCTTTGTTTTTTTTTTTGCCTCTTGCAGAGACGTCTCAGTTGAGCTGCCCTTTGTCTTAATGCATCCCAAACCTGTCGACCTCTCCACTTCTCGACCCGCCTCAGGTATCGGCCAGTTCTTGCCATTTAAACACAGAATGCATTAAACAGCAGCACCGTAACACTTCTTCAGACAGGCACAGCTGGGGTTTGTCTTCAGAAGCACATCGTTATAACTGCTTTATATTCTTCTTTTTCCAGATCAAATGTCTTGATTTTTCTATGAAAAACATATTATTTCCACAGTTGCTAGGTGTTTGCTGTGCTGTTATTTTCAGTGTCCTGATATTACCTTGATATCATATGAGGCAATTCACAGGAAAAATGACCTGAAGGGCCAAAGGGGCTCCTCTGATGGAAGGATGACACTGACACTTATATTAATTCTTAAATTGACCTGCTTTAGAGCAGGCTGAGCATGCAGCTTTAATTGTAATGACGATGTATCTCTATGTATGGTGATGATGGTCATGAGACCAGAAATCCAGAGTTACATTAAAGGGTTCATTTTTATTAAAATATATATTTTTTATAGAGTAATACAGGGCAGTCAAGGTCATTTACACTACATGACTAATGTTCAACAAAACCAACCTGTTTTAAACTTTTAGATATAAAGATGTGAAAATGGTTATGTGCAAAAGAAATGGAACACCAAAAAATGCAAAGATTCAATACAATAATAAGTAGGGTATGAGCCCTTTAGTAAAATGAAAGTGACTAAAACACAGCACAATATGCAGTGCAACACATCATACTGCTTTCTTTGCATTTAACCCCCACCACCCAAGTTGAGCAGTGTGCAGCCAGACATCCATCACCCAGGGAGTAATGGTGGCAGACAGTACCTTACTCAAGGGCACTACAGGGTAATCTGCTCGTCCATTGTTTGAAGCCACAACCCTACAACCTTGGGGTCATGCACTGACCACAATGCCACCACTGCCCCTAGAACTCCCAACTGGGCATTAAATCCAGACCCTTATTCCTGTGAGGGTACAGCAGTAATCACTGAGCCACTGTGCCACCACCTGTCTAAACCAAAAATTCTGCTTTTTAAGATGAGCCTGGCCTTTTGAGCACAGATTATAAACAATAAGCAAGAAATGAAAAGTTAGGCGCTATTCCTGTATAAGGAATACAGGAGTAGTTCACAACCAGAGAACTAGTCTTAATTTATGTAAGTATTAATTTATTTACTAGTTTTATAAAATGATTTTGAAGGTTTTTTTTTTGGTTTTTTTTATCAGCTGTACCAGAGGCAGACCCACCTATTGACACCAACCTCATAGAGTTTGACACAAAGTGAGTCCCTTCTCATAGTAGACCCCTATGGTTGAAATATTTATCAACACATTATCTTGGGAATTATTTGTTCTCTCACCTGTAGTGTTCATGGAATCGAATGAAATGACTGAGTGAAAAAAATCTGACCTTTATCTCCTTTCTAATAGTAGCTTCACTCAAGATGATGACCTGGTGTTTGAAGACTTTGCTCGTTTGCGGTTAAAAGGAACCACTGATGATAAGGATGAGGACTGCTAACCTTCCTTACTCCATCTTTTTTCCCCCTCTCAACAGAAACTTACGAAATCACTAAAACCACCAACTACACAGACTAATCCAACCAAATGAACAATACCTCTCATAATTAAAAACACTTTAATAGGCTTCATGACATCCTTTTGTTGAAACAGTATTATCTGGCTATAGGAAGGAAAAGAGGACTTTGACATGGTGAACATTTTCTGAAGTTAAAACGATGAGATAAAATCTCAAGAAAGGTGCTAAATCTTATAGCTTTGAACACAGTAAGGAAAGCGCTTATGGGCTGCTTGTGCCAACTGCTGGTGAAAAGAAACAGGAATAAGGTTTTGAAAAGTAATCTGAATTGAAAAAAAATGTTATTCTAAGATCTAAAGTTGATTTTTGAAATGCCTTTTTGTTTAATTTTCCATGTATGTGTTTGTAACATTAGTGAAGAATTCTTAACAGATGTAATAAACAGCTGGCCATACTGGGCATCCTTGGCAGGAACCTGCACATACTCCATTGCCCTCTATAAAGTTTTGCAAAGATGCCCTTTGTAAGAAAAGATACTTTCATAATACTTTAAGACCCCCCCCCCCCCATGGCATACTGTATCCAACTCTCAGGTATACAGGCTCATTCATTCTTCATTCATATCACTGCTGGTATGGAGTGTGCTATGATGGTGCTGTAAAGACCGTTTATGGCTGTGTGTGCATTTGGAGGGTGTTTTTACATTGTCACAGCACCCTGTAAATAAAAGTGCTGCTTTTGGTGAAAATGGAAGGAGGAAAAAAAAAAAAAAAAAAACCTTCTGCCAGATAAGATTCTCATTAAAAAAAAAAAATTAATGCTGGTTTCATAAGTGTGAAAAAAAACATTGTTTTCCATTGCCTTTTTTTTTTTATTTCAGAATTTATTTAATTTTATAAATAAAAGTAAACTATCCAACCAATGCCTCTTGTTGAATAAAATGACTGAGGAGCTGGTTTTCAACTTTTTCAAAACAGCTTTTTTGCCAAGTTTATTATACAAGAACACAGACTGATTTCTAAACATTAGTAAAAGTAGCCTCATCCTCAACAAGGAATTTTCCATACAAGTTTTAGCAAAGTGCCCAAGATGCAAACTCAAGTAAAGTAAACCCAAAAAAAAAAAAAAAGGATAAGCATTCATTCATGCTTGGGAGAGGTGGCAGTTTTAAAGATTTGTGGGCCATTGCCAGCTGAACATGGCTGCCGAAGATGCCCTGCACAGTGACGCTTTTTCATTTTACCAGCAAAGCGATTCCATCTAGTGGGGAGGAGGAACAAAAGTAAATCAAGTAAATAATGAGAGTTCAATAGGTTTACAGTACCTTCAAGTGCATGGACACGGAACTGTCATCAAGTTCAGAAAAAAGAATACATACCTAAAGCCTAAAATTGCTGTTAAGGCCATGCCTACTCTCATGACGTTAATATAAATAGAGTGGATTAACATTTTAAATCAGTACTAAAAAGAAGTCCGGTATTCACCTCTCTTGAATGGCATTGTGCTTATTGAGGCGCTCTGCTTCATCTCTCTTCTCCTCCAACCAGCGCTCAAGTAGCTCCTCTTTTTTCTGACGTGTAGCTGCAAGCTTCTCACTCAGCATCATCTTCTCCAGTCGCAGTGCTGCCAAATCTTTTGACTGACACTCCATCTTATATTGATACTCTGACAGATCACATTTCAGTGAGCATGTTCCTTTAGCCAGCAGGACCGCTTCATTACGGTAGCGGGCTACTCTACAGTGCCAGGTGGAAAGTTCAGAAATTAAGGAAAGCCTGTGTGACTAGTGAGTATAATTTCTGATGTGTGACCAGCTTCACTTACTGTGAGTGACAGTATTGCAGCTCTGCCTCCTTGAGGTAAAGATCACTGGTCAGGTCTGAGATTTTCTGTGCCATCTGGAAAGAAAATTAATTCTCTGACCCAAGCTATAAGAGTTTTTCAACAAACACATATACATGCATTATTTGTGTGTGTGTGTATTTTATATATAAGGGAACACATCTCAACTGGAGAAAAAAAAAAATCATGCTGAATATCCACAGATATGGAATGAGTAATGATGTGTTATGAACAAAAAGATGCCACATCATTTGATGGAAATGAAAATGATCAACCTACAGAGGGCTTAATTCGAAGCAACCAAGAAATTTAAACTTATTGGCTAATACAATTTGCTGAAATGTCATTGCAGCAACTCAAAATGGTACTCAGTAATTTGTATGGCCCCCATGTGCTTGTATGCATGCCTGACAATGTCGGAGCTCCTTATGAGATGATGGATGGTATCTCCTCCCAGATACTGACCAGGGCATCACTGAGCTCCTGGACAGTCTGAGGTATAAACTGGCAGTGTCGGATGGACCTAAAACACGATGTCCCAGAGATGTTCTATTGGATTTATGTCGGTGAATGGTATCAATTCCTTCTTCCTCCAGGAACTACCTGCATACCCTTGCCATATGAGGCTGGGCATTATCACACACCAGGAGGAACCCAGGACCCACTGCACCAGCGAAGGGTCTAACAGTGGGTCTAAGGATTTCATCCCGAAACCTAATGGCTGGCAGGGTGCCACCGTTTATCCTGTCTGTGTCCCTCCATGGATATACTTCCCGAAACCAACACTGATCCACCACCAAACCGATCATGCTGAACAATGTTGCACGTCTGTCACATGAGCTCAGAGTGAATCTGCTCTCATCTGTGAAAAGCACAGGGCACCAGTGGCGGACCTGCCAATCCTGGTGTTCTCTGGCAAATGCCAGTCGAGCTCCACAGTGCTGGACAGTGAGTACAGGGTCCACTAGAGGACGTTGGGCCCTCAGGCCACCCTCATGAAGTCTGTTTCTAATGGTTTTGTCAGAGACATTCATGCCATTGGCCAGCTGGAGGTCACTTTGTAGGGCTCTGGCAGTACTCATCCTGTTCCTCCTTGCACAAAAGAGCAGATACCGGTCCTGCTGATGGGTTAAGGATTTCCAATGGCCCTTTCCAGTTCTATTAGAGTAACTGTCTGTCTCCTGGAATCTCCTCTATACTCCTGAGACTGTGCTGGGAGACACAGCAAACCTTCTGGCAATGGCACGTATTGATGTGCCATGCTGGTGGAGTTGGACTGCCTGTGCAGCCTCTGTAGGGTCCAGGTATCGCCTCATGCTAAAGTGACACTGACCCTAGTCAAATGCAAAACTACTGAAAAGCAGTCAAAAAAAGATGAGGAATGAATGGAGAAAAAAAAAAAAAAAAGTCTGTGGCCTCCACCTGCAAAACCATTCCTGGTTTTGGGGTGGTTTCATTGTTGCCCCTTTGTTGCACCTGTTGTTCATTTCATCAACACCAATACAGCTGACAATGATTAACAACCCCCTCTGCTTCTTAACTGACCAGGTCAATATCCCACAAGTTTAACTGACTTTTTACTATACTCTGATTAAAAAGTGTTCCTTTAATTTTTTTGAGCAGTGTATACGCACACATTTTCTGCAAACACACACATATAAATAGTACTTTCAGATATACAATAGGGCAATTACAGTGCACTAGGTCAGGATTTAGTGTGTTAATTGCTCAAACCCATTCAATTAATTTGTTTCTTCACAGGATTAGAGGGGGTGTTTGAACAGGACAAACCAACAAACTGATGGGCACCAGCTGTGATAAGACCCCAGTTTAAGAATGTGTAGAAAGGAAAGGAATGAAGGAAAACAATGTTCAAGAATAGAAAGGGGTCTCAAAACATACCTCTTGTCTGACACGCTCGGTCTCTTTCAGTTGCAGATACAATTTAGGAGGGGTTTTCTCTTCAGGTGCCCTTCTTGTCCCATTGTCAGTACAACTAAGGAAACATTATAAAACTCCCAAACTGACGGTGCAAACATCCCAACAAATTCTTAACATGTACACGGAGCTCCAAACATCAGTCTATTTATCAAAAATCAATTATTCATTCCTTCAAACATACCTTTGTTTCTCCAAGTCCTCCCATAAACTCAAATGGAGACTCAGCATTTCTTCTAATCTGGATACTAACAGATTGATAACATTTATTTTTGTAAATAACCATACCAAACCTGTATTTATTCAGCTGTTATTTAAGTAGAAAAAAAATAGAAAAACTGCAAAATTATTAAAGTAAAAGATGGCTTTAAAAAGTGCAAAACAGCATCAAAATATTATAATAATTTAAAGAGTGTACTGATTAAAAAAACAAACAAAAAAGAAAAAACTCAGCACAGATTTTACACACTTCTACTTTTGTGGCACATAAAGAGCTTAATGTCTGCAGTTTTCAACAATCAAAAACAGCCAATTTTATCAGATACACCTTTTTTCAAACAAACAGTTTCAGACTGTTTCTCTGCATCACTGTTTAACCCTCATACACAGCTCATCAAGGATCAGGACCCCACAGGACCACTGGTAAGCAGATACTATTTGGTTGATCATTCTCAGGTTTACCAGTCGTAAGACCAGCTATGTTGTATGGGTTGGAGACAGTGGCACTGATGAAAAGGCAGGAGTTGGAGCTGCAGGTGTCAGAGTTAGAGATGCTGAGATTCTCGTTGGGTGTGACGAGGATGGACAGGATTAGAAATGAGTATATTAGAGGGACAGCTCAGGTTAGACGCCTTGGAGACAAAGTTAGAGAAACAAGGTTGCGTTGGTTTGGACATTTTATTTTATTGGAAGGAGGATGTTGAAGATGAAGCTGCCAGGAAAGAGGAGAAGAGGAAGACCAAAGAGGAGGTTTATGGACGTGTTAAGAGAGGACATGCAGGTGGCTGGTTTGAAGCAGGAAGATGCAGAGGACCGGAAGAAATGGAGACAGCTGATCCGCTGTGGTGACCCCTAAACAGCAGCCGAAAGAAAAATGTGTGTAATGTGTCTTAAACACATTTAACTCTCGGCCCATCATGCAGTTATAAGATTATCGAGGAGACTTCATCTGATGCTGCACGGTTTGTGTTAGTCGTCAGGTGATTGCTTTCTAACCACAGGACTCTGCTGGCTGGGTATGTCTGGTTGGCGGACTATTCTCAGCCCAGCTTGGACACTGAGGTGTTAAACAACAAACTACTGTGTGTGTTTCACTCTGCATCACACACACGGCAGGACATTGCTGTTCTGAGATTCAAACCTTTGATGATTGGGCTAAAATGGGCTCCAAACTGATGCAGAGAAACATCTGTAACTGTAAGATACAAAATGCACTCAGATGATAAGCTGCACTGAGAGTGATCAGTGAGTACAGAGACCAGCTGTGTGTGTCTAATAATGTAGATGTAAATGAGGCAGTTCGGTTTTGATGAAATGCATGGCTTTGCTGCACAGTTGAAGAAGAAAATAAGTGATTGATTGCACACATTTACAATTATACACTGGAGGGGGAAAGTCCTAAAACTTTGCCTGACTAAACCGACATGGTCTTTTGGGGTTTAATTGAACTCTAAGAATTTGGGACCTATAAATGGTATATATTGGTGATAGTCTGTTTCAAAAGTATGTCCCAAGAGCAGAAAGTGTACCTTTATTAAAGAGTCCAGAGAAGGGGTCTTTCTGCACCATGTCCCTCCGAAAGAGCTCAGCCCGCACGTGACTCCTCCACGCCTCCATAACTTCAAACGAAACTGCAGTTGAACCCCTCTTTCTCTTCTCCCTCTGAGGAAATCCAACTGGGCAGACCCCGGGGGTCGCAAATGGACTTCTTTCCCTCGTAAACCCCAAACAGGTTTAGCTCAGGGAAAACATCACCTTTCCATCCTCTCTCCCTCCGCCAGGTCGCCTCTTCGCGTTTCGTTCAGCGCGAATTGTCCCTCTCAGCTCGCCGTCGCCGGACTGATCCGATACTGCGGTGCTTTGTTGTGAGGTTTGTTTTACAAAAAGTGTTAAAAATCTATTACTCTAGTTTCATTAAGTCCTCTAGTAGATGTAAGTAAAGTGTAAGCTCCGTGTCCTTGCTGCTTTTGAGTTTATGTGAAGCAAAAACAAGCGACTGTTTGTTATTGTGGCGAATGAAGATGTGGCTAATGGAGCTGTGTTCACCCACAGATGAACTTAATTTGAAACTCTCTGAAAATGGCCAACGATAGACTGCGAGTTCTGGAGGACGTGGAGAAGGAGATAGCCGTGGTTCTTCAGTGCGCAGGTATTTCCCCTCACTCGGATCCTTCTCTCTGAACTGATGAACAGCTGGAGGAGGTTTAACGAGCTTTAAAACGAGGCAGGTGATAATGTACAGCGTCCTCGTTTCATTTCCCCCCTCGAGTCCATTTAGGACTTGTGGGTGATTTTTTTTTTTTTGGCTAAAAAAACGGAGTTAATTTGGATGCGTCTCTTGTATGACTGCCTTAAAGACTCATGCGTGTAAACTAGCTCTACTCTGATTGGCTGCATTGTTTACACAAAGTAGTCTGATCTGACACACTCTTTATAACTTCAGTATGAATTGGCCACCATTTATCATAAAATGTGTTGGTTTTCGGGCAGTGGTGGTCTAGTGGTTAGGGCGTTGGCCACATGATCGGGGATTCGAACCCCTTCCTGATGGGTTGCCCTGAGGTACCCTTGAGCAAGGTGCCGTCCCCATCACTGCTCCTCCCTGCGATGGGCTGGCGACCTGTCCAGGGTGCGTCCCCCGTCCTCGCCCTCTGTGCGCTGGGTTGGACACCAGCACTCCCCCACGACCCCGTTTGGGACAAGCGGCAGAAAATGGATGGATGGATTGATGTGTTGGTTTTCATGAAATCCCAGGTAATACATTTTATAAATATAACTTTTTATGGTGAGTTTCATCTCCAGTTCTGGAGACCCCTGTACCTGCACAGGTTTAACTACTCCTTGTCCCGTAACACCTGATGCAGGTCGTTATTCTTCATGAGCTGGATCATGTGTTTGGTTGAAGAGCACTGGAAGCACTGTGCAGGGGAATGGGTCTCCTGGCCTACAGAGGAAGATTTGTGGATGAGATTTGTTCTTTCGGTATTTGTCCAGTTGGATCTTGTATGGTCAAGATCCCAGTTCTAGGGCACTGGTGGCCCAGTGGTTAGAGACTAGGCCCCAGGATTGTAAGGATGTGGGTTTGAATCCCAGACCAATGGGTTGCCCTGAGGTACCCTTGAGCAAGGTACCTTCCCCATCACTACTCCTTGGGTGCTTTAAATAGCTGGCCCCTGCTGCATGTGTGTGTACGGATTAAATGCAGAGGTTGCATTTTGTTGTGCTTCACTGTGTGCTGTGTTTCACATTGACACGTTGTCGCTTTCACTTCACTTTTCTAGATCTCATGAACAATTATACTGATTGTGTTTCCCCCTCGTTCAGGAACCATCATCTTGGAGTTGTCAAAAGAGAAGCACAATGCAAGCTTGTTAGAACGTCAGGTCAGCCAGTTCCAAAGCTCCATCAACAGAGTGGAGAGTGAGCTCAGCTCCCAGATCCGCTATCTCACTCAGGTTGGCATGCTATCCTATCCAGAAATGGATAATAAATGTTTGTTTTGTATATTTTGAACCATTTCTTTAAAAGAATCTAGAGCAGATCATTGACGTTCACATTAGAATTAGTCTATTCTGTGCTCCTTTCAGCTTCTGCTCCAACAATAACTGTGAGCTCACCTAGTAATGTTCCTTCACTTAATGTTGTGGTTAAAATATAATTCATACAATTATACATAATTGAACAATATAAATAATGTACTGCATTATGAAGAATTCTCTTTGCCAGTTGCATGTATAGGTGGTGATATCTTTTAAGTAATTGCCTTGGTTGTAGAAGAAAATGATAATCTAGCATGCACAAAAGAGATTCAACACCTTTGTGTAATTTAAAGTTAAAGAATTTCAGGGTTGTGTGAGTCGCAAGTAGCAGCAAATCCCCACAGTGGCAGTGTGTTGACCCTCTCTTTTCCCCTTTGAGTAAAGGTGGCGACAGGACAGCCTCATGAAGGCTCAACATACTCAGCACGAAAGGACTGTCAGATGGCCCTAAACCGTGCAGAATATGCTCGCGTCAAGCTGGGAGAGCTGGGACGCACCTGCGAGTTAATGCTTGATCCCCAGACATGATTTACGTATTTAAAGGTATAACAACAATCTTGTACAGCTGGACTGTGAAGAAAGTTCAGTGAATTATTTCCGGCTCCTTGCGTGTTGTATGAATTTCTGAAACAAACTTTCAAAGGAAAACTGATTTTTGTCATACAGAAGTAGACTAAGGTTTGGCTTTGGTCTTTATCACACTGAGGAACATCACCTGATTTTGATCCATGTTGTCTTTTTTGTAGTAATAAAATTGTTGAAATACTGAGCCAGTTTCCACTTGATGTTTTATTCAAGGGGGGAGTTAACATTTCACACACAGTACTTTCATATTATAACAGCAACCACATCCAGTAAAACGAGGAAAACGATGTAAAATAATTTAACAATAAATTTGACCAACATAAAGTATTAAATAGTGCAATAAATAAACATCACTGTTAAATAAAAGCCTGACAGTAGAGCCTCTCTTTCACTTCCATCTTCTTTCAATGGGAATGTGTATTTTATTGAATCTTATTCTCATACTTATGATTTTCAGTCTCACATGCATAGAAACGTAATACTTCTCAGTATATTCATTTCAAAGAATCATTTGTCAAACCTCAATATGGGAACCTACTGGAAACACTCCCAATATAATAAATAATATGCTAATCCACAGGCCATCACAAACTACCTACAAATAATGCTTGGAAGATTTTTAACAGCCTCCAGTTAAATCAACTTATGTCACCATGTACTCCTGACGTTTGTTCAGGCGAACCTGACACAGAGACACAGCTCCAACTCCAACGTAAATGGCTGCTGCAATGAAACAGTTTATTCCCACTTGGTTGTACAGTGCGTAGATGTTCTGGGGAGGGTTTTTGCTGCAGACATAAAAGTAAGAAAAACTTGGTGAGTGAAATCTGTAGCACACAAACTGACATCATTAAGTGGGAATCCCACCAAAATAAGTTAGAGTTTGAAATCGAAGTTTCATAAAGGCTTACGATGGCAGACAGGAAGCAGAAGGGATTCTGAAGCATTTAATGCCACTAACAGCCACAACATGAAAAAGAGATCCTTTGCCTGATGCTTTGTGGTCTGTTACCCAGTAGTTGGTTTTTTTTTTTTTGGGCATCATATGTATTGGGCAGCGGTGGCCTAGTGGTTAGGGACTAGGACCCAGGAAAGGAAGCTCATGGGTTCAAATCCCAGACCAGTAGGTTGCCCTGAGGTACTCTTGAGCAAGATACCATCCCCATCACTGCTCCCCGGGCACTTTAAATAGCTGCCCCCTGCTGCACAGAGTGTATGGGTGGAAAAGCAGAGGTTGAATTTCGTTGTGGCTCACTGTGTGCTGTGCTGTTTCACAATAACAAAAATATAGTGAAGTATAGTGAGGTATAACATTACCCATGTAATGTTTTAGATCTGTTTTATCATTACATTATACTTGTTACACTTTTGTTTACAGGTACGAACAAATAAACAGACTATGCAGTGTTCATTGTGCCCCCTGCTCCCAAACGTCACCACTCTAAACAGTAAATGATCCACATCTGAACAGTTCATATTAAACTGCTCAGTCTCTGTGATCGTGTCAACGACTCCTGGAGCAATTTAGAATAAATGGTGGAAGTGAAAGTGACTATTCTTGTCATTGTGAGAACACACAGCACAGTAGACCACAACAAAATTGGACCTCTGCATGTAACCCATGCACAAACACACCGTGCAGCAATGAAAGCACCCGGGGAGCAGTGACGGGGACGGTTCCTTGCTCAAGGGTACCTCACGGCAACCTACTGGCAAGGGGTTTGAACCCACAATCTTCCGATCCTGTGGCCAAATCCCTAACCACTAGGCCCTATGGAGGATGATGAGGAAGGAGACGGTGATGTGCCTGTTAATAATGAAAGAGAATCCCATCTTGGTGGAAAAGGACACTCACTCGTTCCGGATGTCTTCCTCAGTGAAGGGAACGTCCTCGATCAGCACTGCAGATTTGGAGCAGAAAAAGATCCCCAGCATAGCCTGGTGATTAAGAAGATATAGCATTTATCTGTTAGACAGCCCAATCTGGTCCTGTACGAGAAACGATTATAAAGCGTGATCAGATAAATATATGACGACTAGCATCAGTAGCAGTAAAGCTAGCTGGCAGGAGGGATGGCGTCACCCAGTGCACAGAAGGAAACCGTTAACATCCACCTGATTTAAAAATACAAACATTTCACACTCCCTTATCAGCCCTCGGGGTCAAATCACTAACAGTCAACGATGATCGTTCCGTTCGCAAGCTAACCAGCATTAGCGATTAGCCATTTCTCCACTGACGTGATGAAGGACAGGGGCTCACCAGCATTATGACTCCCCAGACACTCAGCACGATGCCACAGGCGGCCAGCTTGGGCCCACAAAACAACAGAGACGGCATGGTCTCCAAACTGCTGGACCCAGAAGCGACGACGCAACTTCAGAGGTCTCCCTCTGTCACCATCCGAGCCAACAACCTGGGGAAAATGGTTGCAGCCCGCCTCGGCTTTCCTCGGTTTGGCTCGGGTGTTTTCGTGCTTCTTCTCCACAGGAGCCAATCACACACAGCGCCCCGCCCCCGCGCCCGGCTAGCCCTGCTAGCAGTTTATCTAACTGCTAATGTTAGCAGTTAAACACCTTTTATAAAAAACAAAAATACTATACTCGCAAAACAACCGTATTTTGCAGTCAACTGCAGATTATAGAGTTTATCTTTTGCTAAGGGAAACAGCGTTCG
The DNA here is from genome assembly GCA_017165825.1 of Hepsetus odoe. NCBI lineage: Eukaryota > Metazoa > Chordata > Actinopteri > Characiformes > Hepsetidae > Hepsetus > Hepsetus odoe. The sequence goes on from CM029383.1 coordinate 15,090,876, forward strand.
GTAAGCTTTAGCTAGGCTAAGCTAACAGCGGGTTTTTGTTTTGGTAGCGTCCTAGCATTTGGTAGAAAAGTAGGATGACTTCTGCTTCCGCAAAGGTAAGACGATGCCGTGGTGGTGTTTGTGATACATGGCATATGTCTGTTGGTAAATATCTTGTATGTGCTGAATAGGTGGGTGAAATCTTCTCGGCGGCAGGCGCTGCTTTCAGTAAGCTGGGCGAGCTCACCATGCAGCTGCACCCTGTGGCTGATTCGTCTCCAGCAGGGTAAGAGGAAATTCATCAAAACTCACCACAGTGAAATTAATAGGGAGTGGAGTCTATACAGTGTCGAAAAATATCCCGATATGCCTCTTGGTCTCTTCAAATGGACAATTCACTGACGGTCGTGGGGCTGCTGCTGTGGTGTGTTTAAAGTAACGTCACTTCTTTCTCCACACTCCTCTGCAGGGCCAAATGGACAGAGACTGAAATAGAGATGCTGCGTTCAGCTGTGAGGCGCTTTGGGGATGATTTAAACAATATTAGTTCAGTCATTAAGGAACGCACAGTGTAAGTGCTAGCCCATGGCTTTAAATAGTTTGAAAACCATGCTTGTTCATTCATGTGTCCATCTTTTCTGATTTTTTGGAAGAATACATCATGTGTTGTCTCAAAGCAAGAAGGTTCAGGGTTCGATTCCCAGGTGGGATGGCCCGGATGCTTACTGTGAGCGGTTTGCATGTTCTCCCTGTATACTGTTGCTCCACAGTCCAAAGACATGCAAGCCAGATGAATCAGAGATGGTGAATTGTCCCCTAGCTGTGTGTTTTTTGTTTGCCCCATGATGGACTGGGGATCTGTCGCTGGTGTTTTTCCAGCTTTCATCCTATGGGCACTGGAATAGGCTCCAGCACCACTCACGACCCTGCTCAGGACAAGCGATTAAGATAATGAGAGGCTTGGTCTGTAAAAGCATTGCTAATTCATCGAGATGCCTCAGATCAGCTTCACATCAGTCCAAGAATACCAATGCCAGAGCCAAGAATAAAGTAGTGGAGTATAAAGCCCTCCATAACTGGGCTGCGGATAAGAAGACATTCGTTCATTATGGTTAAATGACAGCTTAATGAAAAAGATCAGATATTTTGTGGTATTCATGAAACTCAAGTAACATTTGTTGGACTAAATGTATTTTCACACTTAAAATTCATTCAAAATACCTTTTACTGAACTAACTGCATTTTATCTCTCTCGCTCTCTAACACTTATTGCCTGTGAACAGTGCTCAGATTAAAAGCACAGTAAAAAGGAAGCTGTATGAGGACAACCGGGTTCCCCTCTCACTGGAGCCTCCCAAAAAAACAGTGAAGAAAACCACTGTAGCTGCAAATCCAGCACCAACCATCATTTCAGTTCCGACCTCACAAGTGGTTGTGACAACAGGACTGCAAAGCACTTCCACTTTACCACCCTCAATAAAAAAAGCAAAAACTGCAGGTGACTATAAATTATCCAGGTTGTTTTTATTTATGTATTGATTCAGTACCAAATTATCAGTGAGTGATTTGACTTTTCAATTGTCCTCTGCATCAGATGTTACACTCAGCGCACTCAATGACTCCGATGTTAACAGTGACTTGGTGGCTATTGAAGGACTTGGAGAGGGTTCTACCAAAAAACCTAACTTTGATCAGGGTAAGAATATGTCCAATATCTTCTACAAAACTATCTGTGGATGGAATGGGACCAAATAGTGTTTGGTGAATTTGGTAAAAATTCAAGATAATAGTATAATCTATATATATATATATATATATGTGTATATGTATGTGTGTGTGTATATATATATGTATGTGTGTGTGTGTGTGTATATATATATATATATATATATATATATACTGTATATATACATACAGTACTGTGTAAAAGTTTTAGGCAGCTGTGAAAAATTGCTGTAAACAAAGAATGCTTACAGAAATATAAATAATGATTGTTTATTTTTATCAATTTACAAAGTGCGAAGTGAGCGAACAAAAGAAAAATCTCAATCAAATCAATATTTGGTGTTACTACCTTTTGCCTTCAAACCAGCATCAGTTCTTCTAGGAGAAGAATTGAAGCTAAATCAAATATTGATTTGATTTAGATTTCTCTTTTGTTCATTCACTGCATTTTGTTGATTGATGAAAATAAATGAATAACACTTCTATTTATGAAAGCATTCTTTGTTTACAGCATATTATATATCACTTTATCAGCTCATTTAAATTTGCAGTGATAAAATTAATGAAATCATAGATTAAGTCTCAAAAATTTCACATAGATTGTTTGTACTATCCTGATGTTGTATTCCCTTTAAAAGTACCCCTATAAGAACCTTACTACAAATAGTCCAATGGTTTTGAACTGCTTTACAGTTGAGGTCCTTGAAGCAATCAGTTCACAAAGTTCACAAACAGAATTAAGAAAAACAAAAGCAATCCTCTTGGCAAAAGAAGCACCAATCTATGTGATCCGTGATGATGAATAATTTCATGTGTTAAATAAACTACTAAACTAAATTTTTTTCTTTAGCTTGACCATACAACTAGCCTGTGCCATTATCAAATTGTATTAAATTTAGGTCTAACACATTATTTATTGGAATTTTTTTTGTTTGTTTTTGTTTTCTTCAGAGAGTCTCAGTCTGGATTCCAGTCTCATAATGAACTCTGGTGATCTGCCACTTCTTTCTCGATGAGCCCCATCTGTCAGCTGTTGACAGCTTCTGCAATGCATGTTGATACATAGACAAACATTTACTGTCCCATTAGTGATGTTTTTGTTTATAGACGGTGATGCAAATACATTGCCTGGAGTTCAGGATTAAACGGCAACAGCTATTGTCACACATAGTTATGAGACCTTGGCACAGGTCATTTAGTTCGACTACCTATTTAATAAGGAGGGAAGCAACATTCCTAATGGGAGGCTCTGATCAATGATAAAATACGGCTTTACAACTTTGTGAAATACTCCCGGATGTAAGATAATGAAGTTTTGTTTTTGTATTAGATATTTAAACGGTCTTTATTTTTGCAGGGATGTGACTCTGTACATAGTGTTCACATACAGCTTTTAGCATTTGAGAAACAACTTGTCATTTTGAACTGTCATCTGTACATAGTACTAAAATGGCATGATTTTTTTATGCATTTTTATCCCATGTAATTATAATCTTTGATATGATTCTAGAGAAAGTAGCCCACAACTAATAAAATAAAAATACATTCTTAAATATGGTATTATTTTATTGTCATGATCATCTTTTATATACATCACACTTCCACTAGAAATGAGCCTTTACCTGGTACAGAATGCGATATTCAGAGGGAATGAATATACATTTACCTCTTTGTTTTATATTACAGTTTCATAAAAATACATCATCTTCCTCTTGTCTTTGTGGCAGCTACATCATATTTACATCTCAAACATGACAGGCAAGTCTTGTCATTCTGTAGAATGTTTTATGTGCTTACAAACATCACCCTTGCTCAAGGCCTCTGATATCTGAACTAATATTGAAGACAACTTTCACGATCACAGATCCTTTAAAACTCTTCCCTTCTTCCTTTAACAGAATACTTGTGGCTCTTGGGAACACGCTTCAATTAAAGTGAGAATAATAAAAATAATAAAATTTACAATGCCAAACATAATATTTTGACTTTTTTTCCTTTACAAAATAAAACAGACCTTAAAGCAGGCAAAAAAAAACAGGGCAAAAGTCAGTGGAAAATGACTTGAGACTTCAAAACATCCTATTGGGTTGTATTTAAATCTATATTGCACATTCCTTTTGAAGACCCAACATTGGTATTAATCTTCGATAATCATACTTAACATACAACGGGAGACTGTAAGCGACAACATGTGCAAGTGTCTTTGGAATTACTTAACAAGGCGTTTCATTGTACCAGCAATAAAGCTAAAAAAATTAAAAAAGCAAGTAAACAAAAAAGCAATAGCATAAAAAAGCTCTTTGAAAAAGAAGTTCCTTCTTTGCAAAAATTAAACAGGATAATGTATTTTTAGGAGACGCATAGTTTAATTACATAATTTAGCCTATAAAGGTTGATGGAATCATCTAAATTGACACAAAAAAAAAAAACGATATGAAGTGTTTGGGACACTGTTTGCTGTGCATGACAAGATCCACAACAATCCTATTGCTGAAAGATTGCTCTGTAAGCATTAAAGCAAAAGTCTAATGATATCTGTAATCAATACTGTACATCTCTTAGTTTGTACATTCTATCTCCCTTACACTTTCGAATACAACAAAACAATAAAAATGAGAAAAATGAATCAAAAATATGATCCCACTCATGTAACAGCAATATTGATTAACTGATAATGTCCAAAACTGTGCAAACAAAAGAATACATGAAATTCATCAAATTAAACTGTGTCTGAAATAAGACATCTTATGTATGAATAAGAGTTTCATACATCCTTTACACAGACAGCCACCTGCATGCAGCTCGTTTTTGTTTTTACAGTTTAAGGGTTACACGGGCATTGCTACATTAATGCAGCATTAAAATACATATGGCAAGTGCTGGTGAATGCTTTTGGCTTTCATGTGGTGTGAAATGCTCTGGTCAAATGTTTATTCTTAAACTGGAATATTTAGCAAAGTGTAAATTTTTATCTTCCATTATGGAACCTCAAAAAAAAAACAAAAAAACAGCCAGGATTTAGAGGCAGGTGTTCTGGCATTCCACTCACTGCCAGTCCACTGAACGGTCCTTTTTATGTTCATTATTTAGTTAAATATTATAATGAATCCTTTTAGAACAAAATGTTTTTAAATCTTTTAATCTTTAAAAACAACATTCGCCTATTTATATACTGAGGTTGCGCACACACACACACACACACGTTATATATATATATATATATACATATATATATATATATATATATAGTTATATATATATATATATATATATATATATATATATATATATATATATATACACACACATACACACACATACACACACACATCTCAACAGCTTTTTGGCCTAAACAGCTTGCCCAGAATTTTCAACCTCTAGCTAGCAGTCTAACATTCTGCGTATTTTTAGTCCAAATAATTATGATTTGGAAGACCTCTTTGGACCACACCAATTGTAGATGTTGAGAAAAAGTGTTCTGCCATGGTTTAAAAATGGTAAAAGTAGGCAAAACAATTCTTAACAGATATTTGCATGCTCATTTAACGCAAAAAATATCCTTAGGTGTCAAGGATAAGTAATTTGCAAACACTAAAACACTCATGAGCATACCATGTCCACATCCTGAACTTTTCACAACTGCAAGAAGATACTGTAAGGGTCACAGATCCTTGCCTTGGTGCAAATGAACTAATAACATGTTATATGATAGTGAATGCTTCTGTGTCCTTCCTGACAGACACATAAACATCTTTCATTTCCAGCTTCCATCTTCCAATTTTACTCCACCTGACCTTTCTCTTAAAAAGTCCTGTCAGATACTTTTTTAGAGTCAAACACACTCCTCTTAAAGCACCATGTAGATGAGATGAAGAGCTGGTCTTGACAGGGTAATGAGTTGAGTTCTGGAAGCTTGAGAAGCAATGAGGACAGAGACATTGTTCTTACTCTGACAGCAACTGAACTCATTCCTCAGTCCAGGTCACTGATAGTCTTGAAGTGGGGGCAAGTTCTGTAGCGGTCTAAATGCTGGGGTGGTGGGAGGTGAAAGGTGGAGGGGAAAGTGAAAGCGGGCTATTCTGAGAGCTTGGACATATGGGCACTGCTCCCGAGGGAGAGTCCACAGACTGGGAAACACTGGAGTGCAAGGAGAGAATTACAAAAATTAGATTTTTAGAGCTATTCTCAATCCACCCATCTTTAATGGCAGATAATGATTTTGATACATTTATGAGCTGGCCATGGAAACTGATCATAAAATACAAATGCAGCACGTACAGACTAGAAAGACAACAATACTGACCAAATATTCCTTTAACAAAACAGAATAAAGCTCACCTGACAGTACAACTAGCTATGTGGGCAGAATCTGTAACTCCAGCAACAAAGAGTTTTTTAGGCGGGCCATCTGATTCCACTCCACCTGAATAGCAGGCCAAAACCAACAATGTCAAATGTTTTAGAGAGGATATTCTACAGCAAAGAACTGACATGTGGTACTCTGAGGCTACCTTTACATTTTAAATGTTTCAATTGAATTAGTTACCTTTTCTTTTTAAAGGTGCAACAACCGGCCACCTGACAGCAGGGCTTACTGACCCCCTATTTGAAAACAGCAATTACAAATGTTACAAATATTTTCCTTGTGTGTGGATCAAACTTTGTATTACACATTAACTACAAAAATTAAATGGACGCTTATGCAAAAAGATTTACCCGCGGAACCTTCTTGTTGGACTGGGCGAAGAATTAGGAGTGACACCAGAATCCTGGGAATGATATCTCTAAGAAAAAGAGAGGTTCCGGGTTAGTTTTGCCACGTACGTACAGAAATACAATATGTAAAAATATTTTAATAAATACAAAAGTAACCACTAATACATTTTATTATTAAAGAAAAGAAAATGCTGATTAAAACCAGCACGTATAATATTTACTGGTGAAAGATGATCATGCCAATGACTTGCAGGAGGTAAGGGGACAGGAGCAGAGGCACTTTAAAAAAGAGAAGATATATATATATATATATAAAAGAGATAAATATATATTGACCAGAAAAAATTCACACCTTGGACATTGTTGACATGTGTGGATGTATACAATTACCTTAATCTCTGTAAACTCCCTCTGAGAGTGAGTTCCATATTCTCCATCTATGTAAAAAAAAAACAGCAGTGTAATCAGTAGTAGTGCAATCAAGTCTTGCTTTGAATACACTTAAACATATTACATATATGAGCTTCTAGAATTTATAATAAAAAATAAATAAATAAATAAATAAAAACAATAAATAAAGCAGAGGCTTACATTAGGCTAACAAGCCCAAAATAATAGTAACATTTCTATTCAATGTCGAGGACTTCAGTCTCACCTGCCGCCTGTGGTCTGGCCTCTCGCTGGACAAGGAGAATGGGGAAAGAGGGAGGTTCTATAACAGTAAAGATATTACATGGACTTCCTTTTTTGTGATTGCTCATCAATTCAACAGCTCAATTCAGAGTCCACAGTACAGAAAGCCACTTACCCTGGAGGGACAGCTTGGGTTTACTGACACACTGCTCCGCCGATACCGTGCTGAGCTGTTAGAACTGAACACCGTCATCCCATCACTGTTAGTAAGGATAAATCAAACATCTTAAGTTCTTCCAAATAAATTGATACATATCCACATTCTACGAAATTCACTGTTACAGTTATTTTCTATCACACTTATGATTGATTTTCTCCTACTTTAGCACAACCATTCCAACTCAGGAACACCTTTTGAAATAACTTACAATTTCAAATATATTGGAACAGAGAAAATACTAGCAGTAGGGCTGAGAAACAGTTTACCATGACAAGGAGGGTCCAGTGTATGAAAAATAAGGGGCTAGCAAATATAATAATATGCCATAAGACAAAAGTGTAATTAAATATAAAGATGTTTCCCTGATTTTACATGAGCTATTTGGGTAATTTTTTTCCTGAGCCAAACTAATGTGTAAATCAGAAATTGCATTCTATCTATCCTGGAAGCATGCTGTAACATCATAACACTTTAAATAAGTGCAGGAGCAGAGAGGTTATCGTGGTTATATACTGATCAGAAGAATCCTGCACCCTTCAGCCACTACCGATGTGTTTGCATGGGTTACAGAAGACAGATTCACTGTCCACAGGTTGTGTGTGTGCGCCCGCACAATGAAGTTCACTTCATTCATCTAAACTGCAGACAGGTGCTGCTGCAGTTCCCTCACCTGACATTGGTGATCATGGGGGCGCTGTTGGACCGCCGCAGAGCGCCGCCTCCGCCAGCTGCGCCTGCGCACTGGTCCACCTCCATCCTCTCCATGGCTCTTCGGGGAAGCGGAGTGTGGTTGGTCGAGGCGGCCGGGCCGAGTGCGCTCTGCCGCGGCTGGAGCCCCAAATCGACCGCGGCGAAAGCCTGGACCAGCAGGCCGCACGCCAAACAGTTCGAGCCAATGCAAATGTGCCTGGATAATTATATTATATCCCGTGATCTGCGCTCTGTCGCATTTTTGACAGTTGATGAGAACTAGTTAACGGTTTGCCGGAGTTTGTTTACGCAGCGGCTCTGACAGGTTTATGATCAGAGCCGCCAGCTCACACTGGCTGGAACAAGTTTAGTCACTTGCCTAGTGAGCAAACTTTTCGTTTAAGCTCTTCTCGTCACATTTAGCATAAACTGAAGCCGAAAAAGCTGACAATTCCAATTCGCAGCAGATTCGTGGGCACTCGAGGTTAGCGCGTTAGCTACCTAGCTATTTTCCAAGTTTACCTGCTACTTTGTAAACCAGCCCAATAACGCCGTTACACCATCCATGACCAAAATAAACAGGAATAAGTCCACCAGGTGGATGCATTCTCCTTTCGCAGAAATCCGCTTCGCTTTTTAAAGCGTTTGTGGGATTATTCGAGAAGTTTCTCGGTCTTTCATTAATTTAGAAAATAAAAAATATTCCCCGCAACCAAATTGTGATGGCCTTTCTCTGTAAACAACAGCACCTCGCTCTGGCCGTGGAGGGAACTGCAAGCTGAACTGAGTGCAACAGACACCTTTTGATCTTCAAGCTGAGTTCCTCTAAGAGGGCTTTCATCCTGTTTCTTTTCTGCTTACATGGCTTCACCTCTTATTCAGAGGCTAAACAAGTCGACTCTTTTTCTTCTTTCCATGTAAGCCTTTTATCCAAACACAAGAATACTAAAAACAACCTGACTGTTTAACATAAAAATGAACTTTTTGAAGAATTAGCTTGTTGTGGCAAAAGTGAACAGCAGATTCTTTTAAATTAAGGCTGATCTGCCCAAAACACAAAAATCCTTCACAGCAGAAGGCCTATCAGTTAACAGCATATGGGCCCAGTGCAGATAATTATAGTCTTATTCCGTCCAAATAATGTCTCCTGTATCTTCTGATTTTTATGAGCAGGAAAGGAACAGTGTGAACTTTAGCTTGAGAGGGATTTTATACTGAAAGGCTGAACACATCAGTAAACTACCCCATAACATAAATGTGATAACATTGTGTTTCAACTGCAGCAGCTTAATGTGCCTAAAGGTCTGTGAATGAGTAACATTGCTTCCTTTTTCCTTTTTGTTTATTAACTGATTCTGTATTCTGTATTGATCTAATCAACAATCTGTTTATGTTCTATTAGCAGCAGGAAAGATGACTCATGGAAGTCAAATTAAAGGACAAAAAGAAAAAGAAAAATTTTTTTTGCCTTGCTGCACCTCAAATCTAAAATACATGCAAATGAGTGAATGAAAAGAATGACAAACGATTAGAAGTTTTTAATTGTTGTAAGACAGTTCAGTTAAGCTAAATATTTAAATCCAGTAAAGTAAATATTAGGATACATATGCAGTCTGGGTAAAGAAGAGGTCTTAATCTGATCTACACATGAATAGAAATGTGAAGAAAAAGAAGAAGGATGTAACACTGACATTTGGAGTAAATTACTCTACAAGTCTGGTAATTATAATGTTATGAGAAAAATGCCTGCAAAGCCATTTAACAGATGAGAATCTGAGAACTGAAAAAAAATGCTTCTTATGGCTCCTTTAAGGAGTTAACAGAATAAATAAAGTGATAATATTGCAACTCAAAAACAGACAACTTATATGGAAACCATTCATTTTCACAAACCTAAACTGCTGAAAAAGGGTGAAGAACCTTAACATCACATTCTTCTATATCATCCTTGTGTTTGTGATTTGCATGTTTTTCCCAGTTCCTCTCCACCTTCTTTCTTCTTAAGTCTTCCAAAATGCCTCAAAGGCCAAACAAGATGTGTAGGAGAATTGCCTTCTGCGTATCCACAGCAAGGGATGGTTTTGTCCCCAGTGAAGAAATACAGCAAAGCATTAAGCCATGAATTGCAAGATGCAAGTGGTCGAGTGATCTTATAGCAGACAGAGATGGCGTGCATGGTTTGACACTCTGCTTTTCTCTGTTTGAAGATAAGGAACAGCGTCCGGGTGATGTGGAATGGCAGGAAACACAATGCAAACAGGAAGGTGATGGTGATGATGGTTTTGATAGACTTGCGGCGTCTGCCAATGTGGGAAGCATACTGAGAGCCAGCGATGGAAATGGACGTTCTATATCTGTTCTCAGAGGGGCCTCTCTCAGTATCTCCGATGTCCTGGACGTACGGCTGGGTGTGTAGGGTCTGAAAAATGGTTCTCACCACCTGTGAGTAACACCACGCAATAATGGTGAATGGAACGAAGAAGCCCAGAAGGTGGAGAATGATTCCATATGGGACATACTCTGAAAATTCACTGTCTGTTGCTACATCAAAACAGTTTCTGTACATCTCCGGTTTTGCTCCTCTTACCCCTTGACTTGTCCCTGTGTCTGAGGCTTGTACATCCTCCACCACTTCTATGACATTTCCAGTTTGGGCAAAACGAAAGATTGGGCAAGTTAGAAGGAACACAATGACCCATACCATGGCACATATGCTCTTCACAGCACGCTTGCTCTCCAGAGCAATGGTCCTGATGGGGTGGCAGATGCCCATGTAGCGGTGCACAGAGATGCAGGTGAGGAAGAAGATGCTGCAGTAGAGGTTAAAGTAAAAAAGGAAGCGGACCAACCTGCACATGAAGTCTCCAAACTCCCAGTGGTCACGCATAACATAACTGGCCACCAGGAGCGGCAGAGACAAACTGTACATCAAGTCAGTGGAGGCCAGGTTGACCATATAAATCAGGGAGGAGTTCCAACGATGGACGCCACGGTACGAGCGTAGGAGAACAGTGGAGTTCAGGATGACACTCAGCAGGAATGTGATAGAGTAGCACAGGGGTAACACAATGTACTTGTATGACTCATCGTTGCTGCAGTTGAGCAGTTCTTTCAGAGGTGAAGCTGTGTGGTTGCTGGAGAAGTTAGAGTCCACTGAAATGCCTTCCATGTCTCTGGAGGAAACAGACGTCTTCATGATCAGCTGTTTCTGGCATAGAAACAGAACCTCATCCTGCACATCTTTCTCACTCTTGATGAGAGCTTGGCTGTCTGTTGTCCAGACAATTTTATTTTTAAATCCTTAAATCGTCCAAAGAACATGAAGCCCTACATCTATAAAAATACTCACAATTACCATGAAGTAATTAACTTTTAATACTAAGCAAAGAAACTAAGATGCCATTTCAATTCAAAGCCCAATCATCCTCTAATACTTCAGTAGGTTTCCTTTTCAAATAAAGAGTCAGCCTTGTTCTGCTTGTCTTGTGCTACCAAAGGAAATTCATGTTGACCTATCATCGTATTATGCTGATTCAGCCTTGTCTGGTCTATTAACCTTTCAATAAGTAACGAAGTTCTTCATTCATCCTTCTCTTGACTCATCGTCCTAGAAAATTTTTTCTACATTTAAGTATATACACAAGTATGGTCTTCATTTGCTGTTCCAGTCTATTTTAGGCCTAAGGAGATGATGTGAACATGTTTTTTTTATGCACCAATTTCTAAATTTAACAGTTGTGGACAAATGTTTGTGACATAGAGGCTACTTTTGCAATACAACAGGGTCTGTTCCTGCAGGTATATGTCAGTAAATAATTAATATCCATTCATTCAGATAGGAATGCTGAGCAGAAACCCAATACATTGCTCCGTACAGCATGACACTATTGCTATCCTGCAATAATAGCAAAAATTAACATGGATTCTTTAAATGCTATTTAAAAGATTCCTTAATAGAAGTTAGGCTTCAAGAGTTAAAGCTGTAGGCAACATCATCACACATTGATGAGTTTAGTACTTTACCTGTTTTAGAAATGAGTAAAGTCAATCACTTTTCAGAACAGGTCCAGTGCATATCATCCATACCTGAGTCCGTTTCATCAAAAAACAATCCAAAAATGGGCCATTGGAGACACTTTCCTGCTCTCTAGTCGTTCTTTCACTGTTTCTCTTTCTCTGACCAGCCCACACTGCGCTTGGCTGAGCTTTGTCAATCTGTCCTGTAGATACCGACATGCGCTTCAGCAAAATTTAGAAAAAGGCACAAAAATACCCTTACCTTTTGCTGACACTCACTGGCTATTTTTAACAGGTAACACCATTGTTTCTGCGCCACCCACATCTTGTACCTGTGGCCCCCACCTCCACACACACACACTTGCTTCTAACCCATCACCATATTGATATCATCGCTGTGCTGGAAATGGCCCGGCACCCAGTTAATATCTAGAAAGCGATGTGGTTTCTCTTTTCACTGACAAATTAGATTTATAAGATTTATAGTGATAAGATTTTGATATGCAGATGATATTCAGTACTGACCATTCAAATGAATAGGATCACAATCCACTCATATATTAAATAAATGTTACAAATTTATTCTGTTAATAAAATTTTTTTTCAATTATTGAAAAAAACAAACAGAGTGAAAGTGTCAGTAATTACATTTCCACATGCAGTATGGTATTTGGCCACACTTTCATGGCTGGCACTGTGGTATATTTCATGCATATTAACATGAAGCATATTTAAATGAAAATGAATCATAGATTAATATCACAGTTGCTGATGACATGGAGTTTATAGCAGCTTTCATAGTTCTTATAGATGGTAAAAACTGGCCATACATGACCAGGTCTATTTTTTTTCTGAGATTATGAGAAGCATGCTTGCCTAATACATAAAGAGCTACTCTTTCACATTAATAAAGTCAAAATCCTCACAATAAAACTTGTGACTGAACGTTCATACTCACATACTGACCAACTGTTCTGTGAGCAACTCAAGACAAACAGGACACTGTGCCTTTAGTCAGAGGACAGGTGGGGGAAAAATTGTGTATTTACTGTATGCTGCTGATGCCAAGAAAGTCCACATTGCACTGTAGTCCATTTTACAATTAAGGCATATCCTAATTTGGCATCATCCCAGTTATGTCATATCCTGTACATCCAGAAGCATGGCATCTTGTTTTGTCCGAAGATGGTCCCGCACCAGTAGATGCTTCACTAATTCTGAGCTTAGATCTGAAAGTTAATAATAACACACATAAATACACACATAACAAATAGCTTCATAACAACAACAATGATAGTAATAGTTATTGTTCTTACAGTAGAAGTAGCAGTAAAAAGGGTTACATGTGCTTGCCACTTGAGTTATTACGGGGGTAAATCAACATTTACATTAAAAGTGTAATCTGAAAGCTATTTGAATAAAGGACATACTGACCTTGAATGTCTTCATTAAGGGAAGCACTGAGTGCGTTTAGCTGAAGCACAGAGCAGGTTTGCAGGTCACTGCGGCTAAGCGTTCTTCTCCGAAGGTTCACTTCATTGCGGGGGGTCAGCTGCTAAATACCAAAGCGCACCACAACAATGGAAGTTCAAGCAGGCAAGTCTTCAACAACAGACTTAATTAAACAGACAGCCACTTTGTATTCCGTATAAGCTACAACATGATGTATATCTCAGGCCTCTCCTCACCTGCTGCTGTTTCTGCTCAGCCCAAAGCTTATCTCTGAGTTCACCCAGAGCAGCCCTCACTTCCTGTTTCAGGCCAGCACAGCACTGCCCACGTCCCACAGCGTCTTGCGGGCCCTGTTGAACAAGCAGATTAAAGATATACACATCCTGCAGTGTTATGACTAATTGCATTGCAAGACAGGCAATCAGTCTGAAGGCATATTAAGTGGTTCACTAATCCTCTGTTTTCACCTTTTTGCAGGATGTCCCTTCGTCATCCTCTTCCTCGCTCTCACTGTTGTTTATAAAACAAAGCTGTAGGTTTTTAGGACTGTTAAGCCTACAGAAACAGATCAGAAATCAAGGTGAAGATGGGAGTCAAGGTTATATAAGTGTTATGTAGACTAGCCTGAAGTGATGTTGTATAAATCAAATAATATCTAGAAATTAGAATAATCAGATAAGTAGCAAGATAAACTGAGTAGCCGTTCAGAAAGTTTCAGATCAAAAACTTTTTTCAAAGGAACTACAGCGGAACTTTGTATACTCAGCCTTCACCATAAGAAGTGACTGTTCTTTACTTTTGATCTAAAATAGAAAGAGAAAGCAGCAATGACATACCTAGATGTAATGAATGGAAATCGGCACCCTCCAAAGTCCTCATTTTGCCACTCCTTCTTGAGGAGCGAGGGGTTCTTTACGTGAGACCACTGTCCCAGCTCCAATTCTTGTTCTACCGAGCCCTTGGACTAGAAGATAATGGACAGCAAAGGTAATTTAGGGTCTCAATTTTTGTGGCTTTTAGTGTCTTTTCATGTTTTATCAGATGACACACCAACAAGTAAAATGACAAAAAACAAACAAATAATTATGCCATTTTCTGTGTTCTGCTTTGTGCGTCATTCTGGTGTTATCTGCGCTATGGCACATTGTTCACAGCCCATAAAAACACAGCATATCTAACACAGACTGTTTCATCAACACACAACTTTATTGGTGCATTAATAATCTAATCAATTTGCATTTACAAATATGGAACGATATTACTTACATTACCAGTTCATGTGCAATTTGTGTACAACATATATGTTGGAGCATCAAACATGATTACTTTTAGTTGATGGGGACTGAAATGCAACACAGTCAACTAAAAATACATTAATCACACGGAGCTTATACACTGCAACAGAATTAAAAGTAAACTGCAAACACTGGAGAAATTATGGAAGAAGGACTTGTTACTATGGAAGTAAAATAGTATGTGGAATAAAATCTAAATCCATCAAACACTAGTAAATCCAAACTTTCTCTTCTAACGCATAAAATCATAACAAATGTCAAATTATGCAAATATTACTGAACAACTTTGCATGTGTTCAGTTCACTTACTCTGATCGAAGCTTTAAGTCAGATGCATTTCCCCCCTGGATACCACAGATTAGGAGAATGTTTTAATGGATGTATGTATGACACTATGGCTTAGCGTATTACTTTATGCTGGAACAAACTCAGATGCTTAGGTTTTAAAAAAACTGTTAATTTAGAACCAATATCCACATTTATACTATAGAAATAACATATAGTGGGTGTGGTAAAACTACAGTAGTAACAATGCACTGCTCTTTCAGTTCAGTACTGGTTAAGCTGGGTGTGTGAGGTATATAAATGAACATGATGTTGGGGGGGAAGGCTGGGAGCGTGACATATTTTAAACATGCTGGTGGAGTTGAGGGTGTGTTAGATGACACTAAACGTGCTGCTGTGATTCTGTATTATTGCAACCACTGGTGTATAAACTGGTGTCATTTATGCGACTATTTTTGCAGGGACAGAATCACAGAACCATACAGCTGTGTTGTCGCCATCAAACCTCTGTTCTTTTCCTTCTTTCTTCCTCTTGTTTCTCAAGCTCAGCTATCCGCAAACTCAGATCTTCCCAGTGCATGATGGGCAGCTGCTTCTCTGCTGTGGGGAGCTCCTGGCAGTGTTGAGACTGGTTTTCTGCTTCCACATTGGGTCCAGGAAGGGCAGGATCACCAGAACTATGTTCTTCCTGCCCACTGCTGTCCGCCTCCTCATCCATCTGCTGGTGAGGTAAGACGGAGGCCATTCATAATTGACTAAAATACTTCATGCTCCACAAAAGAAGATGTGAACTGTGGTTTATTCTGGCAGGCTTCACCCGAGAAGTGCAGCCTGACACCAGGCGTGCGGACAAAAGATACTTTTTGTGTGTGTGACAGGAATCCCAGTTGAAAGCAGACAAAGAGCATGAGTGAGAGAGTCTATCTATCTATACACACACCGATACACACACACACACACACATTAATCTATATGAAATTTAAACAGCAGTAGGCCAAATAGCAAATAGTATATATGATTTTGGATTTACTGTTAAAATGATTTTTCAAATCTTAATAAAGTGCGCACACATAAAGTTTTTAAATTATTTTCCACTGTGAAGACTAGTGTATCTTTGATGGGTGTTCAAACTGCTGCTTTTGTTGTAAACTTGAACACACTCTCACACACACACACACTCTCACACACACACACACACACACACCCCGGGTCCCTCCCTTCAGCTTCACAGTTGAAGGTACTTTCGGATTTCTTTCCCAACTTTTCCCATGAACTGTATCAGCTCCCAGCTCGGGCTGTCAGTCCGTGGACGGGCTCAGCGGGACTTCAGTAAAGAGCTGTAAAGTTTAGAGGACTCCACGGCCAGCAGAGCTGCTGTACAGGGGCGGCCGACGAGTGGACGAGTAACTTACCGCTTCCTATCGGGAGACAGATCTCGACATCTCAAGAGCCGTTCCGATCCGATCCGACCCAGGAGCTCAGAAATACACACGGCTTAATTAATGAAGTCTTATTAGTGCGGCTAAATCAGTCCTCTTCTGGGAGGAAACCCCCCCCGTGTCTTCCATTTGCCCCCGCTCGCCCGCTCACTCCTTCTCTAATGTTTGTTGAAGGAAAGTTGAGGCTCTTGTGGAGAAATGTCCGAGCGGGCTCTTCTTTTTGATTTAGACGCACAACTTGGACTCTTCTGGCTGAAAAGCAGTGCTCCGGAGTGCACAGGACTGCCTGCCTTCTCCACTTTTAGAGCAGCAGCAGCTGGAAAGGGCGGACGAGTTGGGAAGGGTTAAGAAAGAAGGTGTCCAATTTCACAATGTTAGGAGATGACGACTCCAACCAGATGGGAAAACTCAGAAGTGTGGCGTTGATAAAAGCCACGATGCAACAGCTGAAATCTCGCTCCAAGCAGCTCTTTCTAAACACGAGCTTTCGTTGACAGAGGTCTGAATACTTGGTTTGTTCCCAGGCCCTTCTGAGCGCCAGACACTCGAAAAGGGCTCCTCAGCTCCTAAACCCCCTCTGACTCAGATCTAAACATCTGATGCAGAAAGGTTCCTTACATCCACGTGTTCTTTAGTGCACACATAAACAGTGCCTTTACTCAAGTCTTCCAGAACCTTTTTTGAAGAGAGGGGTCTGTAACTTCTGCCTTCAGCAAAGAACCCAAAAAAGTAGACATCCCTCACATTTCCCAGTGTTCCTTTACAAAGCAGGAACATGGCGGTGGCCTAGTGGTTAGGGACAAGGCCCCAGGATCGGAAGGTCATGGGTTCAATTCCCAGACCTGTAGGTTGCCCTGAGGTACCCTTGGGCAAGGTGAAGGTGAAAAGTGAAGTGAAAGTGAAAACCCTTGTCATTGCGAGGTCACAGCACAGCAAACAGTGAACCACAACGAAATTGAACCTCTGCATTTAACCCGTGCAGCAGTGGGCAGCTATTGAAAGCGCCCGGGGAGCAGTGACAGGGACAGTACCTTGCTCAAGGGCAACCTACTGGTGAGGGAATCAAACCCACAATCTTCTGATGCAGGGGCAACTCCCTAACCACTAGGCCACCACTGCTCCCCAGGCGCTTTCAATAGCTGCCCCCTGCTGCACGGTGCGAATGGGTTAAATGCAAAGGCTGCATTTCCTTGGGGATCACTGAGTGTTGTGTGACTTTCACTTAATACACAATTGATGTGGGGGACAAAAACAGTCTAAGACTTGCTCCCTTTTCATTGGCAAATCAAAAATCATTTCTAAGAGTCCTTTCTTAGTATAAAGGAACAGTCCTGGGTATTTACAGGCTCGGGTCAAAGGTTTGACAATGTAGCTTCTATGTTTATTTATTCATTTATTTAATTAAGGTGATTGAATTCTAGCTAATCTGAAAATCCATGTATATTCACAAAAAAAGATCCAAAGTAATATTAAAGAAATCTGTGCACAATTCCATGATCGTGTAGAAAAGTTATACAACTGCTTTAGTTTAGGGCAGGGTACCACACAAACGGAATATAGCAGTATTGCAGGAGGTGAATTAGAGTTGATTACTACAACAGCTGTTGATTACTACAACAGCTCTAAAGAGATCTTACATACTATTGGTATAACTGTAAATCTTTATGAAAGACTGAAAGAACACAAAAGATGATTAGGGTCATTTGTAGAAACATGTAGAACTCAATTTGAAGTACTACATTTGCATTAAAAGAGTCAGCTATCAAGAGTAATACCATTAATGGTAATGTAATTTATGCACTATCATAGAGTGCTCTATTCATTTGAGTCAGTAAAGGAATTAATCTTGCACACTCAGTTGAGCACCTATTCTTGTGGGATTTGCAAAGACATTTACTATTAATCCCTTTCAGTGTTCTGTTCCCTGTGGTAGCCTACTTCTTGATACTACTGAGAATGTTAAATGTCAAGTTTAATGTCGCTGCGCCTCTATAAATGTAGACTACAGGAATCTGGTGTATACTGAAAAGGTCACCAATAGTTTGTAGCAGATGGAATAGCAAGAATTGCATTCTCTTGGCCCTAGAACTCTTACTAAACCTTATCTATCAGTACAGATGGTGCTTCCAGATGCTGCCACTGTGTGGCATCAACAAGTTTGTAGTTAATGCGTTTGTAAGCCTGAGGCTGTGCCTGGCGCTGTTTCTCTACTTCTTCATAAAGTCTCTGGGTAACTGGCTGCAGAGGTGAGAATCCTCCTGTGGTTGCCAGGTCCAGGTAGTAAGCCCACTGCTCAGAGGCCATTTGCAGAAGGTGTTTAACTTGAACACCCCTCTGCATCTTCCTCTGTTTTTCTTTTTCGGCCTCCTCTTCCATCACTTCACGTGAAGGCAACTGAACCGTGCCCTCGAGAACTGCAAGTGCAAACTGAACCTTTAAATGAAAGAAAGACAAAAAGAAAGAGTTATGCTAGACATGGTATAATGTTTTTCTTCCTTCAATATTATCCAGTACTGGTCTGATACTTTTCTTAAATACTAATAATAATAATAACTACTAATCTAAAATTTATGGCATTTAGCAGACACTTTTATCCAACTTCCATTTCCTAATAATGGGACAGTCTCCATGGGGCAACTTTTGCTCAGGGACCCAGTTTTGGTAGTGCTGGGGGGGTGGGATTTGAACCTGCAACCTTTTTGTCCAAGTATGCAAGTATCCTACCCTAGAAGACCAAAGCTTAAGCCCTTGACTTGATGGAACAGTTTGGTTTAAAATTTACACATTTTTTTTTTTTTTTTTAGCTTATCTCGGTTGTATCCAAAGCAGTGGAAAAAATAAGCTAACAATGCTTGTGGCAATCCTTGCCAAACCTTTAGGCGAGAGTAATTTTTGCAAATGATAGCTAAGGTGACCCTTTCTGGGAAATATGAGCTACCTAATTAGACACTGTCAAACTGCATTGTGCCAATTTCTCAGCTGGCTAGCTTGACATTATCACACTGCTTTCAGTGTTTTCTTTTTGTCACCTCAATCAGCAAGACAGTAACCACTTATCACAGGTTTCTACACCAGGTTATGTATGATGAAAGCATGTTACCACAAGCCCACCCTGAACCTGCAGAACTGCCTATGCTGACAGTTCTAAAAATTTTGCTTTACATGAGAATCTATCAGAGCGATCTTCGCAACTGTCAGCCAAACTGAATTTGTCTGAAAAGGCGTTACTCCTTGGAACATGACTAACACTTACTGATCTATGAACTATGATAATCAGAGGTAGGACAAACTGTCTAGGACAGTCACAGCAGCATAACGCTTTGGCAGGATGTGAAAACTCCCTCCCTTTCTCCCTTTGATGGTGCGTCATTCAACCGCCCTAAGGAACAAACCACCTTTGAACATTGCTAACCAACAATGGAAGTCATTAATCCACATCTTTTAATACAACCCTGAAACTTCTCAACCTACTCAAATTGCATTCAGCTCTTCATTAAGGTGACTTAATATAAGCAATGAATTGGGACAAAATATTATTGTGTATCTGGATGCAGCCATTATAGAAGTAGTGCTGACAAAAATGGCAGGGAAAAATGTTGCTATCAACAAGACATGGCACAATGTGTGTGTGCTATTTCAGGCAAGCTTTGTTATAGGATTAGTGGATTCCTCCCTGCTGATATCCATGCCAGCATTTTCTGCTTATCTAAACATCTCTAGTTTATACCTTTCAAATATAAAGCTCCCCTGGTTGCTCACCTGACAATGGAAGTGAGGAAAAGGGCAGATGATTTTGCAGATGCCTATAAAAAAGAGTGAAGGGAAGGCAGGAGGCAGCAGGTACTTATATAGGGGAGCCACTAGATGGTGGTCTACCTCCAGACCAAGCTGCTCAGTGCAAAGGAATGGGAAGTGGAAACTGTAACCAGTGCAAAACAGAAGGACTTGGGCTTGGGCCACTGATCCATCCTGAAACATCACCGAACCATCCTCCAAGACCTTCATCACAGGAGCTGCCTGCTGAATTTCTGGGGGCAAGGAGAACCGCTGAGCTGGCTTATTGTGGCTCAGGGTCACCTACAGATAAAAATGGAATAAGAATAAGAAGGAACAAGTCAGTATGGCTGACAGCCATACAGTATATCTTTCTTGATTATTTCAACGGTCAGTCAGGAATTATATATACACACACCACTGAAGGCCCATTGTTAATGTTTTAATCCAGCAAGCAAAAAATGATGAACCAAATAAACTATTCTAATTATAAGTATGGCCTGTTTTTTTGCTTTTTACAAATGAATGAATCAGTGTCACACCTTAGCTTTAACTCGGGCTAGTTCGAATGAGATATCAACCCCAGATGCTCCAGCACCCAGAACCACAACAGACTGATTGGTGAACAGCTCAGGATGGCGATAAGAATGGCTGTGCATCATTTTTCCTGAGAAGTAAGGAAATTAATGGAATAAGGGAAAAAAACAACAGGGAGGGATGTGCTTAGAGTGTACATGAGTAATAGTGTGCACTTTTAGGTCATGTTTGTTGTTAACACTGAACATTTGCTGCACCTTTAAAATGCTCTATTCCCGGAATGGAGGGGTGGTAGGGCACAGAGTAATGTCTGTAGAAGAGGAAAAGAACACATGAGTCATGCCTCAAGGTCTGCTGCTCTTTTCCTCACAGCATCCTTCACACAATTTCCTTATGAATGGTTTGAACAGCGTTCATTCATATCCTCACAATGAGGCTGAAATCAGTTTAAATGCTGGGACAATGACTGAGAAAATTAAAATAATCCTCTTTTAGGATGATAAATAACACACAGTATGGAGAGCATCTCTGCAAAATTACGACTTCATTTTGTTTACAAGTGGCTTTTTGTGCTGTCAGAAATGGCATTCCTCACCCACTGCAGATGAACACAGAGTCGAATGTCTGTGTGCTGTGCCCTCCGTACGTGCCACGCGAAATTACCTCCCACGTCATAACTCCCCCCTCCTCAGTCTCCATGGAGATGGGCTTCACCTCTTCCACCACGGTGTTGAACTGCCGATGATAGAGAAGACCGTCACAAGCACTACTTTAGCCTCCAACACAAAAAATGTTACTCACTAATATTGTAGGACATTTGTAGGCCACCCCTTTTTGGCCCCAAGGAATACACATACTGGCTGTATACACACACACACACACACACACACACACACACACACACATATATGTGTCTCTATGGTAGTTCCCTTGTCAAGCAGTCAGTGAAGTTTGGAAATGAATATTTGGAAAGTTTACAGCTGTTGTATGCCTGACAGAATGTGGTCTGAGAAGAACACATAAAAACCTTGATATGTGGCATAATGGCATGACTGTTGCAGTATCTCTCCAAATACTGCAGAACATCTCGATGGGAAAGAAATGATGGCAAATGGGAGTCAAAGGGAAAATCAGGGAACATCATTACCTCTTTAGGCAGGTTGGTTCTAAAACAGAGAACACACATAAATGTTATTTCAGCTATGAACAATGTAACTTTGTATACTAATTTGCAAACACTTTAACCATTCATATTTCTGGAATGAACAAGATAACTCTGTATCTACTGTAAAACTAGAAGGCTATGAATGTTGTTATAAAGAAAAGAACATTTTGTTGATCAATTAGGGAGTGTTAAGGCATAAACTGGCAGGACTGGGAAAATCAGGAAGATGGTTTATAGGGTGAGTAGTGTTCTACCTGAGGTCTCTGTACATGCTGCTTTGGACAGGTAAACCACTTTCATAAGTCCCCACATGTTCCTCATAGAACCACGTACCCCCCACATGCTCGGTCAGCTCGTACACCACTGGGGGGTCAAACGTTTCCGGTCGTGCTAAGATGTGCCGGGCCGCACATAGCCCTGCGGCCCCAGCGCCCACGACCGCCACGCAGAGCCTCCCCATCTGTGTGAGGAGGAGGCGGACACACAAGCTGAGGGGCCAGAAGAGGATGAGGTGTAATGACATTCACACAATAAAGCCAAGCAGCAGGGGTGACAGGCTAAACCAAATGACGCAACAGACCACTTCATGATTTTCTCACAGGCAATAAAAACACTGGAATAGTGTGAATGTCATCTCCTATCTTGTCATGTACTGTTTGTTGTTGACTTTTACCTCTGCTCGCTTGAGAAACGCCAAAACTTCCCTGCAGAAATCACAAAGCAGCGTCTAGTGCACTGCAGACCTAGGCTGCACCGGTTGCCATTTTGGAGTAACTGCAAAACAAATATGTTATTGCTTCTCCAGTGTCTGAGCAGGCTAATAAGTCACTAAGGTGAACTTTGGTCCTTTAAAGGGGTTAGCTGCTATATTCTATATTCTTTTTACATAGCAGGCCAATAAAGGTCATATAAAAGGGATTCATCAGTTGTGATAACACTTGCTTTTCAGTAATTCTGGAAAGCAAATGGTCAGTTCTTCCCTTTGTCTTTTCTTCACATACAGTCTAAACAGCTCTGAAGCTTCAAATCCTGGCACTGTTGTAGCACAAGGCTGGAGTTGGGTACTTATTAGCACTTTGCTGCACTTTTTTTCCTTTTCCTCCTCCTACAGACCAAACAACTTTAATCCTCCCATAGTTACCAAGCCAAAACCTTTTCAGAAACCTTGGTCAAATTGTCGCTCACACCATTACCCTACACTTTGAATGAAGGTACCTAACAAATACTAACATATTTTATTTCTGTATTATCTTTTCACCCTGGCCTTAAAGACATTAGCATTACATGACATAACAAAAAACACAATATAATAAAACAGAAGAGCATATATCGTATATAATCTGCAGCAAATTAACTAATGAAGTGAAGCCTATCTGGAATAAGGAATAATAAGACAGTGTAAGGCACTTGTTGGTAAGTACCCACCAAAACTGGTCCAAGTAGTGAAGGTGATCCAGCTGCACTAATGGCTGAAAATCTTAATGACAACGATGACTGAAAGGTTTCAGAACACAGCCTGCTTTGAGGCTGTATTGCCATAGACTAGTCAGAGTGCCAGTGCTTACTCCTTTCCACCTGCCGAGAACACCTAAAACAGGAATGTGAGCTTAAGAAATGGACCACTGAGCAGCAGAAAAGGGTGGCCTGCTTTGTTATACTTCACAAAATGTGAATGGTGTTTGCTTGCTTAGCTTACTTGGAGGAAAGCACCAAGATGTGTGCTGAGTAAGACAATGTGAGGCTCTATGCTGCTGGGAAACAATGGGTCCTGTGAATGTTACTTTGAAACTTACCTAAACATTGTTGCAGAACAAGTGCACCCCTTCATGGCAACAGTTTTCGCTAATGGAAAAAGCTAAATGTGCCCTGACACATTGAAAAAATAGTTTAGGAATGGTTTGAGGAATATGACAAAGTATTCAAGATTATGACTTTAGTCATTTAATCTAGTTTCCCAAGATTTCATTTTAATTGAACATCTTTGGGATGTGCTGGACAAACTAGTCAGATTCATAGATCCCCAACCTTGCAACTTACAGGACTTAAAGAATATTTTGCTCCCTCTTGGTACCAGATACCACATAAAAAAAAATAAATAATAAAAAAAAAAAATTATATATATATATATATATATATATATATATATATATATATATATATATATATATATATATATAATATATACACAGTACTAAAAAGTAAAAGTGAATGAAATGCTATAAATATGAAAAATGCCAAACAAAGAATGCTTCAAAAATATAAATAATGATTGTTTATTTCTATTTAATTTACAAATGGTGAAATAACAGCAGGGAATGAACAATAATCAACATTTGGTGTTTTCATCTTTTGCCTTCAAACCAGCACTGCCCTGCCCCCACAGAGCCCTGATCTCAACATCGTCCAGTGTCCTCCAAGATGTTTGGAACAACCTACCAGCCGAGTTCCTTCAAAAACTGTGTGCAAGTGTACCTAGAAGAATTGATGCTATTTGAAGGCAAAGGGTGGTCACACCAAATATTGATTTGATTTAGATTTCTCTTTTGTTCATTCACTGCATTTTGTTGATTGATGACAATAAATGATTAACACTTCCATTTTTGAAAGTATTCTTTGTTTACAGCATTTTTTCTACACCTGCCTGTGTGTGTGTATATATATATGTATATATATATATATATATATATATATATATATATATATATATATATATAATTCTAAAAGTAAATGAAAAAAAACAGAATTAGTGTGAAGCCTTTCCTTCCCATCCTGGCCGTATTTTCAATCTCTTTTTCCTTTAAAACCCATGAGTTTTGCTTCTACTTCTATTTTCAATCTAGTGTGACCAACCTTGGTGGGAAGCTTCAGGCTACTGAGGTGGATTAAAGTATTATAATTGTCATACTGCTATCCCTTCTATGTCAAGCCACTCTTTATCTTTCTTTCAAGTCTTTCCACTGCTATCATGATCTAGGCCTATATTTTTCTGTGCTTTTGCTATCATACTAAAACACTAAAAATGAAAGTATAACCAAAGGCAAATATATAGTTACTATTTTTGCATTTCATATTGCAGCTAAATTCCACAGATGTGTTATCACAATTCTTACAGGCTTTCAGCCAGAAAATATTCCAACTTCTTTGGCACAAATCATCATGGGCAGGTCTAAAACCAATGTAATGCAATGTATTGGCTATTTATTTTTACTTGCTTTGACCATCCATCCATCCATCCATCCATTATCTGCCGCTTGTCCCAAACGGGGACACAGGGCAAGGACGGGGGAAGCACCCTGGACAGGTTGCCAGCCCATCGCAGGGAGGAGCGGGACGGGAACTTGCTTAAGGGTACCTCAGGGCAACCCATTCCTCCGATCCTCCGATCATGTGGCTGACGCCCTAACCACTAGGCCACCGCTGCCCGCCTTGCGTTGACCAAGAAACCAAAACATTCAAGAATTATGGGTGCCAGAATCATTAAAGCTAATAACTGACAACGGCCTTTATATTTTTGAAGTGTTGGATATTATGGCTTAATGTTTACAGATATTCTTCTCCTTTCGAATGCTCCTGTTAGAGGTCAAAAGAGCGGTCTTCATCTCTTCTGGTCTTCTGCATCTTCCAACTTCAAACCACCTGCCTGCATTTTCTCTCACCACATCCATAATTTGCCTCTTTGGCCTTATTCTTCTCCTTATTCTTTGGCTCCATTCTCAACATCCTTCTACCCTTACTTTCATCCTGTTCTTGATCTCAAGGGTCACTCTAGAGTCTCCCATCCTATATGTTCTGGCTACTATCCAGCCTCCAAGCTCCTTCAGATTGACCCTCCTGGAAAGGATATAATCCACCTTTGTGTATGTTCTTCCACTCTCATGTCACCCAGTGCCCCCCCCTCCTCTCACAATAAGTATCCAGTACAATCATTTGCATCCTTTTTGGAAAGTCCACAACCACCTGACCTTCTATATTCATCTCCCTGACACCATACCTACCCATCACCTCCTCATCCCCTCTGTTGCTTTCACCAATATGCCCATTAAGTTAGCACCAATCACCACTCTCTCTCCCTTTCTATCACTTGGGGGGGGGCAGCGGTGGCCTAGTGGTTAGGGCGTCAGCCACATGATCGGAGGATTGGGAGTTCGAACCCCTTCCCAGTAGGTTGCCCTGAGGTACCCTTGAGCAAGGTGCCATCCCCATCACTGCTCCCCGCGCGCTTTCAATAGCTGCACATGTGTGTATGGGTGAAATGCAGAGAGCAAATTTCCCATTTGTGGGATTATAAATAAAGGATTATTATACTTTCCCTTCCTTCTCACAATCAATTTGCATGACATAAGCACTAACAACATTCATTATCGCACCTTCAACTTCCTGCTTCAGACTCATCACTCTGTAAACACTCCTTTCACCTCCAAAGCCCTCTTGACATACTCTTTCATCTTATTTGTCCTTCTATCTACACCATGGTCAAACAATTTAAACCCACCTCTAATACACTTGACATTACTGCCCTTCCATCTAGTCTCTTGACTTGGATTTATAGATATTAACACCTTAAATGTTCTCTTGAGAAGGTACAACACCATATGCCTTCATAGGTTTGTAACCTTCTTCAAATAAGCTACAGAACCAGCCTCACTGGTTGGCAGTAGCAGAGTCTGAAATCCAGCAATAAAGTGCAAAACTCATCTAAGTTTCCAAAACTCAGGAAAGTATCATTTAACTCATCAACTCATCATTCAAATCATTCAACATTTAAACATCTGCCCAACTCTTAGAAGTGAGCACATTACCAGTCACAGCTTTTTTAAGAGTCTGAGTGTGAAATTAAATTCCTGACTTAAGTGTAATTGTATTATCTGTGTGATTCATGTATTTAAACAAATAAAACAAAAGCCTACCAATAGATTACATGCTGTATGTCTGTGCACTGCATGTCACTGCAAGATAGAGTGAAATTAAATGTAAGTCAAAAGGCATACAAGCCTTACACCTTAATGAGTCACTTCAAATTTCATATTGAAATCAGCATAAAATGTCATGAATGCTAAAAATTTCCACTGTTTAGGTAAGTATGTATCATACAGAAGATCCGCTGAGCTAGTTGAGCTCTCATCTTGTATTACTTAAAGGGGGGTGTAGGCAAGAGTTTCACGCTTATCTATATCTAATAAAAATTGATTTTATCTCCCCAAGTGACTTAATTCACTTTAATGGTACAACCACAGTAATGTATTATTTTTCTTCCTCAAGTCTGCTAAAACAATGATGCTGATAAAGAGGTTGTGGTTGTTGTTTGGAATCTGAGCTGTTGCACAAAAACTTTGTATTAACTGCCTTGTTCAATTGCATAGTTATAGGACAACGGCAATGACAATAAAAGTCTCATTCTTTCATTATAGCTCTAAGGCTCCTCATCTGAATATAGAGCAGCAACCTTTCATTTTCTTATACACTGATGCTAATACAGTTGAATGTTAGGTTCCTTTTGTTCTTGCTGACTGACTCTTTTTGTAAAACATTGGATGGATTGAGGTTTCACTAGATAAAAGTATGGCTTGAAATACTGTCTTACTGGTCCCAGGAATCAAACTGATGTATCTCAGATTACATTTACTGTCTCCCTTACCACTATGTTCTGTAAATAGTGACAGAGTAGTCATCCTAACTAAAAAGGATAAACTGGTGAGACTAGCTCTAAGATTCTGCTTGGGGGATATAGTGACTGATGTTCAGTGTAAGTTCAACTACAACATCAAAGAACTTTTTTTTAGCCTGAGGATATATATGCCACACTAGTGTACTGGTGTCAAATGATTTTGCTGTTTGGTCTTAACATGCATGACAATGTGTGAGAAAAGCTGAACCAAGTGTTGAAAGGTTGCATAAATATTGTGTGTGGCAGGTGGCTGTGAAGTCAGGAATTGTAGTTAATGATGGACTCACTCTGGTGGCTCAAGGCCTCAGGTTGAGGTCAGAGGAGAAAGGGTAGAGGCTGATTAGGAGGATCTATTGTCTTACCCAACTCTGCATCTACACTATTGTGCACTGCTGCTGGGTAATTGAAAGTTATGATACACAATCAGCATTGGCTTTGAAAAGCAGGGTAAAAGTCTGGTTTTGGTCAAGTTGTAGGATACTCATCTATGGATCAAGAAGTTGCAGGTTTGAATCCAACCTCCAGCACCACCACCATTGGGTTCCTAAGCCCTTAACTTTAAGTTACTCCAGGGAGATTGTCGCTGTATTCAGCAATTAGAAGTCGCTCTGAATAAGAGCTTATGCTAACTGCCGCAAATGTAAAAGGGTAATCCAGTCAAGAAAAATCTTTAGAAAAAGAGGATTTTTGACTTGAACATTCACTTAGAATTTTTGGGGGGGATTTAAGCATTTGTTATATAACATACAGTAAATGGGAAAGTCATATAAAAAATATTCAGAATTGTGAAGTGTTCTTAGGCGTCTGAGAAAACTGTATTTAGTCAATGCTCTGGTTTCATTTGTTTAAAGAAGTATTAACATGTTGGCTGGCATCTTGCTGAAGGATGGAGGGATTGTATTTATTTTAATATGATTTGGGGTTTTTACTGGCAAAGCAAACTTTCTACAGATATAAACCCTTAACAACATTCTTGTTCACTGATAAACTCTTTTATAAAGTATAAACACCTAGAATATACCCATTAACACCTAGAATATACCCTATTTTTTTTTCTTTCTCTTTTCCAAAATATATGTGAATAAATATATGTATAATGTCTGCCTTTACATGTGATGAACCATAATTCATATAAATAAATATTTATTAAGGGGTATTTAAATATCTATTTTTGCAATTATTTTGTACTACACAACATCAGCTCTCTGAGGCCAGTCATTCTCAGTTCTGTAAGCATGGCCACTTTGATGCTATTGTCCTTGCCCTTAAGTGAAACATCTGCAAAGACCAGAAGAGTAACGTCTCTTCTGAAGATCCTGCATGCATACTGGAGGTGGAAGATCAAGGAGAATATCCTGTTGGACCCTGGACTCTTCTTCAATGTCCACCGTCCAGGGTGCGTCACTGTTCTGGACTGGTTAACCTTAAAGCCAAAACAAATTCTCTGTTCTTTGTTTTCTTTGTGATTGTGAAACACAGCACAACTCAGTGAACCACAACAAAATACAGCCTCTGCATTTAACCTACAGATCTGGTATTCGACCCATGAACTTCCAATTTTGCACACAGTGAGACGCAACGAAATTCAATCACTGCTTTTAACACACTGTACAGTAGGGACGGCTATTTAAAGCTACCCGGGGAGCAGTGATGGGGCAGTACCTTGCTCATGGGTACCTCAGGGCAACCTACTGATCTGGGATTTGTACCCACAACCTGCTGATCCTGAGGCCAACTCCCTTACCACTAAGCCACCACTGCCCTGCTTCCTCGGCATTTCACCCATTCACAGATGTGCAGCAGGGGGCAGCTATTTAAAGCACCCAGAGAGCAGTGATGGGGACGGTACCTTGCTCAAGAGTACCTCAGGGCAACCTACTGGTAAGGCATTGAACCCATTACCTTCCGCTCCAGGGGCTTAGTCCCTAAACCTCAAGGCCACCACTGCATGTAATGATACATAAACCAGAAGGAATTGTGTGATATTTAAGTGAATATTTAACTAAGTAATGTTTTCATTTTTCATGATCCCTTTAATTTGGACTAAGTCTCTAGGACTTCCTGCCGCAAAACACCCTCAGACCATCCACCTCCATGTTTCAAAGTAAGAACACTGTTGTGCTTGCCTTTTCCCCAATCTGCTGCTTGACATAAACAAGTCTCTTACCCTCCAAAAAAAAAGAAATGCAAATCTTCTATTCACAACACTTGCTCCCAATCCTGAACTTTCCTGTGTTTGTGTTTTGTTGGTTGCATATTAGTCCCTTTTTATTGTGAATACCACAAAATAAAGGTTTTCTGGCAGCAAATCAAGTTCTGACGTTAGTAAATAGAATTCCAGCACAAAGTGAAGGTCAATAAAGACAGAAATAAAACATCCTCAAAACCTATAGTTTGAGGCTTTGTGGCTAAATAATAGTAAAAATAATCTGGCCTGAAGTATATGTTTATGCACATAATGCTGCTCACTGTTATGGGTGAGTTATACTGTGAGTGTGCTGCAGTGAGGAGGTACTGTATGACTTCCCATGGGAACAAGTTCTCCTTGAAAAACGATTGGCGACATGAAGAGTGTGGGGTAAAATGCAGCACAGGCAAAGCACTTAAGGGAAATTTTATTTTACCTCTTAGACCGTGAGTGTGTGAGTGTTTTATGGTCCCACACTTCAATTTTTATGACTACAGAGCCTAGCATAATAGCTTCTCAGTAGTTACAGGATCATTCATAACAGCTACGGAACAAACAAACAAACAAACAAACAAACAAACAAACAAACAAACAGACAGACAGACAGACAGACAGACAGACAGACAGACAGACAGACAGACAGACAGACAGATAGACAGATAGACAGATAGATAGATAGATAGATAGATAGATAGATAGATAATAAAGAAATTGGGATTTTTTTTTTGCTTTTTATCCATCTTGCAGATAGAAACATCAAACTTAATTAAACCTGATTGAAATTTCAGGGTTACATTAGCAACAAACATATAATATGCACAAGTTAGGCTTCCCAATTACCTTTTAACTGAAGTGAAAATAATTGCACATCCTCAAAAACACATGCAATGTAACACAGTGCAAAATTACTGTTTTTTTAAATACATTTAAAATAGAGGGAAACAAAATGTGGTCTGTTTATATATTTATTATTATTATTACTTTACATAATATATGTTGCAGCATAATGCCATGGTGGCGGGGTGCGGGAAGGACGTCAACGCAGAGCCAGATATCCCAGACATACTTTTATTCCACATAACCAAAATCCAGACATGAAACTGGAACAGAACCTAACAGAACCACCGGTAACTTCAACCTTAGCTGAACGAATGAACTGTACTCTGTTCTGACTACTTAAGCCTCAATGTAGCACACCTGTGCCTTATAAGCTCAGGTGTGCTCCGTCAGAACAGAGCGCCCTCTACCGTGAACAAAACAACACGGTCAAACCCTTACACATAACTGGAAACTATGCACTGCCTTATATCTTATTCTAGTTACACTAATTGTTGCATGAATTTTTTGCAGAAAATCAAAATTTTTTAATTTGACCACATATGGTGCTTATAAACAACAAATGTACAGGGCATACATTTCCAAAAATTACTGCTAAACTGCTGCAAGCCAAAAAGCTACTTTTAATGGCAGCATGTTTGACTGAATTAAAACACAGATTTTTTCTGTGATATTAAAAATGCACTGAGACAATGTTACTTTAACAAGCAATACCAAAATACACATATTGTACATGCATCCTTACACAAAGTCTAGTAAACGTAATAGCTGAATAACAAGCCTTTAACTTTGAAAGCTGGTAGGTTAAACTATATGTAGATTATCTTCATCTTGAACTTGGGGCAAGACAGTAATTCAATTTCATCCTGAAAAAAACCCTGTGTGCTGTGTAACTCACTGCACTACTAATTTTATCTCTACTTCCTTCTGACATTAAACAAAGTGATGATGACATTTTCTGCTTAAAAGCTTTAAAAGCACTACTACACATTTAGCTGACTCTGAACGGCACAATTTCCTGTTCTAAAAGTGTATAACTGTTGTTTCTTTTGATTCATAAATGCACTCCTGTTTGACATTGGTAACAGTTGAGGTTCAGTTTTCTGACATTATGGGTCAAAACCTGGGGCGACGTTATGATACCGTGTTAGAGATCATATTGTCCTTGTTGTGCTGTTAGGAATATCTTAACAAAACAAGAGTCGCACCATGAGTCATCAGATTGTGTCTAAACCTTCTTCCATGCTTTGAAGGTCATAATGGTATATGCGTTTTTATAGCACATTTGTACTGCACGAAAATAGATGGCTGAAAGTATTTGATGAAGAATTAGAATGACTTTTTTCTGAAAAAAAATGATTGCCTTCTTTAAAGAGCTGACAGGTTCTAGATAATATTTTTTGATAATAGCTAGGATTCATGTGAAGCGCATATAACAGCATGCAACAACTAATCCTGAAAAAAATGATTGAATGAATATCTTGCTCTGCCTTTTACTGCATGCCATACCACTTCAAATGCTTATTAATTTCAGGTATTTATAGAGGCATGGAGTGATTTAGATTTAGCAAGGTGTGTGGCTTATCAAACATATCATACTCACAAATGAATTTGTATTCTTAGCACAGAAATATATGTACAAATTAAAATTATTATTACTGTGTAATATGTCAAAGCCTAAATCACATACACTGTCAGCTAGCTGCATGTAACCGTACTACATAAAATGCTAAAACAAATGTCATTTTTAAACAAAGTATTCTGTAAATATGTCTTTTTGTGTCGAATATGGAGTAGCTCAAACAGCAGGTCACAGTTTTGCAGAGGAGCCACTCGATGGCAGCATCCAGTTGCTGCTGCTGTCTGATGTGTTAATGCTCTGTGACAGTCTTTGTGTCGAGCAGCAGGCAGTGGGATGGGGGAGTAGGAGGGGTCCATAATAACAAGACAAATAAGAGGAAAATTGATTTTAGCCATGGTGTATTTGCCAAAGGGAGATAAGAGGAGATGTCAGCTTCTGGAAAATGCGGATAAAACTCTTTGTGGGGGTTCAGGTTTTTGCATAGTGGGGGAGGGATGGAGAGAGGGCGTTTCAGAGAGGGAGAAGGGTGGCATTCCTTTGTCTCGGAAATGGAAGGACATGTATCCCACAGCCAGTGGCGAAAAAAAATGATAGGTAGCTATATCCACTGCTAGTAATGTTGGGATAGTGTGTGATGCGGTGATATTGCAAGTGTATCACAAAGTATCATGTGTGTGTCTGTGCATGTGTTTGTGGAAGATATGGTGTTCAGAATAGGAAAGAAATTGTAAACGCACCAGAAGGGACTTATGTCAAGAAAGAACACACATGAAAGTCGCAAAGGTGCGTGGAAGTGTGCAATAAATGGAAGCAGATGGGAAGAGTGTGAGGCTAGGAAACATATTTCTTTGCTGCTAGAAAAGAAAGAGTGAGGAGGAGGGGAGGAGAGGGAGAAATTGAAAGAGTGCCAGAGTGATTCAAGCCACCCCCCCTTTGTATTTTACATTCAGTGCGGGTCGCTTCCTGGCACTTCATGGTTTTGACCCAGGCGTATGACGCATCACTCCCAGATGAAGGGGACCTGCTGCTGCCGAGGCTGATAATGATAATAGTTATGATGATAACAATAATAACCAACTTCCCATGTCGCTCCTGCCCAGCCTGGCGCTTACGTGGCAGGAATATCAGCCGCTCTTGCACTCTGTATGGAAATGCTGTGGTGGCCTGTGTGTGTGTATGTGTGTTTTTGTATGTAAAGGAGAGGGTGTAGTATATGTGTGAATATGTATTTGTGTGGCAATGCGCTTATTTCTATCCCCCACCTACTATTTCCTGAAGATTACAAGCTTCCCTGAGTTTGGCAGCTCGGCCGGCTGTAAGTCCTCCTCTCACATCTGATTTCGGATGGTCAGGATCCAGCACAACTCTCCTTATGGTGTAGCTGCAGGCAGATCTCTGAGCGTGACAACAAGCAGACTGAACGTTAGAAACCACAACATCTGATTTCTCCTTTAAGTTTTTGATGGGAATGTGCAATTTTGTTCTGATGCATTCACTAAAATGTTAAACATAAACACTTAAACTCTGCAATTTCTTACAGTCAAGCTCTGAAACTAAATTTTGGGGGAAAATCTTAAAGATAGTTTGCAAGGCCTGCAGCTGTTTCTGGAGTTGAGCATCGTGACTCATGCTCCATAATGCTTGCGCTCAGTACAATTGTTATTCTTCTCGTGACTTAAAACTCTAACTCAAGAACATTTCCTTCTCTTTTTTTGTATTCAGGCATGAATTATTATATCTCTGATGGGGGGAAAAAAAAAAAAAATTATGCGTACTTCATTTTAACTAGTAGGAGATCAATCCAGACAAAGCATAAAGTCTAAATACTGATGTACTCATCTAATAGATGGTGTCATAAATACAAAAGGTCCATCAAAGAAAAGGGAATTAAAACTTCACAGTACACTCTCTTGAAAATAACACAAGACTGTCTGTTTTTAATTACCAACTAAAGCAAAACTAACATTGAAATTAAAAGTTTAAACTCAAATCAGTTATTGGCAGGCTGTTAATGCATTGATCATAGTGCTAGAAAAAGAAATAGCACAAAGTGCTATAAATTGATTTTGATGTATGTATATATATGATATCAGTATTGTTTTCTGTGCTTCTGTTTGGGAAAAATGCACTGTGTATGAATGCTGATGGAACATAATCTTACATCTCAGTAAAGGTAACTTTAAATGAGATGGCGAAAGAATGTTTATTTTTGATGGGTTTTATTGTGATTATTTATTCCAGGTAATTTTCCAGCATTCCATTTTCAAGTTCTATCAAAAAATGTAACAAACTAAAAATGGAGATTCGGTTCATTATGAGACATGTGATTCATCTCCTCACTAACCAAACCTCAAATTACCCCACTTAAGATTAAATGCAAATACAAATTGCACATTTTGGTGAATTTGCAGTGAATGACAGATAAGTAATGACTCAATGATTTCAACATCGGTTTAATGACTCTCAGATTTATTCCATCTTTGGAACTCAAAGATAAAGTGAAAACATGAAATTCATACATTACATTCTATATGTAAAAATATTTCCTCAGGCTCCTTTAGAAATTTCTAAATGTTTCTTGCATCATCACCATCTGCCATGCCCACTTGGTGTACAATAATTAAAAGCCACATTGTACGAGCAAAATGCTTTTAATTGTTAAAAACTGGGGTTTTTAGTGTGCAAATTTGCGCTTGCACAACTGAGATTTAATTACTGTCTGCAAATGAAGGAATAGATTGAGTGCCATTAGGTGTGGGGCGGTGGGCACAGCAGCCATTAGCAATGAGCTAAATTGGGCTGATTTCCATTCAGGAATATGGGACAGGTGGAGTAAGAATGAAAGGATAGAAGAGCTGCATAAACAAAGAGAAAGCGCGAGAAAGAGCAGGGGTATATAAGCAGGGTACTGGGATTGTGGTCAAATGATGTGTATGAGGCAAATACTAAAGAATAATATGTACTGTTAACAAGAGATTGTCATCATTATTGCTGCTTGGCCTTTTACGAATCTATTGAGCATCTTACATCACATCCCCTCTTTCTGATGATAAACATCTCTGTGGGTCCCTTTAATTTATCTAACAGTGTGTTGAAAGGATTAGCTCAGTCTGGCTTCCTTCCGCTTTTTTTAAACATGCCGAGGATCCTGCCAGTGCAGCGCGCTTGCGTAAACAGTGGAATAAAAAAAGGTATCTCGTAGGTATAGGGCCACATTTAGACACCTAATACCAAAATGTGAGACCCCATTCATGAGACATGATGTCGTCTAACTGATAAATAAATGGCGACGCACGTGCCCCAAAGTACGCCGCCACACTGGTTCTTACAGACAGTGAAGTCGATGTCTGCAAGCTTGGGAGAGTATGCTGTCTATTGAATGGGGTACTGTGTCCATTGTTCAGAAAAAACATTGAGGTTGATTTTCCTGGACACAGATTAAGCCTAGTCATAGATTAAAAAGGATTTGTTTTGGAAAATCCCCATCAACAGTCTCATGTAGCCAGAAACTGGGCTTAATCTGCATTCTAAAAAAAAAAAATGTCTGTGCTATTGTGCCGCATGTATGCTGTACATGTAGATTGGGCAAAGCTAATTTGAGCAGCGGCAATGGGCAGAGATGATCTTGCAGTCTGCAGCTGCCTCACACCACGCATTAGCCATTCACTGTGGGGGAGAGGAGAGAATAAGTCTGTGTGAGCTTACTATAATGAAAGAGGTAGCTTTTGTCTGAAGATGAGGATAAGAGGTGTTTGTGTTCATTTGTATTGATTTGGAATTTGTTTTCTTATTTGTGTTCAGTGTATGTTCCTTTGTATTTTGCGTGTGATCCACGTGTCTGGTGTCCCTTTGGGACCTTTTCCTGTGACAGCTGTGTTAATACAGAAGACAGCTGGTCTAATTGATTCCTTTATTTTGACCTTTTCCTTTTGAACGCTTTGTTTTTTTTACACACTTTTGACATTTCCCCTTTTCTGGGTTTATTCTGATATGACTTTGTGTGCGCATGTGTGTTTGAGGATAGTGACGGCTCTGTGAGCCTTAATCCTAGTTCTGATGGTACCGTTTACATATCTCTCCACGCGTGTAGTGTTAAAGCGGCGTGCAGGTGCCTGTGTCTGCGTGTGTATGTGTGTGTGAATGTGGGCGCGAATGATAATGTGTTACTTTCTTCTGAGGCTTTTTTTTCACTCATCACCACTTTTCATCCCTTGAACACTTTAACCTCAACATTTTTGATGTTTTATATCAAAGCACCTCTGAAAGATAAAAAGAAATGGACATTGTCCATCAGCATGTGTGGGAAAGAGTAAAATAGAAACTGAAGGCAAGAAAATAAATGCATAGCATACATTGATCAGCCATAACATTAAAACTTCCTTCCTATTAATGTGTGGGTCCCCCTGGTTTCACCAAAAACAGCTTTGGCTAATTGAGTCATGCTTCATAAGGCCTCCGAAGGTATGCTTTGGTTTCTGACACCAAGATGTTAGCAGCAGATCCATTAATCCCTTTAAGTTGCCAAGTCAACATCTTGAACTGTTTCCACGTTCCTCAAGTCTTTCCTTATACAATTTTTGCAGTGTCTTCTTCTTTCAGCTACTCCTGTTTAGGGGTAACCACAGCGATTCATCCATTTCACCGTGTGGGGGGGTGGTGGTCTAGCGGTAGGGTACTTTGCTATGGACCTATGGCTCAAGAGGTCCCAGGTTTGAATCCCACCTCTGGCACTACCACCACTGGGTCCCTGAGCAAGACCCTTAACCCTGAGTGTCTCCAGGGGGACTGTCCCTGTAATTAGGACATGGAAGTATCTTCTGGATAAGAGCGTCTGCTAAATGCTGTGAATGTAAATGTTTCCATTTCTTCCAGTCCTCTGCATCTTCTTCATTCAAACCGAACACCTGCATGTGCTGTCTCACCACATCCTAAACCTTCTCTTTGTTCTTCCTCCTTTCCTCTTGCCAGGCAGCTCCATCTTCAACATCCATCTCCCAATATAATCCTCATCTCTACTCTGCACAATTTTTGTGGTGTGTACTGGCCTATTATCCTGATGAAAGATGACAAGTCCATTAGGGAATATTGTTTTCTGCAACAATATTTAGGTAGGTGGTATGTGTATGATATATATATGCCAAGGTTTCTCAGCAAAACATTGCCCAGAACCATCACACTGCCACTGATAACTTCCCTTCATCCTATGGGAAACAATGGCATATCACCTGGCCATCACCATAGACAAGACCACCTTCTTCAATTGCTCTGTGGACCATTTGTGAAGCTCACATGCCCACTGCAGGGATTTATGCATAAAAGGAACACCTCACAATACCTGCCATTTGTAAGATGCTCTCATCAACAATCAGTGGTTTTAATGTTGTGGCAGATTATAGAGAAACTAAATGGAATAAAAACTGGATGGAATCAACAGTATGCAAAAGTTCTTTAAACTTTAAATGGGTTATTCATACTTACATCGTATTTATCGTATTTTAAAAAATGGCTAGAAAATATTTATTTATAAAATGTTACCTTATCTTTATTTTAAAGAGGGATTCTGTGGATTTTTTCCCAAATTTCGACATGATATAATTATCAGTGTCATTTGTTTTTTTTTCTACACACATATACATACTTTTTATTTCATTTGATAAAGGCTACTTCTTTCAATATTTATAAAAAGAGACTTCCAAAAATGAATTTTTTGACTGGAAAGTACTCAAGTGGCTGTATACAGCAGAGAAACATGAACTGAAAAATAAACTAAAAACTTTCATTCCAAGCATTTATTGTGGGAAATGACATCCTCCTTGAAACATTCCTGATTGCTCAAAATATATTTCCTTAATACCCAAATCATTATTTACATACTTTCATCTCATATTTTCATTCAATTGCTTGGAATTTGTGAAGAAGGTAAGTAGAAATGAAAACAGATATCTTACTAAAACAAAACTGGCACATAAGAAAGTGATCAGATGCTGGAATACTAGGGCACTATTTTATGATCATTTTAATTTAATACAAAGTCATTTATGTTAGGAAAGTACATGCTGGGCATTTTAAGGCAAAGGCAGCAAGGGTACAGATTATTCCTGAGGTCTGTGCGTAGGAAACTAGAAAAATGAGCAAGTGCAAGGATGGTGAGTGATGGCTTGGTGAGTGATGGTGAAATGGTCCAAGCATCTGCAAACCTCTTGGTGCAAATGGCTCAGGTTTGTTTCATAATGCAGCATTTATACTGATTAGTAAAAACATTATTTTCTTTTTCAAAATCTGCTTTTCTCTCAAACCAACCTTTCTTTCATTATATCCCCTGCTTCTATGTCAAAATTTGTGGGTCTTCCTAAATATAGTCTGAGAAGCCTTCCAATTATGGACCTCTTATTAACGTTAAAAGACAGGATTTCACATGTGTGCGACGCTCAACCTCCCCCAACTGTCCAATCACAAGACAAAACACCACCTTCACACAGTCATGCTGATGTCAGAGGGGACCGCAGAACATGTGTGTTTCAAAGTGAGTGGGCACATAGTGGCAGAACAGCAGCACAAATCAGATTTATTGTGAGAGTCACCCATTTCCCTTCCGCCCTCCCTGTCATTTAACGTCACTTTCACATCAATCATAACTTTTGTCTGCCTCTGCTCTCTCTTTCCCAAATCTTTTCCCTTCTGCTCTCCATTTGTCATCTGCTTCTATCCATCCATCTAACCATCTATACCTCTGTACCTCCATGGCCATTTGTCTTTCTTTTATCAGTCACTTTGTCGGTTCCCTCTATTTGTCATGTGCTCTGATGCTTTATTATTATTGCTCTTTTATGAGCACCTGGTGACATCAAAACTATTTACAGTGTCAAAGCTACTGCGTGTGACCCTCCAGCTCAAAAACAAATGGAAGAGCCACTCATGAATCCTGGAACGAGCACATTATAGAAAAATATGTACCGCCAGGGGTATCGGGTTATCTGACAAGCGGGACAGTAAAGCTATATGGCACTGCAGGAGTATGTAATAGGCTTTATTATTCACTCCCTCGCCTTTTGGTGGTCTATCTCAAATAATTTCAAAAGGAGAGAAAATGCAGCTTCTCTCGCAGCTGAGGCTGATTACTGAAGCGTTTCAAAGCCATTTGATTGAAAATGAGTGCAACTCGAGCGTGAAAATGGCAAGCTGTTTGTGATGTCACATAAGGCCTGACTCATACAGTAGTTCTGCATTCTACCTTGGTCCAAAGAAAAAAAATGTATTAAAAAAAATAATACAAAAAAAATACATGGCCACTGCAGATGTGCCATAGCGATAGTACCTTATTTTCATAGTTAGAAAACCCTTTTCCCCTGCAGGTGCTATAAACATCTGACATTTGCATGCCAGCACCTGACATTTGTTCTGTCACAATATGAATGACGTTAGGCTTTGCTTTTGGCGTTCCCCCCCTCTCTGAATGAAAAGAGGAGCCTTGTTCGCCATGGTAGGTTCT
Organism: Hepsetus odoe; assembly: GCA_017165825.1. Lineage (NCBI taxonomy): Eukaryota > Metazoa > Chordata > Actinopteri > Characiformes > Hepsetidae > Hepsetus > Hepsetus odoe. The sequence continues at coordinate 15,130,564 of CM029383.1, forward strand.
GTCTGGGGTTTTTTTTGTAACCCATAGCAAGTCCAGCAGCTCTCCAGCTCAGCCTTAGGCAGCCATGTTGGAGTTGAAACGAAATGGCGATGTTCTCTGTTTTGCTCTTGTGCTCTTTGCTGAGAGCTTGCTGCTACATTGGCCAATCATTGGCACGGCATGCAGCCTCTTGCTGTTCTTTCTGCTTTCCTTGGAATGCTGTTGTTTGCTTAAATTGCTCACTTCTTGCGCTAGAAACCCGGAACAGAGCGTGTGCCTTGCAAAAGCCTGATTGCAGCTATTGTCTACAGATTGCTTGCAGGCACTCACGTGATAACTGAGGCTCAAGGAGACTGATTCTGAGAGAGAGAGAGAGAGAGAGAGAGAGAGCGCTAGAAAAGCAAAGAAAGAACACTAGTCATTGAATGGGTTAAGGTGATAGCTTATGCATCTAAAATCAGAGTGCTTCTACTTTGTAAAGCTTTCCTGAGAAACACCCCGTTTAGACACGTTCTTTGTTTCATGAATGACATAGTACTCTGTGAATGACATCGTTTCAAGAGAGGGAAACACTAACGGAATGATCTTTAGTCATCCTACTACAGTTACTCTATGCCAGTGGCCCTCCATATGACCTGCAGTCACATTGCTTAACTCATTATATGCACCTTGCAAACATGCTGTGTCAATTAAACCTTTAACTTCTGCACTTTGCCTGTGGTTTTATGTCACTGGGCCATTATGTCACTAGTGTGTTATTACACAAAGTGCTAGAGCAATTGCTTTTTTGTTTTTTATATCTTGTACTCTGGAGAGATGTGTTGTTCTTAATTTCCATTAGTTTAGGATTATGTTTTGTTTGACACAATCATACTGATTAGTTACCCATTCACTTATCCATTACCATTTGTTTTTTCACACAGAATTTTCAGAGACATCTCCCAAGCTTTCCCAACACATTAACACGTGGTTTGGGGTGTGAGAGTATTTTTGTGGTCAAGCAGGACAGATTTTATGTTAATTTTCATAATTTCTATGTCAGATGAGGGGATTTCCATGTTTATAGAAGGAATGGTCTTTTGATATATATTATCATATGCTGGCATTAGTGAGAGTGAGAGAGAGAGATATACAGTGAGGGAGATAGAGAAAGAGAGAAAAAGAAATGTGTGCGTGTGTGTACACTGTATATAAATTGGCAGGTTGTAATTAAATGTGCAGACCTCTCCACTATCTCCTCCTCCAGCCGTGCGCCAGTGACGCACACGCCGGCTGCAGAGAAGTGAGTCATCCAGCCCCGAGGATCACCACCCCTCCCTCTGTCTCTCCAGCCTCCCCACTCGTCCCCCCCTTTACCTTTCTCCCTCCATTCACTCTCCAGCACACTCTCCATGCCTGTCTTCTCTTTTCCCCCTTAAGAACACGTTTCACCATGTGCCCAATTTCCTTCCCCCTTTATGCATTCCTCCGGCTGGCGCTCTCTCTCTCTCTCTCTCTCTCTCTCTCTCATTCATTTAAATTCTACAATTTTTCCTACCTATGCATCACCCTTTCTTTCTTTTTTCTGGTCACATCTGAAAAAGAAAATGAAAAAACAGAGAGATAGAGTTGTCGGGATGATGCGGCAGCTTATCTTTCCTGAACTATGCGCAAAAAAAAAAGAAAAAAAAAAAAAAAAGTAAAATGACAAAGCAGATGACTTTTCACGCCTCAGCTCTGGCCCCACTGCAAGGGACCCGAGAGAAGTGATCAGTGGCTCCAAGTTGTAGCTGGAGTGTAACAAAGAAAAGCAAAAAGTGAGACATTATGTGGAAAAGAACTAAAGTCAGAGGGAGACAACCACAGCTTGCCACAATTGCCAAACAGAGCCCTGAATCATAATCTGACTCATAATTAATTATTACCATGGGCTTTGGAAAAAGACTCAACCTGCCAATGGATGACAGTAACAATGAAACAAATGAAGGTGGAGAGGAGGCAACACAAAAAGGTGTAACAGCAATTCAGAGAGTAGACCTAGGTCACTCGTTTGCTGCAGATATAAAAACAAAAGTGTGAAAGACTTCACATATTACTCTAGCTTTTAATCATGCTGGTATGTTCTGACTGTGGCCATGTATGGCCCTCTGGTCATTTATAAAGTGAGTGGGAAGAGAGCACATTAAATTCATGACTCATGTAATTGTGTGCACTAGCCTGCTCCATTTTTTTCCTAAAAAGAGAAGTTTATCCCCCTGCAAAAAAAAAGCAATTTTACGCCTAACTTTGCATGGTTATCCAATTACCTTCATCCAGCAGGAGGATGCACACAGGAGAAATGCTGATGTCCATAAGCATTTAAATACCTATAAAAAAAAGTGTTCCAAAAGAGTGTTTCTGCTAAATGCATTGTGAGAAGGAATCAATATAGCTGTGAAAACAAAGAATCTGGAAGGAAATGATGGGAACACAGTTCGAGGTTCAGGGGATGGGGCCCCTGCTAGTGTGGCTAAGGTAAAATCATAAAAAAAAAAAAAAACCAGACACTCTCCCGCTAGTACTCTGACTCATGTGGTTCCTCTTGTAGATAGATTGGCAGGGTGGGGTGGTAGAGCAACTCAGTGAGTGCAATCCAGTCCCCAAATTCTCCACTCACCCTCCTCCTTTGCAGCTCCTGCAGGAGTGCTACAGCGTCCATTAAGCTCTAGAACCACTGCACGGTATTGGTTCTGCAACAACAGTGGCTTTCAGAAAATAACAAGCTTATCTAAGCTTCTTCTAGATCAGCCTTAGTGCTGTTTTAGCAATTTCTGATTTGGGTTTAATGGGATATAATGTGACGTAAGACTTTAAACACGCATGTACAAAATGTGATGCAAAATGGGGTTCATTTAGTTAATTACATCAATTGATTACCCAGCCACCGGACAGCATTATTGATGTTGTAGTAGTATAGAGGCTATGCATGGCTCATTTTGACGCATTGCATAGCTTTAAGATCAGCTTGTCCTTGTCCATTTCCTAGCTTTCACCCAGCAGAAGAGGGATGTGGGGGGTCACAGGGAGGGCTGCAGTGTTAGGACTGCTTTATCAAAACATTATCTGAAACAACAAGGTCACTGCTCAACAAAGGACACTATCCAATCCTCTCTGCACTCATTCCAGACTCCTGGAGATTGCCTGCACTCAAATGGACAATTCAATATCACCTTTAATCACAGCCTACTTTGCTTCATGAGTCAGTAATGAGAGTGATCATTCTTATGTTATATTGTCACAGTAAACGTACTAATGTTTTAAACACAAAAGAAAAAAACATGTGCATTAGTAAACATAAAATAGACCATTTCTAATCATATATACTAATAAACCCCAAAAATAACCTGAGAGAAAGAGAATGGCAACACCAGAAAGTGGAATCACCCTGGGGTGAACTAGATTTATCTATTCAGTAAGGAGCTACTGCACATATAAGGCAATATTATGGTATACACTAAAAGACTTATAACAGCTACATACTATTGGTGGGTGATGGTCATCTAGTGGTAGGATATTCGTTTATGAACCAAGAGGTTGTAGGTTCAAATCCTACCTCCAGCACTTCCATCAATGCCATAAATGTAAACGCAAATGTACTATATATTTCCTATCAAATTACAAGCACCCATTTGTTTCTGCAACATTATATCCTCAAATGTAAATAGATGGAGTCAACTAATTGGATTATAAAATAATGATGGTATTTGGACAGGTTGACGGATGAGGTTAGAAAGTCCCCGTGGACGATGATGTTAGCTGATGATTCTGTGATCTGTAGTGAGAGTAGGGAGCAGCTTGAGGAGAACCTGGAGAGGTGGAGATATGCTCTGGAGAGGAGAAGAATGAAACTGAGTCGGATAAAGACAGAAAACATGAGAGCGAACGAAAGGGAGGAAAGTGGAGTGGTTAGGATGCAGGGAGTAGAGGTGACAAAGGAGGAGGAATTGAAATACTTGGGATCAACAGTTCCCAACAGTAAGTGTGGAAGGGAAGTGAAGAAAAGAGTGCAGGCAGGTTGGAATGGGTGGAGAAGAATGGCTGGTGTGATTTGTGACAGATGGGTACCAGTGAGAGTAAAGGGGTAGGTTTACCGGACAGCAGTGAGACCAGCTATGTTGTATGGGTTGGATATGGTGGCACTGACTAAAAGACAGGATGACCTGGAGGTGTCAGAGTTAAAGATGCTGAGATTGTCTTTGGGTGTGACGAGGATGGACAGGATTAAAAACTAGTACGTTAGAGGGACAGCTGAGGTTAGACGTATTGGAGACAATGACGTTTAGAGAGGCAAGGCTGCATTGGTTTGGACATGTCCAGCAGAGAGATGAGGATTATATTGGGAGGAAGATGTTGAATATGTTGAGGATGGAGCTGCCAGGAAAGAGGAAAAGAAGAAGACCAAAGAGGAGGTTTATGGACATGGTGAGAGTGGGCATGCAGGTAGTTGGTTTGAAGGAGGATCTGCTGTGACAACCCCTATACGGGAACAGCCAAAAGAAGAAGCAGTAGTAGAAGTATTTTATAGAAAGTGTCTAACAGGATTACAGGTACACAAAATGGAAATAAAAAAAGAAAAATGGGGGAAAAAAATCTCCCAGCACACATTACTACTATTTGGACTTTGGTAATGTCTGGTGAACCAGCCTGCATTGCCAATAGTTTCTTGTAATCCAGGATGTGTAATCAGCAGAGGATTTCAGGTCCCAAACACATTTATTTTTTAACCACAATGCTCTGAATAATTCAAACTTTGGTGTCTGAAAGAGAACAGAACTGGTTAATTGTTGGTTGAAAGGGCTAAGAAAGGCCTTTACATTTCTAAATAATCCAGAGTAAACAGTGATTGATACATTAATTGCCTATTCCAGAGCATAGGCCACACCACTATCACTGATAACATGATTTAAAGACAGCCATTAAGTCTTTATTTAACATCCTAATAACTTTCTCAAGAAGCACTCTTGTGCAATCATAAAGCCACATCATGGCTATGAAGAGAAACAACATCATACAAAAGAGCAAAAAGCTTTAATAGACAGAAAACCCAAAAAATATAAGTCTAGGTGAATTAAATGTACTCACAAGAAACATGTTCAAATGGGCTGCTAATTTTATTTGCTATCTGTATATGCTAAGTCACTTCATTAATGTACCAGTCTTATTTCTACACTCATTGTCCATTTTATTAGCTCCACTGACAAAACGCACTTCGTAATTTACAAGTACAAATATTTTCACAAAGTTTGCTGCCCCAGTTTTTATGATGGAGTGATCAGATAAATTGCAATTATTTGCAAAGTCCCTCTATGCCATGAAAACGAACTTAATCCCAGAGAACCCATATCCACCCATATTCCGCCCTGCCACAAAAGGAACTGCTGACATCATTTCAGTGATCCTCTGGTTAACACAGGTAAACGTGTTGAGGAGGACAAGGCTGGAGGTCACTCTGTCATGCTGTTTAAGTTAGAATAGCAGACAGGATGCTATAAAAAGGAGGTTGGTACTTGAAATCATTGTTCTTCTTCTGTTAAACATGTTTACCTGCAAGGAAACTTGTACAGTCATCATTGCTTTGCACAAAAAAAATAAATAAATAAACCATTTATTGGATCATCAAGAACTGTAAGGAGACTTCCAGTTGTTGTGAAGAGGCTTCAGAGTGCCAAGAAAGTCCAGCAAGCGCCAGGGCCATGTCCTAAAGTTGATTCAGCTGTAGGATAGGGTCACCACCAGTACAGGGCTTGAAAAAAGAAGAATGGCACCAAAACATCCTCTGAAAGCAACTTCTCCCTACCATCCAAGAACAGTTTGGTGAAAAACATTGCCTTTACCAGCATGATGGAGCAACAAGCCATAAGGTAAAAGTGAAAAATAAATGGCTTGGGGAACAAAACATTGAAATTTTTGGTCCATGGCCAGGAGACTCCCCAGACCTTAATCCCATTGAGAACTTGTGATCAATCCTCAAGGGGTGGGTGGACAAAAAATTCTGACAAACTGCATTGATTATGCAAGAATGGGCTTCATCAGTCAGGATTTGGCCCAGAAGTTGATTGACAGCATGCCAGGGTGAATTGTAGAGGTCTTGAAAAAAAAAGGGGCAAACACTGCAAATATTGACTCTGCATAAACTTAATGTAATTATTAATAAAAGCCTTTGATACTTATGAAATGCTTGTAATTATTCTTCAGTATGTCATAGAAACAATTGACCAAAAGGTCTAACAACACTGAAGGAGCCAAGTTTGAGAAAACATTACTTGTCATTCTCAAAGCTTTTGGCCACGGCTATACACTCTGCAGCCCTTCTATTTCCTTACATCAGTTTTAGCCCATTTACCCTATTCAACAAAATGAAAGTGACTATTTTGTCATTGTGAACCCATCGCGCATTGTTAACCACAACTAAATCCTTCTCTGCATTTTATGCATCACATATACAGGGGAGCAGTGAGAAACCATATCGAGCATCCGGAGAGCACTGTTAGGCATGGTACCTTGCTCAAGGGTCCCTCAGGATAACCTGCTGGTCTGGGACTTAAACCCACAACCTTCCAGTCATGAAGCCTAATCTTTAAGCACTAATGCACTGCTGCTCAACAATCAGAACCCCAATAGGACCATCAATAAGTACTGTTTGGGTGGTGTATCTTCATCTAATGGGAAAGTGGCAATTTGTGAAAGACCAACAACCAGTGGATCCCAGTGTATTAACATCTGTGCAATTAATTCGGAAAAAAAGATCAAATAACCTCAGTGTAATCTTGCAGAGTTTGCTGTAAATGTCTTTTTACAGTGGCCAGATTTGTCATGCTAATGTGTAGCCATAATGTTCATTAAAAAGCATATTGCCCTAAACCAATGAGCCATCTGCTTCTCTGAGTGCGACGTTCTTACACAGGATAATACAAGAACAACTGTGTTCCCTTCATGTCATTTAACAGTTACACACCAAACAGTGCTGCCACCATGTGATTGACTGACTTGTGAACGAGTGACCTCAGAGCGTATGCATTTGTATGAGACACACCACGGCATGATTTGATGGATTGAATCAGGCAGTGGTAATTAAACGATTAATAGTACTTAGCTCAAGTCAGTTCATCTCCTGTGCTTGCTCCCACAGGGCCCATCATCATGGGGAAATTACACAGATGTTATCTCTCTCCTCGCCTACACACACACACGCACGCACGCATGCACACACACACAATCAGCATGTAGAAGGAGACCAGATCACACAAACTCAGATGTACCTCATCAGCAGCATCAAGAGACAACACAACAGCTGCTGGGGGATTGGGATGTATATAAACTGTCTAAAACGCCACATGAGCAGATGAACTCAGTATGTAAAGTGACATGGCATGTATTCAAAGGACCACAACACTGCCTTTGTCCCAGTTTGCCACACGCTATTCCACGAAGCCACAATCATTCCACAAATGCTTACAAATTTCATCAAAAGTAATTAGAAGAAAGCATGGATCACACATGATCTGGGTACATGAAGGCCTTGTCCTCTTGCTCCTCTGCTGGAGGGGCGGTGGTCTTCATGCAGAGATGGCTCATTTTGTTGTTTAGTGTCTGAGGGGACCGATGACAGAAAGACAGTCCGTCTGCACCTCAAAAATCTTTGCACTCTCAAAGCAAACGTGACTCTACTTTATAAGTTACCATTCTTTCCTCAGGCGCCAACTCGCACACCATCTCCATTCACCTTCCCCACACACACACACACACACACACACACACACACACACATTCGTTCCCCTCCCTCCCTTTCGATGGATCAGAGCCTTGTAAGCTGTGGGTGTCTTGGATGAGTCACATCGGCAAATTACCCAGTTTAAAGCCTCTCTCAAATGACTTCCCTTCCAGTCGGCTGCCGCACTGATAACCGATAACAGTTTTCATTTCCACAAGGAGTTTTGGAGGACACTTGTGTGCCTGTTCGCTGGTTGCACGCTCGTGTGTGTATGTGTGTGTGTAAGATAATGTGAAGTGATCACACGCTCTAAGTAACGGCCTGAACATAATCGACAGACGAATCGATGCAAGAGTGACAATGTTGTGGATAAACTGTTTTCCATCAAATCCCCTTTCCCACCCCCCAACCTCCACCTCCACCTCGCTTTACCCTGCTGATGGTTTGTTATATGGTGGTGATTAATCAATTAGTGATGATCGGAGCCCAGAGGATGGACTGATTCATGGTCTAATTATGCTCATCATCCGGAAACTCTCGCCTGACTGTCGACTCTGTAGCTCCTGATTCAAACTCTCTAAATCCTTCCTGTTGTTGTGAGTCTACCTGCTGGCATTTTATATCTATTTAAAGCCTTACGTATGGACTGTTCCAGGGTTCTGACATTTCAGCATGCCCATTACAATGGCCTACTCGAAGTTAATGCGCATGCGTAAAACAGAAACGCGCAGTCGCGCTGTAATTGGAGCTTTACAGTTTTTGGTAGTTGATTCTTGAAAGTGGAGCAATTTAGTTCGTTTGTTATGTCAAGTGTAACTTTGAAATGAATGTTTAATCACTAAATACGTTTTTGAGTTATACTGTTGTAATGTCGACAACCATGGATAAAAAATGGGAGATCCGAGTTACCTTTCTGAGGGCTGATATTCACCAAAGCTGGATAAATGACAGAGGCAGATCTTCGATAAGTGTGAACATAAATCTGCACTGCTGGTATGCTGCTCTGACACGGAATAGACCGGACCACGCTGATCAGTAACTTTCATTCATTGTTTGTAAAAGTGAGTTTTCTGACTGAACTGCTCCTTTAAGACAATGTGGACCCGATTGACCCTTTTTTATACAGGGACTGTTGTTGCTGACGTATCCAAATAGGCTTACTGTTTTTTCTATGTTTTACCACGATACAGAACTGAAACGTGAACTCGGCAACATCACGTGGTGTGCGTTACTCATAAAGCGTTATTTTCTCCACCCTCTGCACGAGGATTGGCTTAGAGTTCATACTATGGTCTTACAGCCAATCCTAGCGCTGCACACAGGCCTTTTCAAGCCAATCATAACACGCAGGAGGCGGGAATTGTTGCAAAACGAGCGCTAGAAAAAAAGAACAATGGAGCTTGATAGGGCGACATGGTAGCGCCCTCTGCTGGCAGATTTTACACAGAGACGGCCATTTGTTGCCCAATCCAAGACATCACATCCCAATTTCGAAATGTGAAAGCACAGATGGGATTTCAGTCGGGAAATCGATTGACATCAAAAGTATGATACATTCCTACATAGATTACAAGAGGTTTTTTTTTAATTTTTTTTATTGGTGGAGCATGTCAAGTAACATAACCAGGCTCAAGTATAGTCTACACTAAATTAAGCAGCTTACAGCTTTTGCTTTTTGATATTAATTGCCAGGACAATGTTAATGAAGTCTCTGTAAAATATATATGACCTTGCTTTGTGAGTGGACCACCATCTCTTCACAAAAAATAATGTGTTTCATTGAATTTTACTTTTTTCAATTATTACTTGGCACACATTTTATTAATATTATACATTGGGTATAACTCCTTGTTGGGCTATATTCAAATGAATTGTTTATTAATACATACAGACACACACACTCATACACATACTCACACACACCACCAAAACAGCTCTGACCCATCACAACATGGGCCCTCCAAAGAGATCAGATAGTTTCTTCAGCATTTTGCACAGATGCTTCATTGGACTGAGAACTGGAGAAATTTCAGGGCCAAGTGGTGCCCAGGGTATCACACTGCCTCTACCAGCCTTCTTTCCTCTCGTTGTGCATCCAGGAGTCATCGCTTCACTAAACAATAGCCGGTCACATAACAGCGGTGGCCTAGCGGTTAGGGCGTTAGCAGCATGATCTGAGGATCGGGGGTTCAAACCCCTTCCCAATAGGTTGCCCTGAGGTACCCTTGAGCAAGGTACCGTCCCCATCACTGCTCCCCGGGTGCTTTCAATAGCTGCCCACTGCTGCACGGGTTTGAGTGTGCATGGGTAAAATGCAGAGGTCCAATTTCGTTGTGGTTCATGTGTGCTGTGCCGTGACCTCGCAATGACAAGGGTAGTCACTTTCACTTAAATGAAAACATAATTTATCAGAACAATCCATGCTGCTCCAGTTCTGATGACCATGGGCCCACTAGAGACAGTTTTGTTGGTGGACAGGGATCAGCATGGACTCTAGCTCTTCTGTTGGATTGGACTACTCAAATTAGCCTTCACTCATCATGCACATAAATGAGCTTTGGGTGCACAAGATCCTGCTGTGAATTCACTGGTTGTCTTTCCTTGGACCACATTTTGATTGGTTGGTAACAATGGCATACTGGAAACACCCAACAAGACATTTTGGAAATCTGACCCCTGTCATTTAGATCATCATGCTTGACCATTTCTCCTTTCACTTTAAGAACTAACTGTTCACTTGCTGCTTATTCTATACCACCTCATTATCAGGTGCAATTAAAATGAGATGATGTAATGGACTTTTTGTGGTTTTTAATGCTTTGCCTGATGGGTTTGTTTGCTTGTTTCATGCAGTTGATCACTGCTTATAGTAGTCGAGATCTCCAATTATTAGTATAGTGCAGATATTTGCAGCAGGTTACTTCACCTTCTATTGGTGCAACTTAAAGTGCATGCATGAAATTGGCAGGTAGATCAATTCCTTTATTTCTTTCTGTTTGTTTATTTCAGATGTTGTGGCTGGGGGAAAAGATGTCAAATTTTTCATCAATATCACCAATCTGTGTGAAAGGAGCCTTGTTGAATGAACACTTATAGGCTTCAGTAAAGAACGAGAGAGAGAGAGAGAGAGACAGAAAGAGAGGTGAGTCATAGAGAGGTAGAGGGAAAGAAAGAGAATGAGTGAAAGAGACAAAGAAAGAGAAGGAGAGAGACAGAGAGAAAGACAGACAGAAGAGTGGATGAAAGAGAGAACAAGCGAGAGAGGGGTGAGTCATAGAGAAGTAGAGAAAGAAAGAGAATGAGTGAGAGAGACAGAGAAGAGCGTGAGAGAGAAAATAAGAAAGAGAAAAACCGAGAGAGACAGAAACAAAGAAGAGAGCGAGAGAGAAAGGGTGATTGATCGCGGAGAAGAGAAGGCTCGAGCTGATATGAATCGGCTCATTAACTCTGAATACGGAGCCCAAAGCTCGGACGTGATTCGTCACTGGCGCGTGCAGCGGTGCGCGCTCCCGAGGCTGGATCGCACGAAAAAAAAAAGCCAGCAGGACTGCCGAGAGCAGAAAACACTCGATATTTTTAATACGTTCACGCTGACATTATGGATTATGGATTTCACTCCCACTAAATGGTCGCTTTTTGCCTGTGTTCGAGTGGCGCGCACTCTCAAAAGCACACTGGACCCCGCGGCTCGCTGAGGGCTCACCCTCACCCCCACATCCTAAAACTCACCGGCTCCCCTCTTGCTCCGACATTTTGCTGGCTTTTGCTGTAAAAGGAGTTGCGGCGCTTCAGAGCCGAGCCCCCCCTCCTTCCCAAACACACACACACACACACACACACACACTCAGGTGGGCGCGTGGGCGCGGGTTCCACACCATTACGCCCGAGCCGCAGAGAGGGTGGGGGTGAGGGGAGCTGGTGTGTGTGTGTGTGTGTGGGGTGGAAGGTGGGCTGTTCTCTTCACAGCGATCATTTGTTTCGTTCATCTCGTGGGAGGATTTCTTTATTCACTCTGTTTTATGGCACTTCCATTAGGCCCCATTGTACCTCCATGCATTAATGGTCGATCGGCCTTTTTTAAATACACACTAATTATTCTTTCTATTTTGCAAGATGATTGTAATAGTGTGCAGCCCGTGCAGCCCCTCAGCATCGACCTGCGCGGACTGTGAGTGACCCTCTCCCACGGTGCCCTCTGGCCCCTGTACACATCCTAATATCAGCCACCACCTCTGCTCCCTTCTGCCCCACTGAAGCGGAAGCCATTTAGAAAAGTAACTCTAAAACACAGTGATCCTCGCCGCAGGGTGTAATTATCACATGATCAGACACAATCACTAGCTGATCAGAAACACTGATTACGGTGCGTTTAACTCGACGGGCCCCTGATTGGATCAGTGCCGCTCCGCGAGGCTGTCGTGACGTTTTCAGAAATCGGAATTAGATTCCCGTGATGTGACGATGATGACGATGATGATGATGGTGTGGCTCGCGGGAGGGACTTCAATATCCGCACTGATCCAATTACACGAATCATAAAGTGGGATTGGTGGAGGGGTTGGGTGAATGGGGAGGGAGAGTATTTTCCAATTAGGCCTGTTCCTAAAATCCGGAATGTTCATGAATTTGTAACCCTACAAAGGGGCAGAAAGTGTGTGTGTGTGTGTGTGTGTGTGTGTGTGTGTGTGTGTGGGGTGGGGGGGGTAATTCTCCCTTAAAGGGGGTAATTTACGAGCACCAAAAAGGGTGCCAACATGCCTTCCACATACTCATCCTCTATTAGAATGATGTGTGTGAGGCCGATGTCGCCTGCCCCGGGCTGTAAAGGCTCGCAGGGAACGGGACTGAGCGGGTCGGGGGCAGAGGGGCACGCCGGGCACCTCAGAGTCGCTCAGTCTTCTCCGCCTGGCTTCCCCTCCTGCTGACGGGAGGGACTTTTGGGGAGAGTTGAGGCGCTGGTGCAGCTCTTAATGGAGAGGCCCGTTTCATTCATGCCGTTTCCGTTCATTCATTCAGAGCGCCGGCGCGCGAGCGACGCACCGAATTCTTATCAATGAAGAGGATGACGTCAAACGCGCCGCGAGGGTTTTTTTTTTTTTTTTTTTTTGGCGGGGTCACGTGGTCCGGGTGGCCGGTACATATTGGCGCTGCGCTGTCCGCGGTGCTGAAAAACAACAACAACAATAAAAACCAACACAAACAAAACCAGAACACCGCGCACACTACAAATGACATTTTTCACATGTGACAAAAAGAGCGAGGCGTGAACGAAACGGTGTTTCTGTTTTTGTCGGGGGAAAGAAACTTTTTTTTCTTCAGTTTCGAATCGAGGATCATCATTTGCTCCTGAACTTGTTTGGACACGGAGAGGCAGAGACGCGCTTCTGACTTTCGGCTGATTTCGCGCGGGATAGCAGGTGAGTGGCCACTCTTTAAGACTCATCTCAGCGAAATATATAAAAGTACTGACTGACTCGGTGACCAGGGACTAGGCTGGAGCGGACTTTTCAGGACTGTGGCGGGTGCTCGTGTGGAAAAAAAGAAGAAAAAGGTACTTTTAAGGGATGATCGCCAGTCCAGGCTTAACCTAAAGGAGAGGCTGGATATGCGTCTGTCAAGACAAAGACTAATAGGAGAAAAAGAAGAAACATCATTCAGAGCCGTCACAGACCCAAACTTAGGAATCTGAGAAAATGTAACAACATCCCTGCCTGTAACAGTTCGAGCTGGTTAAAATGTATACATCTAAGTTCGACTATAATACGGGTTATTTAAACAACACCACCTCGTTTCTGGGTATAATAATAAATCTATTGTAAGATGAAGTTTATTAAAATGCTCGCTTTTTCATGGCGACCACGTTCAGCATGAGTTCATATCGGGGATCTTTCCGAATATAAGTAGTAACTGAAACGTGATGGGATCAAATGAATTTCAGCGAGTAGGAGGGCGGCGCAGGCTGGGCTGAATGGAAGCGATGCGCCACACAATAGCGCCGCTGCTTCAGCTGCACGGGCTCGTCCCTGCTCTAATGTCCACTTTCGGAGGGATCGATGTGCGAGATTTGTCTTCGAAAAGTTTCCGGGAAAAACGTTCATTCTGGAGAAAATGTACGGTAGCGTTGGCAGCAGTGCGAGGTCATTTTAAGGCGCACTGCAACAGCGAACCACCCTGTTAACTGTCCTCTTTTTGTTCAACACAGTGATCGGTTTGGGAATTCAGCACAAAGACCACTGGAGCTCTTTCAAAATCGGCCAGGCTACATTACTGAGCAGCCCTTTGGCATGGCTATAATATGTGTGGCAAAAAACGTGCATTATCATGTTTCATTAAATCAGACAATAATCGAATAATAACAGATTAAACAATCTTAAAACTAAATGTGTCAAAATGTTGGACTTAAAGAACGTGTGTTGTGTTTTTTCTCTCGGTACAGTAAAACGAACGGAGAACAATGAAGTAAATTTGATCATTAAATTGATTGTTGTCACAGAATGTCTGATATGTAATGTGCAGCCAGAATATTTGATTGAAAAAGACAAATTGATTTTTCCCTTTTGCTCTTGTCTTTCCTAGGTGCTTGCCCTGTCCCCTCTCCCCCTGGCCTGTCTGCCCTGCATGGTCATGATCTTCTGCCATCCTTCCTCCAGCACCTCCGCTCTGTTGCTAATCCTGCTCAGCATTGCTCCACAGCTGCCTGCAGCTGCCCCACTGCTTACTGAGAGCCCTCTCACCAGCACCAGCAATGAGACATTCCAGCTGGTGCAACAGAACCTGGCAACAGCAGACAGAGCAGCCAGGATACACAGGAAAGTGGACAGGCTTTTCCAGTCCCCCTCAGCACAGGGCCATTTTGCAGACATGAGTTCAGCCAGGGCACTAGCTTCTGTCCTGCTGGAGGCTCTTGACCACCCAGCCAGAGAACAGATAGGCAGCCAAGTGCAACCAGAGGAGTATGTGGAGAGGGAGCCTGGACAGGAGCTGGAGATGTGGAGTGATCCGGATGGACGCAGAGACCCTGAGCAGGGATGGGGGGAGGAGGAGAATGGGAAGGGGCTACAGTATGGTGTGACAGAGGCTACCAAGGGTGAGGGTGAAGTCGGAGAAGAAAATGTAGGACTAGCAGAGCTGCAGCTTTCTGATGAGAATCACAAGGGAGACAGTGAAAGCACATTAGAAAGAAAGGAAGCGCTTCTACAGAGGTTGCTCAGTAAGAAAACAGTAGTCCTGCCCCGAATTGCCACTTCCCTTCAGCGGAAAACCAGGGGCTATTTCCAAAACATTGACCTTGGTCTGCAGGACAATGAGATCCTCCCCCCACTAAAGGGCTACAAAGCCTATAACCAGCAGCTGGCCCTGGCCAGCAAGAAGCTCAAGTGGCAAGAGGAGAGAGAGCGAAACCCTTCCCAGCTTGACAGAAACTTCATGGATGATTTTGACTTCATAGAGCAGGAGGAGGAGGTCCTCCCCCGTGAGGAGGAAGAGGCAAGAGCACGAGCTGAGCAGGAAGAGGTGCGGAGGCAGGAGGCGGAGGCACAGGAGGCGCGTGAAGAGGAGCAAAGACTGGCAGACATTGCATCGGACATGCTTCTGGAATACATGGGCAGAAAACAGAAAGCAGCATCTTATATGAAAGACACGAAGAAAGCTTCTTTGCTTAACAATGTGGCAGAGGACAAACGTTCCAATGAAGTGGAGGACAGTGATGATGATGAAATGGACCCAGAGACTATTGACAAGCTGATCGAAATCTCCAGTAAGCTGCACCTGCCTGCTGATGATGTGGTTGAGATCATCACAGATGTGGAGGAGAAGAAGAAGAGGAAGGACTCCCCCCCCATCAATGCCCCCCGTTTCCGCCCTTTAGTTCCCCTCAAAGCCAAGCCGAGGGCTCCTGTTTATCAATACCCCAAGTCTTCAAAGAAATCCTTCCACAAGGTGAACCCATACAAGAAATGGTACAAGGAGAAGAGCAAAGCAAAATTCAATAAGCAGGACTACTGGTTTAAGCCACAGAAGCAGTTACTAGCCTATCCTTCCTTCCCTTATTATCAGAAGCCATATCGAGCCTATTACCCTGTTTACTTTCCACCTCCTGAACCACGCTTCTACACTAACCCTGCCCTCTCTTTTGATTACAACTTTGGGGGCTCCATGGGTTACGGCTTCAAACCCCCCAAACGCAGAAACAGAGACAGAGCCAAGCCAAGGGAGCGAAACTGGGTGCAGGGAGCTCGCCAGCCCCAGAACCCGTTCCCTTTGGTGGACACAGTCATTTCTAACTACATCCTCCCTCATCCCCGAACTTATCAGACCCTCCCTGTGCCCAAACCCCGCTCTCCTCCGAGTGCGGCAGTGCCCAGCTACTTTTACCACCCAGACTATGCGTATGATGAGCCAGAGCCAGCGCCAGACAGTGATGAGGAGCTGGAAAACTTCATAGAGAAGATTTACTACAACCGCAGGTTGTTTTAAAGGATTGGATGAAGACTAATGTTATTCTATAGCGATGAAAAAGAGTGAGGAGAACAAAGAGGAAAAGTGAGCTAGTAAGGGCATGACGTTAGGGGCTGAGAAAAGACTAATTCTATGTTTCTTCTCCACTCTTGTTTTTTAAAACATTCCAGGTCAGGCCAGAAAGCGATGTTAATGAGGTTATGAACCCTCTCTGTGTGTCTGCATTCCGTTCCTCTCGCAGTTTACATTTTCATTTGGTGAGAGAATTTACGGGTGAATTCGTCAGGTTTCATTCAGGTATGGTTTTACTCTTGCATGTCAGAAACATTTTAGGTGCCAACTGCAAGAGACCCATGTTTACAGAAAGATTTTTTTTTGTTTTGGTCATGTGGTAATTAATGTGAATTGAAAAAAAGAGCATAAGCTCTGAGCTGAATTCTTGAATCACTTGGCACTGCAGGGCATATCTTATAGCATTCTTATGTGACTCCAGTCAAATGATTATAACTATTGATCCATCTTTTTCATAGGCGACGTTTAGGTGGGATTTTGAGTGCTCCTATTGCCTTAATATGGATCCATTGAATTCATGTGCATGCAGGTCTTGCACCAGAGAAAATAATAACTTTATATGAAACAAAAACAACACAGCCACCAAAAACAATACTTGAAAAAGAAAAATCTTCCACTCTGTTTAAAGGAATGCAAAATGGTGGGTGTCTTTAATGGATGCGTGCCCTGTTATGGTAGTTTTTGGTATTCTTTCCCCATGTCAATGATTTTCTGTACACCTTACATATCGTTTTCCTATGTCAAGTTTAAAACTTTTTGAAACGCCGTGATAACTATTTTGGGTTATTGGGTTACCTCTAGCGCTCTATCAACAAGCACTGTATCTTTGTCTTGAGGGTTAAATGAGAGTTGTATATATTATGCCTATTCTAAAAAAAGTTTTAAAATGTTTGAAAAGTTGTGAGAAATGAACTGAGGTCGCAACGAACGTCTGCACGTCTATCTGTATTTGCATCTTTAAAAAAAGCAGAAAAAAATGTTGGGGAAATTGCCTCTTTGAAAAACTGTGGTTATTTAAAAAAATACACAAAAAAACCCTATGAAAGAAAACTAATTATGATAACAAGTGTTTCCACAAGTGAACCAGTCTTGTGAAAGGAATTTGTTGTTGATGTCAACTTCCAGATTGTAAGTTGTACAGTGTCAAATAAACAAGTGTGTGCAATGTGTAAATAACAGCATGCTGATTACTAGTTTTGTTATATGACAAAAATAAAAGCAACTATTTTATTAAAGATCAGTTTTTTTAAATGCCTTATTGGAGAGCGTTTGATTAGTCATCCAGAATAAAGTGCCATTTATCCATTCAAGTGCACTATTTCATATTTCACTTCCAAAAAAAGAGAGACTTTGACTCTAATAGACCGTACAATGTATTATTTGTCCTTTTCACCTGCCTGTAATACTGAAAATATAACAGTTGAAATGATAAGTTCTAACCAATGCTCAGCTTACAGCTGAAGGTGAAATCTGATCTGAACAAAATGTAAGTAACTGCAGAACACAACCAAGGCACTAAATAAAAACATTTAAAAAGCACTTTAAAAAGGATTTTAATCAAATTCTAATTAAAATGTAATTAAATGTTGCTTTTTTCCCAATATAAATGACTCAATATAAAGCTTTTCCATATTCATTCTTGTTCTTGTAGGTACACATCACATGTCCTCGGTGACTTCATGAATCACATTCCTCTTAAAAATACCCCCATTTTCTCCAAATGACCATTATTTTATCCTGTGAAAAGAGGAGACATGAAAGAAAAGACATTTTATGAAGCATTCACAAATGCAGAGGGAGAGCAAGAGACTGGAATGTAGAAAGGACAATGATGTGACAGGAATAAGTATGGGGACACATTGGAACCAAAAGAGAGGGGTGGGCTGAGAGAGGGATAGCGAGAGAGAGAGAGAGAGAGAGAGAGAGAGAGAGAGAGCTGCAGTGATTAATGAGTCACATGATTGACGGGTGAGTCATCTACTGCCATGCACCACTGCAGAACCCCAAGCATTAAGATTTATACTCACACACTGGACACAAACACCCACATGCTCATACACCCCTGTCAGATAAAATTTTTGCCTCTCAGATGTAGGAACCCAAGCAAGAGTACACAGGCACACACACTCAAACCTACACACCCACCTGTCCCCAATATATGCCCACCAATGTGTGCATCCATGTACTTACACACGGCCCACGGTTTGCATATGAAAAATGGCTCTCTTATTAAACGCATAAGAATCCTTTTGACCCCTAAATAGAGTAAAACTGCAAATGGACATCTATTGTCATGATGAATTGTGCATAGCAGTCATGAATAATGCAACCACCTACTGGGATAAAACTAGATATATGTTAATTTAGATTCTTTAGTGATAGTGTCATTACCATAAGAAGCATAATTTAATGATTTTGTAAAATTGCTTTTTTTAAAAATGTATTTATTTCAAATCAGTGAAGAAAATTCAGTTTTCAATAGTATGGCTTTCAAAAAAATCTGAGATGGTTTAAGATTGCTTGGGCTTGACATACTGTTATGAGAGAAGTGTGTATACTGTTTTAAATTCATACAGTATTGTGCAAAAGTCCTGAGCAGCCCCTTATTTCTTTATGTTTTGCCAGGGAATCACCTTGTTGCCGTGAAAATCCTAAAATACTATGTTATGCTTGTTCTAGTAAAACCAGCTGGAAAGTGCTTAAATATACAAGGTGACTAGATAAAGGGTTTACAGCCACTCAGACTTTCCCCTTTCCCTTGAGGAAAGAGGTCTTAATTGGAGAAACAGTTTGGAATCACCAGTCCATTGCAAGGCAGGCCCAGACAAACACCCACACCAAGGAGAGCATCTCTATTTCACATTACATTCATGCTTTTGAGCATCCATAGTCAATCCCAGGACCTGTTTGCTGCGAGGTGACTAACTGCTGCAACACATGTCGCCCTGCACTATATGCCCAAAATGATCATCTCTTCTGATTGCTGAGTTTAGGTTTTTCAAACAAGATCTTTTTAACAGGTGTGTAAAGTCAATCACATAGCTATGCGATGTCCACAGACAAACAGTGTCATGAAAATGTGTCATACTGAAGAGCTCAGTGACCTGAAACGTAGCAATGTCACAGGAAGCCACTGTGGCAACAAGTCAGTTCCTGCCCTGCTGGATCTGCCCCAGTGAAGTAAGATTGATTATAAGCAGCTATGATTGATTTGGGGCACATAATCCCACACACCATAACTGACTTCAAGTCATGCACCATGCATGATACTGACCATATGAAAGCAAAAACTTTAGGTTGTAAACCAAATATACTCTGAAATAAACATCTACCAAAGGATACCAATTTAACAACCAAAAGATACAGGACTTTTTTAGTGAACAGACAAGCTTGAGAAACACAGTGCACTCTTTCTTTCTTTTTCCTCTTTGATGGTATGCAGAAGCCCTTAGGTGAGCCGTGATGAGAGGAGATCTATCAGTGAGCAGAGAGGAAAGTAGTACCATTGAGCCACTGTCAAAAGATGCCGGTGAGTCATAAGCACTTACATTCACTCTCGGCCTCCACTGAACATTTCCACTGCAATATGAAAAGAGTCTGTTACATTATGCCAATAATTACTGTAAGTGGTGACATAACCATTTAATGCCTACACAAATATTCACACGCATATGCTGGCATGCACACATACACACGCACACACACACACACACACACACACACACACACACACACACACACACACACACACACACACACACAAATCAGTTGTTTTCACCCATGCCAGTTCGTTGCGTTTACTCACTTATCACTCACACACACATACACACGCGTACACACACACACACACACACACACACACACACACACACACACACACACACACACACACACACACACACACACACACAGACAGGCATACATCAGTACAAAATCAAGCTCACAAAAACATAGTCTAAGGCAGTGACGGCAGAGGCACAGATACTTCAGATATAAAAACAGACAGATAATTACACTGAGTCACGCAGTACTGGAAGCAGCTCTGATGATGCACTCCGCCAAGTCAACCAACCAGCACACGACAGCGCTTCAAAACGGCCGAAACACTCTCCACTCAAACTTTCCCAGTGACTAAAGCACATCTTGTGCGCTCCCTATATTCGCCTGATTAGTAATAATTGAGCCAAATCATTTTGAGTTCCATGAGATTGCAATAATATCCCCTTGATCCTCTTTTATACGCCAAAACCTTTATGTCTGATGATAATTACAGTATAATTATCATCTCCCCTGCCTGTGCAGGAGCTGCTGCTCCTCTACTTGTCTCCATAGTGAACTCACAGCTTCCTTGTTGAGGTAAACAGGTTGTTTTCCAAATTCAAATTGGGATATTCAGTGTGGTTTGAACTTTTCTCATCTCCTAACATGTTTGTGCCATCAAGCATGAATGTATAGCAATATGACCTTGTCAACGCATCACAATGTGATGCATACTGCAAGCTTTATGTGTTTACACTGTGTCAAATCCTGTCAAAAGCTTGGACAGAATGGCAGAGTGTCTTCAGGCACTAGCTGGCTGCTGGAAGCCAGTCATGTTTCTGTTAAGATGCTGTAAGTATAAAAAGAAACAAAACATTCAAGCATCAATAGCTGTGGAAAGATTTAAGCTCTGTCATAAAAATGATAAATATAGCATTCATTCATAATAGCAGAATAACAAGTAAACAGTTAATCTCTAAGCAGAACAAGTAAGGAAAACACACACATACACTACAGCTATAACACTTGTTTCACTCTGGCTCACTCTGTGTGCATTTCACAGCCAAATCATTATCATTGCTGTGTCAGGAACACCTGCAAGAAAGGTTAATAGTGAAAACTGTGGAGCAAAGCAACAGAGTTACCACTTCCCTACTGATGCTGTTTTTGCCGGAGGCAGCGCTGGAAGGGGGAGAGGAAAAGGTGAAGAGGGTGAGAAATTGATGGAGCGAAAGAGAAAGGGGAGGGAGTAAAAGAGAGAATGGAGGTGAGGCTTTGAGTGACTCACCCTGTGTAAGTACGTATCCAACAGCTCCATAAAGTGGTGGGCCACCTCCACACTAATGAGCTCACTGTGCAGTCATAAGCACTTAGATTCACACTCGGCCTCCACTGAACATTTCTACTGCAGAAAAACTGAGTAAGAGAGAAAGAGTGAGAAAGAGAGAGAGAGAAAGAGAGATAATATAGCATGTACAGGTATGAACACTTACTGTATGTACATTTTCATCATCACTGCACACACAGCAGAATCTACATGAAGGAAACTCATCTGTAAATAAAGGCTACATTAATGAATCTTTGCAGAGAGACAGCATCAGTGCATTATTCATCTGAAGCTTACATGGGTGCCACTGAAACAGATAAACCCATTTATCTCTCTGTGCTCTTTGTACCTCTGCAGGGTGGCCCACTTTACTGTCATGGTGTGCCAGCCATGAGGTGACACCTGAGCTGCCCTTCGCTTACTCTTTACAGCAAATCTGCTTGTGAGCCATTCAGACTCATCCATTATTGAACGGTCAGGGTTTCCGTTTCGTGGAAAGCGAGAAGACGGAGAAAAACAAACAGCAGGTGTTGCCACCCGGACAGGCACAGTGGTCGGTGGAATGGCTGGCAGCATGGAGGATGGCCAGACGGCCTGCAAGGGGTGAGTAGTCAGGTCTAAATGTGGGTCCTAATGACAGGCATTTTAGACAAAGCAAGTGTCCATGTAGTTCTTTTGGCTTGTATCATGTGAGCTTCTCTTGGTGTGATTCACAGATGGTTTTACAACCTCTTGTTACAACATGTTATAACTCAGAATGGGTATTGCACCAGATTATGTTAACTTTGCATGGCTGTGACATTACATGTTATTTTCTTTGCTGTTTTCTGCTTTCTTTCTAAATGTCTGCACAGTGAGATACAAGCAGACAATTTACCACTTTCAAAGGCTTTTAAGGAGCATCCCATACAGCAAAAGGATAAGGAGGACCAGGTCAGGGCACACACACAACTCCATGTTGTTCGAGAGAAAAATAATTGCTCCAGAAAGTGATCATACCAAGTGATTATGCTGTGGGCTTTGGTTGCATGATATTTCATTTTGCTGGTGTTGAAAACAAAAACTTTTTTAATATATAGAATTTGAAATATTTACAGGATGAATCAAAATGGCATAACATTACTTTGTTTTTTTAATGTACCTTACATTATAATAGATTTTTTCCTTTCTTACTTTTCCATTTTGAAAATTTTGTTGGTAATTACAATTTAAAAGGTATTGCACGAACAGTTTGTTACAGTTTCTAAACCTGGATATTTTCCTAAAAAACCTTTTCTGTTCTTTTCTGTTCTAATTTATACTTGTCAGGCCACTCAACAGAACTGCAGTGAGAGCAGTTTCCTAACACAGGCAGAACCTGATCAACAAAACCAGCCTCAGGATGAGCATGAATTTGCAGAACGGTTTCAGGAATGGTTTAAATATGGAGAAGAACTAAAACCAAGCAAACAACCACCAGAACAGTCCAGACCAGATGAACATTGTAGGGCAATTGCGGTCTTATTATTTGTTTGATGATGTATTTGAGAAGATAACGAATCTCAAAATATCTATCATTCAGTATTTAACAGCAGCTAAACATTGTTTCAGTCTCTGCAACACAATGAATCTAAATGTTCATTTTAGATTATTATGAAGTGGGTGTTGGGTACTGGAGTAGGTGTTGCATTTATGGTGTTGTATTCTTACTTTAGGGATCCCCTCAGAGCTCTGCTGGTACTGCATTAAATCCCTTCCTGAGGAGCTGAATGTACCACAGGTACTATGCATTTTGGAGTATAGTGGAAGTCAGTAACATAGATAGTTTTGTCTATCTATTTTGGAACTACTTTATCATTCAAGGTTGAGTTTCAGTGTCCTAAATTGACTTGAGTGTCTAGTTTCAACCCTTTCAGTCCGCTGTAAATTATGTATCTGAACTTGATGTGCAAAATGCCCCATTTTAATTATGCACATGTCCTGTAGATGGTGCTCTCCTCTTAATATTTGTGTTGCAGCTCAAGCTGGATAGTGAATCTTTAACATCAACCCAGGGTGGTGAGGGTTTGAGCTACCAGTTGGATCCCAGGCCTCACTTTGGAGTGGCACACTCCTCACACTCCATACCTTTCCCCCTTTGGGACAGTGAGGGTCCCAAAGAGATGAAGAGGGAGGTTGATGAAGAGGATACAGACTCTGTTAGCAGTTGCCCACACTGCCATCTGGGACTTCCACTTGATACTCTACGCTGGCATGTGGTAAAAAAAAACATAACTAAGTACAACAAAAACCATTCTTATAAAAATGATTTTAAAAGAGAGCAAGGGAGTGGGAGCCTACATTAGGCTATACTAACAGAACAAACCATTTTATAAATGTATTATTCGTTCATTATAATGAAGCTTTTATCATTTAATTGGCTGTCCTGATTATCTTCTCATATGGAGTTTGATTTTTATTCTTCTTTCTTCACAGGAAAAATGTCTGTTATTTGAAGGCCTGAGAAAGGATGCGTAAAATTAAATGTCAAAAGGAGATGAGGTCAGGTTTATGATTTGCTAAATTGTAAGATCAGAAGCTAGTCTGTCTGAAGCATGTAATTTGGGTACAAATAAGAAGTTAATTTGTTTCTTAGAAACAACTGTCTGCTATTGTACAAAACTCTGTTCTGCAGTCATTCTTTAAAAGATGTACACCGTCCATACCTAGATGACTGTGGTTGCTGTGATTGAACAGCATTACTGTTTGATTCAACTGCATGCTGTTTAATATCTTTGGTGATAAACCTTTGTATAGTATGTTGTCTCCTGCCCTTGTGAAACTAAGACATCTGACACAGTCATGAAGATAATACATTTATTAAGATATGCTAAATGAAAACAATTCCATGTGCAATGTTGTCAAAATACCATTTTATATATGAATCAGGGAACTTGTGATTAAAGATCAACTGTGCTGTATAAGCAATGTCTTTTTAATATCAATTCAGTATCAATAAATTATTTCAATCTAATTAAGGCTCTGTCATTATCTTTCAATTTATTTATCCATGTCACAAGTGATTGTCATTGTGATATAACATCAGAGAGATTGTCCAAATTTAATTCATGCCTTCCCTAATTACTGGCTCATTCTTGCCTGAAGTCTTATGGGACAAGTCAGCCAGAGTTCTGGGATTTATTTTTTAATTAATCTTAACCTTAAAACCAACTCTGATAGTCAAAGATAAGTTGCCCTTATTTAAAGGGAGAGCATCTATGTGCATGAATAGAATCTAAATTCAAAACCTCAGTTGAACCTACAAGGCATCCTGAAACTAAGGCAAAAATCAAGCCCAAATTATAAGAAATGAATTCCACACAAAAAGTAACCAGACAAACTTAGGTGACCCTGTAAGATAGAGAATCATGGTTCTGGTGTGGAGTGTTGCTGAATAGTGGCCAATCAGTGAAACTTATCAGGACCTCATGTTATAAACCATTTTTTGGGGTTTGAACAACTACAGCTGGAGTGATGAACTGCTGTAAATTTTTGGACTTGACCTGTAGGGCAGGGGAGGGCAAGCTGAAGTCAGAGAAGCACTGGAAATTCTCTTCCTTCCTCCTGCAATTACACCTACGAGAGCTAATGTTCACACAGTGCGTCACTTGATCTGGGCCGAGCTTGCTTGGACATGTCCTGAAATGGGATTTTATGTATGAGTCCATTGTCAACACTGACCAGCTAGATTGCATCTTTCATGCATGTAGAGATCGTTAGTATGGTTAGTTGCTGTCTTGCACCAAAGAACAGAGCGCTACACCTAACAAGTGTCAACTACAAACAGCCAGATAACAAGAAACACCCTAGACAAGTCACCAGTCCCATTCACATCTAGGAGACATCGCTAATATATATGACAGTCATGTCTTTGAACAGACCCATGCAGACATGGAGAAGAACATGCAAACTCCATAATGGAAACATTCTTGCTTAGAGTTGACCTTTTTATCATCATACCAAATTTCCACAGCAATCAGATTTCCAGACAAGGAATCACCATACACACTGTTTTATACCATGAATGGGAGTATGCAAGTTTGCAGAGGGGTGTGCCTGGTCAGTAGACATGATGAGGGACCTGGTGGTCATGGAGTCTAGCACCTTGTTCCACACTGTTCTGACAACATCCTGGTTCTTTAAATACCATCAGACCAAGGAAGTAATTGTGGCAACATAGGAGACACTCACAATCTCACCTACACCAAACACTGCCTAAATATGGTGAATAGCCGTATCAATCACGCCCACACCAACACCATTGACTTTTCATTTTTCTCCCATCTGGCAGGCATTACAGGGACCTCTCTTCTAGCACCATTAGCCTCAGGAAGAGCTTCTTCCCTTCTACCCTGCTGAACTCATCACAGTGTTAAGCATATGGAAATTATTACTATTATTTATATTATATAGACATCTCACATACATAAATCTATACCATGCATATACTCCTTTTATAGACACGGCCTCTTCAGCTCTGTCCATGTTTATTGTAAAATATATTTAATACACTATACATATTTTATGATCTGTGTATATTGCTCTCCATTTTCAACAATACATATATTATACGATATAGCTCTTACACATAGTTTGTAAATAATACTTTTCTCTGCACTTCTCTAAAAACGTATCTAATCTAACTTCTCTATTCTAAAGACTTTAGGTCTTGTAGATGTCATTGAAATAAATGTAACTGCATTTTATTGTGTTTCTATTTGCCATTGTACTCCATGTACTGTTATCTGTTAATGTTTGGCAGACTATTTTCACCATGTATTCTGTACAATGGGTTTGTCCGGTGTCTGTCACAACTAACATTGCCTTTATGGGACCACTGACAAATGATAGGTGGCTAACACAATGTTCAAAAGAACTATTCTTCTTGCTCAGATATGTTTTTAGTTATATAAACTCATTAAAAAAATTAAAGATTAAAAGGATTGGGCTGTTCCTGTTCCATCAATACAAATTCTATGGTGAATGTTAAAGAAATAAGTACATTTTTGCTTTGATATCAGCTCAAATAATGGTTTTAAGATTTGGCTTATTCAGAAGTTATTTGAAGATCAATTTTCTTGGGTCAGGTCAGGATTTACACATATAAAAAAGCTCATAAGAAGAGGAGAAGGAACTGGAGGAAGTACCCAACATCTTCAGACACCTTGTTGATACACAGCGGAAGTGCTCTCCCATCATTTATCACATCTTATGACAACTAGCTTGGCTGATATCCAACCATGAATCAGAAGGGATGTTAAAATAAATTTTTAAACATTGCCTTTCAAGTTACCCGTGCCTCAGTAGGAGCTAAAGAGATAATAACCAAATAATCTCCAAGGAAGCAGGCCTCAGTGCAAAATGATTACTCATTGCAGAAAGTTAGTGCTGATATCTAGAAATGAAGAAACAATCAATACATTAATAAAACAACACTACAAGATGTAGATTTAGATTTTTCTTTAGTGTCATGTCAACTATGTACACATGGAGATGAAATGTCTTTAAGGTCACACTTCACATGCATGACATTCAGCATTTAGTGCAAGGACAACATACAATGAAACAAGAAATGTGCACTAAGAAAAGAAGACATTGTTCAATCTTGCTATACAGAAAAGCATGGTAAACATGGTGTTGGCCTAGTGATTAGGGAGTTGCCCCAGCTCGGAAGATTGTGGGTTAGATTCCCTCACCAGTAGGCTTCCCTGAGGTACCCTTGAGCAAGGTACCGACACTGTCACTGCTCCCCGGGTGCTTTCAATAGCTGCCCACTGCTGCACGTGTGTGTATGGGTGAAACGCAGAGGCTGAATTTCGTTGTGTTGTGCTGTGCTGTGTTTCACAGTGACAAGGGTAGTCACTTTCACTTAAACAGTTGTCACAAGTAGCATGATTTTTGGTAACAGAATTTGTTTCATGTATGTGATATATAATAGAGGTTTTTATGCATATACATATTTACATATTATATGTACATTAACATTTATTCATTTAAAAACCATAACGGTATCCAGAGAAAAAGATAAAAATGCATATATGCACACAATCCCCTCCAAGTATTAAAACATCAAGGCCAATCTTTTTTTTTTCTTTTCTGCAATGCACTGAACACATTTGTATGCAAGATCAAAAGATGAATATGAGATGAGAGATCATATTTAAGCTTCAATTTCCTGGTTTTTATATTGCTTGTTAGGGCAGTTTCTATCCTCTTATCTTCAGGAGATGAAATACATGTTCAATTGGGTTTAGATCTGGTGATTGATTGGCCAGTCTGAAACTTTAACTTTCAACCTCCTAATTAAGTGATTTGTTAACTTAGCAGTTTGAATGCTTTTCTCTGTAAACTGGCAGACAAAGTGCTGCTTCCACAGTGAGTTAAATAATCAATAAAGATCACTGGTCTTCTTCCAGAAGCAGCCATGCAACCCAAGCCATGACACGGGAGCACGGGACCTGTGCTTTACAGGTTCATGCTTTGGATCATGAACATATTCTTTCTTTCTGAGCATTTTGGCCGTTCCATCTCTATAGTGAAAATGAACATTTGTCTCATTTGTGGCTCACACGTGTACTTTTATTCTTCCCATTTCTTTGCTGCTGCAGTTTGTATCTATTGGTACTGTTTCTGCTTTTGAAATCTTCTTTGAGTGGTTTGTCTGTTTGACAGATTGACTGTTGTTTTGGGTTTTTTTTTGGGTTTTGGGGTTTCTCTACCAGTCTCATGATTTGTGAAAAGTGAAAGTAACTATTTGTAATTTGATGACATCAACCCACAGCGCAGAGTGAACCACGACCCCATCAGACCTAAGTGGAGCAGTGGAGAGCCATATTCAGCTCCCATGGAGCAATGATGAGGATGGTACCTTGCTCAAGCTATCTCAGGGTACCCTACCGGTCTAAGACTTATCTTCCCAATAAGGAGCAAATCCCCTAATCACTAAGATTGGTGCCCCTGCTCTCGTCAGTGTTGTTTTCCTTAACTCCTTATTTCTGGTCTCATATCAATTTTATGGTTACATACCCAAATCAACTGTCTTTTATGTTCCACTATTTTGGAGGAGACTGTATTTAGATCTGAGTTGATATTGTAATTGGGGATGCTATTGCACAGCCTAGTTGAGCATTCACATTACCTGTGACTCCTCTGTAGAATGTGGTGAGAAGGAAAGGAGTAAGGTGTGCTCTTTACAATTAACGCTGTCACACTTTGTGAACTCCATAGAACTTGGTGTGATGGACTTTCTTAAGAGGAAAACTATTTATCTGGACTGAATGGAATTTCCTTTTTGAAGTCAACAATCATTTCTTTTGTTTATCCAACACTGGCAGGTTGTTTTCAGCACTCAGGTTGCCAGCTGTTTGACTTCTTCTCTATACCCTGGCTGGTTGTTGTTGATGAGGCCTATCACAGGTGTGACATCAGCAAACTATGACTGGAGCTGAACTAAGCCATGTGATCAAGTGTCATTAGTGTGAAGAGCAGAGGAGAAAGCACGCCCTCCTGTGGGCTCCAGTGCACAATCACACAATGCTGGAGGTATTGCTTCAGAGGCAAACTGACTGCGGCAGTGCTGTGAAGTCCCGGATCCAGTTACAGAGGGATGATATCTTAATTTTTGTAAAATAAACTTTTCATTTAGTCAGGACTGGGAACAGCATCACCAGCACCAAGCAACACCACATTGAGCACTGGCACCCATTTGGAGCAATGCACACCTCAAACCACATCACCAGGTTTGCCATTTTTTTTTTTTCAGTGCGAACAATGTGGCAGCATAGAGAGAGTAAAAAATAACAAATAATTTGTTTGTGAGTGTGGACAAGATGAAAAAGAAATCAATTGAGCACACAGTACACAGCTCCGTTCTGGAGGCCATATAGAGCACCAAGTTCTTGGTTGTTCACATGACAAAGACCCTCATGTGGACCTTCAACATTATCTTTCTGGCAAAAAAAGCCAAGCAGTGTCTCAGTTCTATACAGAAACAGAAGAGAAGACACTCATGGGAATAGTACCATGAGGATGAGAAACTTTCCCAAACTATGTGATGAAATCAAAAACTGCACTTCCTACACACTCCTATACTGTTTGTTTTACAAGAACCACACCCAAAGTGCAAAACCCCATAAACTCACACTGCACAATATATTGATACCGACACACAATGATCAGTCAGTCAGTCATTTTCTGGGCCACTAGTCCTAATTAGGGTCGCGGGAGGGTGCTGGAGTCCATCCCAGCTCACACAGGGCGAAGGACGGGGACACACCCTGGACAGGTCGCCAGCCCATCACTGGACATCATGATCACATTTATTTAAATTATTTTATTATAATTATGATTCGTTAATATTCACTATGCCATGGAATTCTGGATTTATGCAAAGGTACAGTGCCTTGCAAAAGTATTAAGTACGGAAGTAAAAGTACGGAAAACTTCAGCGTGCAAAACATTTTGCCACCTTATGCGGCAATTACAGCTGCAAGTCGCTTTGGATAAGTCTCTGTTAGTTTGCCACATCTTGCCACTGGGATTTTTGGCCATTCCTCAAGGCAAAACTGCTCCAGCTCCTTCATATTGGATGCTGACCATAGATTCTCAATCGGATTGAGGTCTGGACTTTGACTAGGCCACTCCAGAACATTTAAATGTTTCCCCTTAAACCACTCGAGTGTTGCTTTAGCAGTATGCTTCGGGTCATTGTCCTGCTGGAAGATGAACCTCTGTCCCAGTCTCAAATCACAGGCAGACTGATACAGATTTTGCTCAAGAATATCCCTGTATTTAGCACCATCCATCTTTCCCTTGACTCAGACCAGTTTCCCAGTCCCTGCCGCTGAAAAACATCTCCACAGCATGGTGCTGCCACCACCATGTTTCACGGTGGTGATGGTATTTTGGGGGTGATGGGATGTGTTAGGTTTGTCCTAGTGGTTAGGGCGTTGGCCTCGTGATCGGAGAATCAGGGTTCGAACCCCTTCCCAATGGGTTGCCCTGAGGTACCCTTGAGCAAGGTGCCGTCCCTGTCCTGCTCCTCCCTGCGATGGGCTGGCAACCTGTCCAGGGTGCGTCCCCCGTCCTCGCCCTGTGTGTGCTGGGTTGGACACCAGCACCCCCCGCGACCCCGACAAGTGGCAGAAAATGAATGAAATGAATGAATGGTTGCACCAGGACTTTTTAGGGATTTAATGGGGTAAATATGTATGCACATGCCAATTTTCAGTTTTTTATTATTTTTTAATAAATCATTCTTTTTAATATATATTTTTCTCATTTCACTTCACCAACTTAGATTATTTTGTGCAGATCCATCACATAAAATAAGATTAAGAAACATTTCAATTACAGGTTGGAATGTAACAAAATAGGTAAAAAGCCAAGGGGGAATACTTTTGCAAGGCACTGTAATTACTTGATTACAGAATCTGGCCAAATTCTGAATTCACTTTCTGTAAGTAAGACTAGAATACATGTGTGTGAGGCCACCCAGAACCCTTACAGATAACACTGCACTGCCCACATTTTAAAAATGGGCTCAACATAAGTCTATCAGTCTATCAGAATGAGCTGAGTGATTTTCCACAGTTTCAGCTCACTAAGTGCTAGTGATTGTTGAATTTTCTCACTAACTTGGTGTGTTTCACCAAACTGCCTTGGTGTTTGAGCAGGGAAATCACTGAACTGAACCAGCATTACTTGTATTAAACTAACATTACTGTTCCTATCTGCATTTTCCCTGTTAAACCACACAACAGTATAACAATAACAGACACTGCAGGGAATGATAATACAGAAAAAAACAGGACTGGAGTTTCAGATTTAGGATGGGCTCTTGAATCACTTACACTTACAAAATGAAAAAAAACAAACAAATTCTACATTTGACCCCAAAATTTCATAGTTGATAATAAATTACTAATCAATAAATGGGTGACTGTCCCTTCAATTAAATAACGTCTTGTTATTTCCAAATACCTGAAATACTTGAAATCAAATAAAATGTAAACCTTTATTAAACATGTATTTGCATTTTTAATTTAATATATAAACTATATTAATACAAGTATTTCTGTCTATTTTTTCTGCCTTTAATTAATTAGTTGACTCCACTGTATTTGTTATACTATCATTTGTTGTAATATTTGTTATAATCATGCTTTTTAATCTTAAATTTTTATACTGTTTTATCTGCTATTTTTCATCATATTTTATATACCACTTGTATTGTATATTTAAAGTGTATAATTATAATTGCTTTACTTTATAACTTTTTTAGCTACAAAATTCTCCTTAAAAGATTATTTTTATATTTTAAAAATAAACTTGACTTGCCTGGTTCTGGAAACAAATTAAGCCCTGTTCACACACTGATCTTCAGAGAGTCTGGTGTATTTCACAGTCGAACATGTAGAAAAGAAATACTTCATTTCATAAGAAAGACACATCTAATTGACGTGTTAAATACCCAAAAGCAAACTGTTGTTTTTGTAGGATCTTGTTTAAACACAGGGCTATAACAGAAATATGCTGGTAGAAAAGAAAATGGTCAACATGATAACTGGTTATGTCACTGCCATATCACTATCATGTCACTGCTTTGGTAATGTTCATTTCCAACATGACCATTTGTAAAAGTTATCGTAGTAATAAGTTAGCTGCCATTCCGTTGACCATGATGACCTAAACTGACTATAGTGGTTCTGATCTACAGCCCTTTTGGCCAGCTGATCTCTGTGCAAACTGTGGAATCCCCACAGCTAACCAAGCCCAGAAGGATTCCTTCTTTAACCTGATGGCCTCCCTTACTAAAGGTGTTCACCCTTGGTTCCTTGAGTTGATACCGTGAATAATAATAATAATAATAATAATAATCCTTTATTTATAATCCCACGAATGGGAAATTCACTCTCTGCATTTCACCCATACACACATGTGCAGCAGTGGGCTGCTATTGAAAGCGCCCGGGGAGCAGTGATGGGGACGGCACCTTACTCAAGGGTACCTCAGGGCAACCCACTGGGAAGGGGTTCAAACCCCCGATCCTCCGATCATGTGGCTGATGCCCTAACCACTAGGCCACCGCTGCCCTATAATTGCACTGATAGCATCCAGCCACAGCTCAAGTCTACCACTTCAGCAATTTCATAGAGGCTTCAACAAGACTCATTAGGAATTCATGCCCTGAACCCCCTGTTGGATCAGGGACAAGCTCTTCCAGATGTATAAATAAAAAAGCCATTTGGGTTTCCAGGCTTGTCTGGCAGCCTCCCTCACCAACTGATCCAACTCACTACTGGGTAGTGACCATTTCACAGGTCTGTCCCTCTCTTCATCCTAGTGTCCAGAACATATGGCCAGAAGTCTGATGACATAACTAGAAAGGCAATCATTGTTGGCCTTAGGTACCATGTGCACCTATAAACTGCCTTATGCTTGAACATGTTGTTCATATCTTGCACAGAAGTCCAGTAACAAAACACCACTAGAATTTAGGTCAGTTAGGCTGGTCCTCCCAGTCACCCCCTCCAAGTGCCCCCATTGTTACTGTTGTGAGCATTGAGATCCCCCAGCAAAACAACATAGTTTCCAGATGGTCCCCTTTCCAGGACACTGCCTAGTGCCCCTGCAGAGGCTGGGCACTCTGAACTGCCATTTTGTGCATACGCTGACATGACAGTCAGAGTTTTGCTCACTGCAACTCAAAGTGAGGCGATCCTTTCATTTTTCAGTACAAACTCCAACACAGCAGCACTCAATC
This sequence comes from Hepsetus odoe, assembly GCA_017165825.1. NCBI lineage: Eukaryota > Metazoa > Chordata > Actinopteri > Characiformes > Hepsetidae > Hepsetus > Hepsetus odoe. The sequence continues at coordinate 15,163,669 of CM029383.1, forward strand.
TGCTACAATCTAGTCAGTAACTTCCTGCACAAGCTCCAGCTCCTTCTTCCCCAGAGAGCTAACAAAATACCTAAAATCCTACTTCCAAAGAATCACAATAAGATCAAAGTGATTTAAAAATCTGAAATTCAAATTCAAAATTTCCTGTGAAAATGTACAGGCTGGTATTAAAGTTTCACAATTCACAAATGCCTTTTTTAATGCATATGCGACTACCTAAATTCCCATTCAGTCTTTAGTCAGAATCTTGATTTTGCCTTTTCAAAACTGTTCTTTGGCAGAATGACTTGTGTGCTCTTTGACTTGCTGCATGACCGACTTTCTCTCGAGATTCCACCTGATTCTAATGTCACCATTAAGTTACAATTCAAAAAGGAATATTGAGTCATGTTCCTCAGTAATTCCAATAAACTGGATCATGTTCCTCAATAAATAGTATTAAATATTATCTTACTTGCTATATTATATGTTATATTACTTGTTTCAAACCCCCCACAAGCTTTAAGCAATTTAAGCAGTTTCTGTGTTTTGCAAGTGTGTAAGTAAAATAACAACACTAATTTATATAGAATGTGTTCTAGATGGGGTATGAATTCTACTATTAGTCTGCTACTAATACTACTACTATATTATTATTACTATTTAATTTGCACGCCACACTTTTTAACAATAACAATGCTGCTCATTAGACTGCTGTTCTGTTCAGGCAAACTAGTTGCAATACTGCTGCTCTGTTCCATCCACATTCATGCACATACTGCTTATGTGCAGCACCAGGGTCCTGGAGGAATGTTGTTCCATTTCACTGTGTGCTGTGTATGTGGTTGCAATTACAATAAAACCTAACTGACTTACAACTACTCCTACTACCACCACTACTACTACTACTACAACTACAATCACTACCACGACTACCACTACCACTACCACTACTACTACTACTACTACTACAATCACTACCACTACTACCACCACTACCACCACTCCTACTACTACTATAACCACTGCCACTACCACTACTACTCCTACTACCACTACTACATCTACCAATTCTACTACTACTACCACCACTACCACTATTACTACCACCACTACTGCCACTACCACTACTAGTACTACTACTACTACTACCACCACTACTACTATCACTACCACTACCACTACTACTAATACCACTACTACATCTACCAATTCTACTACTACTACCACCACTACTGCCACTACCACTACTAGTACTACTACTACCACTACTACTACTACCACCACTACTACTATCACTACCACTACCACTACTACCACTACTACATCTACCAATTCTACTACTACTACCACCACTACCACTACTAGTACTACTACTACCACTACTACTACTACCACCACTACCACTACTACTACTACCACTACTACTACTACCACCACTACCACTACTACTACTACCACTACTACCACTACCACTAAGTCAAGTCAAGTAAGATTTTATTGTCATTTCAGCCGCATACACAGTACATAGTGAAACGAAATAAGGTTCCTCCAGGACGCTGGTGCTACACACAAGACAACAACAGACAAGACATAGGACACAAGACAACATAAGACATAACAGAAGACACAACATAATACACAAGATGGGGAAGCAAGTGCAGGACAACAGACAACAACAGACAGCACAACAGACAGTACTTTCATCCGGAGCAGCAGGTTGTTGGGCAGTGTAACGGTGTAACAGAGCAGCATTAGTAAAGTGCAGAGTGCAAGAAGAAAATAAAGAAATAGTAATAATATACTACTACCACTACTACTACTACTATTACTACTACTCCTACCACTCTTACTACCACCACTACTACTACTACCACTATTACTACTCCTACCACTACTACCACCACTACCACTACTACTCTTACTACCACTACTATTACTACTCCTACTAGCACTACTAATACCATCACTACCGTTACTACTGCTACTTCTCATCCTACTACTTCCACTACCACTGCTACTGCTACTACCACTTCACCTACTACCACTACTTCTACTGCTATTACCACCACTACCACTACCACTACCTCTACTACTACGAATAACATTAGGCATAGTTTATTTTTTGTTGTTTAATAAATTATTATTATTATTATCATTATTTTCATTAGCATTTTCATGATTGTTATTATATTCTACTTTCAGATGTGCCCACTTCTCTGCAAAAAACAGTTTCCAGATGCTGACCAATCCCGAGCCGCTTGGTAGACATCGCGCCAGCAGAGGACCTATAGCGACACCGTTGGCGGATATATCTTTTTAATATTCAATAGGAATATATGAATATATTAACTAGATCATCCTTCTCAGCCAATGATTGAGGCCATCGTGTGGCCCATATTTTAATATTCATGAGCGCCACGCCACAGAGTGGTCTGTCGGTGATTGTGTTGGCTCGGTCTCATTGGTTGGGCGCTTTTTGGCGTAAACACGCGTGTTCGTTTATTCGTGTGGTTCGCGGTCGGAGAACTTGCTGGAAAATGTCGTCTTTGTACAAGCCGTTCTCCGTTTCAGACGGGCCATGTAAAGATGCGGTTTTGAGGCAGGGATGCAGGTCTCAGCAGCATCCAGCAGGGCTGACCTCGATCCGGCCGTCGTGTTTATTATCGGGCAGCGCCGGTGGGGTCGAGTTTGCTCCAGCTCACCATGTCTGTGCTGGAGAGAGGAGTTTAGCGGCTGCTGCAGTGGGAGGGAGAAAGGTCACCCACCCAGGAAAGGCCATTCTGGCAGGTAAACGCGTGTAGAGCGGACAGGCGCTGCAGGCTGGCTCTCTGGCCGAACCACAGCTACTTCTGTGCTTCACCGCACAACAACACTGGCGCTTGTGAGGCGCAGCACTGGCTCTGTCTGCTTTCACACCAGCAGCGTGTCCCTTTAGTAACTCCCCCAGTAACCTTCAGTGATCTCTACAAACGCCCCTCTCCCGTTTTAGCTCACGTTCAGGCTTTGCCACGGACAGTCTACCGAGAAAGCTAACGATGCTAGCCAGGGGGCTAACTGTGACCTGCCCTGCATGGCTCTGGCTAGCCACCGTTAGCCTGATGTCATCTTCTGGAGTGTCATGACGGGACATCCCATCAGTGGCACGATTATGGCCAAAACCATACCCCCCGATTAGTCTGGTCAATAATGAGGTCACGATTATTTAGCACAATTACTCACTGACTTTGAAATCATGTATTTATTCTCCTTAAAATAACTTGTCTTGCATCATTCATTGTACTTTTCTTTACATTTTAATGTAAAGATTTTTAATTAAATTGGGAAAAGCCAAAACAATATTCCATAATCCCCTCCCATCAACCTCAATTCAAAAAGGTGTGTAGCCAAGTGACCCTGACCCTGATTTATCTAGATTTATCTAGAGCCTATTGAATGGATATTCAAGTCATTAACTGGTTTTCAGCTGTTTAGAATAAAAACACAGCATGTGGTATGAGTTCTAATCATAAATGGTGTTTGATTTGAAACGGGCCTGCTTTCTTTTCTATATTATAAGTGTGATCTTTGATCTCTGCACAGGTGGAATTGCTGGAGGAATTGAGATCTGCATCACTTTTCCAACAGAGTATGTTAAGACCCAGCTGCAGTTGGATGAGCGGGTCAATCCCCCTCGATACCGAGGGATAGGTGAGGAAAACTCAAAACCAGTATGTTTCTGCACATCACTCTAGAACAGTGTTCCTCAACCACTGGCCTGCAGACTGGTACCAGTCCATAGGTCATTTTGTACTGGGCTGCACAGAAATACTGATAAAAAAATATTTAATTGATGATCAGAGTCTTAAAGACTTTTATATTTAGAAGAAAACGCTCGTCTCGGTCACAATCACATCAAAAATTAGGCCCACAAGCTGGCAAAACTGAGTAAAGAACAAACATGTTTTTATGCACTTTGTTTTTAGCTGTTTCTTTGCCGGTCTGTGAAAATATTGTTTTACATGAAACTGGTCCTTGGTGCAAAAACGGGACCACTGCTCTAGAAGATTATCTCTTGCAGGCAGAAGTACTGCCTGCAAGACTGTGTAGAGCAGAGTTACAACACTAGAAACAAATCAAAAGTAAATGCTTTTTGAGCTGCAAGTCTTTCAGCTAAATATTGAAGAAGAGGATTATAATATATAAATGTATGCTTAGGGGACTGTGTGAAGCTGACTGTCCAGGATCATGGACTGAGAGGGTTGTATCGAGGCCTAAGTTCACTACTCTATGGCTCCATCCCCAAGTCTGCAGTTCGGTAAGACAACCATATGGGCTAGCATTGAAGGATTAGTCAAGGGCTGTAGCAATACTTGTTCACAGAGTCCTAATGTGATCCATCTTCCTCTGTGGTTGGTTGATGCCAGATTTGGCATGTTTGAGATCTTGAGCAACCCGATGCGAGATGATAACGGACGTCTTGATAACAAGCGTAGTTTGGTGTGTGGATTGGGAGCTGGCATCACTGAAGCTGTACTCGTGGTCTGCCCAATGGAAACGCTAAAGGTAACACATTTGTACAATGCATCAGTAACTTTAAGGTAAAAATGCTCTTTTTTTTTTTTTTTTTTCCCCCAGCACAGCCTTATCATTTTTGAGATGTAAACTGAGACGTATTCAGACACTTGTTTGATTTAATTTACAGATGCTAACTTCCACACCACAAATGCTTTTTGACTACATACAAACATCTGTATTCATGAGCATGAACAGGTTACCTGATGTCAAAAGAGATTTTGCCATATTTAGGAAAATTAGTAGCAATCATGGTGATGGTGAAAGAGCTTCCTAAACATCTCAGGGATAACATTACTAAACTTAATAAAGCTTGAATAGCAAAAAGCAATAGTTATAGCCTTTAGCTCTAGTTAAAGTCTTTCAATATAATCGATTCTATTAGGTTTTTTTTTTTCTTCCTCCAGACAGGTAGGACTTGCAAGATAATGGTTAATAAGAAAAGTAAGAGAGAATCAGTCACTTTGCAAGAGTTGCAGGTGGCCTGCAAGCAGTAGGAGCAACAGTTACACAGGCACAGACATTTCTCTTTATAAACATCATGCAAAACTATCTAATAACTAAGTACTTTAATCAGACAAAGCAAAAAAGACTCTTTGGTAGTCCAGCTGGTCATGCTTGAAGAAAGAAAGGATGCATATTTACATGTATAATACCTAGAACATCACACCCACTGTGAAGTATGGAGGCGGGAGCATCATATTAGAGACTTCTTCTCTGCAAACAGTCCTGGAACATTACACATTTTCAAAGGAAATTATTTGAACCAAATATTTAAACACAATGAGCCCAAATATACACCTGAAACAACTTTCTTAAACCGGTGAAGACCAAGCCTAGCTCATGATTTGAATCCAACTGAAAATGTATTAACTTTTATCTTACTTTAGTATTTTTTTGCCATGCCGTAGGCAAACGTCTAATGTCAATTTGTGAACTTTTTTCCCCACATTCATTTACTTTTTTGCAAACATGTCCTTTAATTTTGCATGAACAAATAATTTTGTTAATAATTAATCAAATATTTAATATTCAGCCAAAAGACTTGATTCTTCAGACATCTGAAGACATTTTTAATTTTATTTTAACAAAAGTCATTTTAACACGTAAGAAAAAAAAAAGTTAAAACTCAAGAAGTAGGGGGACAGACATTCCATTTAAAATTTAGGGTAAGATTAGAGGGGTTGCATTTTAATCAGAATGTTTTTCCCTCTTTCTCTGCTGTATGATTCCTCTGGTAATATATGAATATTGTTTTTGGCCCTCTTGATGACGCACTGTTAATTCTGGCAAATAAGATGGAATCACTGCACTCAAAAACCAGCAAGCTGGGCAGCGGTGGCCTAGTGGTTGGGGAGTTGCCCTGGATCAGAAGATTGTGGGTTTAATTCCCTCACAAGTAGGTTGCCCTGAGGTACCCTTGAGCAAGGTACCATCCCTGTCACTGCTCCTCTGGCGCTTTCAGTAGCTGCCCTCTGCTGCATGTGTGTGTATGAGTGAAATGCAGAGGTTGAATTTCATCGTGCTGTGTTTCACAATGACAAGGGTAGTCACTTTCACTTTTTTCTTTCACTTTTTATTTCATGGCAATTTCTCTTTAATAGTTGAAGATTGTGGTGTAAGTAGTTTTTTTGAATAGTGGTTGACTTTGCAGAATGGAGCTTGTCACGGATTATTTATTACTTTTGTTGGATATGTCATTAAGTTGATATGCCCTTCCAAAAGAAAACCGTGTTTACCCTGGGGCAAGAGGTGATCTGAAAAATGGTCACCGCCATATTTTATGAGGGTTTAACGGAGATATTTTTTCAAGATCCCATGTTCTACTAGTGCAAGTACATTTAAGTGGCAGAGGTGGCCTAGTGGTTAGGGAGTTGCCCTCGAATGGAAGATTGTGGGTTCGATTCCCTCACCAGTAGGTTGCCCTGAGGTACCCTTGAGCAAGGTACCGTCCCCGTCACTGCTCCCCAGGCGCTTTCAATAGCTGCCAACTGCTGCTTGTGTGTGTATGGGGGAAATGCATAGGTTGAATTTTGTTGTGTTGTGCTGTGCTGCATTTCACAATGACGAGGGTAGTCACTTTCACTTTTCCACTTAATGATTTGTTTGTGGTGCAGTCTTAGTTTTCTTGGAAAATTAACTTATTTGCTACAGTGCAATCAAGCTTTTCTAGTAGTGATGTAATCTCAGATCAAGCCATTTAATTTTCCTTTAAAACATGTTGCAAATTTACCTCTCCTTTCTGTGAAAGAGCTTTGTAAGCTCAGATAAGTGTTTTCCTAAAAATTGTTAATCATGAGGTCTCACTCTCTGATTTTAGGAATCCTTGAAAGCCTTCATTTGAGGTCAGATAATCTCATACTCCTCTTTGTATTTGGACAACACTGAAATACATTGATGCAGCCTATTCTACTTCCCCTAACCCTGAAACATATAAAAGATGTGTGCATTTGAAGAAGAGATTTCGGATTAAAAACAAGTGTCTGAATAAATGTTATTTTCTCCCCACTGTCAGGTGAAGTTAATCCATGACCAGTGCTCTCTTCAGCCAAAGTACAGAGGCTTCTTCCATGGTGTGCGTGAAATCATCCGTGATCAAGGTGAAATGTGGAGAGGATCCAGTGTCTGTAGTTTGGCAGAATGTATTTTTGCTTTTTTAACTTTTTTTATTACACCAGAACCTATGCTAGTATAGCTGACTAATGTTATGGTACATGAACGGTCATATTTGAAGTTTGATACACTCTTTGTAGGAGTTCGGGGGACATACCAGGGACTGACACCTACAGTGCTAAAACAGGGGACCAATCAAGCTATACGCTTTTATGTCATGAACCTTCTGCGCAATTGGTACAAAGGTGAGAGGAGGACCTATGAGGTACAATTGCTTCCTGGACTGGACTATAAAGAAAAACAAAGAAAAGTATGATGTTCTTGGGTTTTGTCTACAGGTGACGACCCCACACGTGATATACATCCATTAGTCACAGCTGTATTTGGTGCAACTGCTGGTGCAGCAAGCGTGTTTGGGAACACACCTTTGGATGTGGTCAAGACCAGAATGCAGGTATATATTTTGACAGCTAACATTTTAACATCAACAGGTCTTTACTTTGCCATTATTTGTGATTTTTAATCTGTTGCAGGGTTTGGAAGCTCACCGTTACAAGAACACTCTAGACTGTGCTTTTCAGATACTAAAGAATGAGGGCCCTCAAGCGTAAGCAATTTCTTAGTGCCTTCTATATAGTAATGTCTTCGTACTTATCCTAATCGTGTCAATACCTATTCAATATACATTTCTGCCTTCTAACATGGCTTTCTTTATTCCAGTTTCTACAAAGGCACAGTACCGAGGCTAGGCAGGGTCTGTCTGGACGTAGCCATTGTCTTTGTCTTGTACGAAGAGGTTGTGAAGCTTCTAAACCAAGTGTGGAGGACCGACTAAAGAGGGTTAACTGCAGGCTTTGTAAAGAAAGAGGACTATGCAGACACAGTTGGCTGTGTCACTCAAGTGAAGAGCACGAGTTTTACCCTGACCCCTGGCTGAGAACATTGGATTATGGAGCCATCTGTGTCTGTTTGTTCAGCAGTATAAGAGCATGAGAGGGAGGAGAAAGAAGAATAGAATTTGTGGCATTTCAATGCACAGTATATTGCAAAAGCTTCTGCCAAGTATACAAACGTATCATGAAATTGCACTTTTTCACTTAATGTAAAACCATACAAGTGTCTTGACCACCATGCTCTTATTCATACTGATCCACTTATGTGGCAAAACCAATAGATTACTACAAAGTACAAAATTCCCTTGCTCCCAGTTTACATGTACTCACATGGCTTATTTTTACTATTTGTTGCACTTAAATCTATTTAACAATGTGTGGAAATTTGTGTATATGACGGTTTTGTACAACTTTGTGGTTTCTCTACTGTTTTGTTTTTTTTTTTTTCCTTGAGGTTGGACTGTGAACTTTTTATTTTGCTTTTCAAGCCATTAAATAATTCTAGCAGTTAGTTCATGGTGAGCTAAATCTTCTTTTCACTAATGAAAGCTGGATAACGAATAAAAATAAACCACCAGTATCAAAATACATGCCTTTTTGGAATTAAACATCAACCTCATGCTAAATTATACCAGAAAGCCTTTGTTCTCCAGCTTTTCACTTAAGCTTTTACAAAGTCTGTAAGGACAAGCTGCCTAACCTGACCTTTCATTATGTTAAAATAACTATCCTAAGTGCCCGTTTAAACAATTCTTTAGATTCTCTTCCTTAGTTTAGACATGCCATCAGTGTTGATCTATATTAACTATAGTCTACTATTCATAATATTTGCCTGAATATGACATATCTGATCTTTTTAGAGCTGTCTGGACATACAAATCTGAACCACTTAATGGTGCTAGAATTGAAAATGTATCCGATTTATGGCCTCATGACTTTAAGATGTTAATATGGGAAGTAATTTGTTTTCTTACTGTTTGTGCATGCCATTATCCCACTATTGTGGCCTTACTGCAGCAACTAAACCTTACGTTTCTGCTTATGAACGCTGCAGAATGAAAACATTTGGCCTTTTACACCTTGTTTTTGACATGTGAGTCATTCATATGACGTTACTGATTAGGACGTGGGCATGTGGCTCCTTTCAGTTAGCCCGAAAATAGATTAGGCTTCCTACCTAATTGTACAAGCTTCGCTCAGTTCTGCTATTTCTCCTTAATGTGCCACATTGATGTTTAGGAGTAACCCATAACTGCCAGCACAACAACAATTTTTCATGAGTCACAAATGGTATAAAAACAGCTTCATGAACAGCATAGTTTTCTCTGAAAGAATAGAATTACAACAGTGATTTCATGTTCACTTCACAATCTTTTTGTTAAGTCTATGAATGAATTAATCTCTAGGATTGAACATACCACCTAAACCTAGTTTTGCTCTTGGTATTAAACAATTACAAGCAATGGGTGGGGAGGAGGTGATGTAAAGGATTTCGGAGACCAGACCATGTCTGTTCAGAGCTCATTTAAACGAGTTAACAGTACAAAATTTCATTGAGAAAAGCCCACAAGACAGCATGACTGTGCCCGTGCTTCTCTTGTCTTCTGGTCGAATGTGGCGCAAGACTGCCATGTGCGCAAGCATTCCATATGTCCTCTTAGGCCACACCGTGCAAGCTAGGACACTAGGTGATTAGGTTAAGGCTCTTGCAGTTGTCCCGTCATCCTGAGGGGTGGGCAACTGGATGAAGAAGATGGGGGGGGGGCAGCGACGAACCTGATTGGCTAATAGATGCAAACTGCGTCAGCTACCTCCTCCATCTGCAGATAAGAACAGACATACCGGGAGCTCAAAACAGGTGGTAAAGCATGCCTTTGGGTAAGTATTGGTGTTTGCATTTAAAAAGCTGAACCCACAGCTGGTTAGATAAGCACTCACATGCGCAGACACTTGTCCTTTCCACCACTGGCCACTCTCTGACCATCAGGACTCCAGTCCACGGCAAAAACCTGCCACCACACATTGAAATGAGCAGAATATTAATACTGAAGGCAAATTTTAAATATACAACTGCTTCGCTTGAAACTGAGGCTCAAACTAACATGACAACATCAGCATCACTCATTATTGGAATATGCAGTGGCTAGTCTGTGATTCTTGTCAATGACCTGCTTCGTGATATGCCATCCCTAAACCTCTTACCTCATCTGCATGTCCAGGTAGATCCACATTCAGCTTGCCAGTCTTCACATCCCACACCTTCAGAGTGCTGTCACTGCTTCCGCTCACAAGCAGGCGGCTGTCTGCTGACCAGGCCACTTGATACACAGCCCCAACATGACCTCGAAGCGATGTCAGATACCTGCAGGTGGGAGATCACAGAGCATGGTTGGACAGAATAACCAGAAAGAAATTTCTAGTTTCTTCTATTTTACAAGAGGCCGAGGATCCACTGAGCATTAATGGAACTGGTGCACCCTCTGCTGTTTTCTTCTTGTAATGCTTACATGTCTCTATAATCTGCCAATTTAATCTCCCATTTTTTTCTGATACGTTGTTCCTCTAGAACAGTACCACTGTTAAGTACGTAATAGTAGCTTATTCAAAAACAAGGAATTACAAATTTTTTTTTAATCTATGAAACAATTACTGTTTAAGATTTTAAACCATGTAAAATTTCAGTTCAGAAAATTTTAATGATGGTCACAATGGTCACATATTTATTTTCATTTAAATATTCTTCAAATATATGGGGAAGAAAAAAAAATCAAGAGTTTTGTATTGCAAAATAAAAATTTGGACATTACATATAATTCTCAGCAGAGACCTCTAAATTCAGTTTTTCTGGATCGCAAATATCCTGCAAGGGTAACTTTGTGGAAACATTAATACATTTCATAATTTATAGCCTGGGTCCCAGGTAGTCCTTAGGATGTATTTTTAGCAGTTTCTCAAAAATTGGTGGGATTTCGTTGTCAGGAACTCTTAAAAGTAACAAAATAAAGAATTTTCTTATTTCATCAGAAAGCTATCTATTTTGTTCATTTCCTGAAAGGCAAAACTCTGTTTTCAGTTAAATACAGAAGCTGTTTTCTAGAAGTACACCAAGAAACCCCTCTCTTCACCTTGCTAGAACCAATGTTTTGGCACCAACTTTCTTCTCTTACTGTTGTTTGTTAGACTCAGCATGAGGATTATATAAATCTTGACACAAAATTCATGACTGACTAAAATACTGCTTTAAAAAAATTTTTTTTTTTACAATGTTACAACATATTAACAATCAACTATGTTGCATGGAAAAAAATGTATAAAAAAAAAGTTTATAATTTCTAAAAAAAAAAAAAATGTTTGCAACAGTTTAGACTACATTTAATATTTCAAAGCATTTCATTTTGATGTTTCTACAAGTGTCTGGGTGCCTTACTTTCCAGTTTTGCCATCCCAGATCTTGATGGACTTGTCAAAAGAAGCGCTGGCAAGTAACCGTGTGTCAGGGGAGAAAAGCACCTCGTTGACCAATGCCTGGTGTCCAGTCAAGCGGGCAACAGGCTTCTTCTCCTCTGCTGGGTTCCACAGAAACAGTGTGAAGTCATCAGAACCAGAAACTAAGCGCTCCGGACCCTCACCCTGTGAATCAGACAGAATGATGTCAGAAACCAAAAAAAACGCAAAACTCAACGCAAAATAAAGAACTTCTATCAGAAAATCAAACAGACATGCTAAACTTACTCGAACTTTGTTATATCGTTTCAATGCCCTCTCTTTGATCTCTTCAACTGCAATGCAAAGAAGTTAACATTCATTTAAAGTTCACATCAATAACATCAAACAGGCTGTGTATGAGGAGGATACTCTGTCTCTTACGTGAGCCGGTTAGATCCTGTGGGTGGATGGTTGCTGTGGCTGGTTCAAAAGCACCTGTGCGTAGGACGTAGTCCGTGCTGAGGGCTAAAGTGTTGACCCAGTGAGCATGACCTTGCAATGTCCGACACTGAACCCCCTTTAAAAATCAAAGAAATACCGTGACACATCGGAACTACTTATTTCCAACATATTCATTCTAAAACATTAAAACAAAGTTATGTCCAATCATACTTTACAGAACAAATTCACTGCATTAGTTATAAAACTTTAAATAGTAAAAATGTGTAATTCCTGGAGTCCTTACATCTTTTGCCCTCCATACTTTAATGGTTCTGTCCTGCGAAGAAGTGTACAAGAGGCCATCTCCACCCCACTTAACGCAGGTGACTGACTGTGTGTGGCCTGTTAGGATCTTATCGCATCGTCCCAGCACTGTATCCCATATCCGAATAGAGCCATCTTTAGAAGAACTGGCCAAATATCTGCATTCTGCGTTGCTAAGGCAGAGTGAAAGAATAACTAGCATTAGGTGTATTCTCTTCTGATAAAAAGAAAAAGTACAGAAACAGGTAATGTTATCAACCAAGCAGACAAATGAGGGAAGGAAAAAAAAAAAAAATCCACTCTAAACAAGTTCTAAGCTCAGCTTTAATGCTGCATATGTCATGTTAAGAGGAATATATGAATAAGGGCTTATGTAAAGGGTTGGTTGTCCCTGGTTAAACTGATGATTAGATTGGTTAGATTGTTTTTTTCATTTGACAGACTAAGCAAATAAATAGGAATTATACACTGAATAGTATATATTGTTTCACTGCACTGGTTGAATGTAGCTATTTTTACAGCCCTGTAAATGTGCCAAAAGGAACGTTTAAAGAACGATGGCTTAGGAGCATCACAGACCAAAATTTGGAACAGAATACACAAGTCAATGCAAAACTTACAGGTGCAGTGGCTCCCAGCACAGCCAAGTGATCCATTTAGTGTGCCCAGTCAGAGCTTTTCCTATTTGTTGTCCTGTGACTGGGTTCCAAAGAAGAATCTATATGGTAGACACATACAAGTTGAAAACACCTGTAGCATATCATAGCACTGCCTGAAGCCTCTGCATCTGTGAATACTCACTTGACTGTTCTTGCACCCTGATGCTAACTTCTTCCCATCTGGAGACCAAGCTATGGACAGAACCCAGTGTGTGTGTCCTTAAAAGACATTCACACAAGGCATACTTAGTGATGAAATACTCTGTCAGCATCTGATCAAAAGTGAAACATATGTCTGTGCTGCCTGTACAGAGCTTCGTGGCAGTTTTGCTAACCTTTAGCAGTGTGATGAGGAGTCTCTGTAGTTAAGTCCCAGAATCTGACTGTAGTGTCTCCAGACCCACTGGCCAGGTATCTGAGACAGAGAGAAGCAGACTCCTTAAAGAAAATACTGTATGATTAAAAACTAAAACTGACAGGGCCTACTGGACAAGGAACAAAAAGTCACATGTTGCCTGTTATGAAGCTGAAAAGGAATGGACTATTGCAGTATTTCAAAGCACCAAGTTTAACTGCATACTGGTTTAACCGATCAGTTTTAAAGAAAAAGTATAGATCAACAAAGGCTTAACAAGAAATTTACTGTGAGTGGTATTTATATTGTATGTGAAATGTCCCACTGTGATAACCAAGCTTACATTAGCACGGTGGAAAAATGTGTAGCTGTTGTTTCTGAACTAGCCGGTGTCCATTAGCTACGACAAAGTTTAACTTGGTATAATGGCATTATAATAAAAAGCTAAACTTATTATATATTATACTGAACAATGATTTATCAAATTTCACTAAGGCTTGTACAACCCCTGCAAGAGTTCCTACCAAAGGATGCACTTCTAGGCAAAGCATAAAGAGGTTAATGAAGTTTGCTCCACCCACTTGCCAGTAGGACTAAAGGCTACTGAGATGACGGCCTCAGTATGTCCCTGCAGGGAGCTGGTGCAGCGGGCTACTGCTCTCACACGGAACACAGCCTGCGGCTGGTACACCACCGGCAGCACCTGCTCTGTCTCCAGATCCAGTGCCTGCACACAGGCACCCAAAGACGACACCACCTCTGCATCACGCACGAAGAACAGCAGTGGGACTGGCTCCTCCTAAACCCATATTCAGATAGAGATAAAGAGAAAAACCTGAGAACAGCACAATGTAACAGAATGAAACAAACAATCTCAGAAAGACAGAACTCAGGTGCTGAGATGTGAGCATGCTTATTTTATACTGATACTTTGTTGCCAAATGGGGCAAAAGACCATATCTGGCTGAGTCTGAAAAAGAACAGAGGAAGATGTGAGAACACCCAGGCATAAGAGCTAAATGATCTGAAAGTGGCATCTAAAATGTGCCACTGTAGCAATAGCAATGAAAAACAACACTAACAGAAGAAAAGCAACAGAACTCATGTTATAGGAATAAAATGAGTCCAACAAATGTCAACAATTAAGAGTGAATTTGTATTTAACCTACTGAAACATGACAGTAGTGAACTTACACCCCAGGATCAAGACCAGTGGGGTGCAATCCCTGTGCCTGAGGCAGCAGTGTCAGGGGGTGATGCCTTGCTCAAGGGTACCTTAGGGCATCCTAAATGTTGGGGAACTCACTATCCAATAATGGTTCTAGTCCTGAAACACTGGTCTGTTAACCATCGCATTGACGGGCCTCCCATGAGCCAAGTGAGAATTCTACCAATGAACCTTGTAGTTATTCATATGTAAGGTCTATTTCAATGCTCATAAAGTGAAATGTGGAGAAACACTCCAGATGTGTTGCCTGTCCACTTCAGGACAGACACAGACAAACACTCATGCACT
>CM029383.1:15180928-15303428 GCA_017165825.1 Hepsetus odoe
TTTTATGTCAGTTATTTATATTTTAATTGCTTAAAGTCTTAATTATATCCTGGTAAAATTTTTCTCTGTTCTACCTCATCTGCTGTTAGCATTAATAACACTGTCACGTTCATGATGTAATCATAATCGCAGCTAAACTCTGTGTTATCAATGTCATGTTTGCATATATTAGGGGTTAAAGGGTAATGAATAATTATAATCTTTCATTGAAGTAGCTTCCTGTCAGTTTATACATGAGTGTCAAGTTTTTAATTAGGACACAAATTAGTCATTTCTGGAGTTAGTTTAAACTACACAGACTTAATTCATTCCAGTGCATGTGTGTAGGTGAAATATCTAATTTTTGTTCCTACAGGCGGTACAAGAATTTGGAGCTATGTGTCAAGAACGTGAATTTGACATAGTAAAAGGTGTTCTTCCCTACTGGCCACGGATATACTGTAAAATATCATTGGTAAGCCTAAGATACTTGTCTCTGCTTTGTTCTTATGATTGTATTCTAACCACCAACAAACTATTTACATATCTTTTGTTCAAATTAGTCTTTGTACCACTTAATCTCATAATCTCATTCTTATTGCATTAGGATCACGACCGGCGAGTTCGAGAAGCCACTCAGCATGCATTTGAACAGCTGATTCTGAAAGTCAAGCGAAACCTTGCTCCCTACCTGAAAGGTATAATGGCCCACTGGCTCATAGCTCAGTGTGACACATATTCACCTGCTGCCTCTGCTGCTGCCATCGCCTTCCAGGCTGCCTTCCCCCTAAATAAACAGCCAGAAGCTCTCAGCTTCTGCAAAGATGAAGTGTTTAATGTAAGTCTGCACCCGGCCTTTGATTTTGTTTTATTTACACTTCTGCTGTTTTTCTATTTCATTTAATATTGCTAATAACCTAACAAAAATTGTAGTATATATAGTGACATAGCATCACTCACTGCAACATTTGTACTCTCATTTTTCAGGTGCTCCAAGACAATTTACTGAAGGAAACAGCAGACACACTCAGTGACTCACAGTAAGTGTTGGTTAGCTGTGTGTAAAATAGCTGCTCTCTGAAATGTGTTGTGTGATCACTACAGAACACTGACTTGCAATACATCGTACCAACAGTGTTGCTGCAATTTTGTTGCAAATTTGTGTGCTGGTTTTGTCCCGGCTCACCTGTATGTGTTGTAATAATGCAGAAACATACCAGAGGAGGAGAGGGAGGCGAAATATGTGCGCCTGCTGACCAGTTCCCTGCTGGCTCTAAAGAGACTATTGACAATGTTGCCTCAGACAGACCGTGATGCTCTAGGCGAGCGAGTTTCTTACGCTATCTCACAAGGGAAATTCTGGAAATACAGCAAACACAAATCTCCCCAGGTTAGTAGTCAAGTAGTCATTACAAATAACAAATAAATGTTAACAAAACAATAATAAAAAAAAATCAGTCTTTTGGATAGTTTCAGATTACTTCCTAGTTTAAATTTATCCAAGAAAGAGATTTAAAATTGTATTAAAACATACAAAAAATTGTGTATTATTGTGTCCATGGACTATTTTACTTTTCTTTTTAACTACAAGAGAGACTTTATGTAGGTAGAAAAGAAGGATGCACATTAATTTTAATCAAATTGCCAACTAATCATTGTCAGATCTTCTTTTAATGAAATGTAGATAGATTGTTTTTTTTAATAATGTAATTGTGAATCTTTGGCCATTTCAAGGTATGATGTTAAGCAACTAATGAATGAGGCTAGTATCAGTTTGCGGAACTGTAGCTTTGCTCTCTTCTGCAGGTCAGGGGGGCCTTCTTTGAGCTGGTAGCTACTCTGTGCGAACTCACTCCTCAGCTGGTACAGGCTGAAGCAGCCAGAGTTTGTTCTGCTGTGCTTCTCAGCATTGATGAATCTGACCCGGTGGTCTTGCCGCCACTGTGGGAGGCTGTGTTACACATTCTCTCCAGCATAGAGGTGAGAACCTTTATTCTTGACTGAGTAGGACTGGGATTTAACAGTTAAATCTGCATTTAGTGACTTGGGAAGCTATAACCTCACCTAAAAAGTTACAACAGGTCTACAGTGTTTAGATTGACATTATGGCTTCCACTACAAAACTCAGAGTGCAGGAGATACCTCATGCTTTTGACTTTTTTGTACAAAAAAAAAAAAAAAAAAAAAAAATTGCAGTTTATTCAAGTGCTCTGTGTTTCCTCTTGGTGTTATACTGTTCTGTAGAATTGTTCATCATTTCCCCAATGCCTTGCAGGACTGTTGGACACATGTAAATGCCAAGAAAGGTGTGCTACCCAAGCTGTGGGCTCTGCTGAGAGAAGGTGGTCGTGGCCTGGCCACTGCACTGCACCCTAATATGCTCCCCTTCATTAGCAAGCTTCCTCCAGTGGTCACTGAGCCTAAACTTGACTTCTGTAGAACATTCATCTCTTCTATCATACAAGGGTAAGGCACTTGCATCTCTATATACATTGCATTATATATTTTACATCTGATACACAAATAGATTTTCATAATTAAGTCTGGGTTGAATTTACTGAGTATTTCCAAGTACATATCGTCACTCACTTATGTTTGTTCCAGTCTGGGCAGTGAGCGTGCATTAGCCAGCCCCTCAGAGTGTGCAGCTATTGTTTTTGCCACCATGGAGTGCTTGCGTTTCCTTATGCTACAGAATGCAGGAGAGGAACCAGAACAGTGCGCCATCCAGACCACACTCATCTCAGAGCAGGTAAGTGGGTCTCTATACACTGTAGTGCTAATATGGATTTTTTTTTCCTTTTATTATCTTCAATGTGAAATGATCTAGATTTGAAGAACTGGTCCAACATAAATGAGAGAAATTGTTCACATTAATTAATCGTATAAGTGAAAAGTCAAACTGTGCTGGAGTTGTTTCTCCTCCCCTGTCTGAAAGTTTAATGGTTCTTGTAGTGAATTTATTCTCTTCTTTTCACCTCTAATTTTACAGCTCCTGCCTTTGATAGAAAAAGCTATAGGAACCCCTGCGCTGCAGAGTGGGCCTCTGTTCCCTCAGATCACTGAAATGTTGGTCTCATGGGAGAAGCGTACTTCTGAAAATGAGGTCGATACCTTTCAGAGGCTGCTGTCAGATTTCTGGGAGGGTCTGGGCAGCCTGTGTGTGCAATATGTGGACCATGAGGAGACTGAGCAGGTGGCTCTGGAAGGTGTTGCCTCTCTACTGCAGATCATGCAGAACCCATGTAAACTGGGCAAGCGGAAGAGAGCGGTAAAGATCTGCTTCTTGGAGCATGAGGCAAAAGCACAAGGGGAAGATCCTACGAGCGGAACTCTGGGGCAAGAGCCCTCTGAAAGCCAGGAGAAGCAGGACTCTCCCCTGAGGGGGAGCCACCTGCTGGAACTGGTGTGCCAGCTGGCCGAATTGAGCATGGTGTATGTATGCGAGCGCAACTCTGAGAGACACCTGCGCTTTCTGGCCCTGCTGCTGCATGCCTTCCCAAACCCGCAGGTGTTTCAGGTGCTACTTAAGTCAGAATATGGGAAACCTGAGCCAGGACTGGAGGTAGAAGAGAGTGCGCTGTCTGAAAACCCGGCTGTACGCTTCCTCCTACAGAAGGTAGTGGTGTGGCTCCAGCAGGGTGACAGAAAGGATATAGATTTCCTGTTGAACATGGTGTTCAGTGCTCTGCAGTGCTGCAGTTCCAAAGCAGAACAGACTCTTGTTCTCAACCACATCACTGTAAGCCTCTCATTTAATCCATTATCTCTTTCAGTAGTGCTAGACTTACTTGAACAAAAATCTGATCAATACATTATTTATTTTGTAAAAAAAAAAAAAAGAAACCCGTTGTAATTTGTTCAGAATAAATCATTGCTCTTTCACTCAGAATGATGCTGCTGATAAAATGCAATCTATGAAGGTAGTAACATTACCTAATAAGTCTTTCTCTCTCTCTCTTTGAAGGTTGACTTAAAATGGGGTATAATTCTACAAATTATCCAGAAGGTACTTGCAGCTGAATTGATTTGATTTTTATATGGTCAACTGTACCATTTGATTTCTGAAAGGTGCAGAAACAGAAATGTTTACTCTTTGTTTTGTAAATTGACTTTGTGTGTGTTGGCCAGGCGTGTGCTGATGCTGGCTGTTTGAAGGTGTGTGGTGGCTGGTTAAAAGGCTCAGTGCTGGGTGAGCGCTTGGTGGGGCTGGCTGGTGAGCTGTGTGCCTTGGGACTGAAAGGATCACCTGATCTCTCCTCCCCACTAAGCCAACACAACCCCAGCTGGCCACTCATCAGCCTGGCCCTCTCTCAACAGCATGATAACGGTAAACAGTACAGAAAGAGATACAGATTGTGTTATCAGTGATTATTTTCTAGCACTTGCAACCGGGGATTCTAGATCTCATACTGTTGTTCTGAATTATAGACAATACATTCAGTATTCAAAAAGTTTATTTTATACTGAATACTGTTTATTTTTCACTGAATATTTTATCAGTATTTGTATCATATATACGTTATAGTATGTAAGATCAATGGTTTTGAATTTAACGGACATCTTACACAAATGAAATAATGAAAATGTTGTTTATTTGAAAAAATCGTTGGTTAGCAGACCTCACCAAATGCTAGGCTTGCATTGTTGCACTATACTATGATGACTAGAAGTAAAAGATGTATACACGGTTCTTATGAAGTCATTATTGTTGGCTATAAAATCAGGTGTAGCAGATTTGGTTGTTGATTATATTTTTCCACAAACAGAGCTGTGACCAGTTCTGTCAAACAGTCAAAGACTTTTGGAAAAGCAGTAAAGCAGATCACTAATAATAATTGATATTTGAGTAAAAAACCACAATAATATAAAAAGGCAATTTAACCTATAGTTACAAGATTATATGCTTTAACCTTGGGAAGTTTCTGATTTACAAATGCATTACTAAAACAGAACATTTAATTAGCGTTAACATTTTGTTCATCTGACACATTTTTTGGTAAGTGCATAAAATTCACAGCAGTTTTTACAGCTAACATCTAAAATGTACAAGTAAGAAAAGGGAGAGACTTTTTCTCCAGGTGTGTGCTACGTTTTGCAAACATAGCCAGTTATATTTTTAGTTCATCGTGTCTTTTGCTCCCCTTCAGAGTCTCTGATTGGAAAGGTGTATGTGGAGCAGATCATTGAAAGGCTGCATGCTACACTGTCAGAGGCGAAGGGCATGTCTGATGCTGGGAATGTAGAGCCTCTTGTCTCTTTCATTTCCGATGTGGCCTCCAACTTTTTTTCATCTGTAAAATGCTGTCTACTGCTGGTGGCAGCTGAGGAGTTGCTGCTCACTATCTTCCAGCTGTGCGCTCAGGAACAGACCCTCACATACCTCTCAGGTATTTTTTGAGTGGATGGGTTTATGTGAAAATGCATGTGTTTTATATAAATATCTTTAGGAAAATAAGGTAAAGTGTAAAAACTTCTGTAACATGCTTAAGCATAAAGCACACTGGATTTATTTTTTGTGTATTGTATGGTGTTTAGAGTAATGGCTGAATTATATTAATGCTGAGTGACTGTGTATTTATGTGTTTGTCCTGTGCGCCAGATGCTTTGCTCCAGAGGCTGAAACTTGCCTACACTGCTGGAGTGCAATCATTAGTCACTCAGATGGAGGCAGGGGTCAAAAAAGGAACCTTCCTCCACAGTGCTGCAGTTTGGGTTAAAAACCATCTTCTCACCTCTTCTCTCAATGTTAAAAGGTGCCAAACACACCAGCGTTTCTCTTCTTTCTTTTGCATTGTTATTGCTGAATATTTCTGAACCTTTTCCAGAACAGAAACCTTAATACAAATTCACTTTTCGGACAATGGCATTTTGTTAGGCCATTTGTTTAACTCATTATCTTATTTTTCTTATTTCTCAAATGTATTTTTAGCTTTTTTTCAGAGAATCATTTTACATTGATTTATGACACATCCATAACCTATAAGTAGAGACTATTTCTTCAAGTTCTGGTTCAGGCAGCATCCTCTTTGCATTTCTGTGTCCGTTTTTGGCTGATTTTGTATGACTATGTATTTTTAAATTGGTAATTGCTCTTTTAAAAATGCTTAAAAAAACACTCTTTAGACCGTGTGGAACATCACATTTGTGTGTACCTTAATCACTAGTAGCTTCTAGAAAATTAAAGTAGCCTCATGGAGCAACTTCAAAGTTCAAAATCAGTAAAATATTTTTCTTAAACATGCAAACACTCCCACCAAGCCTTATTGCTTTCCAGACCAGCTACTGCTTGTATAAAATCTCTATTCAGCTTATTTTTAAAGGAACAGAATTATGTTGTTCTGTTTTGTTGGCATTTTAACACATCAATGTCACAGCAATGTCACACTAGACTACCACGACCCCATGTAGGTTACTTGTCTATGGACCTATGGCTCAAGAGGTCCCAGGTTCGAATCCCACCACTGCCACCACTGGGTCCCTGGGCAAGACCCTTAACCCCAAGTTGCTCCAGGGGGACTGTCCCTGCAATTAGGAAGTCGCTCTGGAAAAGAGCGTCTGCTACATGCTGCAAATGTAAATGCTTAAAATGTATGGAATTGAATATTTTGCAGTATTAGGTGCTTTTGCATACGTTAGGCACTTTTGTATAAAAAAGAAATGTCCATTCAGAGGATATAATTACAAACAAATGTTTATTTTCCTGTTGAGATGTTTGTTTGCTATTGCTTTGATTCGAATGGTTCATTATGGTTTAAAGTGATTCTCTATATGCTGTCTGCAGTTTGCAGGTTCTGATTCAGGCAGTACAGAGCTTGGCTGAAACTCTGGCCTCAGCCCAGCAGAGTGACCATCTTTTATCACAGTTCATCTGCTGCCTCACCCCCACACATGAGGAGTGGGACGGCCTCAGGAAAGCACTTCCTCCTCAGGTACACTTTGTATGCTCAATCATGCTTATTTTTAATAATGAGAAGCCAGTGCATTTGATTCTTTTAACAAAAGCTAGCTTGCCTTACTGTTACAGTTGTGATGCATGTATCATTCTTGAAAACAGCAAACTTTGTCCAGTTAATAAACAGTATCTTACAATAAGCAAAGCTGTCTTATTGATTTGATCATATCCTTATTTTACACTCAGATTCTTGTTTGTATGCCTTCTGGGCATTAGAGGCTTAGCAGCTTAAATAGCTCTAAATGTTGTTAGGTTTTATAAAGAATGAGACCAAAAATGATTTTTTTCTTCCCTGCTAAAATGCAGTGGGTGAAGCATCCTATGCTATGTGGCCGTCTCAGAGTGCCTGGGGAATATCCCTGCATGGATGTGTGGAAAGTGAGAGATTTGAGCAGACTCCCTGCACATCTGTGTGTGAGTGCGTTGCTGGGAGAAGTCATCTTTATTGCCCTACCACCTGATAACGAGCAGAAGGAGACAGACACCTCAGAGCTCCCCAATCTCAGAAAACAGGGTAAGGCATACAGCACCAACACATTGCATACTCATTATAAAACAAATCTTGAAAGTTATGAATAAACTAACGAATGAGGCATTTTAAATGAGGAGATACAGATGAATGAGAAGAGGCTAATTAAAGTAGATGCAAATTAAAATTAAAATGGCACCCAGAGAAGACCAATTCCCAGCAGTGGCTGTGTTTTGAATGTACATGCTGATGGGATGGTTTTATTTAGAATAAAAAAGGTTTCAGATGTCTGAATATCAATGATATATTACTCATAGTTTTTTGAGCCTGCACATGTTGTGTGTGTGTGTATGTGTGTGTGTGTAGTTGCAGAAATTCTCTATGCACTGCAGTGGTGTGAAGAGATGGAGCATTGCCCTGCCATGGTTTCTGAATATTACAAAATTTTTCAAGATGGCAGTATAGTTGAGAAAACCCTTAGCAACAGTTCAGCCACAGCTGGCCTTCTGGAGACACTGTTCACAAGGTGAACCCATTCATCTTTGCCCAAATTCTAATCTCTTCTAATTCCACAACATTGATTATTTTCTAATTAGTTTGTCCCTAATTACTAATATCCATGTTTAGATGCATGTTTGCATGACCTCCCTGGATTGCAAATGTCTTAAATTTGTTTTTAATGAGTGTAATTAATCTAAAATCTCGGATTTGTTTAAATCTAAGGTCACAAGAAGAGGGTGCCCTCTGGTCTCTAACTTTGGCAAGCCACATCCAGAGTAGCAAACCATTTGGCAGTGTTAAGAGTCTCTATGGTAACTTGGAGAGGTAAGTGAAGTATCAAATTTTGAACAAGTGCACACACAAAAAAAGAGCCTGTGTACTTGCTCAATACAGTTCCTGGAGAATACTATACAAGTTGAATGTTAAATTATGCTGAAATGTTCTGTTCATGTGTTTTTTCATTTTCTGAAAAAATATGAGGTGATTTCATTTTATGTAGTTTTGTACTGGAACTTTGACTTGCCAAGGAACAGCAAACTTTGCTTAGGATGTGAAAATGATAGTCAGCTTTTCAGCCAGGATATTGTGGTTTTAAGAGCCAGTTGCTGCCATCACAGACTTGTTGTATAAAGGAGAACTGCTATAGATGCCGGAGCATGAATGTAGATGAGGGAGCAGTAGTGTACTTGCTCAACTCTCAGGTGGAGCAGCTCATCAGCAGCAGCCAGATGTCTGCCTCTCAGGATGTGCTTACGTTAAAACTATTAACATTCCCCTGCACTGCATGCTTAAACAAACAGTACGGCATAAACAATGACAGCCTAAGAAAACGTAACAGTACTATTAATGTTTTTGTGTGTGTGTTTGTGTGTGTGTGTGTTTGTCAGTTTCTACCCTCTCACAGAGCAGACTGTGAACACTATTCAGGCGCTTTGTCCCTTTCTGTCTCAAGCAGAAAGAGAAGAACTCATTGCTCTGTCTGTTGCTGATCTGCTCAACTGGCAGGAGAGAGGCCAAGACTGCACCCACAGTGAGGCTTACACTCTCTTTCATTCTCTCACAAACACATATGTAAATGAATCCAAAGGTTTATATTCATTATTACATTTTAGAATTGAATTCTGAACTTATTCAGTGTGATCGTGTAATTTCAGCCTTACTGAAATGTTATTAAGGGACATTTATATCCTCTGCAGGTGTGTGGGCATGTCTAGCTGTCCTGCACTGTTGTCTGCAGGCTGAGAGTCCTGTGGAGGAAGAGATATTGCTATCTGCAATAGCTACTTTATTAGAGTGGCGCAACAGCAGAGAGGCATGGTTTCTTTTTAACAGGTTTGTATGTGCAGTCGTTTGTATGTGAACACTTGTTCATGAAAGAATGCATTTCCGAGATGCCATGGTGGCCTGATGTTCATAATCTGATCGCAGTGTAAGACAAATAGCCAGTGCAAAAAAAATATGTTGGTAATTAAGGCTTTTCAATGGTAAAACATTGTTTTTCTCAGGTTCTGCTTCACTTTTGTTGGCTGCGTGTCTTTCATTTCAAATGTTTTGCTCGCATACAGATAATGCCTAAATCTGGAATTAAATTCTTCATGTATACATTAATTTAAATATGTATAGAGAAAGTAAGTTTGAGCAACATTGTGCACATTTTGCTTGTCCAGTAAGCCTCTGTCATCTGTTTGTCTCTTTTTAGTGACCTTGGGAAGGCCTCTGTTACAGAGATGGCTCTGCCTGTTGAGATAATGCGTTTACTTTGCTGGGTGGTGGACCGTTTTCCCACAGTTCTTGGCAGCACACACTGGGACTTCCTTCTCTGCTCCATGTTGGCCTGGCTGGAGGTGTGTGTGTGTGTGTGTGTGTGTGTAAGAGATTTAGACAAACTCAAATGGTACTTGTTTTGATATAAACACCTATGAATGTTAACCCTTGAATTTGTGTGAGTGTCTGATTGATTGATTGTGTGATTTTCTTTTAATTTTTAAATTCTTTTTTTTTTTTTTTTTTTAATCTGTAGACAGCCAGTGAGAGTTGTGGGGCTTTCTGGAATCCCTGGGTGCAGCAATTTGTGTGTGCTGAATGTGAGCTGATTGTGAGACTCACAGAGTTCTTCGCAGCACCACCTGATGGTGTGGCAGAGAAGTTGCCACCTGAGCTCAGCACAGAATGGCAAGAGTTTTTTGTTGAGGGAATCCACAGTTTGCTGCTTCCTCTGCTAGTCAAGATTCCTGGTGAGCTGTGTTTTATTTAAAATGAAATATCTCAACTTGCTTCATATTCACTGCTTTTCAGGGTTGTCATAAGAATGGTCAAACTTTATTGAATGGCTTAGAACTAACATTATAATTTTTGTTATATTCATTGGTGGTATTATTGCTACACTTTAGCCTCGCACATTGAACATGCGTTATTAAAATGTTTAAACTGACTGGGAAAACAGACAGCTCTTACTCCCATGAATAATTGGATGACTGAACAAATACAGCTATATTCGATGTATTTTGGTGCTGCATAGCCTTAAATATGTCTATGTCTATGTTCTATTTAAATATCCTGTAGTACTTGTGGTGTGTGCGCCCCGTAAAAGTAAGCTGCAGATTGCAAGCAATATTTTCATTAAAAAAAAAAAAAATCTGTTAACTTGCTGATTAAAGCAGAAAACAATGTGTTAATGAGACATTCATTGCAGTGGAGTTCCCTGAGCCAGATGACCCACAGTTTCCACTGGCTGTCGTGGTGGCAGTGGGTGAGGCTCTCACCTACATCCCAGTCCAGCTTCTTACGCACAACAAGCTTCCAGCACGGTTTGTGGCAGACCAGAGGAGCAGCCTGCCTGATGCCCTTCAGACTCTGCTCAATACTCTTGCCCCTTTGCTGCTTTTCAAGGCCCGGCCTCTGCAGCTGGTAGTCTTTCACATTCTGCACAAGTAAGAGAGAGGCTTACAGCCATGTGCCTTCTGTGGTGGGAATTTGGAGCTATATCTTTTCTATCATCAGTGGAAGTAGTAATACTTAAAATTTGTTGTTGTTACTATTGTTGTCGACTTTCTTAATCCAATACATTGTTCATGTTTTCAAAGGGTAATGCCTCTGCTACCAGAAAGTGACTGC
Organism: Hepsetus odoe; assembly: GCA_017165825.1. NCBI lineage: Eukaryota > Metazoa > Chordata > Actinopteri > Characiformes > Hepsetidae > Hepsetus > Hepsetus odoe. Next base: position 15,191,947 of record CM029383.1, read on the forward strand.
GAAAGTGCTACTGCCAGATCTGAAGATGAAGACGAGGAAGAGCCTTGCCTGTACGATTTTTGTTTTTGTTTCTGTGACTGAATAAATGAGTTCATTCTTATTTTGTAAATTTCCCCAAAATTATAAGCAGTCTGCATTGTTTGACAATGGAAATACAGGAAATCTGTTTTTGATTTCATGTTTTCATTTGTTTTGTTTTGGTGAGTAGTGTCTTAAAATGCTTCAGATTTATAATTGTTATAAATCTTAAAAACTAGGACAATTGAATTAGTTCTCTTTAAGAATTTATACAGTTGAAAAGAAAGCATTTATCAAAGGCGCCCTTAGAGGCGCATGATGCAATGAACAACTGAACAAAAGCAACGAGAAGAAGTGTGAAATAAAACTTGTGTTTTGCCGTAGGTCCCCTCCAGCAGCAATAATGAGTATTCTTACGACCACAGAGGAGCTGCTGGAGAATATTTTGGATGGCTTGCAGGTGGGTGAGTTTGCTGTGGTGCAGCCTCTCAGCATGGAGCACTGTTGCATCATGGGATACTTGCTGGCCTGGAAACTGCTTCTCACCTTTTTTAAAGCTGCACCTTCCCAGGTATCTTTATACCCTCTATATTAGAATATGTTCCCAAATTACCGTACTGTAATGTTACTGTTTTTATAGCACAGAATGCAGTCTGACTTGTATAATTTAATATTGGCTGTTTTCCTGTACTTTTTTAAATCATACTGAAATTTTATTTTGTAATAACTGTAGTTTGTATCTGATTTTATGATAACCCTAATGTATACCAGTATCTCTTGAGGATGGTTTGTTTGCATGTTTACTCATCTCCTGGCACTTGTACTATTACCTTTTGCAGCTGCGTGTTCAGTACTCCTTGTATTTAAGAAAGACTCGTGCTCTGCATAAGCTGCTATTGCATCTATTTCGACTCATGCCAGACAACCCAATACTGCCTGGGCAGCCCACAGAAATGGCCAACAGCGAACCGAAAAGCTACTTCACTCAGGCCATTCCCCTATCCTTGCGGCGTGAGTACAAACATTTTCACAAACATTTCAAGCGGTTCCCAAGTATGTTTGACTGCCCCAAAAACCTGTTTCATTAATATGTCTTCAACAGTGTTTGCATGTCAAAGGCTTGAAGCAGACTTACCAACACACTGTGTACCTATATGTGCTTGCTTGTGTAACAGAAAAGGAAGGTTTGCAGAATGAGGTTCCCCATCTGGCCTGCTCTGTGTACTATGGAGCTTTAAAGGACCTGCCTGCAATGGTGCGCCAGTGGTGGAACAGTCAGGAGAAGCGTGTCTTAAGCACCGTGGATAAATTTACCAGCAAATATGTAAGCACTGTGCTGTCGTTAGAGGAGATTGCCTCAGTGCAATCCAGCACTCAGACCTTTGAGAATATGACGGTGAGCAGAAATTCCTTTTCAAATGTTATGACAAAGTTTGCCATTTTTGTGTCAAGCATTTTAGTAGAACTATTTACTCTGAAGGTAAATTGTGTATTTATTTTCAGGTAAAAGCACGCTCTGCAACACGAGAGGTGATTGCAACATACTCAGTAGATGATATCTTTAATGAGTTAGTAATCCAGCTGCCTCAGAACTACCCTTTGGGCTCCATCTCTGTGGATAGTGGTCGCAGGATTGGAGTAGCAGTGCAACAGTGGCGCAATTGGATGCTCCAGCTCAACACCTACCTTACGCACCAGGTAGGATCACAAGCAGAATATTGCCCCAAATACAAAGAAGGGCCTCCGCATGCTGGGGTACTTATACTGGGGTAGACTGCGGCAACACTCACAACCCATGTCAGGATAAGCGGCCGAGATCATGAGTAAATAACTGAGTGTATTTGGTGCTTTTCTTTTAGGTTAAGGTCACAAATTTAGTACACTGGCTTATTAAAATGAACAAATTATATATTTTTTCACTCCACAGAGAACATGTTAGTGAGCACTTGCTAAAAGTTCTGTTTTTCCCACAACCTTCAAGCTAATCATTTGCTAAGAAACCAAAGACCTGAATATTTTTGTGTTGTTGTCTCACATCTCAAAGCAATTCAGAAACATTTCTTCTTTTTAATTGAATTTTACCGCATGGCAATCTAACTTTCTCCCCAATATCAACTGTTAAAACTTCAAGTAAAATGAAACTAGGATCTAATAAGAAACTGGTTAAAAATATAATCAAATTCTGTAAGTTTAGGTTACAAACCCAAATGTAATTATTCTTACAAGAACGTGCAGTAATCTTTTATTGTGTTGTATGTAGAATGGCAGCATAATGGAGGGTCTGTCTCTTTGGAAGAATAACATAGACAAGCGTTTCGAAGGCGTGGAAGACTGCATGATCTGCTTTTCAGTCATCCATGGGTCGAACTATTCATTACCTAAAAAAGCCTGTCGCACATGCAAGAAGAAATTCCATTCAGCCTGCCTAGTAAGTATCATTAATGTGCTACATATGTTTAGTGACTTCAGATATGGTTATTTGTGAATTTACATTAATTGGGTTACTTTTAAAAACAAAATTATTTCAGTGAACTTTATGCAGGGGTTTTAGAAGTTAAATATTTCATTATTTCTTTTTTTTCCCCAGTACAAGTGGTTTACATCAAGCAACAGGTCCACATGTCCTCTGTGCAGAGAGACCTTTTTCTAAAAACAAAGACCATGGACAGACAACTAAGATGAGGGCATCGATAAGAGACTGGAGGAATTAAAAAGAGCAAGAGAATATCCTCAGTTAGTAAGTTTGTAAATATAATTATGACTGAGGTCCTGTCAGTAACTAAAACCAACCTTTATGTCTGGCCATAAAGGAGCTTTTTTCCTCAATTTCACCAAAAAGCTTTAGATGTTAACTAGATGTTCAGCCATCCATTTTCACCTCAGAAGACAGAAGTTTAAAGATCTTGTTAAGGACGACTGTCAAGTTGACTTTCTTTTTATCACAGACTGACACAATGCTTTAATTGCCTTCTTCAATTAACATTTCACCATTAGAAGTCCAGAGATCTGATCAATTGAACAATACAGGTCTCAGAGTGACTCATCTGCATTTTTTAAAATTTTGATTTGTATATAAGGTCTAATAATTGACTTTTCAGATTGTTTTTGGCATATCTAGATCAGTGGTTCTTCATGGATATGATAAATAAGGGAAGGAATGGGTTGTCCATTAAAGCTACTGCTCTGCTGAATAGTATATTGTGTATTTCATAAAGGGAACCTTTTGTTTTCTGTTTTGAAATCTACTTTATATCTGAATTGATGATGCTCTGGAGATTCTTCATTTGTTTATGCAGAACTGAGAGGCCTATATTTTTATTTGCAATCATTTTCCAGTTATTCTTGCCAATGTACAAGCACTTGATACAATCAACAAAGCAAACAATCTCTGAATCTGAAATACAGACTATGCTTTTAACTTTATTCTTTGCTTTCTTGTCTCACAAAAGCTGTAACATTCTGTCAAGGGGTGGGATATATTAAGTAGCAAGTGAACTGTCAGTTATTGAGGTTGATGTTGGAATTGTGATGACTGGACAACTCTGTCAGAGCATTTTAAGACTGCTTGGTTTTGAGAGATTTTCCAAGAATGCGATAATCAGTAATTAACAAAAGCATTAATGGAAGGACAACCATTGAACTGGCAGCAAGGTCATGAAGCACCCACAGAAGGTCTTCTATGGCACAAATAGTTAAAAGAAAAAAATCGAATGCTGGCTTTGATGGAATGGTGTGAAACCATGGGACACAAAACAGCCCAATCATAATACCCATGCAGACCTCAGTACACCAATGAAGGCAAAGACACCAGCGATAAATGTGTGAACAAAAGGACCATGGAGCAGTGGCCTGGTTTGGCCTGGTTGATTTTGAACATCCTTTTAAAGAAGCAAGTTGGTTTCCCGATTCCCAGATATTGGAAGAACTAATCTGATCAATAGAGGCACCACCTCTTCTCTGACAGATTTTAAAAAAGCTGGTGCTAATGTTTAGGTGGATTTATTAAAGCATACCTTCAGAAGTCTTGTGAAGTCCATGCCTGGATGGGTTGAGCTGTTTTTGTGGTGTACAATTCTAGTCTCTCACGCACACCTCTGTTACTTTTGTAATTTAAATAAATGACTTTTGTTGCAAAATTGCCAACCACCATCCCCATTTGACACACTGGCACGCTTTAGTGTCATTAGAAAGGTGTCATGATCATTGTAATTCATAAAATCATGGGACTTTACCTGAGAACCTAGTATTGCAAATCCAGTCACAGGAACAGTGTATTCTTAAATGTCTACTATGTCTCTACAGTGGAATGTATTTAATGTGGGTTTGAAAATTTGAGATTTTAGAAGAATCATGAAGACCTTGGAGAATGTGCAGTAGTTATTAATAATTATAACAATATAATGGGTAGCCGTTACCCATATTAATCCCTTTCAGCAACATTGAGGCACTATCACAGAGAATATCTTTATGTATATTATCATTTTGGAAAATGTTTTGTACACAGATATAAGACTTAAAGTTCCTCAGGACAGATTAATATAGGATAGCTAATTCTGGACATAATGTGCCTCTTTGTTCAACAGTAATTACAGTGATTGTTTAGGACCAAAGATCAACTGCTGCGTCCATTCTTATCTCCATATGGGGAAAAAAAAAGGCTGTCTCATGTCTTTTTCATTTCTTCACACTGTGTCTTGCTAGTTCAGGGACTGGCTTCAGCTAGGCCTCTGTGATGAACAAAAGGGGTCCCGCAGAGCGTAATCCACCGTTATTTACTGTGGCAAAAACCAGGGAGCTAATACAGCGGGACTGAGAGTGGGGAGATTTAGAGCTCACTGAGAGATTTTTTGCTTCTTATCCATGATCAAAATCAATGACGACAAAGACTACAGTAAGTGATGAGGAAGCTAGATTGTCAAAAGTCTGAGAATGTGCTCCAAAGAGGAAATGTTACCATTCTCCCTCTACCACAGCTATACCATTGACTTTTTAAAATCTGTTACAAATAATGGTGATCAATTAAAGAGAAGTCAGCAAAAAGACAAAGGAATAAATGCAGATGTAGGGGAGGGAGGGAGAGAGGGAGAGAGGGAGGGAGGGAGGGAGGGAGGGAGGGGAGAGAAAAAAGAAAGTTGAATTCATCCAGATGATGATGATGATGATGATGATAATATCTCCAAACAAACACTGTTTTCTCTTGTTTGGAAGGCTAATGACAATTTCCATCTCCATATCCCAATCACACAAGTGTTACAGACAGCAAAATGCTGTGGTTGCTAGGTATAGATCTCTCTCATCACTCTTTCATTAATTTGTTTATATTCATTGAATGTTTGGAAGTCAACACAGATTTAAACACAACACATTAAGCAGTGAATGAAAGCATGACGGTGTTAGCGTTATTTAAAGCAGGTGGCAGTTTTGACAGAAATTGTTTGACAGAAACTCCTGCCTCGTTTGTGGCCTGAACACTTGAGTACAGGCAGTGTAGATGGCTAAGCAATAAAATAGTCCAACAAATATTGAAGATATGAATTGGAAACCCTAGATGGCAGCATTTCATTGAGTCTTTCTCTGATCACTCTGGAGACTAACCACCCTGTGGTTCTGTACAGTTATATTGTTCTAATAAGTGTTTGAAGCAGTCAGCGATTGAAGAATGGTTCTTTGTTCTTATATTTGTTTTCGAAATGTACACAGTGATGGCACTGATACCTATGGGAAGTAAAAATGGTGCCTTTATGCTGAATCAAGTGCTTCTGTGTTTTGATTAAAGCTTGACCCCATGAAACACACAGTGGATAATGTTACTCTCTGTAAGATTATAGTAGAACCCCTTCTTAAAATGAGAAGCCACAAAGGTCTGGGCTAAGTCACCCCCTTCCCTGTCTCTGGAAATGGTTCTAATCTTAATGCAATCAGTATTCTCTGAACCGTCTAGGTGTATGTGTGAGTGAACAGGGTAGGGGCTGCATGTTCAATTTTCTGCCAAGAGGACTGTGTGCCTAGTTAATATTCAGTCCATCCTGACCCATTTGAGGCGTCCTGCTCTTCGTGGTGTAGTCACGCTCCAGCTCCATGCTGTAGGCTACTGTTGTGCTCTCTAAATAGCAACATGTCAGTGCTATTCCACCAACACAATGAAAACCAGGCCAGCTGTTCCTCCTCTTTGCAGCCCCCCTCTCTCTCTCTCTTTCTCTTTCTCTGCTTCTCATTATCGCCATTAAAGTAGCCAATTTGCATGAGCACCGGTTCGGCTGACCCCTGGCAGTGCCAAAGCTCTGCTGTGTTGTTGCTTTCATCTTCCGCAATCTCACCTCCTGGCTATGTGTGGAAATGTCCTTGTTTGATGAGGAGGTCACCGCTCCTCTCCCTCGCAGTCTTCCTCATTGTTTGCCGGCTGATGGGAAGAGATTAGAGTTTATCCAATCTCATCTGGAAGGCTGTTGTTAGACAGAGCTGGATTGGTAATCAGGATGGTGAAAGCTTGACTTGGTTCTAGTCATGCATGGTGTTTCCTCGTCATTTGCATTTTTGCCTGGGCTGTTCTGATGCATGTTGTTGCCTGACCCTGAATAACCCATTCTGTTTGAGACAGTCAAAAAGAAAGTGAAAGTCACTATTTTGTCATTGTGAAATGCAGCACAGCACACAGTGAGACGCAATGAAATTCAAACTGCTTTTCACCCTTACACACCGTGCATCAGGGGGCAGCTATTTAAAGCGCAGTGATGCACAGTGGCGCAGTGATTGTGACGGTACCTTGCTTCAGGTTATCTCAGGGCAACCTACTGGTCTGGGATTCGAACACATGGCCTTCCAGTCCTGGGGCAAACTCCCTTACTGCTAGGGCACTGCTGAATTATTCAGAAATCAGAGCTTTCAGTAAGTTGTCATTACTGTCAGTATTAAAACTCAAAACTGATCAAAAGAATTTTCTTACTGTTACATTGAGAAGCTTTCTGACCATGGAGCAGGAGTTGCTGCACCCAAACTGACACATGATGATGAGTGTAGTGATTTTTACCAGGGCTTCGTCTTTATTCAAAATGTGCTCAAAAACATGCTATCGATCGCAATTCTCTGCTGCGCACCATGTATTCAATTTTAGCCGTCACTGCATACTGCTGAACAGAGTGTCTCATCTTTTATTGCATAAATCTCATCTGCTATCTCTAGCAGCACATGGTGCCTGTCTTCTCGGGTAGGGTAGATTCGTTTTGCTGGAATCTGTACAGACATTGAAAGAGGAAGCGCATGGGGATGGAAGGCAGGGCCTGATGGGCTACAATCTCCCTGTGCTTTTTAGGCTGACTCCTTAGCCATGCTCCCTAATGTCCTTCAGCTGTGAAGCCGGGATGTCTAAATTAAAAAGGAGAGGGCAAAGGAGAGCCCATTCTCCCTGCTTCATGTTGTTTACGCAGTGTGACTGGGCTAGTGGGACACAAAGACAGAACAAATGGAGAGGCCCAAGGAGAGGCTTAGGCCAGTGATTCGTCTCAGCTTCTAAAGAGGGGCCATTAATAGCAGCCCTTCAGCTCTCGTTTGAACACTTGTTTGTGTCAGAGGAATATTATCAAATGGAGCGAGTGCCACAGGCAGGCTAGAGAAGAAAGAGTTCAACAGTTGGAGCGGTTCAACTCAGGCAAACATGCTGCATCTTGCTTGTGCAGGGTTTCCACCAGCTAAAGTCAGCCAGTCTGCAGTATGACTGGCTGGATCTGTCTGGACATATTTGGTAAGCTGCTGCCTTGATAAATCTCACTACTAATTAAGGAGTGAGTAAGTAAACAGATTGGGGGGGGAGAAAACTTCCTAATTTACTAAAAATTTTGTTAGGTGGTTTAAAAAAAAAAAAGGTTAACTTTTTTATTTATTTTTTTTGATACTGACATTGGATCTTCTGTAACATTTGGCCTTTGGCTTAAAATAGCTTTATGGTTTAAACTAAAATGTATCCATTATATAGAGGTCTTTCAGCTTTAAAAAGCTTCATCCCACTCTTCTATTTACCAGGGGGAAGAAAGTTATTTAAAGTAACAGCAATAGATGCTTTAGGAAACCAAAAAGCAGTTTTTCAGTTATGCCACACATAGAACCTGTTCTGACATCTTTATTTTTGAGAATGCACGACCAAAACTAGCAGGTTTTTTCCACTTTCGTTGTAGGAAAGTTGACCTCCTGAAGGTGGGTTGGTGGTGATTGCTCAAAATAATGTAAACAGAAACCAGTTTTATTCCTGAACAACTGACCTTAATCAACCACCATCAATCTGGAACTTGTTTCAGTCGTTCTCTGGAATTGACCAGCTTGAGTCAGAGGTTGGGAAGTTGCCCACAAGCACTGATCTCAGCCTAACCTTTTGTAATTCTAACCACAGTCATTACTGAAGAAAACAATGTTTTGGTCAGAAATGAGCAGCCAAGGGTGAACTCGACCAGCGCCACACATTGTTCATTCAAAGCAGACACATTATTTTGTATGGAAAGTGAAACCTGTTTACCCCAGTATGCTAATGGGGTCATAGCCAGCAGGTCTAGAGATCAGAGCAGTTCAGTAAGGAGCCGGAGCCTGGGGCGACTGCCTCAAGAGGGACAGAGGGTCGAAAATGTCTTATATGACAGTAATGGTGGGAGACTGCTCTTGTAGGGTCCTATTTATGACACATTAGCTTGCAGAAAGCCATTTGCTATAAAACTGCTGCATTGTGAATCAAATGCTGAGCCCACATTATCCTATAAGCTAATTTCTTTTTTTTTCTCTCTTTTTGTTTTAAAGTAAATAAGCCCAAAATTCAGAAACTTAGTAATTATTAATCGTTTTACACCATTAAGCAAATTGACAAATACTTTGATATATAAGAATAAATACTTTTAGGAGTTGATTTACTCAGTTTTGGCGTATGGTGATTGAGTATACATGAAGTACAAAAATCAGGATGTCAGAGTGAAAATGGCAGACTCTTTAACAGCGTGTCACTCTCTGCCTCAAAGTTGAGAAGGGCAGTTTGGCTTCTTAACTTCAGCACCATCATTGCTGAACAAAACTGCTAAATAAAAATGGGTGAAGCACGGAAAGGGATGCTGTTTATGAGCTGCCAAGCACCTCTGTAATGATTGACTCTGGGTTTGTTGATTCGTCTTTTTATATATGTCTATCTTCAAGGGTAGAACTGCTGGCCAAAAAGAAAAAAAAAATGTAATAAGCCTTCACAGCTTTACGACTTAAAAGTGGATGTCTCACTTTCACATTCAAACAAGGTCACAGCTGTCAACGCGTGGCGAGGCCGTGCCATGATATACCATGGCCTAAAGAAAGCGCCATTTCTCATCAGCCCATTGCAATGCTGGGCGTGTGAGCAGGGAGGAGGATCACGATACCCACTGCAGAGTTAATATCCAGGGTGCTTCGAGCTCTGTCACAGGCCGACTCTTTCCACTGATAAATGTCTGGCCCAAAACAGCCTTCAAGCTGTGGGATATCCGTCTTTCTAAAAATGTAACCTCCTGCCTACTCCCCATTTTTGTTTTTTTTTTTCCCCCCAGCTTTTTGCCATTACAGTTCTGAAAAGCAGACATTTCTAGCTTGTATAGGATTGTTGCAGTGGAGTGCTCTTGCTTAGCTCGTTTACAATTTACAGTTTTTTGAAATCAGAACACCACAATTTTGCACACAGTTGAACATGGCTTTCGCTATACACTGAGGCATTCTGCTTTCTTTTTTTCATCTAAAGTGCCTTCAAACAAATTGAAAATTTACCTTATGATTTGTGATTTTGATGAAGCACATGATTAAAATGACCAGTATTGGAATTCATGCCACCAATCACTTTAATGCTCAGGGTGGGATGGTGGGTAGACAGCAACGAAAAGCTTTTGCCTGTAGAGTATGGTTTGCTTTTCACTCAAATATGATCATGAAATATGATGAGAATATAACATATAGTAAACTGCTGAAAGAAACTTCCTTACTCCTGGAATAAAACTTTTGGTTGCTTTTCTTCAGATGTCTTCATAAATTTGTAAGCCCCTTTGATGGGCTACACAGAATTCTTGTGAAAAAAAATGGTTATACAACTAAATATGCGGCGAGGATGGCACTACAGTAAACTTAGGAAACATTGTTTTTTTCACTTTCTTGCCTTATGCACCTTGTAACCAGGCAGCAAAAGCCAAAGAGTTTGAAATCAATGTTCATTAACATGGCTTTACAGGATCATGCCCTATAACAAACTACCTGTCCTTGCTTCTAGAGTTCCATTCATACTCTGCTCTGCTGAGGAATTGCATACCTGTGGCATGCACAAGAATGTGGAGGCTAGATAGTTGTTTCCTTGCCTGGTATGCCTCTCTCCCTAGGCACTAATTACACTTAACTGAGAGCCATTATGTCATGGCAGAATTGGCTTACCTGCATGTGGCAGAAATCAAAGTCTTTATAAAAAAAAAAAAAAAAAAAAAAAGTATTTCAGAGCCCATGTAGCTGGCCTTGGGCTAAGGAAGAGAGAAGAAAGGCTGAAGAGAAACTAAAGAGGTAAGAAAGTTCTAAAGTTAGCTGGAGGAGCATTGAAAACTGCCATTTGAAGGGAAAATTGTCCATAAAATTCTCTTTTATCACTGAAGTCAAGATATTACCTGTCCGAGTAATTTCACCTGGCATCGGCTCAAATGGGGGTATGGGACCTGAATGGAGATGAAGTGAAAACTCTGAGATTGATGGAGATAGGACAGGCACAAGCCTACACTGAATGAGAATATGTCACTCACTGTGTTTATTGGGGGGTAGTTATTGAAAAAGGGTGTCAAGCTCCCGTTGGATTTACAGTTGATAGTGCGACATCCATCTCCTTCCTGGAGGATTTTAAAGGAGCATCAGCTCCATTGTGTGAGTTCACTCTGTCTCAGCCATTATTTTCAGCTGCTCCAAGCCGCCATGGTGAAACCCAAGCCATCTGATCACGCCGACTTCATTGTGCCACCTTCCAGTCACAGCGGCTGGGCATGATTCTCGGAAAACCTGGGTTGTCAGGCATCTCAGAGCGACTCTTGCAATTCACAGCCCATATGGTTTAGAAATAGAGGAAATAATTTGCTCCATGGAGTGAGGAAAAATTGCCAAACCATTCTGCCTTTTTTGGTGCCTTGCAGTCACTAATGGCATGTTCTTATTGAAGTGTTAGTGTTAAAACTAGTTAAAACAAGTTTTCCTGTGAAAGCATATGCTTTCCATGCCTCTAGAATATGACCATACATTAACATACATTTAATTTATTAATATGTAAGAGAAAGAGACAGTAAGTGACCTAAAACATCATAAGGTCAGAGTTCATTAAAGCAAATAAAGAGAACCCAATTGCACAAATGAAATATAGTTAATGCTTATATTTGTACTGTTAAAATATACAGTTATTAGTTAACCTTAAAGTAATGATTAACTAGTAAAATAGTGTTGGGATAAGTTTCAAACATCTTTTGATGATACCTTTTTTTTTCTTCCTCTTGCCAAATTTTCTTTCACTTACGTTCCTTGGAGAACTAATAGATGATTGTTCAACACAGATCTTCAATGAGACTGAGATAAGGACTTGTCTCTGGAATATTCACTTTCTTTTCTCTCAAGTCATTCCAGGGAATTGTTTGTTTTGTTTTGTTTATTTATTTCTAAATAATTCAGTAGCCATGATGTAAAAAAGTAAAAAGGTGCCATGATGCCTGCCGCGCAAATACAGGCATTACTCTGGTAATGATAAAATAGAGGTGAATCAGAAGGAAAAAAAAAAAGATTTCTATGGGATGTTGTGTGTTACATCAACCTGCATGTTCTTCTTTGCCAAATCAATATCTCAGTCCTCAGGTAGTGTATAAGTAAATATTTAGTATGATAACTTTTCATACCAAGGTGTTTTGTCCAATGTAGGAGTAATAGCCTGAGTTTCCCACCAATAATATACATCAGTAACCTCACTGTATAGGTTGTTTTGATTGAGAGATTCTCTTTATACACATTATTAAAACCAAAAGTACCCTTTTGGCTCAGAATAGCCAAATATAGCCAAATAGTCATGTGCAAAGCAAAGGAAATCTAGAAAGGCTTTTGCAATGTAGAGTATTTTGCAAAAGTCTGAAGTCACCTCTTATTTCTTGATATTTTGCTTGGGAATCACCTTTTTGTAAAAATGCTATTATACCTGTTACACTGTTTTATCTCTGGCATATTGAGTAGATTAAATGAAAGAAATGGGAACATATGTTTTACTGTGACATGCTGCAAAGTGACTAAAGATACAAGGTACCTGGATAAAGGAGTGCAAACACTCATTCAGTATCACCAGTGAACTAATCAGTCTGAATAATCACATCTGTTTTTTTCACTGCTTGATGCTTTAGGCAAGAGGGCTTTGTTGCGCTGAATGATACGTAAGGGGGTCACAGTGTGGCATAGCAAACAAAAAACAACTAGATCTAAAAATGAGAGCTAAAAATGATATACTTCATGAAGCCTGGAAAAGCCTGGAAGTCTTCTGAAACAAAATTCTGAAGAAATTAGAGTTGTGTCAAGACTTTTGATGTTTAAAAAGAGCTTTGCTATTGGAACTAAACCTTCTACAAACATTTCACCAGTGCTGTCCCTCTTCTTTTTATGACTAGCAGCTATAAGTTTCTTTATATATGATGCCATCTGTACCACCCAACCACCCATCCACTCATCCATCCAGCCGTCCTAGCTATTTATCCTGGCTGGGGTCGTGAGGGAGCACTGGAGCCTATCCCAGTGGTTGAGAAGCATGGGAAACACAATGATGTATATGATGGTAATGGCCAGAAATTAGCCTACAGACAGGACATTGGATCCAGTGCTAGTGTTTAGAATATTTTTGTTAAACAACTCTTTTTTTGCAGTATGTATGCCAGTGACTCTTTTGAACAGTTATACTTTCAAATCAGCTTGAAGACATGGTGATCCAGAAGTTCACTGAATGTTATATTACCTCCAATTTTCTTGTATAATCCCTTCTAAATACGAACAATTGAATACGTTTCTTTTCTATTCTGAATGGTGTTCTTGCTATTGCTAATTTATCTAAAGACTGACATTTATTTATTGATTGATTGATTGATTGATTGCATCTTTTTTTAATGACCAGTCAGAATCTGACAATAATATTACATTTACTTTTAATCCTAGGCTTCTGTGTGTGTCTCCTTCACTGCTGAGATGCTGGAGCTGCCAGCCGGTTTATAGTAGCTGCTTCCAAAGAGGGGGATTAAGTATAGAAACATATTCAGCTGGTGGTCACAGATAGCAGCCACTGCTATGTTTATGAAGCATATTAAACTAAAGGCTCAAGGGCATTCAGGCCCCCTCTCACCAATACACTAAATGGAACCAAGTCACATAGGCATACATTATGTCCTGCTATGTAATGCAATGTAAATTGTTTATTGAAAAATCAACTGTACATATTTCCCACTTCTCCAAAATGTAGTTGCTCACCCAAGATGAGTCTGTTTTACATACTTAGTATTAGAATCACAGCTAATGGTTCACCCAAATAGCCCAAATCTCACCAAAATGTTTCTTTGTCTTATCAAATCACATCCAGCTTTTACTTACGATTGTACAGACACTTGGAACTAGTCAATTTGCAACAATCTGCTATAACATCATATGCCTAATAAGGTATAGTCCCCTTGTTCTTCCAAAATGGCTCTCAAAGTCCTCAGAGCCCCTGAAGGTATACTGTGGTATCTGACACCAAGATATTAGCAGCAGATCCTGTAAGTTACAAGTTCAGTGGGACCTCCATGGATCCGACTAGTGTACAGCACATCCCACAGATACTCAATCATGTTGAAATTATCTTGAGCCCTGGTGTAATCTGAAAAAGCTACTGCTGTAAATGGGGTTTTATTTATTTATTTATTTATTGTCTTTATTATTTATGATATTTCACAGGTCTTTAGGTCAACCTGAATTTGATGTAAGTAGACTGAAAAAAGGTTTTGGCAATGTTTTTTTTTTTCTTCATGAAAACCATTTGAGCTCTTTCTGACTGCTGAGTTCTGGAGTTTGGAATCACAGTTCACCTGGTAGCTGAATTTCTACACTGGAGAAGCAACATTTGTAGGTCCATACATATCATTGCTGATTAATGACACCTAGGGTAGGTGAATGTGTAAATAATGTGGAAGTTACTGTAAAGAAGGTACGTAGTTATTGCTGGCAATTAAAAGGCATGATATAATCATGTTAGAAGGGCAGAAGGTAAGCCTAAGTACTATGTTTGTGACTGTGTGAACAGAATGAAGATATTTTATCACATTTTGAATGCTGAGCAATATCATAGTGCATATAGACATTTTGATATATTTGTGTGATTATTTGACGTGAAAACAAACAGAAAAACCGAAGGCGAACTGGAATACAATTATGGATAGTAACAAAAGTGCATTTCATGAGTACTTCTGAACGATATAGGAAATATCACAATAGCTTTTAAGATAAAGCCACATTTTTGATTAAACTTTATAAACAATTTAAAGGCAAACATGATATGATATTCTTTCTTGGGCCCATTATCACAGGGGTTAAAAAACTAAGCAGGTTTTTGTACTGGGTATAGTCTAGATTCTGGTTGTCAGATGTTGACTGGACTCAGTATCTTAATAAGACTATCCACCTGCCAGATGGCATTCAAGCTGGGATCCGAAACATTTGCACTAATTCGGCCCGTGATTTGGAGTAGATAATGATGAGGTCCTGGTAGGATACCGACGTGTGCAAGCAAGAGAGTGCACCTGCTCTGATTGCCACTGAGGTCTTTGCTCTGCAAACATGCAAATGTGATTAACTCGATTAACTCGAAATCCATCCCAAATAGAGCATCTAAATATTATCCACCCATCTCTTTAGCTAGAGGATGCAAGCTTGTAACAGGAAGCTAAGACAGCTTAAAATAAACACTACTAAAATAAAAATTTCAAAATAGTTCTGATATGAAAAGACGTTACTTTAGAACTTGGAACGTATGATAGAATTATGTACAGAAATATTTTACATTTGGAAACTCATTTACAAATTAGTGGTTCCTTAAAGCACCATTTTTTAAAAAATTCTTAAGAGAAGCAAAAATTCTTTAAGAATATAAATTAAAGCACATCCCCTTTTGTTAAAAAAATATTAAGTCTGCAGTGGTTCTTTTAAATTCTCTTGATATGCACATGTACAAAAAATATTGAAGGAGCCTTTGTAGCAGCATGTGTCTTTAGAAAGAAAGAAAAGCAAAAGCCTAAGAGGGCTCCAGTTTTACAAAGTGTTTGGGAGAATAAAGGAGAAATGAAGGAATAAGCAGAACACAGGGATTTGATAGTGGGAGAGGGGGCAAAAAAACTGTTTAGTAGCACTGCCACCATAGTAGTCACACAGCCACTGAATATGGACCTCCAACAGTCCGCCACACCTTTTACCTACCTGAGTCTGCTTCACCTGGGCCCACCTGGGCTGGGGGGTGCTGCCGGAATGCTCCCCCTTCACCGCCGTAGAAAAATGCACATTTTAATTGAGTCCCTACTGAGTCACGAGGAAGGGTTTTTCGCCGTCTCTTGCTTTTAACAGATGGCTCACTATTTTTACCCTCACCTGCTGTCACGCTCGGCAGGGCCCGGAGAGCGGCTGCAGTTTAATGGCCTCCCCTGGGCCTCGGCTCCCAGACACACACACAAAACGGCAGGTTCGAGCCCACCTGGAGGGCGACACTCACTCACACTCACTCACTCTCTCTCTCTCTCTCTCTCTCTCTCTCCCTCTCTCCCTCTTTATTGTGGTGTGTTCACTACTAGGAAAAAAATAACAAAAACACAAATGTATCACATAGTGGGCTTTAAATGTAAAAGTGGAACAATCAGTAGGAACAAGAGTTGTCAACAAGACTTTTTGTGGAATAACAGATGGGCACAGCGGAAGCGTGCTGGGCCCATAACATAGAGGTTGATGGATCAAAACCATTCTTGGCTATGCGCATTTGGGACAGTGGTGGCCTATTGGTTAGTGACTGTGCCCTGGGATCGGAAGGATGCACCCATGAACAATATATATATGTGGGTTTGTATATATGAAGAAAGTGAAAGTGACCATTCTTGTCATTGTGCAACACAGTGAGACAACGAAATTCAACCTTTGCATTTTATCCATATACACAAGTGCAGCAGGGGGCAGTGATAGGGATGGTACCTTGCTCAAGGTTACCTCAGGGCAACCTACTGGTCTGGGATTCGAACCCACAACTTTCTGATCCACCGCTGCCTTGTGGCTAGGGATATATTTAGCCTATATAAACTACAACCAACCATAAACTACAACATACAACCAACAGCGGTGGCCTAGTGGTTAGGGATATATTTAGCCTATATAAACTACAACCAACCATAAACTACAACATACAACCAACAGCGGTGGCCTAGTGTTTAGGGCGTTGGCCCTATGATCGGAGGATTGGGGGTTCGAACCCCTTCCCAATAGGTTGCCCTGAGGTACTCTTGAGCAAGGTGCCGTCCCCGTCTCGCTCCTCCCTGCGATGGGCTGGCGATCTGTCCAGGGTGCGTCCCCCATCCTTTGCCCTATGTGCACTGGGTTGGACTCTAGCACTCCCCCGTGACCCTGTTTGGGACAAGCGGCTGGAAATGCAAATGCATAAAACTCTACAAAAGTGTACCAATGTTAGAAAAAAATTTGAGCAATGTAAAGAACTTCTGAATAATGTGAAAAATACTATGTTTGTTAAAGTGTGTAACTAGAACACAATGAAGATTTATCTTCAAAAAGCATTTGGGTATCTCTTCTTTATGATATTTAAATTGATGATATGTCGATGTTTACATTTTATGTAAGACACTTTAGCAAAACTACTTGGGTTTGATAGAAATTGGTTTATATTTCAATAAACTGAAGAAGAAAAAAAAAAAAGGACAATGCAATAAGCACTGACTGAGAGCTAATAATATCTTGCCGTACATGTGCTTTTAACATTATTTTTCTCTCTTTTCTCTCATTTCTCTCCATGAAAATTCCATTAAGTGAGATGAAAGTGGTGTGGTTTCTTGCAGCATTTAATCTTTCCCATACAGAAGTGACATAAAAAGAAGTACAAGAATTATGAAGCAAAATGAGCCTTTTTATAAAAGTACCTATGATGACATTACCTTCTTCATGTCTGCATTTGTCTCAGTATATCACTTGGACTTTTCAAGCTTCTCTTATTTGCTCTTTCCAGCTTCTGATTTCTTCTGTTACTCCTGAAGATGTTCTCATTGCTCAAATAAACCGTCATGAACTTGGGGCAGTTTGGAAAGAGTGCTATTGGTGATGAAGTTGTAACTAAAGATATGGTTTGACATATAAAGATTAAACTTGAACCCCATGGTAAGAGGGCTGTTATCAACTGTGTCTGACTGGATTATAGTTTTCAGTCATGTAAGGGCACCTCAAAGCTCATTTTCACTTTTGACTGTTAGTCAATACTGCAGCTTCAAATGGCATACAGTATATTGAAGACAAATGGCAATGAACATCAAAGCTCAAGAAAGTCTTAAAGAAGGTTTCAGAGTCTGCAGTGTTTAAACTGTCATGACAGGTGTGTCCTAGTGACTGGGATCACACACTTGATATACCAAGACTTTTAATGCTCTGTAAAAAAGAGCGTGCCAGAAATGGTTTCTGTAAGTCATACCATATAAGAACAATTATTACCAATATTACCAGTTATTACCAATAAGTCAATTACAAGTCGTTAAAGCTTTACATAGCGCAAAGTTTTTTTTCTACTTCCTTCCATCACATTTGCATTATGAGGAAAACCTCAGAAGGAATGGTTCTCTACAGAAGCATTTTTAAATGTTTGAAAGTTTAAAGAACCTACAGTAAATATAGAGTGGTAGGGTGAGAGGAGCTAAGGGGCCATAGAAAAAATCCAGATTAAAAAGGCTAATGTAGCTGCCATACTTTAAAAGTTGAATCTGTTTAAAATAGTAAACCTCTTTACAAATGTTTAAATTTATCATGGTTATCAAAAAATGTATATATGGGCCAAGCAATCACAATTTCCCTCCTGCTGGTGTCAGTTGGTCATTAAAACAGTGCGATATCTCTAATATTTTTATGGGTTTGGAGATGGAAAGTGGTTGCTTTAGGGAGATGCAAGGCCGCTTTGTCTCCAAACAGGGAGTGTATGACAAAAACAAATTTGAAGACTCCTTATAATAAGTTCTATGCCTGTTCAAGAACTGAAAAAAACTTGCAAATTTAGAAGAAGCAATCCAGAGTAGTTTTTTCCAGCCTACGATGTCTCCCAGGTGAACTTGACCTCCTTGCCTTTCCATTTGAAAGTGTATTACTAAAGTTAAACAAGACCTGTTTGCTGATTGTTTGGCTGTAGGTCCCCAATGCAAAATCTTAATGGCACATCTTTAATACATATTTACAAGGGGTGCTGGGAGCCTATTAAACAAACATTGCCTCCAGGTGACCTGCATGCCCCTTTTAAATCCATTGTGAAGGGTGTCCGAGCAGTCAGATTGGGGCCAGAGTTGAGGGAGGTACGTGAGCGAGGGGGACTGAACACTGATCTGATGCAAGCTGTTGTGGAATGGTATTCAGAGAGAGGATGTGATTGATGAGGGCTGCCAGGTGTTGTGTGTGTGTGTTTTGAATGAGTCTCTCCCAGAGTGACTCTGTTGGTGCATAAAACCCCAGGCACAAGTTGCTGCAGCTGGCAGGCCACTTTTTATCACAGCAACAAAAACGTCCCCCACAAAAATGTGTAATATCTACATTCACAGTGTTTTCTTCTGCTTTGTCACTTGATTTAGAAGCCATTTGGATTTAGTTTTTTCTGGACTTTTATGCATTTATAATTAATCTTTACTGCTTCAAACTTTCACCATTCTTCACTGAATAGAAGAAAAATATTTTTAAAAATTGAGTTTTTACATAATTAATGAGAAACCTATGCATCCTAAGCAATGTACAATATATTGCTCTTCAGCGTCTAGAAGCTTGACACCAAATGGAAAAAAGGTCTTTTATTCTCTCCCTTCTCCTTTACTCTTATAGGCCATCTCCTTGTTGGACGAGTCATATGGTCATTAATCAGCCCGTATCAATGAAAGCTCAGAGAAGTTTGCAGAAGCTAAATTTAGGCCATCCATCACCCTGTTCGGATGTTTCATAATAAAAAGCTACATACATTTTTCTTCTCCTGGCCTTGTCAAAGCTTGATCGGATCTCTTTGTAGAGTTTGGTCCACCCCTAACTGATTAGCCTGCTGAGCGGTACTGACAGAATAATCGGCTGCTTGCTGTAGATGCTATCAGATTGTGATAGATACCCTCGCTTCTTCAATTAGGCGTATAGAGAAGGAAAGTACAACACAGAGCTACGTTTCAATCATCATCCATTCATTTGAATTTGTGAAACTAACAGGTATTAAAGTGCAAACGCATAAAATGAGATCTTTAATCCAGTCTGCAAATAAAAGGTCTCGAGAGAATGCAGAGGAATGCATGTGGTCCAAATCTGGATTCTAGCTCAGTCTACTTCTCTTTCAGTCTTTGACCACACCTCCTGTTTGTCTTTATATGCTCGAAACACGAAGATTAAACTGTGAGAGCTACATTGTCAGGAGATGATCTGATACAGCCCTCTCCAACTTCTCTAAGAGCCATGGATCTTGTACTTACACATTCATAAAAGTCCCCTAACACTTTTCAGTGATTCGTTTAATTTATCCTTTATAAGTCCTGCTGAGGTCAGTCGGTTACCGTCACAAGGGAGAAATCAGAAATGATGAGGCTTGGGTACTTTCTTGGTGTTTTCACACAGGTTGAATGCAATAGTTCAAGTACACATACTTGACTGAGCAGCAAGCTATAATTTAAAGCTGTTTGTGTCTGGGATGTAATCAATTTATGTACATTGTTTTTAGAATGTAAATTTATTGTATAAAGCTGATAATTAGGCTATGTTAGATAATTAGGCTATATGTTATGCTATTTATTGGTGATTTGATGATGGATGGTAAACACCTTGTCTGTAAAAAAAGACATACAATTTAAATTGTTAGGCCTTTTAATTATCCAAAGCAACAGTGATAAGTTACCCTGCGGCAATGAAAAAGATTCTCAGATCATCATTAAATTGTTTAGAAAGTTGAATATGTTGAAATTCAGTCAAAAATGTATAAACAAACTTATGGCAAATACTAATCTATTGGTCTTACACCAGCCTGCCTGTTTAATGCCTAAAAAACTAGGGGTGATTTATCTTAAACAGGGTAAATGCAGGAAAAAAATGTTTTGCAGCCATGGCATGAAACTTAGCCCCTGTCCTGAGTCTGAAATGAGTCTAGAACCTGAGCAAACTTGTCTTAGTCTATGCTTATCTTTATGTACATACAATCAAAGAGATATGGTCTGCTTTAAGTGGAAAATTAATCTGCTGAGCAGTTTATCTTTTAAGGCCTAGAGCACAAAACAACAAACTTAAGTATGCTTTCAACTCTGTATTACACTGTGCAGAAGGAAAAGATCAATGGAGAAAGCTTTTTTATCCATAGGGGGCAGTAATTTGCCATGAGTCTCTGGAGAGCCATAAAAAGGGAGACTTACTATTCCCTAATGGCTCATGCAAAAGAAGACTTGTTCAAATTAGTCGGCTATTTCTTCTGAAATAGCAGGCTCTAACCTACTGTGCCACATGCTAAAAATCTCAAAGAACCGTCATTCGATGATACAAGTGGCATAATTGCACGTAGAAGAAAGGCGGGGGGCGCTTTCTACATGCAAATGACTGGCTTCATGCTGAATTTGATGAGGGGTACCTCTACACATCACCCACATCCATATGCATGATCGTTCAAATTAAATGGCCTTTGTCTAAAACTTCAGAAAGGGAACAAAAAGGCAGCATGCTACTCAGAATAAAAATATTTATGCAAGTAAATACTGTTCAAACAATGCAGCGCTTAAATCTGACATTACAAGCACACCTCTCACACTTTATCTTAAATGCTAAATTTTCCTCCATGCCCATCTCCTCAACCAGTTGTCATGGCACACCAAAGAACAGCTTTACATGGTGCCATTTGTTCGCAATGAACAAAGTGCTGGTGTGTGATGAATTGACGATGAGTTTGAGAATGGTTTAAATATAGAGGAAGGATGGTAATTCTTCATCTTGTAGACAACACCAAAAAGAATTGGAAGCTGGAGAGGAGGGATTGATCATGCTGCTGGTTGGTAATTCCTGCAGCTCTGTCATGAGACAGTGTGACTGAGGGTGATTACTGACATTACAGAAACGAGGAAAAAAATTAAACAGAAGAGACAGGGGCCAAGACTGGCTAGCATCTATATTTGGAAAGGCCTTTTTTCCCACAAAGATGATTTAGAGTACTAAGAAAGAAAGAAAATAGAGACAGACAAATAGACAGACAAAAAGAAAGAAAGAAAAAGAAAGCATTCAGGGTGTATGTGTGCATTGGTTTTTAGCATTTTGTGAGGACCATATGTCTTCATGTTAACAAAAGAACCATATTATAAAAGTGAAGTAATTTTGGTGTGCTCACAAATACAGTATCACCAATGTGTTAGTGTGTATGAGCGAGCAAGAGACGGAAAGCAGGACACAGCATAATATGAACTGGGAAGGACATTGAAAATGAGGTATTTTACCCAGCATCCCATGAGTAAAGAATGACTTCTCCAAAGTGAAGTACCATTCTGGCATGCACATGAGCCAATCAGGATAAGCGTGTAGGTACTGATAAAAAGAGCAAGCAGAAGGACAGACACTGAGTGTATGTGAATGCAGGACATTTGTTTGAGAGACTGCAGGACATGGCTGTTTGATTAAAACCTCTGTTTATTTTTATTTTTCTGAAGAGAAATCCTTAATTAAGATTAAAAGTGCTTAATTACACTGCATTAAAAATGTCTTAGCTATTCTTCTTAAGTGATATACCCACATGATTCACAGCAGTGTTTTTGCAACTGTGAAAGACACTTTAACATCCAGTTTAGACTTAAAGAAGAATGTAACTGATTAAAAAAATTATATATATATATATATATATATATAATTTTTATTTTTATTTTTTTCTTCTTACAATCGTCTTATGTGAGGTTGCTTTTCATTTCATAAACAATACTGACTGTAACACTGGGGTGGTGTGGGTAGGATGTAAATGCATAGCCGGGATGCTTGTCCTCAGCTTTTGAGGCATAGTGAATGTAAACAGATACAGACTAAAGCAGCACTGTTACAACGTAGATCACTCCTGTGAATGACCGACGCTCTACTCTGACCCATTGGGGCTTATAAAGCCAGTCCCCAATGAAGCATACCTGTGCCCTGATGAGCTCAGGTGTGCTCAGTTAGAGCAGAATGCCTTCTACAGTGACACTGACTCAATATGTTTCTCTTGACCAAACCATTTTAAAGATTTAAATATGCAAAAATGTTGATTGGTGATGGCTGCAGGAGCAAAAAAATACCAAAAACATTAATAACATAGGGCTACTTCTTTTCTCCTGTGTAGCTGATGTAACTATTCCAAGACCTATAAATGTTCTGTTCTTCTAAAAGTGATAGTCCTTCCTGTAGAGTGCTGTCAAACATTTCCTAACAGTGCTGGTTTGTTAATGCGCAGAAGGCACAGCAGTGGCCTTTCCAACTGTTAGCTTTGGCTGAATGCTTGTATATTGGTGTTATACTGAATTCTGTCCTATTCTGTAATGTAAATCCACTTTTACAGTGCTCTTTGTAAATACTATGACAATGAAGGCAAAATCAGTCAGCATTTCACTGTGTTGAGAGACTACGACCCAAAACAGGGGGAGAAAAGTGGAAAGTTCTGGACTGATTGAGTCAGTCTCCCAATTTAAATCCAATCAAGCATGCATTTCACTTGCTGAAAAGGAGATTGAAGTCAGAAGCCCTTGAAAACAAACAAAAGCTGAAAATGGCTGCAGCGAAGAGTTGGCACAACATGCCATGCGAAGATAATGGGGAAGTGGCGATGTCAGCTGGTCACAGGAACAGTGCTATTATTGTATGGAGGAAATTGGCAAATTAATGCATTTAAATAGCTTGTGCGATATTTTATTTTTTCTTAATTGTATATCATTGAATACAGTGTTAATCATTTTTCATGACAAATGAGAGAAAGAGTGAGGGATCGTGAGAACGAGACATGGAGTCGAACTTAAGGTTATGCTTAGGCAGAATTGATCTGTCATGGGAGTTGGGAGGCATGTCCTGACCTGCTTTGTGTGTGTGTGTGTCAGGTTGGACACTCAATGTTGAGGCAACGCTATTCTGCAACAGGTGTTGAGAGAAAGAGAAGGTGACAAGCTACTCATATTTATACAGATACCATCTGCTCAAAGCTGACACACTATACATAAAAATGTAAAATAAGACACAAGCTCCCAGTTAAGCTCAAGGTTAAAGAGGTAGACACATGCCACATGGAGCCGGCATGGTTTAATATTAATGATCATGGCTCCAGCGCCCTTTAGGATGTAATGAGTGTGACTTTGTCAAGATGGCATCATTCAAATGAAAGGGAAAAGGTAGTGCCAGATCAGAACAGAGGAAGAAAAATTCCTGTTAAGAGATTTGAAAGGGGTTGTTAAATTTTCAGTGAACATGAATTGGATCTTACCTGAAAATGCTTCAAAGAGGTTTATCTGGGCATGCTGTAGGTATATAGCGGTAAGAATGATGTGTTGGGCACAGCACATAGCCTTTTTGTTTTCGTAGGTTTTAGCGTGTTACAGCATGTTGTTTTCTGGCGTGCTTGTGTGACTGCACGTCAGAGTAAAGTGTGTATTTTTGTGTGTGTTTGTGAGAGAAGGGGATTGTGGGCCTAGCCAAAGTGCCAGGTGCTTTGTGTTTGTGTGTATGTGTGTCTGCTGTCAGTTGGAGCTCCGAGGCGTGTCTCAGGTAAAGCTGAAACTCTGGCAGACAGACGACTGCATTATCATAAAAAGCGGAGCCCGGCAGACATGCCACAGGAGACAGCGCTGCTGCAGGTAACAGCTACACACCAGCCTGCTATTGTGACAAACACAATCTGCAAGCTATAGAGAAAGACAGGCAGTGTCTCTGGCAGTTAAACCCATGCTATAGCATATTCAAGTGCAGTGGAGTAGATAGGCTCACATTTGGAAGGGTGTATTATCTATCATTAAAGCCATGAAATGCACTGTAATTGCTTGAATATTGCACTTGCGTAATCCAACATTTTTCCCTGAGATCCACTTATGGCATTTGAAGGATTTCATGTAGAATACGTGTGGCCAGCTCTGTTCCGGTGGGCTGATGTCCAGTTTGGTGAATTCCCAAACACTCCCTCACTAAATCTGGCAGATAACAGAGAATTTGGAACGGAGCTAGCTCCCATATTCAGAGAAAAATAATCATCATTAATTTTTACATGAGTTTTCTGAACTCTCTCACCTAGAATCACACAGGCTATTTTTCTTTTTATGATGTGCAGGCTGACATATGTAAATGATTTCTGTTATAACTGGTTCAGTCTCAAGACTGAAATAGCGAATGAGGCAAAATTGTAGTTTATTATTATAATATTTTCTGGGAACAAAAAACAATTCATTCTTAAAATCTATTTTTGCAACTTTCAAGAATAGATTGCTGTAATTAGTGTTTTACAGTGTTTACCTACAGCCAGTTATTTTAGCTAAAAACCTTTGATGTAGGCCCTTTATATTTAAAAATGAAAGGGTTCATTTACCTTAGGAGAGTGTGTTGAAGTGCACTGTACTGAATGTCTCGCCTTTGCTTCCTAGGTCTGCTTACAGTGGTGCTTGAGAGTTTTTGAACACTTGAGAGAATTTTTTTTTTGCATAAATATGACCTAAAGGATCATCATATTTTCATATAAGTGCTAAAGGCAGATAAAAAAGACTTAATTAAACAAATGTGACAAAATTATTGCATTTGGCCATATCTCATATATCCATAGATATATCCACATCTGTGAGTGGTAAAAGTAAGCAAACCTTTGCTTTTAGTATCTGGTCTGCAGCAAGTTCTTTCACATGAACCACTCATTTCAGGTCCCTCTGCAACGTTTCCATGGATTTAAGGTCAGAACATTGAAGCCATATTAAAACATTACCTTCAATTCTACCTTTATTCCTCTTCTCTTCTTATATGTTGGTAGGACAACCTGTATGCTTCATATTCATATGATTCAGATGATAGACAGATTTCCTGATATTTTCCTATAAAATTCACTGTAACAACTGAGAATTAAATGTTCATTCGTTGCCGATGGGATATGATTTTTAATCTTAAGTGCAATGCTTTTTCTCTGAACATAACACTTCTCACTGAAATCGCAAAGTTTTATTTTGGTCTCAGTCATGTATCATGCATCTTTTAATAGCCTTCTGGCTTATTCACGTGATAATTAACAAGCTGTAATTTATTTATTTTTACCTGATTTTCTTCTATTGATGCAAAATACCTGATTCTGATGGCTAATCCTAGATGTTCACATACTTTTGCCTCTCATAGGCATTTAATATTGGATAATTGTCCTCAGTAAATAAAATAGTATGTATAATATTTTGTCTCATTTGATTAATTTGGCAACATAATTTTGCCACTTTGAATGCTGAACCTCTAAATGCCAGATTTCTGAATGTTCTGCGTGTGTTTCCCTGGAGTAATTATATGCTGCTTTCTTAAGGTTAAAGGAAGTGTTTATGTTTTAGGCAAAAAGGTATTTCAAGAAATTGGCCACATGTTTGGGATGACAATTTGCCTTTTTTTTTTTTTGAAAATCTTCTTAAATGCCACTCTAATTCCATACAGTTACCAGATTTGTGTTGTTTTTTACTTTCTGTTCTCTTTGTGCTTTTTAAGTTATCAAAAGCACTTCGACTGAGCAGATGGCAACATGGTACCAAACAGTCCTGCTTAAGGTTTGTGGCTTTGTATTGCTCACAGCCTACACTACCAGAGAGTGGGCAGGAGCTTCCATGAAACACATTTCCTCTGGGCATAATCCACTGCTGCTCATTCTGTGTTAGTTTACATAATGTTGCATAGAATCAGTGCTATTTTGTGGAGTCAGTAAGGGTCGAGTGCATTAACATTTTTATTCGATTCTCTTGAAATTTTCAACGTAAGTTTAAAGAGAACAACATATTCACCAGATCTCTGTGCTATTTTAATGAGTCATCTGTGACCTTTTAACCCCCAGCAGCATGAATGTCTAGTTGACTTTACCAGGCTCATCTTACTCACTAATCTTATCTCCTTTTTAAAATTGGGCAGCACAAAAAGAGCCATGAAAATAATAACAGTAATAATAAAAAAAAAGAACTAAAGACATTTTAAACAGACAAAAAGGTTAGAATGAAAAAGTCAGATGTTGCCAACTTAAAATGCTCCTTGACTGTTACTGAAAATGTTCTCATTGTGTTGGAGGAGCGCTATTTTACTTTTTGATATTTATGACTTTATGTTCTTAAAACAGTCACAGCTCCTTAAACATGATCATTTTATGTGTTTGTGACATCACAAAGACAATCTACTTGTATAGAACTGTATAGAATTTAGGATGCAAAACAACCTGTTGATTTAACCATAAGACTAGCATGCCTAATAAACAGTTAATGCACTTTACAGTAAGTCTCAAAAAATAAAACCCAAAGAGTCTGACTGAAAAAAGAACAAAATAAAAAAATTCAAATAATCATGCATTATAATTAAAAATAATCACCCCACTAAATGCCCAAGGTCATCCTGTGGGCGCTTAATTTCTTTGCCTGCATTTCATGGAAAGATGCGGGGTCTTCTCCTTAATGTGGATGAAAATGCGCAAAGTAAATGGGTTCTTGACATGGATGGCATTCCCATCACTCTCAAAAGCCAGCTGCCCATTTGAGGGAAGGTCACATGTCCATGTGGTGATTGATGGCACAGGTAAACCTCTCATCCTTCCTTCAGCACATCACTCATGTCTGCCACTACTGGAGAAAACGCCTAGACTTCTCAATACAGACACTGTAGAATAGGATTAGAACAAACAGTACAGAAAAGTGGAATGAATGAATGATTATTAATTTAATTGTATCAACATGAGTCTTTGCCTTTTGTAAGAAACACTGTATCAGATGAAGAGCTGTTGTCATACCAAAAAAAAAAAAAAAGGTTCCATTACCAAAGGGATTTGACGGATAAGATTCTTAAAAGGTCCATGTGATTTAAAAGTTTTAAAAGTATGTTTTCAATTGTAAATGAAGGAGTTTGCGGTAGGATGTAAACGTGCAAATATCTGGGACAGGAAACAAGATTATTCTGGACTGCAAACAACAGTCTCAGCAACAACAGGTCATTTAAAAAAATAAAAACAGGATAATATGAGCCTGACCTATGTAAGCCAAGCTATGGAATCAAACATTTTTAGAATTATATGTAGTAAAGTGTCCACTAATTTCATTCATACACACATGATTATGGACATTTGCTATTTATTTACAAGGTGCCGTCCCCGTCCCGCTCCTCCCTGCGATGGGCTGGCGACCTGTCCAGAGTGCGTCCCCCGTCCTCGCCCTGTGTGCGCTGGGTTGGACGCCAGCACTCCCCCGCGACCCCATTTGGGACAAGCGGCAGATAATGGATGGATGGATGGATGCTATTTATTTACTCAGTGTAAGATTATGAGCATTACATGGTCATACAGAAATGTTTCACTTTGCTTCATAAACTGCCATTATTTATCCAAATTCACTGCAAGTTAATTTGCAGTAGAGCCCTTGTGGTATTTGTTGGATTAGCTAACCTGCAAGTTAAGGATGATGTGCAAGGACTTATATGTATAAGAAGGTGTCTAAGGACTTTTGTGGCTTATTCATTTGAAGCTCACAACAGCGACAGCAGGCATTCAGATAAGATGATGCAGTTTTACACACCTTTTCAGGAATCATTTGAACTTAATTCTTGTCTACTGTTCAAGCCGTACCTGGTAAAGGTGCAGGTCTGCTGTGAAAAATGCTTTAGGCATTAGGAAATTGTACAACTTTTAAACTACAACAAGCAGCTACACAGCTCACTGTTGTTTAAATGCTGCAGTATGAATAGATTTCAGTGTAATAGATTTTAGTACTCAATCTAGTACACAATCTAATATTCTCCATTTTTCAGCTTCATGTAACAATAGCTTTACAATTACAATTTCAGCCCATATCTTTCTACATTTATTTGTTGAGCCCTTTACCCCAATCATCACTGCCTGCACAAGACTACTTGCAAGCAGGTATTATTTGTAAAGACACTGACATGTTAGTGGCGTGTGTGTGTGTGTGTGTGAGTGTGTGTGAGTGTGTGTGTGTGTGTGTGTGTGCTGTCCAGAGTGGACATTTTAAATGCTGTGTCCATTCTTCGCCCTTTATTAAAAACATATATGTTAATGGAGCATCTTGCACTTTAAAGTTATTAATGATCATATGATGCAGTAATTATGTTTGGGTTAAACCTACATCATCAGCGCACACACACA
The DNA here is from genome assembly GCA_017165825.1 of Hepsetus odoe. NCBI lineage: Eukaryota > Metazoa > Chordata > Actinopteri > Characiformes > Hepsetidae > Hepsetus > Hepsetus odoe. The sequence goes on from CM029383.1 coordinate 15,220,556, forward strand.
CACACACACACACACACACACACACACACACACACACACACACACACACACAAACATTCTTACATGCCATAAACATGCCAGTGTTACGGCTTTGCTAAGCTATCAGATAAGAGCCTTATAATACATTACCTTTGAAGAACAAGGCTCAAAGAGCCAAAGAAAAGCAGAAAGGATGGACAACTGTATGTAACTGTAAACTAGTGCATCCATATGGGAGTGAAGGTGACAGAAAGTAAATGAAGTGGCTCACTTGGGTACACAAATCAAGCTGCAAATGAGCTCATTTGAGATGTCACAAAGAACAACATAAGCTTATTCCTCCTACATTAAATGATCTTACCTGTTGACATTGGAGTGCTTCAGCTTGTTACAATCTTAAAGGGACATTTAAAACCACACAAAAACATATGTAGGCCCTAAAATAAAGATAAGGCTATGGCCTGTTTTACAGTATACAGCTTATGTGCAAGATGCAGGCCTATCATATTTACTCTTGGTCGAGACACTGAATCAGTGTCTGTTGCGACTTCATGGCAGCTGCTAACAAGAGCCAAATGTCCGTTGCACACAAAACAGGGCCCAGGAGACACATTATTAAATCTGTGTTTGACCCTGGGATGCTATTGCTTGTGTTATGGGCTAGATTGTGTTGTGAGCTGTGTCTCTCGAAGCTCTTGTGTTTGGATGTGATTGCTGTCTCTTGTGGCTGTGTGGTAAGTATGTGTTGGCACGTGTTTGCCTTGTCTTGCAGGCCTGACCCCAGAATGGGTGCATGTAGCATTGTGTGAATAAGTGTCCCCTCTGGGGATGTCCCACTGATCACTGTTCTCTACCCTTAGGGCACCTGTCTGGCTGTCCCAAGGGGTGCTGCCGGATGCATTCACACTGAGGGTGTGGATGTGCCTTCAGTCGGCTAGCCATATGTCAGTCTGGGATTACATTTAATACCAGCTACAAAGCCAGAGGCATACATTTCATATAATATTTACCCACTGTGCAGATAAACCAGAGCAAATGACCTTTAGGACAAAAGGTCATATAAAGAAGATGGTATGAATTCAGAATTGGAATAACCTGATGAAAAAAAAAAAGAAAAAAAGAAAAAAGTTATACATTCATGATATGAAGGAATCAGTGTTGAGCATAAATCTAGTAGATCGGAACTATGTGTGTAATTTATCTACATTAAATGTAATAGGAGTAATTTACCTTTTAAAAATAGGTTTAATCATATTAAATCTGCTTTTCATGTATTATATTTATGACTAGGCAGCATCAATCAGTTCACTCCATATTTTCTTGATGTGCAGAATCGTTGTCACTATGCCTGGCAATTATGAAACCAATTAAGCAGTTAGATCAGATCTAATAATAACATATATAATAATCCAAATGTCATTTGAAAATGGCTCTTTAATTAACTTAAGGCTCTTACTGACACCATTTTTGGTCATGTAGTTTTATAATCACTACTGGATTACATTTTCTGTATAATTTGCCCCAAACTGGAAAGAGTATTAAGTAATTTGCTCTTGTCTTTCAGTCCTAACATTCTAGCCATTTGTGTGTATCTGCAACATTAGATACAGAGAATTGTCGAAGAAGAACAGACACAAAGTTCAACTAATCATACATAGAGCAAAAACTCTGATGTTAATATTCTTATGTAGCATATGTTTTAAGGTTAGATTTTACTTTACATTACAGAGGCAGTTGAATATAGCACAGACTGTGTAGTGCGCTTGGCCAGTCTGCTGAATGGAGGGCAGTGGTGTAACTCCATTAAATCCAGGTTTTATCTAAGGAGGCATCTAGCTTAACTGGTGTGCAGAACATAGGCAGAACTGTTTAGCTCAAGGTTATCTTTACATTCTAGCCTGGCTTTACTTATATAAATCGTCAAGCAGTCAACAAAGTAAGTTGTGAAGTAATTTGCTGGTTCTAAAGGAATAAGAATGAAATAAATAAATGCTCAGAGTACAGTTGCAAGACAGCATTTCCACACCTGATCACATTTTTACATGCAGAATGTATCTTGGAATTTGTGTTTTGCTTTGTTTTTTCCCCCCATTTAGAACACAAAATGCTGCAGATAATGTGTTTATCAAGGAATATTTTTTACCACAAATGCTTGCTACACATATACATGCCCAATTATCAGTTTCATTTGACATCAGTTTGCAAAGGCTGCACTTCAGCGCTCCAGAACACCTGCAAAGAAATGGACCCCAAACATGTAGCTGTGCCTGTTGACTCCATGCAACTACCTGTGATCCATCAGTAATTAAATCTAGTTTAGCATCAGAAAGTGGGCCTGAGAACCACTAAACCTCTGTAACGTGAACTTAGAATTCCTGCTTAATGTGTGAAGGTCTTGTTGTGGGCAGTGGAAAGGTTTTGTTATGTTTCTTTGAATCCACTTATTTTTGGCGGTACACTTTAGTATATTTACTTTAGACATATCTTTGGTCATGATATTGAATAAATGAAACCATTATAAACAAGCTCTCACCCGCATGACAGCTTCAGTCAGAAAACCTTAAAGATCATTCAGCTGATCATAAAAAAAGCATCAGAAAACTGAAAATTAAATAAACATTGAGATTTTATTAACATTATAATTGCCTCTTTTGAAAAGCAACAGATACAGAGCTTCGGCAGTCGGCAATGAGAAGGTGGGAGGTACTTTGCAAAATCGCTTGAATTAAATTATGAAACAACTCACCGAGTCATTCCTGAGACACCAACAGAAAAGAGAATGGCAAAAGAAATGGAGTCACATGCCCTGTTTAACATGGTGGCCAATTTGTGACACAAACATTTACTATTCCATTTGTACAAGGATTGCATCAATATAGTGACACAGATTATTTTTTAAATTGTTTTTAATTTGACAAAGAGCAGTTCTCAAGTGACCTCTGTCCATCAAAGCAAAAGAAACAGCCAGATGAATGAAAGATTCTCCATTAAATGTGTTTAAAATTGTAAAGTAATTTAAAGTAATCAAATTTTCTCCTAAACAACAGATACAACACAAATCAGGGTCTCTCCAGCATGTATATATTGAACAGCACTATGAAGAAAATAATTGCTATCATGTGCAATAAGAAAATTAAATAAATAAAACTACTGTTTCAGTAAGCACTGCTTAAGCTCTGTGCTAAAAGTTAGTACAGAAGCCAGTCAGCATTTGTACACCAATCAGAATTTACATATTGGATGTGTCTTGGACAATGGGTTTTGCTTTGTTTTTCCTTTATTAGAACGCAAGGTACTGCGGCTAATATAGGCAGAATAAAATGTCTGAAAGAGTTTTCAGGTATGTTTAGGTAACTGCACATCTACTGGCCCAATTACAGGTTTCATATGACACATTTGCAAAGGCTGCGCTTTAGAGCTTTACAACTTCTGCAAAATGATTGACCTCAAACACATAAGCTGTGCTTGTGGACTCCATACAAAGACCTGTGATTCATCAGTATTTAAACCCACGTTAGAGTCAGAAAATTGGCCTGAGAACCACTGACAGGAAACATTGCAAATCACTCGCAATTTTCCAGCCCCATACTCCACAGCACATTTCATGCTTTCAAAAATCAATAACAAAGAACAATAAAAAATTTAATCCAGCACGCAAACAAAGAAATAAAAGGGTATTAAAACACAGGCAGAAATGGAAAATAAAATGAAAATATACCCATTCAGCATAAAAAAGAGATCCAGCACGAAGTGAGAAATTGAGAGAGAGAGAGAAAGTGAGAGAGGATCTATTGTACATTGGCATATTGAGAGAGTGGATTGTGAAAGCCAAGCAGCCAAGTCCAGAAAAGGTGCTGCATTAACACAACATGACATTAACCTCCCACGGCAAACGCAAAGGCAACCATGGTGATTAAGAAAAGCTGATTAATGTGATCATTGATAAAAAATGAAATGGGATTTCTTCTCAGTATCGTTCTTTCTATGGCTGCACAAAGCTCTAGATCACTCTTTACCATGGTTTTACCAACAAGGACATGGACCATACTAGGTTGCTGCCTCCTACGTATCTGCCCTTACAAAGAAACAGAGAGAGATGTTTCTTCAGGTCCAGGAGCTAAAATATTGTGTCAAAAGGGTTTTTCTGGAGCAATGCCAGAGAAGAAGCACCTTGAAGAACTTCCTTAAAGGTGTACTCCAGCCTGTTTCAACTATGCTTTACTTTCTTTCTTACTTTCTGTTTTTTCCCATAACAACTTTGATACTGACTTTAGGAACTTTAAGAACCTTATTGTTATTTCCAGTGTGTATGGGAGTCAGATTCCTGCTGCTAAAGAAAATAGCAGATAGTAATAATGTTGAAAAACTTTGGAGTATTTGTTTAAAGAGCAATCCATTGCAATGGAACCGAAGGTGCTTTTAAATTGGCATCACACTAAGAATCCTAATGACAACTGTATCATTAAGAATACGGTGTACGTTAAGAGTCAGTGTAGAATGAAGTACTGGTCTCACTTAAATGGTTAGCTCTGTGCACATACAGTAGGTCCTTCAATAGTCATTCATGTCCAGTGGTTTATGCACACATATGGGTTGAGGCATGAAAGAAGAAATACCATGTTAGCCAAAAGCCTGCATTGTATTGTGGTGTGCTGGGAAGCCATTTTACTGATTCTACTTTGCAAATTTAAAGCTTTATTCTTCGATCATTTTCCCAGCATTAATGATTCTGTTTCTACACAATAGACTGACACATGAACTGACAGTAAGCTATCAATTTCTCTGAAAATGCTGTTAGCTTGACCCTACTATTCTTCATTATTCACTGTGACCAATAACACATTAAGGGTTTGTAACAAATGCTAAAATCCCCACTCCCCCCACACTACCATAATTTGCAGCATCTATTGTTATAATTCCACATCCACCTCATAGCCATATTCAACCACATATTTACTCCTGATTTGTCACTCACTCTTGCTAAGTTGTCTTTCAGCTGAGTGAAATGTAGGAATTTACACTGAAATAAGTCATGACATCAAAAATGTTTTTTTCTTTTTGTTTTTTACCAAAATGTAGTACTTATACAGTATTTACATACTTATGCTGGGATGAAAACAGTGATGTGGGGTGCTTGTTAAGAATCCTCAATGACCCAAAACATAAAAACCATTTTTTTAATCAATGTCTAAATTGGCTAATATACAAACTTGATGATAAGCGGGATTCTCAAAGTCTAACAACAATTTTCACTAGTTACTACATTTAGCAGATGTAATATACAGCCTTATTAACAACTGAGCCTATTTATTATAGAAATAAAAAAGAAAAGGAACAGAAAGAGACACATACTATTCCAAAAAACACTTCAACCATTCATTAATGTTGTTAGATTTGTTGACCCTAAGATATGTTTTAAATTGTATTGGCTCGTTTCATGAGCATTGAAATCAGCTTTATTTGTCCATTCTGTGTCATCTGTTCACTCATAAATTGTCATTCCAAGATGTTTTTGTGCTTCTACATTTAATCTAATGTACACTAAGAGAAGCACTGAAAAAATAAAAAAAAACAAAAAAAAAAACAAACAAACAAAAAAAAAAAACAGTAAAGCAATCTTAAATGGCACATAACACTTTCCGTAAGGTCTTAGGACAATTATGTTTCATTTTAAGTGTTATAATGCCTGAATTTGAAAGTTTATATAAAAAGGCTATAACAGTTTTTTTAAATTAAATATTTGTATATATTTTAACCAGACTGATGAGCAACCATCATTAGTTTTACCATACAAACTTGAACACACTGTAATTCAAATGTTATTAACCTTCTAAAGCACAGATTTTAGGGCACATGTGTATGTAAACCGCAGAAGGGGCTTCCATCATGTGTTCAACCACACAATAATAAGCACATGTTCATGGCATTTTCCTGTAGCTTGAGTGTAACAGTGCAGGAATATACAGACTAGACACAGTATGCCACACAGTGAGGACAGAAAGAAGGTAGTGATACAACTTTTTACAAAATGATGTGCCTTTGACCCCTGACTTGCTATCAAACTAGCTACGTTTTTGGTGTTTAAAATCACAAACTAAAACACATGGGAGGACCCATCATTTTTAACCTATTTATATAGGCTTCTCACCAATGTCTACATTTCAAATACAAATACTAGTTGTAAATGACAGGTGCAAGGTATCAGTCTTATATGGAGAGGAATGTTCACTCAGACTATGGAATGTGTTCTAATTACTGATCCGTTGTAGATTAAGGGGATACAGGCCACCTTTTTTAAGCCTAGGCAATTTTTTTCTTTTGTATCTTACTCGGGCAAAAGATTACCACCACAGCAATGGAACTGAAATAAACCACAAAGAGTTAAAAAGAAAAATCAAACAAATCAATCACAGATATGATAAAAATGACACAGAATGTGTCTCTCTGAAAGAATGCAAGCAAACAATCATAAAATGCTTGACGAAAGAAAAATGAAGGCATTTAACTGCAACTGGAGAGATGTCTGTATATTTAGGCACTGTGAAGTGAAGTAGTGAGGGTGGTGGACTTTCACTGTCAAACTGGGTGGTTCTGGGCACGTTTCACTTTGTTTTGTGTGTGTTTTACAAACAAACCATGACCAACACAAAACAAGAAAAAAAGGCGAAAATCTTCAGCAGCTATGTGATTCGTAAAAAGTGAAATTCAAAACAAGCTAAAATCAGAGAAAAGAGGAAAGAAGAAAACTAAATGGAAAGCAAAGGAAAAGCGTGAGGAACAGATGATGTAAGGGAGTGAAGGAGTTTCCACTGCTGTCTGGATCCTACACGAAGCAGGGAAGAAGGGATCATAAAGAGAGAGAGAGAGAGAAACAGAATTTAAAGACAGAAAGGGGTGTAGCGCAGTCTAAATGAAGTATTCCTTCTTTTCTTCTGCGTGCGCATGGTTTCCGTCAGCGTTGATGATCGCTGTGTCTGCGTCTGGGGCATCATCTGCTCCTTTGGCCTCGTTCGTCAAATATGTGCCTGTCATAGTCAAAGACAAAAGTGGTGCGGTTTTAAAGGAACAGAACAATGCGTTTATTCTTTGCAGTAGCTGAAACTGACCATTCTTCTCAAAATATAAAGTTACTGTAGTATTTCTACAGTAATTGTACAGTAAAGCTTATAATCTTACACTTCTTGAAACACAAGTTACATAAACAATTTTTGGTCTTTTAAATGTAATAACGAGTAATGTTTAAATATAATACACTTTACAATTATAAGCTATTTTAGATAGTATTATTCAACATAAAGTATTTTGGAATAAGGTTAAAATGTTAAATGGTTTACTGTAAGCAATGATCTATTTAATCTTAAGCCTTATTGATCATGACTTAAGAAAAACAAGTCAGTGCAAGCATATTAGTTTAAATCAGCAGCAGTACAGTGGTGGCTTAGTGGTTAGGGAGTTGGCCCAAGGATCAGAAGATCATGGGTTCGAATCGCTGACCAGTAGGTTGCTCTGAGGTACCCTTGAGCAAGGTACCGTCCCCATAACCACTCCTGGGGAGCTTTAAATAGCTGCCCCTTTGCTATATATTAGTGACTTTCACTTCAATTATAACCTAATTCTTGATGCTTTGTAGGATTATTAGTCTTAATTCTGCAGCTCTTTTTCTATCATTCAAATGTTCTTTTCTTTTTTGATTTGTTTCACAGCTTTCTACCTTTTTTTGGGAAAAAACACATCTCCCATAATGCACTCATAATTTTGTAGTAAACGCTGTAGGTCACTACTTTAACTGGATGTATACCAGCTTGCATTGCAAGTCTGTTGTTACTAAGCAACAGATGGAGAATCATCATGTCATGATTGGAAAAAACATACCAGAATCTCTTGACTCGCCAGAGAATCACTACAACAAAACACCAGCATTTAACACCAAAGACTTTCATACAGCAGCAACAACAATACGTGAAACCTGTGGCATTCTGCATTCATGGAAAAATTAAATGAGTAGCCTAGTCAGCTGTCAGTAACACATTATTGTAGGGTAGCATTCATAAGCCTACAGAACTGACATACATAGGTTTTTAATACAAATTACATACAACTGCATTAACATTTATAAAGATTTATTCTGACTTTATTGTAAAGGCTACTTCCATCAGTTTAACCCCAAATAGTGTAATTACAATGGATGCTGGTTGGAATAGACCTTCATTGATGTGTATGTATCTTTCATTTGTCAAAAAAGGCCTGTGTAGCTCTAGCCAGCTCTAACACAGAAGTTGTGGAGCATTGCTTCAGAGACCAGCCATAGGATTAAGAATTACAAAAAAAATCTTTGATTACTTTTGGAGTTGTAAGTTCAGTGGCAAGGTTTTACCTTTATGCCTTGCCAGATAGCGACCCAGTACGATGATTAAGCACAGAGTGACAAAGACAACAACTGCCACTACGCCGCCAATCAGAGCATGGTCTGGACCATGCTGCCCCAAAGCGTTAGGATCTGGGGAGAGAGAAAGAGAGAGAGAGTCAGCACCCAAGTCCAAAAACTTATTTTGTCCTTGCATTGTACAACATCTGTAATAAAATGACACATCTAAATAGCAAGGAGAATATGAGAATATTCAAAATGGGCCAGAAAAAGTGAATTATTTAGAAACCCCTAAGGAGCAGAGGAGCAAAATTCTAAGTGTACTGACAAGAGCCTGGAAATAAAGGCATGAATATATAAGTGGGTGTATACAAAGGGGAAATACGTCATATTGACCAGGCTCATTCATATGACTGCACTGAAGACGCAGTAGAGGGTACAGACTGCAGGTCAATACTCCACTGGCAGCAGGTGTTTGTCCCCACTCTGGGCCAGATTAACAGCTCAGGATCAGAAGTGATGGCTTTCGCCCAGAGCTGCATACTGTAAACATTAACACTGTGTTCCTGGTCTTTCAAAACATGAGGTAGAAAGAAATGGGCACTATAAGGAACATTTTCATAACCCACCAATTTGGAGGTCACTGCACATGGCAAATGGAGCTTGTACACAAACATATGCACACTTACAAACTTAAATGTACCATTTTTTAAAGGACCACTTGGTGTGCATGCGCCATGGAGACTTAAAAAGCAAAACAAGACCTGCTGTTCACCTTCACACACACTTGAACAGGTCAAAGACACACTGAATGCATAAAAGGAGCTTTTAAATGAACAGCAAACTGGTAATATTTTCATCTAGTTTGAGCAGCTCCCACTAATTTTATGTGATAAAAAAAAAAAGATTCTGCCAAGTGGTCTATGAAAAATAGTGAGGGCAAGGAATGAAGGCTGGTTATGAGAGGGGTGATTATCACTGTGGGGAGTTATTAAAAACACATGCGAATTTGAGAATTCATTCATGTATCTCTGTTAGTCCTGTTTTCTCTCTTCTTGTCTCACTCTGTCTCTATTCCATCCACTTCTACAGAAATGTAGGAATAAACATTACATAGCTTAAGTTTTAAGACACCCGTTTCTTATTGAAATCCAATTGTATTATCATATGGAAATTATATGGAAATCTGTACATTTTCTTACAGTTTACATTTACACCTTGAGGCCCATTTATAAGAATTTGTATGGATTTAAGTACAAACTTGGGCGGCAGGCGCGCATCATCGGGGGCTTGCTTTATAAGTCCAGAGCAGAGCAGAGCGTCGTTCATTGTTTACGCACTTCCTTTGTTCAGTGGTTCCTGAGTTCTAGTTACAAGACTTGCGCTCAACTTTATTAGACAAATATCAGTTCTCATGATCATCTTCCAGCCTTTATTCCTTAGAATTAACTAGGCAGATGTTGTAACCATGTCTTTAAGACTGAAATACATGTAGACCTCTGCTCAGAAAGGCTGCCCTGAGTTGTTCCATGCTCTAAAAGCCATCCGTACTGAAACACTGCTTATAACTTTAATGTGAAAAACTGGAACTGAGCTGCTGTAGGCTGAAAATGCAAATATATGCAAATGCCTACTTTTTCTTGACCTCACAAAAACAATACATTTAAATTTATTGGGAATGTAGACTGAAATGTATTATTTTCAAAGCAATGTATACATATCATATCTGCACTTTTTATTGAGGAAGATTCATTTCTCAATGCACATGAAAAGTTTTCTTTTAAACATTTGTGTTGCTCCATTCATCATTAAATTTAACAAAAAAAGACAATTATTCATTTCAATTTCTATTATTAGACCTAGCCTGATCCAGTATAACCACCATCTTTAACTATGTAGTGTGTCTTATATCTTTGAAAAGGCACTTATGGCTGCTTTTAAGTCATTCCCACTTCCTCATGCTAAACAGTGATATCTCAATAGCGATGGGGAGAGGGGCCAGTCTCCCAGAGCATGTGCTTCAGGGTTTGTAATAATTGGATATCTCCTGCACTTGCTCTATTTATATCAGTGACCAATGAGGCCACCATGATGAGAGCCTTCCCAGGGCAAGTCTATTGACATGGCAAACTCTTTGTAGAGCCCGGCAGATGATAATGATAAGAAAGCTAATTTCTACAGCCCGGGAGATTGATATGGGCAAACGCGGGGCATTTCATTACGTTCTGCTCTGTTTAGGGGAATGGGCTGTTACAGTGGGAAATGTGCTAGTTTAATATATGAGCCCTCCACACAGTCTGTCTATGTCTGACTGGTTAAACTAATCAGAACTCTCCTGCATGTCTGGGTGGTGATTTTGGCATAGCCATGAGGTTTCTGAGGTAGCGATGCATCCCTCTTTCTCCAGAACACATTATCTTTTAATAGGGCCTGCGATGGCCCTCTCTATGTGATTTAATATTGGAGCGCCACATGCAAATTCCTCCTTTAATATTTATAATGCTATTCTCAGACCCTATTGTGTGACTCCCACATATTTTACAAATTGAACGGGTTCAAACTGTAGCGAACTGATGGCAACCGCATGCCTTTAGCATGGCCTGGTGGAGGTTTAGAATCAAGCCCCAGGGCAACACTCCCCCAACCTCGAAGTCCTTGTAGATGTAAACTCTGGAAGCACGTTGCCTGTAATGTCACTTTTAAAGGCTCATCATTTTCTCATGTTTGAATTTCCAACCAAAACAGTCAGAGCTCAATTATCTAAAAGATAATTTTCTTACCTCTCTTTATGCTCCAGACTTAAATGGACTAATTATGCATATATGACCTTTTTTTAAATTGGATACCCATTATGTCATACTCAAAGAACAGTGAAAGTAGAGCTGGAAAGAACAAACTATTAAATTTGAACTGAAATCCCTGGGGAATTAAACATCAGCAACATCTTTGATAGAATGATAGCTGTTTGATAGAATGAAATTATATATTTGCTTCTTAACAGCATTTGTTTCTACTTCCACTCCAGTAACTTTGCCACAGATTGTTTCTTTATCACAGCACTGTGAATGTGCATATTAAACTGTTGTAGACCATCAAATCTTCATTTTTATTTTCCTAATCATCTGACTACAGAAACTATCATTAAAATTGTGTGCAAGTTTCATATAAAATGAACCCTAGAAATGTTCAAAATTAAATGCTTTACTTTGACTTGCATTACAAGTAAATCTGTGTATATAAATGTATACATGTATATATGTATACATGCTCCTTTTCCTGTAAAGTTACAACTTCAGAGGCACTCATATTGTAAATGATTTGTACTGTAATTAATTAAAATGGGCTGTTTTTTTTAATTTAGTTTCCATATATTGACATATATTGACTGTTGATTGTAGACTGAAAATTTAATGGAAGGTTCAAAATGTTTAGCAAAAAAAGCAATAAAAATCCAGTTATCCCATGATATTTGCTTTTAACGTCTGTGTTATTTTATGCAAACTTTCAAGTCAACAAACTAGGAACATCCAGTTTTCCATGAAATGGGCTCTTTAAAACTTCAAGCTGCTTTTTATGAGAGAAGAGAGATAAAGCTCTGGAGCAAACACACCTTTCTCCCAAAACTAATACATGTTGGAGTGGCCAAAAGGCCACGCCGCCATTTTACCCTCTCCTTGGGAGGAGAAGTCAAGGTAGCATGAATATTAATGCCACATTTGAGTTCAGGGCTTCAGGAGCTGGGATTGTGTCTAGGATTACTGTTGCAGTAATCTTTAAGGCATTTGAATGAACGCTCTTAAGAGCTGAGGTGAGAAACGTACGAACGTGCAGAAGTGCCACGCGTGTGAATGCTTCGCTGCCCTTTTTTCCTTAGGTGAGCTATAGAGTGGTTCTGAAGAGAAAGTGCTGAACTGCAACAGCTTCACCTTCAGAGCACAATAAAATTCCCCCTATTAACATTCAACAGGGGACACTCCCAGTCTCCCTCCGATGAACACATGGACTCCTATACACCTTCTGACTCAGGGGACCAATGATGTGTTACCTGATTCAAGGGTATAGGGGAAAACGGTTGGCTAACCATGAGAATTACGAGAAATGTCTAGTCAAAACACCATCCTGTCTCTTTTCAAAAGTAAATGAAAAAGTTAAATAAAACACACTGTTTCCAATGTACTTACAGTAGTTTAAATGAAATATGGTAAGCTGTTTGATACATATTTGATCAAAGGAGAACTGTTTTCATTAGCATCTTCATTTGAATGGCTCACTAAAGCTTCACTGACTAAACAAATTAACAAGTAATTGACAAATGCACTGGAATGGAAAGACCAACTTAACTACATTATGAGTTTAAGTACAAGCTTATTTGGATTTAATTATGGACTCAGTTGGACATTAAGCTTTAAGCCAGGAACATAAAATCCCATGGTTTGAGATATATGTATATATATATATATATATATATATATATATATATATATATATTAGTAGTATCAATGGCCTATACTGCAGTGGTCTTCTACACTGCTTTAAAAAAATCACTATTTAAAGTGCAACTAAAGACTCAACACTTCTGGAGATTGTGCTGCACTATGCAGCATGGACTTAGCTTGTATTTCTGTGCTCTATATTACCCGATAAAGGTCAAGGTTATTTTTATGGCTGCAGAAGATACACAAGGAATCCATGAAGTTAAGCAATAAGAAATCGAAGCTTTTTTTTTCCTGAGGTCCATTACTCAGATTTCCCCTGGAATGGCTGTGTGAATCACAAGGCCTTTAGCTTCAGATCAATAAAGAACTGCAGGCCCCTAAGTGTGCTTTAGTGCTCCTCTCATCCACCTGTCATGTGCTTTTGGCTTCCCTGGCTGTTTTCCCAGCTTTAAGATATTACACAAGAGTGCAAAAAGAGAGTGTTTGAGCTTGCTGCCTCAGGGTTTTGGATTTTAGAAAAACACCGCACTTGCCACACCTAGTGTCTGCTGTGCCCACAGTGTTGCACTCAGATACAAAGCAGCTTAAAAGTGATGCTGCAGAAGTACCTCTATCAGTTCTCTAATGAACCTTTCAATGGATGGTTCCTTTTTCTCAGTATCCTGTTTTAGAAGTCCCTGACTGAAAATATGAGTTTTGTTCTGGAATTTATCCAGTATGGACAGAACGTTTCGCACAAAAGAAGTGGACCAACAATGTCCTAGTTGACCTAATAATATGGGTGCATATATAGTAGACTATATACATAATGAATTATTTGATTTCCCATGGAATAATTTATTGTCAGTGGAAAAATCTTGTCAATTGTCTACTTATTTGATGCAGCTTTAAAAGGTGTCAAGTCCATTCAGTTTAGGTATAGTAAGTTACAATAATGTCCAGTTTTGAATAGTTTTTATAATATTAAAAAAAAACATGAAGGCAGTTAAACATTCACTTTTTCAACCTACAGCAGTTTAACTAATTGCTTTCAAATTTAAGTTGTAAAAAATGTTTCAACCTTGATTGCTTTTTGAAATAGGCCCAACTAAGGGCATCCAATCAGAACAGAGATTATTTTAATATCTCTTTAAAACAGAAATAACCAGAAGTTGAATCATTTACATGTCAGAGCTTCTCAGGAATAACTTTCAGATCAAATGTGCAAATGATGGCTCATTTAGCTTTATAGGATTTTCAAAACAAATTGCAGATTGTGTCTGGGGGAAAAAAGTGATCTGTTGAGAGGCTGAATAATTAAATGCCAAAAAAAAAGGACTGAAAAAGGTGAACAATCAATATGTAAATAAAGCATTTCAGATTTCACCTTTTTATCTTGTAAACTGTTGTGATTTGCTGTTTTAAAAGATGATTTTTCCATGATTGTTTCACCTTCTCTCTTTATCCCTTTGAATTTAAGGTTGTTTTTGTTACTGTGCCTTTTTTAGTTTGGTATATTTAAATGACCTCTCCTCTGACTTATTTTGCCATGGACTCCCCAAGACCTCTTATTGTGCGCTGGTATCTCATACCAAAATGTCAGCAGCAGACGCTTTAAGTCCTGTAAGCTGCAAAGTGGGGCCTCCATGGATTGGAATGGTTTGTCTAGCATCTCACCAGATGTTTGATTAAATTCTTGTGCCTTCTCTTTCCTGGTTGTCCCATTTCGTTAAGCCTGATTCATCGGACCAGGCCAGCTTCTTGTCTTCTGTTTTGGACATGCTCTGAGCCAGGCTAATATATGCTAAGCATTGACAATGTTATTCACTGCATTTATTAGTGGCTTTAATGTTAGGACTGACTGGTGTAAATGTGTTTGTTGTTAGTGACAAAAACATTATATTCAAAAGAGACTCTTTTTGCAGATTAGTATGGTTCACACTATATGGGCTAGGACGTGGATGGTGCATTTTAAAATTTGTGTTTAAATATTACATCACTGGAGATATGGATCGTTAAAAGATAAGACCACAAGGGCTAAGACAGGTATGGAACTGTCTAGAGCCATTACTTCATAACTGTGTAAATGACTCAGTGTCAATTTCAGAACAAGATCAGACACTGTAAAATGAAGAGAGCAGAAGGGTTCATTCCAAAGAATTACATTAAGTCTCTAAGTATTAAAACATAATGAATCGAGGGATCATTATTCGTAACTCATATGCGCCTGCAGAATTTAATGATTTTGCTTTTTCGTCCTTCGCCTTTTTTTAAATTGTTGCTATAACTCTTGCAGCAATGGGACTTAATGTGATAGATCATCAATAATGACACTGTCTGACTCAGTAAGGACCTTTGCATTACATTTTCAATTCCCTGGTGGTCTGGCACGTTTGGAACAGAGGTCAAAAAAGGCACTCAGCGAGTCTCTCTCAATATTTAACCTGGCCTGGTGGGACGCTGCAACAAACTTTGCCTTCACCACTCTTTAAAACAAAAGTTGGTTTCTTGTAGCTGCCATTTAGCCAAACCTCCAAGAGGCCTCCCTTTCTTTCCCAACCACAGCATTTTGTTTCAGCAACACTGGAAAAAAGAGTTCAATCAGTACAACAAGAAGAGTTTTTAAATCTTTACTGAGGATAAATTTAATATATTTTTTGAGATATTCCTGGAATTTCTTAACCTCTTCCCTTTCCTTTAAGAATCTTGGAATGTTCTCTGAGAATTACCTAAATCCACAGAATGAAAGCCAATTCTTTTGCAGAAAGCTTGCCTTCATTCACTGACCACTTTGCACAGAAGCTTTGTGAAGCAGCCCAATGCAGGTCCATGCATATGTAAAATGCTCACCTGAGCTCCAGAGATAGTTCAGAAAAGCAGAAGGAGGGCGGCAGGCAGCATGTAAAGCCCCCACTGGATCAACAAAGCCCTAATTGGATCAACAAAGCTCTCCTTTTGTGCCAGCTGCCTATGAGCAAAGCACTGGAACTTGCACTGGGAAGACTCCTCATTTGTTTGTGTCTCGGTGGGACCAGAGCCCATGAACAGGGCTGCGTCCAGCCCACAGCTGTCGGCCTGTGTTTGCCTATTACACCCCTGTGGAGTGTCCCTGCTGTGCATGCTGGAGTCTGCTCAATGCATGAAGATACATATGTTTCTAAATAGCCTGCAAGTGCCCTATTTAGAGACTGGACACTGACCAAATTAAGCCCGTTTTAATTAACACAAGCTTTAACCAATATTATTAAAGGTTTGTACTATATTAGGACTATCTATTCAAACTACCAGTACCATAGTTTCACAAGTTTTTCCACAGTTACGCCTTCCATTAAAATAATGCAAACCCAAGTTTGACAACTTGAAAAAAGTTTGTGGCAATTTAACTGCTTTTCTGAATTTCTTCTTTGTTTCCCTCCCATATTGTCTGGCCTATTATTCCAGTCCTTGGCTAATGAACTCAAATCGAAGCCTTTCTGAACAAGATGGATTCCCGCATTCTTTTCTGCCCATCCTGAGACAAAAGGCATGACCAATCACTGTGTCTGTGGAAGTGCCTCGGTGGGATGATAACAGCCTGGGGGTCCAAGAAGGGGCGGACATGCGCGCTGATTATGAAAAGTGAGCTGTAAATATTTAAAAAATTCTCCGAAGCCCAAGTACTTTATTCAACCTTTCAGCTTCATAAGGTCACGGCTAATTTGCAAGCCATAAAAATGCACTTGGCAGATTTAACGGGGATGGGAGCCACTCTGATGACATCGTCTGGGCCCTGTGCTTCTGCGGGGAAGAGTTATTATGCTCATTAAGCCCCGGCTGCCCACTGCTGAAATCCCACCATTGATCGCAGGCACCAAGATGGGCAGCTAATGCTTCGAAGGAAATAAGTGCTGTTAACACTCCAGACCTTCCATGATACGCAAACCACGAAGAGCTGTTCTGCAATGCAGGGCCAGCAAGTGGCAGGCTTGAAGAAAAGAGCCATAATTCCATTAGGACCTTGAGAGAGCTTTTCTTCAAACACAGCTGAACTTCAGCTTTATTTGAAAAGAAAGCAAAGAAAAAGAGATATATTAAAGTCAAATTATATAATGAAGTAATTTTTACAGTATGTGGGCTGGTGGTTTGATGCAATGCCATTGCCAAACATATGCTGTGCTGCATAACCTGTGAGGCATAATAAATAGGTAAACTTTCAAACAACCTTATGGAGAGTCTAATATAAATATCATCTATAATGTCTGTGAAAGAAAGAAAAGAAGGTAACACACCATCGAGATTAGCTTTTTTCACACATTGGAACAACCTAATATCTATAGTCATATCACAGGCAAATGATGCTCATGAGTTGAGACACGCTCTTAAAAATAAAAGTTGTCAAAAATAAACAGCAGGGCTCCCATTTTAAAGCTTCAATCTATTAGCTCATGAGGAAGCCCTTCCCAAGTAACAGTTGTTAGAACAGGTACTCCAAAACCAGGATTAGAAGCCTGTGCAATTGAAGAACCTACATAATTAAAAAGCTCTTCAGGGAATCGAGATGGCTTATTCTGCAACATTGCTCCAAAGAACTCATTTTGGCATCTGTAGTGCATTGCAGTTTCTATAGGGATGAGAACATCATAAAGCCCCAAACCAAAGAAACTGACCTGTAATCAGTGCACAGATACACTATGATTCCCTCAGGAAGCTATCAGCACCTTCACATTACATGTTCTTCTGGAAGAAATACAAATGTTTTGTTCTGATAATTATAAGGCAAAGAATGGTGGATTGTAAAAATGCAGTAACACCTGCACACACAAAGACTCTACACATTGATGAAGTTAGCTGAGCCATGATTACCCTTGTGAACATGTTTACAGAACAGATTTGGGAACAAATCTTAGTCTTAGATTACATTGCAGTTTATCACCTTTAAAAATAATAATAAAGTAATTAAACAAGTTTATTTTAGCATCAGAAAAAAGAGTTTATTAATATATACCATATAATATAGACATCCAAAGACTGACCCTAATGCCCAAACACTACTTTACGCAGTGGTCTTCAAACTGGTCCTCAGGGCCCCCGAAATATAGCACACTTTTAGTCCAACCCAACTCAAGATGCACACGGGAGGAATATTATGGACTGTTCTGCTACCCTGGTTAGGAAAACCAACTCAGGTAAAGATTACAGGAATAGATTGGTTGAGTTAAAGAGTAATTCCACTCATTTAAAAAACCTTGTTAGGATGTGAACAAACATGAACTGTTACATTTATAAACTTAAAGTCAGCAGTGTTCTCAATGGTAGTGACAGGAAACAAGACATCTGATCACATCACGATGCTCTACTCCTATCATTAAAACTGTAATAAGTTAGTAAGTTTTTCTGAAATATACCATTTAATTTTAGAACCCCACAAATTACTGTTGATATATAGGCAGCTGAATTAGGATAACCTTTTAAGAAATCAACTCTCTTTAATCCCTGGCAGAAAATAAGGGAATGGTAATGTATGTAATGGGCTTTGAAAAAGAGTGACATAACAGTGAGAGAGAGAGAGGAAGAGCAGTGGTCATGGCGAGGACTGTAAGAGTAAGAGTCAGCATATGAGTAGTGTGTAAGGAGCAGGAGGTGGAAAAAGCAGTGGGGTTACTGTACCTCTCTGACCGGTCACTGCAGGGTCGGAGTGCATGGACTCTAAGGGATCTGTGGTGTCTGGGAGGGTGGGTACAGGGGGAGGAGTTGTGGATGGAGAGGGCGTGGTAGGGGCATCTGGTCAATGGGAAACATCGGACAAACAACAAACACGGATGCATACAAACAAATCAACAAAGGCAAAAAATACACCAAGATAACAAAGAAACATACATAACATGTATCATCAGTGTCACATCAAAACCTCATAACTTTTCAATTATTTTTAATGGTGTTACACCTTTGAAAACACTAATTGATCTGATTATTTATGTGATGAACAACTGAAATGGTCCTAAATAACTTTAACTAATATTATGGTGATTTTTTTACTTCTCATTTTGAATGAATTTTTGTTTTTTATTTTATTATTTTTTATATTTTTATGAGTTACAAGGTTTTGTCATTATAGTGATGATACAGCTCCTCTGAATACAACATGCAAATTGAAATGGAATGAATTAATGTAAAGTAATAATGAATGTATTAAAAATAATAACTAATGAACTAGCATTCATTTAAAAATTCATGAAGGACACATCACCATTGTTAGCATAAAAAAATCCTAAAGATATAATGTCAGCTCCATAATTATTGAACCCCTTGCTAAAGATGAGAAAAAGCAGTCTTGACAAAATGTCTTTGTGGTTAATTAGCTCAAGATCACACTTAAATTATGAACACTAATGTTCACACTGTTTCAGTAATGCATAACACTCCAAAACTAATAGCATCCCCTTGTGGAGGATCGTCAGCCTACATAAGATGCACCAGTTAAAAGCCAGGTCCATTTTGTGCTTCACATCTGAAAACCTTTGTCCAATATCCGGTATTACACAGCTGTTGGGAATTATAATTACAGAACTGACTGTACTTCAGTAGGAAGCAAAAGTCATATGATATTTATATGATTTAACTAATTAACTGCAACTATTTACTACCCACCTCTTGGTAGAACTATGGCATTATCAGCGACAAAAGCACATGGCCCGTTTGTTAACTGCTATTTGAAAATTCATGAGCCAAGTCAAAGCAAAGTTCATGCCAATCAGCTTTAACCGAACATCGGCATGTGCTGTAACTCGAATTGAGCTTTTTAAAATGGCAGGTCACATTCAAGCTTTTCTTTAATCCCGAATCCACCTCGGCAGCCTGTCTCAGCCGGGCGCCGTTATCATTAGAAATGCATAAAGCGTGTTTAGCCCTGCGATAAAGGCTGAGGAGTAAAGTTAGGTTGAGACTGATAAGGTGAATCAGTGGGCTGCTCTCTCTCTAATGAGCTCAAAGGCACGCGCCCCACGCTCAGCTTGTTGAAGAAAAACACCTCTGACACTTCTCACATCATGCTGCTATTCCTGCAGTGAACACAGAAAGACTACAAGCACAAGTTATTTGCTTTTAATATGGGGCATTTAAGGTAAACATAATAGTTTTCCGGTACTTTTTTAAAGATGTACAAATAATTAGGAATAAAAAAGTAAATATTGAAATATTATTGAAATGAGTATGACCCCTTTTCTCATTGGCTCTCATAATTACTGACCATGGAAAATGGAGTCATTTGTGAAAGTAATAAAATGGCTCATTCACAGACTACTTCCATTTTGTACAACGAATGTTTCAGTTGTACAACAGTGAATAATTACTTTTTGCTTTGCTAAATTGTTGCAACAAGCAGGTAGCATATTTAGTATTTAATGACGAGGTTTAATAAAGTATGTAATGCAAACATGTAACTGTCTTTTACTCATGTGCCACTATTTACTCTCGCTTGAGTGATCAAGAGCATCCAACTATGAACCAAGAGGTCACAGGTTTGAATTCCACCTCCAAATTAAAATGAAAAATGTCAAATGTGTGACTACATGCAAAGCAGTGCATAAAATAAAAATATTAAAGATTACACAGAGCTAATCAAAATGCAAGTAGGTTATTTCCCCTGAATGCTCTATATTGTGCACATGTAACATTTGGCAAAATTGGAATTGCCTTATAAGCTACTATTCTTCTCTTTTATATTGTATAATTATAATAAAAAGATAAAATAATAATAATGAATTAATTAATAAATTACTATCTATGTACTTAGATACTGGATGGCTGGATAATAAATGTAAATGTTCATGACTACATCTTCACTAAAAAGTGCAACCCAATCCTAAAAAATAAACCTAAGATTTGTTATTTTATATAAAATATGACAACATGAAAAAAGGGAGTTATTATGAATGTCGGAAGCTTTTGCACAGTATTGATCTGGGCGCTTATCATTGATGAAAGGCAGTGGGGAACTTGTTGTACCAGTTGAAAGGACAGTAATGGATCTAGACAAGTTGCTCTATATTTGTGTCACCCAATTAGCTTATAATTCTTACAGGAAGTTGTCAGCTTTATAGCATCAACATCATTAAAAGCTTTGGTTAACCATGTCCTTACAGTGGCCTGACATTTCGATGGGTCCCCAGCACACATCACTACGGTGTAGCCTGCAAGCTCATTACATCTCCTTCAGAACCTTTCAGAGAGCAAGAATAAAGAGCAGGAAAGCAAATGTAGGAGC
Source organism: Hepsetus odoe (assembly GCA_017165825.1). Classification (NCBI taxonomy): domain Eukaryota; kingdom Metazoa; phylum Chordata; class Actinopteri; order Characiformes; family Hepsetidae; genus Hepsetus; species Hepsetus odoe. Next base: position 15,241,557 of record CM029383.1, read on the forward strand.
TGGAAAAAATCCAGGAACCCTTGCTTCTCTCCTGCCTGCAAGCTTGAGGGTGTATGGAGACAGCAGCAGGGATAGAGAAGTGTTCTCTGCTGTTTCTGCTTTGTGCTGCTGGCCATTGCCATGCAGCTGCTTCTGCTGATACAGACGGCAGATGTGGTTGCACATGGCTGGCAGACTGCTAGAGCATTCGTGCTGCAGTGCCAGTGCTTGGGTTGCCATTCTGCAGAATTTGCACAAATGTAAGAGGAAATCCTGAAGCTTCTTGTCCTGGTTGAGAAACATCAGTGGCAAAGCAGTCTTCCCAACAGATGGGTCACAAATTTGCAGTGCGCTGCTCAGTCCTAAGAATTAAGACTTCTAAACAGTTCCTGGAAGTATGACTGAAAATAAGTTCTCATCTTCTCATCTGATTAAAAGAATGCATCTTTCATAGTGAAAATTCACAATGATTTTATCCAATAAGACTTAAACATCATACAGAGATGCTTCATCTAATATGTGTGGTTATTGTCAAGCAGAGTGAATTTTTCAGAATTTTTGACAGACGATAAGAACCAGACAGTAGAAGCCTACAAACTAATTTGGAAAGAGGCTTTCATGCAAGTTTCAAACAACCAAATTACCAACATTACATATTAATATTCAGGATGCAAATGTTAAGCTCACTAAACCTATTTGTGTTGAAGACATCAAACATTTCTGGCCTCTCTATGACTATTTAAAATGAAACAACTAAACTTTGCAAAAACTAATGGGATACTTCTTTGAAGAAAGGTCCATTAATGGTTTTGTTTCAAAGTCTCTTTCTGATGTGTATCACTTTCTCTTTTTCTTTAACATACTATTGCCTCAGTTTAACTGGCCCCAACAAATATCCTCCCTTTCCAAACTCCCAAACAACTACAATTTTTAACCGCTACTACATGTCATTGCTGTCTCATGTGCATTTGTAGGTGTGCATATAATACGCGTGTTTATATATGTGTGAGTGTGTGCATGTGTTTATGTTTGTAGGCTGTGTGTTTGTATCACTCTTGGCTGTGAAAAAGGTGTTAATACTGCCTATATTCAGTTTTCTTGAAAACTGTCAGCCTATTATTATTATTATTAGCTTCAACAGGAGGCTGAGACTTAACTGTTTAGCATGTTTTCACTCAGAATATGGTTTTGATTCAAAGGGATTGCAACTGATACATTAGATAACATCTGGTGGTGTATATTTTATAATCAGACTATTTTGAATGGTTGTCTCCCAGTGGCAAGCAAAAGGCTATACTGTATATAGCTCTATGAGGAGCCTTTTAAAAGTACATGCTGTATGTGCAAAATATGGCCTCTCCCTGGCCACTGATGTGCAATCTCTCTCACTGCGTGGGTCGGGAGCGGTCATCAATATTTTGAAAAGTTTTAATGGGTTTTTCAGAGAGGTGTTCTATCTCTAAACTTTTCTGGAGCTGGCTTAAATTCAGGTTCCGTGGGCCACGTGAAGGTCACTTTGCTATCGATTCCAAAAGGGAAAATGATTAAATCTTAAAGAGATACTGACGGGAGCATTACTGATGTATTTGCTTTACAGACCTTGCGAGAGGAGGTTTTAAAAGGGTGGGACAATGTAGCAGCAGGCACCATCAGGGAGAAAACACCTATTCTCTATACACCAGACAGGTGCTTTTTAACATGGTCACACTCTGGTAACCACGGTAGCGCTTCCTTTGCTGGACTCACCGTATACGAACAGCACGTATTCAGCGTGGTTGGTGCCCAGGTGATTACTGGCTTCACAGCGGTAGGTGCCATTGTCTGTCTTGTTTAAGGACGTGAAGGTGAGATCTCTGCCCTCCACAATCATGCGGTCCAGGTCTGGCAGTTCACCTCCATCTTTCGTCCAGAGGACTGGGTCTGGCCTGAAACACACACACACAAACACACAAACACACAAACACACAGACATATATTTTGATGCTACTCTTGTAGTACTTGGGTTTTTTGGCCATCATTTGGGTGTCAATTTTCTGAATTAGATACACCTATGATTGGGAGTGTACAAATATGTTTATACATACTTAGGAAAACTAAGTAGATCTGAGAAGCTGCTCTAAAACCTAAATACTCACTACACACCTATGAATACACACTTATGACCACCTCACAATAACAGATTCTTGTATCAGTGCATCAGTGATTTTATCACAGATAAGTGAGGTTTAAGCTCTCTGTTTGGTGTTATGTTTAACACTGCTCATATGCATTATAAAGTCAATCATTTGAGCATGGCTTATTACTTTAATAAATCAGAATAGCACTAAAAACAGTCAAATTCATGGATGGACTGAACTGGAATACGACTGTTGGTGTTAGTTTACTATATACTTTACATCTTTTATTAAATCAAATAACAGTCTTTAAGGTGTTTTCTTCAGTCTTACTGCCACATAGCCTAACTACCACACTTCTGCCTTCTATAGTAATATGTTATTGAGTCTTATCTGAAGCTGTGAAACATGACATCAGGAAAAAGAACAACAGCAGAAAACACAGCTGCTGGTTGCATAACACATGTATGACGTTGTTTTCCACTATCATATTAAAAAAAGTCTGATATACAGGCTCCAAGGTATTTCTTGCTGCATGTTGAGGGGTATGTGGTGAATCAATCTCCCTAGAAATGAATATATGCCATACACAATCCTAAGAATGATAAATATAGAAATATGTGTACTGTACCTCCATGTTATCCCTTGATATATTTTGGATGGAAAATTAGTTTAGTGAAGTTACACCAAGTTATCTATATAACACATTCTGAAAACACACTAATGCTGATTTAGACTCGGCTGGTGTGAAAAGGATGGTGTGACAGGAATAATCAGGTTTACTTGAAGAGTCAGGCCGCTGCTGGTACACCCATGGCTTACAGTTTAACCCAAATACACAATCCAACTATAAAGTACTCACACAGTCATTTTAAATGGTTTGATGTAAAAAGTGCCATTCTAGGGTCAGAATTGTTTTGGGTTTGAGATGTTTCTTAAACCATTTTTGCCAGAGGGACACATGGAGGGTAATGTAAGGTAAAGTAGATCCCCAAGTAAACATTTTCAGGTTCATCACTATTATGTTAAATTTTTTACTAACATTAAGTTACATTTTGGGTACAAATAAAATTCTATGCCATTCTGCCTGACTTTGGTAAGATTTGAGGTATGAGGAAAAGTTTTATCTAAAAACACTGCTACCTGATCCAGTGATGTCAGTGATATCTAGCATGTGAGCTATTTCAACCAAACTGGAAAGTTTTCCGTCATGTTGCTACTTTTGATGTACAATTCAGAATCACAATACAAAAGAATTGGGGTCTAGAAGAATAAAAAACAATCTCATGATTTCTGAAAAGAATCCATGGACTATACACAACCCTACACTCGTAAACATGAAGGTGTAGAAGAGAAAATTAAACTAAACAACCACTTTCTCTGATGAATCTTTAAATAAAACTACATTAGCAAATAAGATTTAGAATATGAAGAACGTTTTCCTAGGGTTTAAGCACTTACAAAATTTATATAGGTTCTATCGATTCTATCGATTAAGGGGTTTTCTTAGAACTATATATCCATCCATCCATTATCTGCCGCTTGTCCCAAACGGGGTCGCGGGGGAGTACTGGTGTCCAATCCAGCGCACACAGGGCGAGGACGGGGGACACACCCTGGACAGGTCGCCAGCCCATCGCAGGGAGAACTATATATCTGAGAGCCATTTTGGAACCTTTTTTGAAATACTGGATTGTGATTAAACGAAAATTATATTGGCAAATTTGTTTAATGTTCGTTAAGGTTAACGTTTTTAATCTGTAGCTCCATGGACATGTTTTCCCATTTTAGTGTGTGGAAAACTCAGCATCAATGTGTGTGGTCTTTCCCAGTGGATAGCATTTTTTTAGCACATACTCTCAGAGATGGGGCGAGGATCCATTCAGAAGGGGGATAAATCCCCCAGCTGCTCACCTTAAACAAGATTTTGGTTGGGATTGTGTAAAATACTTACGAGGGGTTCCCTTTAGACACACACTCCAGTTTGAGAATCTGTCCTTCCTGGGGGAGTGTTTGGGAATGCCTGATCTCAACACGAGGAGCATCTGCAAGGATTTAAAGATCATCATTAGATAGACGTGCCATTTAGTAATTAGAATTTTTTTTCCCTAAACTGAAAACAAATAACATGAACTAACTATGTTCTTCCCAGAAAATGATTTTCTGTTGTAGCTAATCAAAGAAAAATCTATGCTTGATCTTTTCTAATAATTTATATTCAAATGATTATTAAATGATTTAAATTACCAATGAAATTAATGTTGGTGTTTTGTTTGTAGGTATGTTTTATTTGCAATGTAGGCATTTGTGCTCAAAATTTTCATCATGATCCTTGCCAGATTGTCTAATGTAGCTTTAGGCAATAGCTGCTCTAATAAGACATTTTAAGTGTGGACAGTTTAACTGCTGCAAAAATGAAATAAAATGAAAAAAATCTGCGTTAAACTGAAAAAATATCACAATGCATTTTAAAAGAATGAAAAAAGTGAGAAAGTTAATTTATAGAAAAATAGAAAGCTTCATATGACATATCACATAATTACAACTAATTCCAAAAAAAAAAAATTCAAATGAAAGCTAGAATTTCTTTACCCAATGCACCTTGTGCATGATTAGCCAATGTAGGTGATATAAATGACTTTTCTATAATTTACTGCTATAACGTAACTACCAGTTAGGCTAATATGTTCATTCTTAAATGCAAGAACATGCATAAGAAACCATTATATTTTGGCATAGCCTATTTATTCTAATTTAAGGTAGTTACTGTGAATCTGACTGGATGGATTACTTTAGGATACAGTAGTAGATACAGCATGTCAAAGAAAGAAAGACATTCACATAGATTGAATTGCTTTAATGCATAAAATATTTATTAAACATTGTGCAGTTGCAGAACTGCCACTTAATGTTACTAATTACTAATTATTTCTTCACCAGCAGTAGTAGTTGTAGATTGCAGAAGAAAGAATAATAGCAAGGCAAATGCAATGATTGCCTATGTTAAAACTGTTAAATGGAGCCAAAGATTTTTTGTTGTTGTTGTACTTTTCATTTGTACACCTCGAAGACATGCCTAGCTAATGGTCCTCAAAAGTGTACATTTTTGTGACCCTATAGAATAAAAAAGTGAATGCTTGCCAAGTTTGTACTCACAATGCACCTCCAGTACTTCAGTGGCTTGCTGTGGGGTGGAGGGCAGGGCCTCATGATCCACTCTGCAGGTGTAGGCCACACCATCATCATTCCTGTCTACTTGCAGCTGCAGAGAGCTCCTCACTGTAAAAGTCTTTCCACTCGCATTCACTTCCTTTGCCCCTACACAACAACACACAGGTAGATGCAGTTCATTCTATTACTCACAATTAAAGCATTCACAAATAAAGCAATGCACAGGTATAAAACAGAATACAGGTAAAGTTAGTAAGGTTTGTCCAATAATTTGGATAAAGGTACATCAACTATTTACGTGGAAATCAATGTCTAGTTTGTCAAGTTAAACGACAGCTGATTTCCATACCAAACGGTATGTTCTGAAGTTTTAGCACACTGTATTTTTGTAGTTTGATAAAACGGATGTCCGCTCCAAAGCAGCTGTGTGAATGGAATACATTGGCTAAAGTGAGAAGGCGTATTCATTATTTCTAGCCAGCGACGCACAACGGCACTCTTCACCAGCTTCCAAGCTCAAAACACAGCTCTCCTCAAGGAGCTTCTCCACATCTTTGTGTACAAAGATGGCCGCTTTTCAGATTTACTTTTATCAGAGTTTCAAAAACAGCAGGGTTTTCAGAACAAGCAGAGTCTGTGATTTTCCACGGCTGAATAAACGAAGTCTTCCATCATCTATCTGCAGGAGTGAAAGAGATGAATATTTCAAAATCTTTTTGCAAAAATAGAGCCGTTTGTTTGACTCCAAAGTTCTGTTTAATCAACGTCCAAAAAACAGATATTATTACATATTTATAAATGTTTACCATATTTCAAAAATCTAATTTACATCCCTCCTCAAACACTTTCAAAGCTTAGCAAGAATCAATCTTTTCTTAATATTATTTTTTCCCTGCTTTTTATAGCCTTTCCCCCTGCCTTATTCCACTTTTCTCATTTTCTTTAATTGCTTCTGTTTTTTCTTTCTTACTTTCCTTTTTGTGATTTTTGATTGTTGCTTGTCTTTCTTTCTTTGTTTCTTGTCTTAGGAAAATATGCAAACTCTCAAGATATATTTTTCAGTATCACACACACACACACACACAAGAGCACTGTTCTAAAGGCAAGTTTCCTGCACACAGAAATCTAGTGGTTAGAAATAACTATTTTTGTAACTTTTCATAGAAGTAAAAAAAGACATAGTATCATCATTCAGTCATTTACAAAATCCAAAGTATGACAAGTTTCATGAACTGATAGATCCATCCATCCATCCATCCATCCAACCAGCAAGCCATATATGAAATAGAATTTATCTACATAATGGACTGTGCCCAGCACTGACTATCTTTCTGTTTCTCTCTGAGTGGTAGAGAGGGAGATGTGCCAGCAGACAGATTCAAAATTAAGGTCAGCATGTTTTACATTAATATTTATGAGTGCATTTCACACGCACGCACACACACACACATACACACAAACCTGTGCACACGCATACACACACAACTCTTAGAGAGTTCCGACCTTCATTAAACACACAGTGCCTTTGTAATTATATTCATAGTGAGACACACTTTAGAGTTCTTTTAACGGTGCTAATTTCACTTTTAGGGGAATGAGACTTGCAGAGCCTCAAACTGGAAGGCTTTCTTGGCATTCAGGGGTAGCTAAAGCATATGCCAAGACAGAGAGCCATGGGAAAACGTAGAGAAAAGGGCCAAATGTTAGGATTTCGCTTTAGCTGTGAGCAGATCTGAATTGAAATGCTTGTTACTAAACAGCAGACATTTGGATCAACAGGAGGTAGAAATTTAATGTGCTGATTCAGTCTATTCATCCTCCATTTTACCCATTACAAAGGAAGGAGAGAGAGTCAAAAAGCCCATGCACTGTGCTTAACATTCATACTCAATAGTTGTCTTGATGTATACATTTATGAGGCCAGAATATGTATGGTTATAGTGGGAAGGATTACTAATATGAGTACATGCCTATGTGTGATAAAAAAACAACCAAAAGAGGTGTAATAAAAAAATCACCATTTCAATCACAATGCTAATCTAAATGCATCCAGACTAAGGTTTCTTCTCATGATCAATTATTAGAATGATAATTAGATGATGATTAAAATGCGTTATCCCCAGCCCTCTTACTTTATGTCATTACAGTGACTTTTTAAAGTTCTCCTTTTACCTTTTTGGACCATTAAAAAAACTGAAGCTATATTTTCCATTATGCCTCCTGTAATGCACTGCAATCTTTCAGAATGATTATCACATCATCACTATTGGAAACAAAACAAGAGCAGGAAAGATGTTTCAGACTCCATTTGGCTTAATATTCATTACATTTTCCTTCAGTGGACAAGACCTTCAGTGGCATTTTTAAATGATATATATGGTCATAAACAAAAGTTTGAACATCTCTGGTCAAATTACCATTCATCCTTATTTGCAAAAAAACTAAATAACTTTATTAAATACATGTTAAATATATATATAAAAAAACACAATAAACATTATATTATATCAGTTGTGCCATAATCGCATATTTTGTTTTGGGTTTTAAGTACTTCTGCATTAAAAAGTGTAGAGTATTGTCCATTGATGAGCCTAAAACCACTGACAGGTGAAGTGAAAGGCACCTGTCAAGAGGTGAGATACATTAGGCAGCAAGTGAGCAGCCAGTTCTTGAAGTTGATGTGTTAGAAGAAGAAAAAAATTTGACAAGGCCAAATTGTGATGGCTAGATGACTGGGTCAGGGCACCTCCAAAATGGCAGGTATTGTGTGACGTTCCTGTGCAGAAGTTAGCACCTAAGAAAAGTGCTCCAAGCAAGGATAATTGCCGAAAAGCTCATTCTGGCTGTGAAAGAAAGCTGTCAGGAAGCACAGCACATCACAGCTTGATGCATATACATATAGCACCTTTCAAGCCTTATAGCACACTAAGTAAACCCAATGATGACAAAGGTATTCTCTGATGGCAGTGACCATTTTCAGCAGGCGAATGTGCCCTGACACACTCAAAAAACTGTACAGAAAAGGTGTAAGTAACATGAAACAGCAGTTTAACAGCAGATGCTTTTCTGCAGCAGGAAGCATTTCTTTAATCCACACATGGGTAGAGGACTGACTGCTATAGGTGCAGGTAACTTGGATTAAGTTGGTTTAAAAACGGTTCACATGTTTTTGATGAGTGGTAATCTTCTGCACTCCAGAATGAGTGGGCAGCATGCTGCACATGAGCCGAAATGATACAGTATGTGACTGACCGGAACTAATGTGCTAGAGTTCTGGATTCCTTCATCTTTCTCTCTCTCTCTCTCTCTCTCTCTCTCTCTCTCTCTCTCTCTCTCTCACACACACACACACATCATCATCTTCACTGGTGTGACTGGGTGAGATGAGTTCTGCTACATGGCTCTATCTACTTTTGATGCTTCGTAATGCTATCTGGGTAATCCACACACACACACAGACACACACACACACACACACACACACACAGACACACACACACACACACACACACACACACACACACACATTATCACCTACATTGTCACTATGCAGTGGTCACAAGATTATCTGTATGGAATAGTATACCCTCACGGTCCTTCCTCTCTAATACAATAACACAACTACCAGCCACTGCCATCCTGTCACTCATCATGCAGCAGTATGCTGATGAGTTTGCCTCTGGCAGGTATAGTTTTCTGTTTTCTGTTCCAAAAGCTCTTTGTGACACTAGGACTGGAACAATATTGCATTGTATGACCAACAGTGAAACAAATGTTAATGAGCAAAACCTTTAGTTGAGTGGTAATATAAAATTACATGATAATTATTTTGAAAGACTTTGATAGTTTTACTAAAACAATGCTTTACTGATTGCTATGATTGTCAGTTGCCCAATATGTTCTCAAAATCAGAAACTCAAAAAGCAAGATCTCAAATAGTCCTAAGTGATTGCATAATTGGTTGTGCACGAGGATATTTGCTCATTTAGATTATTTGCAATAAGTCATTTTTCTTAGTTTTCTTAAGCAAATTCACAAGACCCACAACCTTTGTAGAGAGCTGGATATTGTCTGAGTGGCATGAGAGAGGGTTTGAAGAATTAATTCACTTTTTGGGTTGTTAGAAATATTGGCCTCAGAACTGTAGTTCTAAACTACAGTTCAAATTTGAACATTGTCTTGGCGTATCAGCTACATCAGGGGTAGATAGGAAATGGTGCGAATGAGAACTTTTGCTTTAACCTTAACTTTAAAGCAAATAACTAACTTGAAGTCCCTCAATGGTAAACAAGATAAAAAAAATCTGATGTGAGACCTCATTATTGACCAATATAAATGGTCAACCAATAAATCAGTTGGCTTCTTATACACTCAGCTTAGATTAGGGGTCAATTAATTTGAAGGGGTTATTTTAATTATTTAATCAATTTGTAATTCATTAATATTTAATTAATTCACAATACTGTGACCAACCGTTTGAACAAATGAAATGTGCTTCTCCTGGACTGGAATGCAATTCTGTAGCTGCACTGGCCCCCTGGCTTAGAAGAACACATGAATGAGCATGTACTGCTAGCACTATTTACCGATGTCTTTCCAGACTAATATCTTCTCACAGCAAAACAATTGCCATCCTCTCACTTACGTAACACAGTAATGCATTTATTAGTTGACACTTTCATGAAGGCCCCTGGCTGGTCCACTTTTCCATTCGAATAAGCTGTATGTACATATGGCTTAGAATAGCATATGGGCACGTACTGAGAGCCATGTCCTGTTGATACAGTAAAATACTGTGCTTGGCTAAATCCTGGGCTACAGACAGAATGAGCCGCTCCTCTCTTTGGCTGACACAGAAGGGATTAGTGCTCGTGTTAGCGTGTCCACACGGTGCTGTGAAGCTGGACTCTGATTCAGCCCCTCCACCCCCCTTCCCCCCCGCTGACAGGATGAAAGGGGAAGCTTTAAGCTGCAAGAAACTGCGAGTGTGCTTGGAGTCAGTGCTCAGCTCCCTATCCATTTCCTTTTCTCTCACTCTCTCCACCAAACCTCTCTCACTCATGAAAAGTTTATATTATAACACCAGTGAGTCTTTTTCTGGGGGTTGTTCTCTACACTGAACACTACAGAGAACATTATAGAGGAATAAATGAGTGATATACACAATGTTGTACACAAACGTGGCACAGGTAGCTCATCACTCTATAATCGTTTTTAATAATCATAATTGATTATCAAACTTGATTACTTATTGACATTTTCAGATTGTTTTTGTTTAACTCTATATATTCTATATAACAGAATTTAAATCAGATTCTTTTTCCTGGAACTTCCCTGGAAATTACTCATTGAGTACATATCAGCAGAATGGTTGATGAATACATGTAGGAATTCAAAACATGAAGCATTATTAAGTTAGAGCCATTATTTAGGAAAAAAGCAATATTAAGCTATTCATGCACAAAGCTAGGCTGTATTTCTGTGTAAGCATTAGCTCCTGCACAAACAATCAAACAGATTAAAAAAAAAAAAAAAAAAAAAAAAAAAAAAAAAAAAAATATATATATATATATATATATATATATATATATATATATATATATATATATACACATCTCCACCAATGGTAGTGCACTGGAGGTGGGATTCAAACGTGAGACCTCTTTGTCTGTAGTCGAGTATCCTACCACTAGACCCGGACCACACAAATTAAATTAGTTTCAATTAGTTTCAATAAAGTAAATTATTTTTACAATAGTAAATTCAATAAGACAAAAGCTGTGGAACTGATGTACAGGTGTTTTTATCCTCTTCTGGCTAATCACTGTCATGCCTACTATACTGACTTTTTTTTGCAAAAGACAGATGCAAATAAATCCCACAAGTCCTATGAGCCCTGTGTGTATCAGCTCTGCTGGAAATGTGCAGGATTGGTGTGATTGAGAATGACATTACAGCACATGTTTTATTCATTAATCAGCCACAACCAGAAATCCCAAATTCCTTTTTAAATGGTTATTGATTGATTTTACAATGCAAAGAGATATACATTTTTATATTAGGGGAGAACAGAGGTGCAACTGTAAATAATGAAGAAATGAGAAGCAGAAACACAAATGTGCCCACACACACTCCATGTCAGCATGCCCATATATACAGTCATAAGGACACCTTATGAAATCCTGTGTTTTTGTAACATTCTTGGACATAGGGATATTTAACCTTAATTTTAACAATACTGGGAGGTTCAAGTAATATAACTAAACAATTAAAACTGAAGAAAAGTCTTTTCAAAATCTTCTGTAAAATAATTCTACAAAAATGCAATTTCTAGCGAGGAATAAATTAGAACACCCTCACGTTTACTCCCAATTAAAATGGCTCAAATCAAACACAGGTGTAGTACATCAGGTGCACACGATTAGAACATTGTTAGTCAGCATTTTGAAGGAGGTTTACCTCTTAAAACTTCAGACATTTAGTTTGGTGCTCCTGATTGTTGAGGTGAGAGTGAAACCATGGTGAGATCAAAAGAGCTGTCTGAGGCCTTCAGAAAAAAAGATTGCAGCAGCTTATATGTCAGGTAAGGCATTTTTTAAAAGATCTCAAAAGAATCTGCAATCAGCCATTCCACATATTCTACAGGTGAAGGACTTCCAAAACAACTGCCAACATGCCTAGGTTTGGTCGTCCAAACAAGTCCACCCGCATACCGCATGATACCGCATACCGCAAGATGCTAAAGGAAGACCTACATCAGGCTTTTGCTATTGTTGATGTGAAAGTGAAAGGAAAAGAAAGTGAAAGTGACTAATTTTGTCATTATGGTAGGTCAATGCACAGCACACATGAAATACAAACTAAATTGACCTCTGCATTTACCCATGCACACCAAACCTCAGGCAGCAGTGGCAGCTACTGAAATACCTCGGGAGCAGTGATGGGGGACGGTACTTGCTCAAGCGGGTACCTCAGGGCAAATCCTATTGGGAAGGGGTTTGAACTCGATCCTCCGATCATGTGGCTAACGCCCAACCGCCAGGGCCACCGCTGCCCTAGACCTCAGACGTAACCCATGCACACTCAAACCTGCGGCAGCAGGGGGCAGCTATTGAGCTCGGGAGCAGTGTGATGACGCACCTGCTCAAGGGCACCAGGGCAACCTATTGGGCGGGTTTGAACTCGATCCTCCGATCATGCGGATAAGGCCCAACCGCTAGGCCACCGCTGCCCTAAAGTGCCTCTCACAATCACCTTAACTTGCATGGGAGTGTGCAAGGAGGAAACCTTTGCCTCTAAGAGAAACATCAAGGCTAGAATGAAGTTTGCCAGAGAGAAACGTAGACAAAGACCAGGACTGGAATAATGTTCTCTAATGATGAGTCTGAAATAGAATTTTGACATGAGAACAGAGGACAAGGTCTGGCATTAACCAAATACAGCATTCCAGGAAAAGAACCCCATGTCAGCCAGAAGTGATGAGGGAAGTGTCATGGTTTGGAAAAATCCAAGAAATGGAGAGTCCTGAGTGGCTTTGAGTCATAGCCTGTGATCTTATCCCATTGAGATGCTGTGGGGTGACGTGAACGGCTGTACATGCAAGAAACCCCCAAACATCTCACAGCTTAAAGAATTCTGCACTGAGGAGGCAAACTTTCCTCAGACTGATGTCAGAGACTGTTAGATACTATTAGAAGCATCTCACTGTGGTTATTTCAGTCAAAGGGGGGAACACTAGCTATAAGGGAGTATGGTGTTCTAACTTTTTCCTCAGATAGAACACACATTTTGTTGATATTGTTTGTTTAATGAATAAATCAAGATTAATTTTTATTGTGGAGGATAAAGATAATGGAGGATCAGCTCAGATGCTCAGACTGAAGAATCTGTTCTGAAAATGGAAAGTAGAGAAAGGAGAGATATTTGGGGAAAAATGGGAAAAAATGCAGGGAAGAAAAGGGTGTGTATATATATATATATATATATATATATATATATATATATATATATATATATATATATATATATATATATACACACCTAACATCAGGGATTTCTCTTGCTTTTGTCTTGAAAATATACAAACAAACCCATATTCAGACACCACAGGAGGGAGAGTAAGTGTGATAGAGAATCTGATGGTCTTGCAGGACCACTGTGCAATATTTGAGCCCAAAGATCTCCAAAGGTTTGCTGGAGTGGAAGGAAGAAGATACTTATTGCAGTGTGAGGTACAGACTCAGGGGGAGTGTTGTGAAAAGGAAAGGTGGAGGGGGCTGCAATTCAAAGATAGAGATTTAATAGAAGCTTGAATGTGCTAAATTCCCTGTGTTTCGCATTCACTACCAAGCAATGTCCCAAATGGAGTTCCAAAATAAATGCCTTCACACCGTGAATGTGCTGGAGAGGTGCTGGAATCAGTGATGACAGAAGCTGTCACCTCTCCCGCACACATGGACAAACAAACCACAGCTACACGATATAGACAAAAGACAATCATTAAGAGTGTATGAAATTATGTTTCAAGATCTGACATTCAATGATGTTGGATGATGTGAATGCTGCGATGTACCAAAAAACCCATGGAAACAGTACAGATTGGGATTTTAACTGGCCAGAGGCTCATTTGCATATCGAAGCCCTTTGCGATACTAGCACTGAAAGGAGCAGTACTGCTATAGCGATGAAAATATGTGATATATTAATGTGATATATTGTGCAGCTTGAGCTCTAACACACACACACACACACACAATGTGAACATGCAGTCACACAGGCAGAGACAGAGCTATTGCAGGAAATGACAGTCATAGCTGATCGAAAGTGAGCCTGGCGCAAAGAGCAATATCCTTTTGTTTACTTCATCTGAGAGCAGACAAAACAAACATTTCACCCAACCTCTACACTGTTGACAATGTGCCTTTGCTTATTGTACTGTTTAATTTTTGATCTGTCTTAATGACAACCATCTTGTAGCTTTTATTGGCGTCTCTAGACCTGTCTGTCTGTCTTTTTTTTCTCTCTCTCTCTCTATACCTTTCTCTGTCTCTGTCTTTCCATGCAAGCTGCTTCTGCATATCTGAGATGTGCTCATGTTATTGAATCCATCCATCACTGTTACAGATGCATGTGTTCATGATGAAAACTTCCATGGCTGACACCCCGTGCGTTAGGCATTGGGAACCGTAACTACTCACTGTATGCAAGTCTAGATTGACAGCGTGAAGCCATGTTACACACATATTTACACACCATATCCCACTTTGAATCTGATTCCAGGCATCTGCTCATAAATCCTGAAATAAAACCAGCCTCGAGTGTATGATGGATGAAATGCTCCTTTGACTCATGCCTCTGCAACAAAATACATCTAACAGTTACACCAACGAATAAAGAATGCTCAGAGCACTGAAAATACCCAGGTTATTTATGAGAGCCATCGACAACCACAAAAATATGACACAAAGAAGCTTTTATAGAAGAACCTCCTGAGAAAAAGCTAAAAAAGTGCCTTCACTTTCATCCGGCCCAAGCAGGTTCTCAAAAACACTTATCTCGTAGCAAAGGGGTTTCTAGTACCAAAAACAAGGTGACAATAGCGGAATGCTTTTTGGTGCTGAAAAGCAGTGTGTCCAGTAACTGGTTCCCTAATTAAATTTATGATTTATAAATATGGGACATATAGAGGTATAGACTTTACCTCTAAAGACTTTACCTTAATAAAAAAAAAAAAAAAAACTAATCTATCATTAACCACCAAAGACCATCGTTTAAACCGCAAGGCAAAGGAAAGAAAAAATAATTTGCACTGTGGTGAGTGACACCTGCTTTCACAGCAAACACTCTAACTCTCGGAAAAAAACCCCCAAAAAACACTTGTTTACCATCTCAGAATAATCCCAGTTAATTAGACGATTTTTAATTCTGCTTCTCTCTGACTAAACAATCCAATTGTTATTGGGCATTTTTTTATCAGCAATCTAAATCAATACTGGCTGAAATCAGACCATCAGTTTGTAGCAGGATTTGAAGCAAATAAGCTGATTTCCACACTGCTCTCATCTACAGCATCAGCAATCCCTTGATGAAATGTAGACCTTATATTTATAACGTCACTCCGCTTTTCAGCCTGACAGCCTGACAGCAAAAGTTATTTGATCAATTGTTAATTACTGTTAAATGAGTAGATGCTTGTCGTTAATGTCTAATCAGATGTCAGCTAAGAGGATCTAGACAGGGTTCTAAAATGTACTTTGTAAGTGTGCATTAGACTCTTTTAAAATCCTCTCAGATCCCATCTCTATTCTCTTTTGTGATCTTGTTTGTGAATGACAGGTGATAATGATGGATGCTCTGTGTTCAAACTCAGTTCTGTGTTCATGCATGGACAGAGTCATAAGCCAAATTAAAAATGCAACAAGCCAGAATAAACTGTATGTTATCTGGTTAAGGAGGACAGAGTGGGAAGAAAAATGATTTTGTATCATCATTTGTATCATCATTGTATCATTTGTATCAATCATTTTGTATGATAAAACCACTCTGATGAAGCTGGTAAACATTTAACACTCATAAGATGGCCAAAAAACAATCCTTTATTTTTATGCGATGGAGAAAACCCATTCATTCTAATAAGAAAGTGGAGTGCACAACTGATATTTTCAGTGCCTAATTATATTCATATTGCATTTAATTTGAAAGGCCATTCACTAAGTGTAGTAAAAGTTCCTTTAAGTCCAAAAGGCAATTTGATTATCATTTCAAACCTGCCATGTTGAACATAGGCCTGCTTAAGGAGATGTTAGAAACACAGTCTCAGTCCCATCTCATTTCTGGGTGGAGTAAAGATAGGTGTGTGGTCATGTGTTTGTATATATATTTTTACATTATCTTCAGGCATGGTTCTGGCAATCAGATTTCAAAACTATTAATATGGTAAATATAACCATCCACCACACCAGCATTCAGTATGAAACTGTGGTCGATATCAAAATCAGAAATCCTAACAATAAAATGAACAATTAACCTAGTTCATCTTTATCTCTAAGCCTACCTCAACACAGGTCCTCCTTCCTGCTGCTTCTGTCTAGAAGAGACACCATAATCACCCAGCACGGAGAACACAGTCTCATTGCTAATTAGAACAGCTGTATTTTTAGAATTCCTGCACAGCACTCAAACAAAGGCAATCAATGCCTCCTGCTTGGAATGCACAGCAGACAGAGCTGGACCTGAGTTACTACAGACCTCTCGACATGCTGCCATGTTCTAGTTAGTATACTACCTTTCACCTGTCCCATTACTAAATACAATACTGAATGCAGTACTTTGATTGTGATGGGTAGATGTCAGTATATTGTAAATTATTTTTGGACCATTTCTAGGGGTTAATTCATCATATTCATCATGTAAAGAGAAGCTAACTATTAATGATGGTGAAAAAATGGTACAAATGAACTTTTTCTGTCAAAAAAGCTGCCATTGGGTAAATATGATAGTGAAATAAGCTTTTAACTCATGATTCCTCTGCATGTGTGACTTGTGTAGTAAGAAGAAATATTTAGAATTAAAACTATATATAGAAAATGATTTGTTGTTGTAGCAACTTAATAGTGAGTTACTTTAATTATAAGATAAGCACCCAAAACCCAACATCAGGACACAGGCCAGAAAAACGTTGTTACGTAAAAACGTAATAAAAACAAGATTGAAATAATATTTCTAAAATGATTGACAGTATGAGCCAATAAATCTGCTTCCTTGACAAAAGTGAATTGTAGGATATGGCAATGAATTTCATTCGTTTTTCTTAGTTTGGCTCTGGTGTTTGTGAATTTTCCAAAGTGTGAATTTGGCTCAGGTATTTGTGAATCTTATAATGAAACATTGCCATTGGCAAGGTACATGGGACTTTTCTTTCTGCATAAACTTTGCTGTGTTCTGCATCTTGAGCGCTTCCCATTTTAATTCTCACCATGATCCGTGATAAAAGATTCCCCTTCTAATGCCACTCGTAAGCAACAACAAAAAAAACACAGCAGATATTTGCTTCTCAAGTTATTTGAATGTGTCGGCACTGACTGGGTTCTTTTTTTATCAATTTAAATTATTTGTAAAGTATTTATAGTCTTGCCAGTTTTTTTATTTAACCATTCTTGGCTATAAATTTTTTACATTTTAGCACTTCCCTAATAATGACTATAGAGTAACAATAGTCATGAAAATGGTTTCTTAACAGCTCTTGCCTTGAAACTTCAATTCTGAGTAATTCAAACTGTAAATTAGTTCTTTAGATCTTTATGCATTGTAACGCTGGGGTGGTGTGGGTAGGACGTAAGTGCATACCCAGGATGCTCAGCTTCATTAGGCATAGTGAACGTAAACAATGATACAAACTAAAGCACTACTGTTACAACGAAGTTCACCCATGTGAATGACCGATGCTCTGCTCTGACTCATAGGGGCTTATAAAGCCTGCCTCCAATGAAGCCCAGGTGTGCTCAGTCAGAGCAGAGTGCCATCTACTGTGACATGCATCAAATTTTCTAGAGCTTTTTTTAACAGCACAATGAAAGTTATTTTTTAGAAATGTTTTGATATTGCTCTAAAGAAACCTTTTTTGAGTCTACTGTTCTTACCATACTTCACTAGACATAACATTTAGTGATGCATATGTACAGTATAAATTCTGCAGCAGACATAAAGTTACCTGGCAGTGGACAAATGAAGTAGCCACTGACAGGTGAATAGAATACCTTGGAAAAGTGAAATTTTAAATAAATAATCATGACTCTCTCTACCTTTGACCTCCTTCTCATTCCTGAACCACCGGATTTCTGCAGCAGGCTTGCTGCCTGAGGTCACACATGTCAGGGTGATCTGGTCGCCTTCCATGGCTGGCTTAGTGAAACCGTTAATCTCTGGTTTCTCTGGCACACCTGCAGAGAGAGAAGGTGAGACAGAGATAAAAGAGAATGAAAGAATGGTCAGAACCCAGTAGGATTGTTACAAAAGTCCATATTGTGCATATTCTATAGAAGTCCATATTATTCACTATTAAAATCTGAATCTACAAATGTTTCATTGTTTTGATTGATGTCCTAAAAGAACCTCTTTGCTTTTGCAAATATCTAATGAGAGGCTTGGTGGATTTGGTGCTACAGACAACAATCAAATAGTATATAAATATATATACATGTTAATTACCAACATGCACATTCCAAATACACATATATAGCAGAACAAATTACTCCTGTTCGTCACTTGTACCAGAATACTTTTCTGTGAATCTCGAGTGATCATTAAGCTGAATACAGGTTGATTAACGCTCAGAGCTGCTAACTACATGGACCATAATTAAATTAATGTTTAACAGCACATAAATGAAACCTATGGTTTTGTTGATAATGAAGGCAAGAGCTGCTATTAATGTTATTTTTTATTTCCACAGCTTCATTGAGGATGTATAAGTGTTGAAAGAATAGTTAATGGGGACTGAAACGTTTTGACAACGTTTGTTTTTATTCATTTACTAAAGTATTTGCCTCCCCTGAGAAAGCTTTAGGACATCCTGGTCTAAGGTATCTTTTTGTATTCTGAACCCTTGGGTTATTCTTTCTTATTTTCTAATATTCTTTTTATGATTTGATGATAGGCACTTTGAGCATATAGACACAGAATTGACAACAGTTACAAATTTCCCTCAAGCATCTCCAGCTGTCCACTAATGCTGCATTTGGCACAGTTGGTAAAAGATATAGTGACTTAACATAAAGCATGTGTTAACCTTCCCCTGACAGTTTAGCTGGTATGTGTTTGTGAGAGTCCTAATAAGCAGGTTGAATTAGACAAGAATAAAATTTATTGCTTTTATTTTCTATTTTGATTAATTCATCATGTGCATTGAGCCAGCCCTTTATTTTGGACCCAATTGAAAAAATATCTAAAATTGCTTACTGAAAAAGGAAAACATGCAAAACAGAGAGCACATTGTAAGTTACTTATGTGAGAGGTTCAGTTCTCCCCAGACATTGTTAGTGGATGATCTGACATGTTTTTTTAGTGGGTGCTGTCAAACACATGTTTTTACACATGGAAACTTTTATTAAAACAGGGCTGTGAATATACTAGTAAATTTGCATGCACAGTCGACTGTACTGGTCAAAGTCAAAAATGGAAACGTCACTGCTTTCCTCACAAAAGTCCATTTGAACTTTTTAAAGGTTCTTGAAAGCTGTGACATTCCAATCCAAGTATATTAGAAGAGTTATTCGTGAGCCGTGTTCTCCAGTGTTGCTGCTGAACGTGAACATCCTTTAAATATTTTATCAGTATTCCATAATCACCTGCTTAAATCCCCTAGTTTTGCCTGAGGTGTTGTCCTCCGCTTGGGTTAATTTGAATGTGGACTTTTTATTCATGGTGGCTATTTGATCTTATTGTAATAACATTTCAGAGTAAAGCCTTATCTTTGATAAAATGGAGGTTATGACACAGAAGAATTTCATTAAACTTATCGTTCTTTTACTTCAACTAAAGATTTATAAGTGTAAGTAAAAAAAAAAACTGCCTGCTCTTTATTGTATGGGTAAGTGAGACCTTTTGGTGATAAATACAACACTGCATCAGCAACTTATCTATATGGACAAGACATTGCTGCACAGGAGGATAGGTCTTGATACACTCATTCCTCTTTTTTGTTTATTTCCATGCCTTCTCTGACAGTCCTGTAAGTAAACATTATGAAATCTCAAAAAAAATGTAAAAGCTCTGTTTTATTTGCAAGATTCAGGGCTCCTCTGTGCAACATGGCAAAATCAATAGGAAACATTACTCAGAAAAATTAGATATTGGGTTCATTTTGATTGAAGAAGAGTTCAGATATTGGGCACTCTGCAGAGTGCATTGCTCCCAAGGGCAAGACCGTGATCACATTCCTAAAAATAAATCAAAATCAGAGGATGTCCATGCAGCATGCATTTAAAATCAATGTCGCAAATAAATTGGAAGCTTGGTAACTGTGGTTCAGTTTATTTGGCTTGCTTTGTTGCTTAGATGGTAGATTAACATGCTGAAGTGATTTCTATCAAACAAAAAGCTTGATCATATGACCGTGATCTTAGAGCTCACTTTTGTGGACAATATGACTACAGTGATTCCCAAATAGTCATACTGATTAACAAGCAACATATTATACAGCCTTGAACTGCCCCCATTTACCATTGTCTCTCAGATTTCACTAAAGTAATTTTTGTTTTTTTTGTACACCCATGAATATATGTAAAGGGTAATTTGGCTAGAACACAGTGCATACATAAAATAAATGCATTTGGGACAAAAAACAGATAACATGGCAAAAATGAACATAAGCACTGTGCATGGAGGTTACAACTGTATTTATTAATGTATTATTGTGGACATTTCATTCTGTTTCATATACTGTATACTGCACAAAACAGAAAGCAGTAGCACAGGCTTTCTGGCACTTTGTAGATAATTGTCAGAGCACACATGCTGAACAGCAATAAGTTTCAAAATGGAAAAATATAGGATATCCACTGCTTTATAACAAAAAAATAGTATATAAGAACACCAGTTTATGAAGTAAACTAAGCATCTGGTAACAAAAAAGTCAGCGCCACTTAATATATTAGATGGAGAAACCAGTTCAGAAATGACCTTTGATTCAGAGCCTAGAAAATCTAACCCTAAATCAGTTTTGGTGTAATGATTTATAACCGTAATGGTTTGCTGTCATATCAACAAATCTGACCTTTCGAGAGACGTGTGTGTGTGTGTGTGTGTGTGTGTGTGTGTGTGTGTGTGTGTGTGTGTGTGCGCATGTATGTGGAAAACCTTAAATCATCATAGAATCATAACATCATGTGCATAAGAAAAAAAAGTATTTTACAGCGGAAGGTTCTTTATTAAACCTGAAGTGGATCAACTAAACCATCACTCCAGAACATTATTTTTAGAGCCTACTAATAAAAACACCCGTCAAACATGCTTTTTCTCTTTGTCCAGACCTTTGGGCTTGGCTTTCAATCTTAAGCTGAAATCACTATTGATTCATGTACAAATACAGGTGCAGTGGAGAAAAAGCCTAGATCTAGATGCAATATGTCCTTGACTTAATGCTCATAATGCACTAAAGTAATGTACTAAATTAAGTAACATAATGTGCTTAACTGTGCTTAACGGGTGTATTAATAGTGCTAGGTACATGAGGTTCAGGGTATAAAACACACAGAAATTATGGAGCTATCAACAAGCTTGGCACAAACAGAAAAATTCACATTTTTCCAAGTACTTTAGCACTTTAGAAGAATGTATATAATGTAACATGTCCTGAGACTAAAATAGTAAAGTTCTGTTTAGCCTGTGCCTCCATTTAGCTGTTAAAACTGCTGCTATGACTTTTGAGGCTGTCACGGTAGGTGGCGCTCTGCTCTGAATGGAAGCACCTGTGTGCCTCACTGGAGGCAGGGTTTATAAGCCCCAATGAGGCAGAGCAGAGCATCGATCATTGTTTATGTACTTCCTTCATACAAGTGATTCCTGAGTTCTGCTTTTGTTCAATAAAGTAGAGCACGAGACTCCTGGCTGCGCATCTGTGTTCAAGCTACAACATCAAAACGTTACAGAAGCTATTGATGCAAGTTGCTTGACTTATGGTGAACTGAACAGAATATTTTATCATCTGTACTTCCATCAGCATCAACTTTTTCTTTCCATGAACTTTTCACAATTGTGCAAGCCTCCCTCAAAGACATATGTTTGATAGAGCAAAAAAAAAAACACATTATGTATTCTTTCACAACAATTGTGCATCAACTGAATGGCCTGCTTAGGCTCCTAATGGCAGTTTCCCACAAAAGGCAGTTTCCTGTTTGTGCTTTTTGTTGTCTTCGCTTGAAACAGGCACAAAAGGGTGTTCCTTTGTGAAAAACAAAAGCACCACTCAGAGTTAACTTTGTGCAATCAGTTAAAAACTTGCAGAGGTCAAGACTGCAAGAGTGTGATATATTTCATTAACTGCATTGCTCTAATGATCGTTGGTAATTACAGTGAAAAAAAGATCTGTCTTGTTTTGTAGGGCATGTTTTGCTTTGAAAGCTGTTTTGATTTTGGAATCCACTATACGCATAAAGAAATCAGGAGATAATTATAAATGTATAATTTACACATTTTTTGTCCCGTCATTAAACATGGTGAGTAAATTAATTGCACCCATATTCACAATGAGTAATCTTTAATGTTTTAGAGCACACACTCACACACACTGTAATGATTTTAATGGCATATGCCAAGTAATTAAAATTAGACTAAGTAATTGGGCACCTAATTAGCTTGGAAATATGGAATTAGGCAATAGTTGCGGGCTGCTTATGTTGACATTAACAGGGATGCTGCAAAAGGAGCTCAGTGAAACAGACTTTGCTTGACTTTGCTTTGCTTTGATTGACAAAAGTAAAGAAGAAAGCACATAGGAAGACTAATTAAACTGTCTTCTGGGTGGTTTTCAGTGATAGCCTGCGACCGGGCAAATCTGCTTCATTAAACTCAGCTCCCCAGCAACATTAGATTTGTAACGCCCCCACCACTTTATGAGGTAAAAATCTAATTATCTATCAACTCGCCCAAAAAAAAAAAAAAAAAAAAGGCTAATTTTGCTGTGTTCTGTGCTGGTGATATTGGTTTCCTGTCAAGCCTTTCATAGATTCCTGAACTCATTAAAATGGACCAAAAATTCTGTAACAATAAAGCAATATCGCACGCTCTGGCCTAAGGTGTGAAAAATTAGAATTCTAGCTTATAAAAGCAGAAGGTTTTCACGTCCTGCTTTATATAGTCTTTTTCACACCTTTTGAAAAAACTAGCCTGTGTGAACATTTTATGAAGCAAAGACCAACACAAATTGTCCAAGATCGCATGGTATGATATTTCATTTGAATTAAGCTTAACAATACAAATCCATATGCTTTTGTTTTCCATAGGGACAATATCATCTTTGTAATCGTCTCGGTTTCACAGTTGGTAATACAAGAACATGGTGGAGCATATTCTTCCACATGTGTGCTACAGGTACAAATGTTTTAGATTTACATTACAGTTTAGAGAGTAAGTAATCTTACCCAGTACAGTCAGATACGCCTTGGCTGTTTTCACAGGCATTGTAAAGAGAGAGCAGGTATAGGGGCCCTCATCTCCCAGTGTAACCTCCCGAATACTGATGGTCAGCTCCTGCCATGAAGCCCGGACCAGGTCAATCCGGTTATCCCTCAGTGCTGTGGAGGAGACACAAGCAGACTGAATAAATAAAATAAACAACTGAAGAATCTATATATTCATGAGAATGATGATTGAGATTATTTATTAGTATCCATATAGAAATTATACAAAAAAACCCAGAAGAAGAAGTGTCCCCAAGTTATATTGTTGACAAAGTGTGGATGAAGAGTTAATATCAACTTTAAATCAACATATCACAGGAAATTCAGCTTGACTGCAGGTGCTAATCAATTACAAATTGGTATGTTAAGTTAAAAGACTGGTAAGTGCAAAGTCTAGGAGAGTTTGGGAAAAAAGATCAAAAGAGAGAAGGAGAAAAATGTATTAAGAAACAAGAACATTTATCTCATGTGATTTACTTTCACTATTAAATTGTCAGTTTAGTTGTTGGCAAAATCTGGTATATAGAGACGCTTCTTTAGACATGCTTATACCCTTATCGCTATGGATACTGTTGTTACTGCAGCCATGAACCATGCTTTATGCTATGCCTATATTTTATCTGTCAGGAACAGTATAAGATCGGTAGCTTTATGAGCACTGCTGCCATCGCTACATTAACCATGGGTATGAAAATAGATAGTTCTTTTTGATATTACTCATTATATAGCATTTACTCTTATGGACAAATTTATTCATATATTCACCTATTTACTCTTCTTTCTCATTTCTCCTGGGACTTCATTTATAAAATATATTAAAAAATGATGACAGTGTACATCTTTATTCATTTTCAGTTTTTGAAATATGGGTATTTTGTACATATTTTGGCATATTTGTTCATAATTCTAGTTTTAAAACGCTTATCAAGCTCTTTTATGAAACTTGGGAAAAGAGTTAGGGTCAGGGTTAGTAGTAGGTTCAGTTTAAGGTCAGTTTGTTAAATTTTATTACTTAAAGCCAATGGGACTATCTATAAATGATATACAGTGGATTGGATTATACATAGAGAATTATACACAGTGGAGTTTTGTTCAAATTGTTTTTAAAGTCTGTTTAAATGTAATAAAATTTTGGGGAATTACATTTGATAAATAAATTTTGGCAAAATCAAAGCTTCTTTTTTATTTTAAACAATACAATGTAATAAATTGAGGCCCGGGTCTCAAGTGTCCCATGAGGCTTTCTCCAGCTATACTGAGAATCTTCCACACCAGTGCTGTGGAAAGCATTCTAGCACTGAACGTGAAGTCCTGGTTTGGATATAACTCATAAGACTGTAAGGCTCTGGGCAGAGTGATCTGCACAGCTGAGCATATCACTGGTTCTGTGCTGCACTCCCTGTAGGACATTTATACCAAGCACTGCAGATCCAGAGCAACAAAAGATCCTCAACAGCCTCTCACACCTGAACAATAAACTCTTCTGCCTGCTGAGGAAAACAGATCTGAAGTGAAGTGAAGGCCAAAACAGAAAGAATAAATTGGAGCTTCTATCCCCTCCTTAATCAGAACAGTACCTGATTCCTATTTACACTGACAGTAATATTTTAACAATTTAATTTACAGTGTTTAAGTTACACTAATGTGAATTTATGATGGTATTCAACATACTTTCATAAAGAAGTATTTGTTTACCCTTTCATTACACTATATAAACATTGAGTATATGCCGTTAAAGACACCTTGCTATAGGCACTTTTTAACATAATGCACATACAGCACATATTTTAATAAATATATTTTAAATTTAATAATTTTATTTTCGTTTTCAAATTTTCCTATTAGTTTTACTATTTTGGTTCATTTTTGTATATTTTGTATATTCTGTATATCCATCTGCACACTGGAATCTGAGTACAATTTTCAGTAATTAATGCAAAACATGGATTTTTACTTTCAGATTAATATTGTGTGTGTGTCTGTGTGTGGGTGTGTGATAGATGGTTTATTGTGCCTTTGACATCTGAAAAAAGAAATGACATCTCAACTATTAATAAAATGTTACAAATCTTTCATGCTCAATATCCATTCAGAACTAGGAAATTAGAGATTAATGGCCATTGTTGTAAATGGCTGTAATGCAAGTCGTAATACACGTTTAACAATTAATTCATGTAGAATGAGCACTCCTTCATATATACAAGCAAATACAGTCTGAAGGATAAAAATCAATGTAGCTTCGTGCCGGCTAAATTATTTTTTAATGGCTTTCAATCAGAAAGCAAATGAAATATAGATCACCCTGGGTCTAAATTCAGCCATCATTCCAATCAATAGAATATTTGCAATAAAAGTGGGTGACAGAGATTTACAACATAGATGCATGAGCAGTCCTCCTCCCTGCCCATTTAAAAACTACTGACAGTTCAATATTCTGCTTCTTCAGGGCTCCTCATCCACATGCAGGTCTCACTGTATCCCTGTCTTCTGTCTGTCTATTATGAATAAAAGTGGAACTTTATTTGCAGCATTATTTTGATATCTACACGGCCATGGAAGGTATGATAGTGTCATAGTTCTGACAGTGTTCAGTAGCCATCATCAATATTGCTTAAGATAAGGTGAAAGGTTAACGCTGAGGATTGTGCATCGATAGGACTGTCTTTCAGCAGCTGGACAGCAATATAACAACTGAGGCAGCAAAGTATCAAAAACACATTGCATGCTATATTGACCCAGTGGCAGTATAATTTAATCAGCAGCTCCAAGGTCACTTATCACGACCTTCTGCTCTTTATCAAACTATCTCTGACATTTCAGGCCTCATTAGCACCCTGTAACAGCCTGAGTATTTCTGCTTTTATGGATCTCTCCTCTCTGCTACTTAAAACACTAAAAGAAAATTCATCCATGTCCATCACAAGTCTTTATGGGATTACTTTTGGTCTCATCATTTAGAACAAAATGACTCATTTTTTACTCAAAGAAAGGTTTTTACCTATATCAAATGTAGAACATTTTAATTTATTCTTAAAGCGCTTACTTCTGTAGATAATGCCATTTATAAAAATAACTTTAGGACTTCTGTGTTTGACACATTTTAATGTGTCATAAATGTATCAGAAACCACATAAACCACAAAAGGGGAAGGGTGTGATGCTTTAGGTTGACTCTTTGCATGATGCTTATTGGCACGGTATAAGCTTTCATGATTTGTTTGCTACTTTAGTAGTAATTAAATAAATTCAAGAGGCAATAAAAGAAGCAAATTATTATTTAATTAAAGAAGCAAACTTCTAAATGTCTGAATGATTGATTTTGTTTTAAATGAATTTACTAAGTAAACGAAATACATTTATTAAATTAAAGTAGTTGTATGTAGGGTATGATTATTTTTAGATTTAGAAACAGTCCTACTTGTTTCCCAGTGAGGCTTCTGATAACCTGAAAACCAACACTTTATCATCTCTCAAACCCATTCAAACCTTTGAAAATACAAATGACAAAGTACAAGCTGTTATAATTAATTGTAAATATACATTTTATTGCCAATAGGGGTAACAGCTCCTACAGAAAGGGTGTTGGAGCAGTGACCGGTCCTGGGTGGTTATCCAATTATGTCCTATGAGCTATGGGATAGGTGTCAGCACAGCCCAAGACCACAGTTGGTGACGGTGAAAGTGACTATTCTCATCACTGCAAGGCAGCACAGCACAGCATACAGTGAACCACAACGAAACTGGACCTCTGCATTTAACCCATGCAGCAGTGGACAGCTATGAAAGCACCTGGGGAGCAGTGACAGGGACTGTACGTTGCTCAAGGGTACCTCGGGGCAACCTACTGGTTAGAGGTTTGAACCCCCAATCTTCTGATCCTGTGGCCAACTTCCTACTCCCAACACCGCTGCCCCAATATAACAACATATCAGATAATGGATGAATAGATGGATTATACATACACTGTTATCTACACTGTATATTGTACAGCAAACCAGCACTTTCTTAATCTCTCTTGAGTTAACACAGCATTTTGTTACTGTGCCTTTAAGATTGTTATGAGAATGATATCTGTTCTTATGGGCAACCCTATTTTGCTTCTTGTTCAAAAAGCAGCCCAGGAGTCTTAACAACTGTAGGTTGAACAGGAAAATATATGTAAATGTGTTGGCTTTCCTGGGATCACAAAAAACTTTAATTCAAACTAGGTTTATGCAGATTTTGCAAATGGTATGTGTCACATACACTCAGAAAGGTAAGTCACGTCTGTGAAAAAACAAATGTAAAGTGGGCAGCGCTACCTGAACACAAGCTTAAAGCTCAATGCTGTCCAAGGCCCAAGGCTTACCCCTTGGACTGTACTCAGAGCCTGTAGCTTTGCTCCATGGAGTCTTGAGTGCTGCTCTCTCCTCTCAGACGTGATTAAAGATAATGAGGTTCATTACAGGAGGTGAGGCCACTCAACACTGAAAAAGAACCTGCTGTATATGGTGTTTTCTGTCTTTCTCCTTTTTTGCTCCAGCAGGCTATACACTAATGAAGCCCCAATGACGGTAATAATGGGATGGGGATAATATTCAATGTGTTGTAATTATGACAAATCTTGTCACAATATGATCATGAGTACAGTCGGTGCCATGATAACACAGATTTAAATCATTTAAAGAGAACCAGTGTCAAGATGCTGTAAAGAGAGTCCAATATCTTACTCATTTATTTTCATCATCTATCTTGTGGATGTTTCCTTCCAATCAATTTTGTTTGATTTCTTCTGTAACTTTTAAATTGTCTTAGCACACAAAACATTAAGAAAGAGTGACATGTAAGCACAGTGGAAAACGCAACTGAAAAAGTGAAAAGTCTAAACCCTAGCTTTAAATATACCACACTTTATTATCTATCTATCTATCCATCCATCCATCCATCCATCCATCCATCCATCCATATCAATATTCATTATTATCAAGCCTATAATTCTGTTTTGCTAATACATTTTGGCCCATTCTAACTTCTTCAGCAACCTCAGAAACAAAAACTATTGACATTCTTGCCATGTTCTATGAGAATGCTTTCATGAAATTTCCCCACATCACCCAACCCTAGGTATTTACTCTGAATAAAATCTTCAGAATGTTCTCCTTAATCATTTCTAACCCTACTGTCCCTCATGTTTGACTTGGTATGAGCCTCAGATCCATCGATTTCTCAACGCATGCATGGATTCAGTAGACTAAATGTCAAGGCAACCAAATACATATGCATTGAGGATGACTCAACCAACAGCACACTAGCGAAGGTGACCACTTTTCATTCTGGCCCATCCATCTACATTCTTATCCTACTTATCCCAGCTTTTCAAACCAAGTGCTGCTGCCTGCATTAACTAGGGGGATAGAGCGAGAAAGGCTTCGGCCAAGTGCCACTCACTCTTGTCACTTCTCAGTATGGAACAAACAAAGCCGTCGTGAATTTTAACCCATATCCATGTGTGGCTAGGGAGAGGGATGGATACCCATTGTATCCAAAGTGCATGAAACAAGAGATACTCCAAAGAATATAGTTCAGGCATTAATCCCAGAAGAATCATGGTGGCTCTGGCGCACATAACATGTTCACTTTTCCTCCATATCTGTAAAAAATTTTTAGGAGAATTATGATCTACTACTGAGGAATAGTATCCAACGCTGAAAAAAGCATGTAGAGAAAAGCTTTGCAAGGAGATTTTTTATACTGATTTCTAAATGTGCCTGAATGTAAAGAATATTTGGAATAAAACCGTTACATTTAATGGATGTTGTTAAAACTAAATGAGGTTCTTCACAATTACATATCTTTTTTACAAAATTTGTGAGCATCAGAAGTATTTTATGGAACCAAAAGTGGTCCTTCTGTGATGTCAGCCCCCTTGAAACTCATTTTGCCATCTTTATTTTTAACAGTGTAAGTCATCATTGAAAAAGTGGTGGGAGAAGTTAAAAATACATTTTGTAACAAGTTTTTCACACCATTTTCATCTGAACAGATGCCTGTAAATCACTTGCTGTTGAATCATTGCCATTCAGTCAAAAGGGTTTCATTTCACTGATAATGCTGTATGAAGGGACCTACCTCTTTGGCGTTAAATTCCAAAGTACAATATGCCATTTTTATTCACTCACATTTCCTCCCTCATTATGTTCCACATGTTTGCGCCAGCTCTCCCAGCAGGACAGTGTTTGACATGACATGTATCTTTGCTAGCTCATTGCACTTTCATGTGGCTGGCACGCTGGCACAGACACTGAGGTAATCTGACAGAATCATTTATTCAGTAGCAGTGTCATGGCTACCCATGGGAAACAGCTGCTTAATCCAATGACATTGTTGGCTGCACCAATCTTGCTGTATGAATGAAACACATAAAACCCATTCGCACACACGCGCATGCATTAATGCACAAAAGGTTTCTAACTAAAACCTCTAAATTTTTGGGAAGAAAAACACAGATGGCCTTTGATTAAGAAGATACTGAATCCTTAGCAGAACGTGGTGATACAATGCTCTCCTGTGGATCTTGGGCTTTGATAAAGTTTCCCGTGGATTCTGTAAAGTACCAGTCTGGTTGCACCAAAGCCGATAATTAATGGAGCTTCTCCTCTAATTGCCTGGGAAGGTCATTTGAAACAGAAACACCAGAACAGAGGAAATAAAAAGGACTTCATGTGCACATTAGAACCAATATAATCTTACAGTATTTAAAGCCTAAACAGCCTCCCACCCTCACTCTGGGCACCCTCCTGAAAATCTCCCCTACAGCAATATCAGCTGCTTTAATTGCTACATAGCGCAAGTGGAGTAGAGTAAAAGAAAAAGGTTGCTTAAGCTGGAGTACACTACTGAGGAGCAAAGTCAAGCTGGATTGCTTTACTGGACACAGACACAGTCAGATGTTTCATTTCAATCCATGGAACATCACTTGACTTTCAGAGCTAAAAGGATTTTTTAGTTTTAGGTACAGATAAGTACCCTTTTTGATGGAAGAGAATAATTACACATTACACTCCTTTTACTGTGTAAAACATGATGTTGAAAGACTACTGGTCCTAAAAAGTAAAGATACATTATCACACACTGAGGTGATTAGCTTGTGCTTTACATCTTAATATACTTTCTGAGATAAAATGACATAAAACCATAAAAACTAACACTCAGGACAGAATAATAAAAGTGAGCAGAATTTAAAATACATTAAATATAAGCAAAGAAAGCAGTATAAAATACAGGTAAAAAGATACAGATTTATTTGTGCAGCATTACTATGATAAAATAATTGTTGCTGATTAAGAGCAGGCAGCAGAAAACAAGGCAGTTTTAAGTTTTTTTTTTTTTTTTTTTTTTTTTTAAACTGGCAACAGCTGGGGCAGATCTAATCTCCATGGGGAACTCGTTCCAGCAAGGTTGAGCATGAGTTTCAGCTATAGGCACCACTAGCTGGTCAACTCCTGCAGCTCTAAGAGACCTTCCAGGCTTATATTTATCAAGCACTTATTTTGGGCTTAACCCATTGATTGACATGTAAACAATGAGTACTGCTCAGAATTCAGTGCTGCATCTTACTGTCTAACTGGTGAGGGTGATTCTTTATTTGTGTTTTTTTTTTTTTTTTTTTTTTTTTTTTGGTAGAATTTTTGGAGCAGCATTTTGAAGCAAGTTGGCAAATGGTCCTTCAGGGCAGTGAGAGGAACACTGCAATAGTCAAACCTGTAGGGTGTAAAGCCATGAATATATTTCTCCAAATCTTGCTTTGATACAAAACCTCTTACCTTAGGTTTTTGAAATGCCAGAATACTGATTTATTTGCATGTGATCATTAAAACTAAGATCGCCATTCATGTTCACACCAAGATTTTTGGCATAGGCCGTAATCTTTATTGCCCTGGTTGTCTGCATAGCTCTGATAAACCACCATCCATTCATGGAGTGAGAAAATATGTACAATTTGGCAAAAGGAACCCTATAATGAATCGTTCCAGGAATGTTTTCTCTGATTCTTCAGTATCAAAATTGTCTATTTCTGACCCGCAATAACACATGTAATAATGTTGCATATTCCATAATGACAACCTTTCATTCCACTGTGCTGTAACTGTGCTTTCATGGCTTTTACTGCTGCAACAAAACACAAACAAAACAGTTCACTAAAAGTTTTAATAAAACTGCTTTAATTTAATGTATCTGTAATCCTAAAGTGAAGAATATATTGTAGTTTACCCAAGCATAATTTTTTTTTTAATCAAGATCTATAAAGAAGAAATATCTTTCAGCCTCCCTATGAATTATTTATTATAATCAAAAATTTATAACAGATCTTTCTAAGGCAAACTGACCACTTGTGCTTTGTGTAGGCTTCTGTGTTGGTGCAACAGGGCTCTTTGCTGTGGTGCCATTGCTGCAGTTGCTGCCACTGCTGTAAAAAAATAATTTTACTTGCCTTCCTCACACAGGGCTGAACACCAAAGACTCTCCAAGTCACTGCTCAAGGTTCTGATCATAGTGTATTTGGCTATTTGAAAAAGCATTGTTCAAACAGAAAACGAGAGTCATTTTAAGGAGACATCGCCTTAAAAATCACTTGACTTAATTTTGACCTCAGATTTATTTGATTAAAATTGTTAAAATATAAAGATTTACATGATCAATATGAAAAGGAATGGCTTTCTAGTGTTAAAAGATGAATAAACAAATAAAGTAATATAGAACATTTACTCCATATAATGTTCATACATTTTAAAAGTACTTCATGACATCATATATCATTTGCGAAATGTTCTTTTGGGAACTAAGACTGTTCCTCTATGGCAGCTTATGGCACTTTTTTTCAAGATGGTAGAAAGAAGGATATGAAACTCCTCTAGTAACTCACAGGTTACACAAGTCACACATTTGTTTAAGCTGGAATGCGCTTTTGTCCCAAGCTTGCTGATGGCTTTGCTGTTTTTCTATGCCTGTTGAACCCTGATCCTGAAGTGCAGTGCAATTATCAGGTGCCCTTAAGGGCATCTTGTGTGATTAACTAAAGCCTCAGTATACTAAACATTTAATTCAGATTAACCAGTGTATATTGTAGGTAAGTGTATATTGCACCTGCATCAAAGCACAATTTGTACTCATCCTTCTCATATCTGTACATCTGCAAAAAAATAAAATAAAATTCACAAAGTCACTATAGGGTTCCACCCTTAAAGTTCCATTTGGACAGGAAAGGAATGGCAAGAAATGACACTAAACCAGTGATGTGCTGACAATAATATATTCTGTTCTAGATTTCCAAAGGAGAGTCTTGTCTTGGGAATGACAGTGGTAGGTAACGTGTAGAATATGACAAGCTATTATTGTAAAGTCACACCCATTTCTTCTCCCTCATTAACAAATGATGTTTGTTAGGAGAAAAATAGTGCCATCCATTCACTACTGATTGAAAGCCATCTAATTATCATGCATTATTATGCTATAAATCATACCATGATTGATAAATTAATACAGTCCACATAATGCATGAATGAACCAACGGGCTTGTTTAGCACCCTTCTTCACATGTTTATACAGAACAGTGGCTCACCTCAGGCACTACCGTTATGTAGCAGCCGTCTAGATGATGAGATTGCAGCCAATGCACATCAGACCACTCACCACACAGACGGTGATCAATAAGGGTCATGGAGGGGGCTCTGGCTTGGACAAGTGGGGTTACAGTCCCTGCTTGAAATTCAAGCCAAAGATGCGTTCCGATTTCTAATGACCAGAGACAGTCTGGACCAGGTCACATTTGAAGGACAGCAACTTTTAGCAGCATGACTTTCTACTACTTCTCTGCCTGGATAGCACGGACTAACGTTATTCATCTGCCCGCTGGTGCGCTGGGGTGTTAGCAGAACCAAAGTCATTTTAACGAACGTTTACAGAAAATCCAGAATTACAGCTTTTAAAATACATGCCATACTGGATTTATTATGACCACCATGAACTACCAAGCTAAATAAATGTCAATTTCAGATTTTAGCCACCACTTAATAACAGTGATTTATTTCAACCATGAATGTAAATACACTATATAATGCAAAGAGAGGTTTAACATTTCTAATGAGCTTTAAAGTCAATATTTGATCTTGCCACCCTTACTCTTCAACACACTCTGTACTCTCTTAGGCAAGGCATTCTCTTAGTGAAAGTGGCTGTTTGTCATTTTCAGTACAGTGAGGGGACGGTACCTTGCTGAAGGGTACCTCAAGTCATCATGATCTTCTGATTATATGGCCTGGTCCCTAACCACCAAAATAAGGAATGCAATGATTTTTCGTGTTTTAGGCACTCTTGTAATTCTTTGGGTAGTTTTCAGGAGTAATTCTTCAGGCTAGAAGAAGATTCCAAAGCTCTTGTTTGGATGTTTCACTGCCCTTTGTTCTGTTCTCTGTCAAGATAATCCCATCCTGCTTCTACCTCTAAAACCAGTCAGGTACTGGCTAAAAATGAGAGCCAAAAACTTTGAAAGTTTTAAGGATGCATGGAGAACTGTTGCTCAACAATACCTTAAAAAAATATTGTAATTCTAAATATTCTGCACCAATTTAGGTAAATCAGAGTAACATTTAATGCCTAATGCCTCACACAATATCTGGAAAAAGCGACTTCTTCATAGGATCGGCTGAATGAAAATATGTACCATTTTCTTAATTATTTTCATAATGATTTCATCCTTAATACAAGCTATAGTTTTTATTATATTTTTCATCTGATAAGCCAAAAAGAAACGTGACGCTACAAAACACCATGAAGGACCTAAGCATCCCCTATCATTCTTCTAATACGTCTCCCCTGGTACACAGTAAAATGCCCCATGCTGGCCTTGTGTTCTCTCCCTGTCTGCTTTCATAGCTCATGTGAAGGTAGGTTTCTCAAGGCTGCCATGTCTCAGTAACTCTCACTGACATGTCAGCATCCCCTCCACAGGGAAAAGTAGCTGGGCTGCTTGTTTTACGAGGCTGCCAGTCCAAACAGCAAAATATTGGCCATGTGACACACCTCCCACCCACCCAACATGTAAGCGTGCTGCATTCTCCTGTCTAAAGACAAACTCATTTTTTCATTCCCTGCCTCACAGCCCTGCACACAGACAACAGACTTATGAATAAAGTGGCAGTATAAGAGACATTGGAGTGCTGCATGAAACAGAGGCTGAGCTATTTGACATGTTGAAGCTTTTCAGTGGGAAAGAAGTGTTTTCCCCACACTGAAGTGCGATTGACACTAGTTTTCAAAACCTAAGGATTCCCTGTCATATTAATACAATGTTATTTTATTTACTAGAATCTTACACAGTGTGTGGAGAATGTCAATAATTCACTGTTTAATAAAAGAATGATTGTTTGGTTTTGAGGTTTATTCAATACTAATTGTTTGAATTTATAATGCAATTTAATTTATTTAATAAACAATCCAATATGCTGACTCAGATTTCAATGTATTTTTGTAGCACCTTGAAATAATTGGATGAAGAAAAAATGGAATGCTTCATTGCTTCAACCTCTTTGTCGTCCTACTCCTTCTTTCTTTGATTTAGTATTATCATTAATAAAATACAATAATATTAAATAATACATTATTATTTTAGTCAAACCTTTCACTTGAGATTCACTGATCCTATTTTTCAAGAAAATTAACACTACGATTATATTATAACTATATATTTAGCTTTTACATTTGAAACGGTCAATTATTACACTATAGTTTGACTTGTCATTTTTTACAGCTTACTACAAATATGCAGCTTCACAGGAAATTAATACATAAAAAAAAGAATTATTAAATATATTACCATTAAAATTAAAAATGGTGATTGAACTGAATTACAGCTCTGCGATTTTAAGGATCAGTGTATGTGTTGACTACCAGGCCACCTCTGAATCAAAACGGAATTGTGCCAGCAGCACATCTCCATCAAAAAATGACCTGCTGATAGATTAAATTAAATCAATCACCCCCAGGGTTACTGAGATAGAGGCCATTATTGTTGCTGTAAATTATGTTAGCATTGCTGAACTAGCGGCGGGCGTCATTTAGCCGCCATTTATATTCCTGCTGCAGTAAGTGCTCCACATTGCTGAAGCTTCCCTCAGTGCTGCGCGGGTCTCCCCTAGCTGAATTCTTGTGCCAAGTGACTGAATGGTAGCATTGTTTAAACACACTGTCCGCCAGTTCGCACATGTCTTACATGCTTTGCTCACAAAAATGAGATCTAAAATGATGAAAAAAAGGCATCACATTCACACAACCACCCACAAACATAGATGTATATGAGCACACATACACACACCTCACACAAACACACACACGCACACACACACTAAGCCATCCAGTTCGAATAGACGGCAGGTGTTGCGGCTGATACCTAGTCGGGCCAAGTAGAGCTGGCGGGGGAATTTCCTGCACCATTGGCTGAGGTGATGGCATGCCACTAGTGGGATTTGGGTGTCATTCAAAGTGCAGGCTTTGTTACAGCCTTTCAGGGAGGCCTTCAGAGCACAAAAAAACAACAAAAAAAATTATATATATAAAAATACAGCCTGGATCATCCTGGCCTCCGGGCACAAACCTGACAGAAAATTGGCCCATTAAAATCTCACTCTGGCCTAGATATTCTGCTTTTGTCTGTGCAGCTGATTCTATGCGAAGGCCTCGTTCTCCCTCGAGATGGCCGATCTAGCCTATAAAGGCACTAATGTGTCATATGATGCCTTACACGAGTTGAAAGATGTTAAAGCCAATGTTTGCTTTCAGATTATATTCCCTAAAGCTCAAACCGGCTTACATTGCTTGTACAGACTATTCTCCAAATGAATCCTCTTCTGATTATGGGGTCAAGCAGCGTTTCCCAGAACATGAACCATTTGTGTGCCTATGAATGTGTAAATATGTGTAAAATGTGTTTCTGGCCTGTTATTAATGGCTATTTTTTCACAGTGTCTCAATCCTAATCGCTGTTGATTGCGCCAAAAGTGAAGTGAAAGTGACTATTGTCATTGTGAATACACCAAGTGCATCAAAATGTATCCTCTGCATTTAACTCATCTACAGAGTGGAGCCTTACATCCAGCACACAGGGAGCAGTGTTGGGGACGTTACCTTGCTCACTTACCTTGCTTTCTGGTCCGGGACTTGAATCCCCACAACCTTCCGATCATGGGGTCTGGTACATAAACACTAGGCCTCTACTCAGTCTATTTATTTATTTATTTATTCATCCATCCATCCATCCATCCATCCATCCATCCATCCATCCATCCATCCATCTACCCATCCATTCATTCATTCATTTGTTCATTCATTTTTATATAGGCCATACAGAAGAGGATTTTGTTTGGCCACCACATTTGTTACAGATTTTATTGGCTAAGCAAAGTTCAAAGCTATGGGAAAAACAATCCAATTTGGAAAAATATTCAGATTTTTAACATCTTTTATTATTTATTACGGTGTTTTTTGCTATTTTGTAAAGGCAATAAGCCATGCAAAGACATGTACTCCAGTGATTTCACCACATGTAGGGGGTTTAACTGCACTATGTATTGTGCTTCAAACACATGGTCTCTTCCAGCTTACCGCTTTAATAAGTCCATAATCATAATTAATCAATACTAAGTGCTGCTGTCTCCTGGTGAGATTAAACAAACCTGGGGTTTATTTTTCCCCACTGAGTTCTACTAAACTGAGACTATATGTGTACAATAACACTGTCTTTGAGGTTCTTTCAACTACGAAGTGATGTTGAGGAGAGGCACAGTCAATTTATCTTCACATTGCACAACCAATCAAGCCAAAAAAATTTACCCTAAAAAACAAACCTAAACGTAAATGCAAGGTCCGCTTTAGGAGGTGGTATAAGTTTGGTTCATAAGTTGATCCATTTAGAGGGATCTGAACACATTCACTTACACACAGAAGTGTGTAAATGCAAAGACTAGAAAACAAACTGTCCTGCACAGTGAAGAAATTCTTCTCTCTCCAATGATTCAGAAAAGTACAAGTAGATCACAGTGATAAAAAAGCTCCAGCTAATCCTTGTGTGGAAAGAGCTTTGGGAGAGTTTCTCCCAGCACATGTCCTGAAGGCTCACAGTAAAATGGTAGCTGGGGAAAGAAAATGAAATACAGTCAGCCCCTGAATTTCAACTTTTTCCCCAAGTCTAACAATGCCCTAACTAACTTCCTGGGAACTGCATTTGCCTTGGGGAGAGTGAGTGATATTTCTCAGCAGTGTGTACTTTCAGCATGGAGTGGGGGTGGGGGGGGATCTCGCCTCTGTTCCACCTGCAGCTCAGCCGGCGAGGGTGGTAATGAGGACCTGTCGGTACCCAGCCCTGTTCCTCCACCACATAACGCTGGCAGACAGTGGAAGAGAAAGCAGAGAGAAAAGTCTCCTTCCCGTCACTGTATGCTAATCCCAAACCCTTATTACCTTAACCCGTGATACTTTTGAAACCTTACACTGCCAGACCGTTACGCGTATGCTGAAGTAAGGGGCTGAAGCTGCTTCCATTTAGCTGACTGCCACAAAATGAGCAGAACTAGAAATAACACTTCTAATAATAATAAATAAAAGGAAGAAAAGAAGAAAAGTTTTCCCCTTCACTTTTTCGTTCTTCATGTATTGATGACAAGGGCTGAGGCTAGCTATAAAATGGACCCTTAATTCCTTCTGCTTAGCCTCTGGCACCTCTTTGTCCCCAGGCGGCAGGCCAAGATGCTTTATGGCCCTGATGAAAAGGAGACGTGTTTGGAATGCTGGGAAATTTATGGCTAGGCTGTGTTTGCTAAGAGGCATGCCTATTTTCTATAGCCTACTAAAAAATGTACGTGATTTTTTTTGTGCCATATAGGCAATAAGGAAAAAAAAACCTACACAGTGCAAATGAAGTTAAGCACTAAGATACGTTGAAGGTTCTTTTATCATAGAACAGGGCTTCCCAGTCCCCATCCAGGCAGCTCCGTGCTGTGCACATTTTTGCATTTTCCTTTTGCATTACTTTCCAGGCCTGAGTCACCCAACATTAATCTCCTTCACTGCCTAAAGAGTTTAAACTGTTGTGCTAGACAAGACAACAAACTTCACATAGTGTAGGGTTCACCTGCCCTGGGATTGCTGATACTTGCCAGAAAACAGTGGTCCCCAAGCCTTGGCCCAAAAAATATTAAGTTCAGTTTCAGTGGTAATCAATAATACACTACTTAGCGATTCAAAAGCTGCATGTTTACCTGTTTGTCTCCTTCTTCCTATGCAACAGCTAGCTTGCTAAACCTAATATCAGCCAAACTACTTACTTGTGAATGGATAGCATTAAAACAGAAAAATCTGGACACCACACTGATAAGACCCCTTGGTGCATTTCCATTCTGTACAGGTAGAAAGGTTAATTATCAATTTAGCTGTTGGCAAAAAAAACATAAATGATAAAAAAAAAATGTCCTGCAATCATTATTCCCTCTTTCTAACCTTTAACAGTTACTGAAAGACATCGCTTCTATTGATCTGATTTGTTACCTAGAGTGTAAAAGTTGCATCTCTCCCATTGGAAACAAAACAAAAAAGGACTTGTTCCACAAAAGAGGCTTCACTGAGAAAAACTCCTATGCATTGATGTAAGGACAAATAAGGATCTATACAAAATTCGTGTAGTCACTGGTGAAATCAAGTCTTTGTGAAACAGGCATTAAAAGTAACAAGAATAATCTAACCGGATATGTGTGCCACACGGCCAGGATAAAGGCTATGTTATTGTTGTTAAAGCAATGTAGGAATAAACTGAAACCAGCATCTAAAAGGTATTTATGTTAATATATTAGGGTGCTCGAAATTAATCCTTGAGAAAGAGCTCTAATTTTAGAAAGAAAAATGATTTTGCCACAAGCTGTTATTAAGGGCTTGAAATCTTACCGTTTTCACATGTTTGAAAAGTAGTCTGCAGCTGCAGTCAATATGTGCACGTTTTTAAAGGAGTGCATTGTCTCCTCTGTGGAAAAGAAAGGTGTCAGATGAAATATGTAGGCTAATAAATGTAGTTATATTTGTATGACCTCATTTTTTCCCCAAAAAGTTAACCAAGGAGTAACTAGGTACCAAATTTAGAGTTCCCGAACTTTAAAGTATCATCTTCAACTCAAGTCAGGCATGGCAAATTTCAAATGCATCAAAGGCTTGACTAATAGATTTCAGACCAGGATTCAGAGCGCGGAGCTGAGCAGAACAGGAAGATGGATACAGCTGAATAATAAATCTGCTGGCCGCTGGAGTTTCATATTCACAAGACTGCTCTGTGATTACATTTGAGCACAGGCCTGACCCCTCCTCACGCCGGTCACCCTCAGCGCGCATTCGGACGCTGGAATCGCAAAAAATATCCCATAACACATTCCAATAAAATCTGCTCCAACTCATCGAAAAGAGAAGCTTGCTAAGGTGTAAGGTGCATAACCCCTAGATCCATACAAACCTATAATAAAAATCCCATCACATCTGAGGAGAATTTCAAGGAAACCATAAAATAAGGGCGGATAAAAATCTATCAAATACTTTAAGCGCTTCCACTGAAACATCAGTTTCAGATCTGTGCTATAGTGAGAACATTTTCAGCAGGGAATGTGAAGAATAGCAATCATTTTTTTAGTTTTCTCTATTTCAAATGGTTTGTTATAAGATCGTGTCAATTGAAGGAAGCGTCTGTGTGCTTATAGGATCCTAGGCAGTTTAGAAAAATGCCATATTTATGAGAGCTATTTAAGTGAGACCACAGAGCTTTACATAAGAATCGCAATAAAGATATTTCAATTTACTAAGAACTAAGTTTTTTTTTTTAATTTGGGATTAGCTTTTGAATTAAGATCAGGCAATGTTTTAGGGAACATTAAGGGGAATTTAATGTATCATTAGGTGAGTTAATATCAAGAAATTTACCTAGAAAAGCACTTGGCAATTGTAACTGGTTTCACTGTTTCACTGAACCAAGATTAACTACTTTATCGTTTCCTTAATCTCCATGATCTAATCTTTTGCAGCACCTGAAAGAGTGTTTTAAAGGGTTCCATAAGGCACTAAAACATTCCGCTATTGTAAAGAGTCAAATAACATTTTAAAATCAATTTAGGACTCTTTTTTGGCTAAGCGGAAGTGTGATTCTCCATCAGAAAGGAAGGAAAGAAGCTAAACAGAACATTTTGATCAGCTCATCCATGCCAGCAGTACCATACGTTGAGCCTGAGTCTAAAATGTTGGAGGATATGTTTCATAATCAGTGGCAAAATACATAGAGAGGCATAAAAGGCAGTAAGTAAAGATAGACAGATTAAAATAAGAAAGACTGAGCACTAGAAATGGTGTGGCACAGTGGTGCACTGTTGCTTTACAGCAAGAAGGTTCTGGTTTCTGCTGCCAGGTGAGGCAGCCTAGGTTCTTCCAGGTCCTTTTGAACTCCAGTTTGCATGTTTTCTCCTTGTCTGTGTGGGTATCCTCTGGTTTTCTCCAATTTCCTTCCACAGTCCAAATACATAAACGTCAGGTGGCCTGGAGGTGCCCCCTCATTGTTACAGTGTGTGTGTGTGTGTGTGTGTGTGTGTGTGTATGTGTGTGTGTGTGTGTGTGTGTGTGTGTGTGTGTGTGTGTGTGTTTGTCTGCGTGTCTGCCCCGCAAAGGACTGATGACCTGTCCAGGGTGTTTCTCTGCCTTTCACCCTGCGTAAGCTGGGAAAGGTTCCAGCACCACTCCAGTCAGGATAAGCAGTGGAGATAATGAATGGATGCAGGAGCGACAGAGAAAGTGGAGCGGGAGAAAGAAAGAGCGCAAGGATTCCACTAACACTTATTTACGCATCAGTCCCAGTTATGAATGTCAACACTGGCGGTGAAATGCATGTAGGCTTTAAACAATTCACATTCATTGCACATAAACACACCCCTAATACACACAATAAATATCAAACATGCCCTCCACCCTCCGCCAGTATATCACAAATATGCAATACATTATTCATAAACTATTGAGCCTGAGACATTTTTTCATGAAAAACCTGTCCCATAAAATTTCTCAACCATAACAAAACACAAGACAAGCTACTGAATGATCTATGGTTCAGTAGTTTATAGTGCAGTGACCTATTCCATCATTCCATGCAACCCCAGGAGTGCAAACCAATTATTGATTAAAATGATAACAGTCAATTCAAGCTCAGTAACAAGTTGTCAACAGCCATTGTACTCTTCAATAACACACATCCTTCCTTATAGTAAGCATAAAAAATTGCAGGAAAAATATGTGGGAAGAGTGTCAAAAAAGCCCAAATCAACAACAGCATCAACACTAGCCAACAGCAGCTGTGTGATGCAAGATGCAGAAGTGTGTGGGTGCTATGCATATATATCATCACTTGGGTTCCTTATCTTTAGTGGGCTTTTTTTAATGAACACTGATTCAAACCAAAATATGATTCTTTCATCGGAAAAACAGATTTGGTACAGAGTGTTTGGCAGTATTTTGTAGGTCTCCTTTTAGCCTTGATGGCTTATGCGGTCAAAACTTATATAAAGCTGATTTGTTCTAAAAAGCCGCCTTTTGGCTCTTTTTTTCACAGTGTCTTTCCATTGATTTTTTTTTTTTTTGCTATATTCTTCAGTATAGTCTGTACAGTCTGCTTTCTACCCCACACTACAATATGGCCATGGCTCAGATTTGGCATTATGTATTGTCATTTATGATTGTTTTTGCTCACCCAAGAGGAAAACATCTGATTATCAGGGTAATTGCTAGCTAATCTCGAATTAAAAGCCACTGCCCGCTTGCACACCATCACAACAATATAACAGATAATATAATCAATGGGTTCGAGAAAGGTTAAATCAGTCTTTTTTGCATTTGGCCCAATATTAGTTTAGTTTATTAGTTGAAAACTGAGCTGTTGCGTACAACTTTGATTCTTCAATGAGAAAACCTACCAATAAAAACAATTAATAAAAAATCACACTGCTTTTACATCCTAGTTCTTACAAAATAAATGGACTGGGGAGAATAATTGTAGTAGTGGGCAGTATAGCCAAAATGGATACTATAGTATAATTATAATTTTTCAAAAATGTCTTTTTACAGAAACAAAACTGAACAAAATATTCATAACCCTACAGTACTTCATCTTGTTGTTGAAGAAATACTGTCAAACTATCTAATCTTCATCATACTGAGATTAAATTTATAGTGACAGGCTGCAAAGTGCCTAAAGATACAAGGGTCTAGATAAAGGGGTTTCAGCAACTCAGCATTCAGCATCACCAGTAAGATCATCTGGAATCATCTGCACCCATTTCTTCACTGCTTCATGCCTTTAGTTACATGTTACATGGCTTTGTTCTGCTTTACATTTAGATCACTGTGTGGGTTCACAAACACACAACAATCATCTGAAACTGGTCAGGTACAGAGACTGGACTAAAAATGAGAGTCTTGAAGACCTATGCCTCAACAATACAAAAAACCACAAGAAAGCCTGGCTCTTTTGAAGCACAATATGAAGAAATATGAGATGATCCAAAAATTTTGCACAACACTGTATTTCAAACATGCCATTTTTCCTTTATATTATGTTTTTTTTTTTT
The DNA here is from genome assembly GCA_017165825.1 of Hepsetus odoe. Lineage (NCBI taxonomy): Eukaryota > Metazoa > Chordata > Actinopteri > Characiformes > Hepsetidae > Hepsetus > Hepsetus odoe. Next base: position 15,284,663 of record CM029383.1, read on the forward strand.
TTAAACTAAAACTGTCTCACTACTGAACTGGTCATCCCATACATTTATGCTTACATATATGACTGTTCAACACTGCAGGAATAATCATTACATGAAATATTAGTGATTCCACCTTCAGCTCAATCCAGAACCAGGCCCTAAGACTGTGTGTGTCTGATGCTGCTGATGGAATGACTGTCTATTTTTGGAGAAAGTCTTTTTGACTACCAGTGTATTTTCTGTTAAAGAGAAATCTACATGATGTAATGACAGATGTCTCCATCTCAGGATGCCATTACCACAGAAGCAAACTGTTGGTTATTGACAGAGTGCCAGAGAGAAAAAGAATGATCTTATGGGTAATAAGACATGCAGGTACAGATGAGGCTGAAATGTTAGGCATCAGATCTGGGGATTTAAGGGGTCGGGGGTAGTAAACACTGCACTGCTCTCTCATTCTTCTTCTCTGTCATGTTCACTCTCTCCCTCAACCCTCTCTGGACCCGTTCGCTTTGAAGGTCAGGGCTGCTCAGATGAAGGAGCCAGAGAGAGAGAGAGACAGAGAGAGAAAGAAAGGAATGGGGGGCTTATAGGTGTGTGTCTGCCCTGGAAAAAGAGTAGTGTTTTAATCGGGTCAGAGTAATGTGGGTCAGCGGAGGTCAGACAGAAGATCCAGGTTAGCTGCATGAGCAGCTCTCTTTAGCCTGTACAAAAAGCCAAAGCTCAATCTTTTAAATGGGTGCAGTCTGCTTCTCTGCTGATTACTGAGGGGTTCTACATTAATGATGTTATGATTCCATTGTTGAATTTAACCATGTGGTAAGAAGCTGAGATCAGCTGACATTATACCCCAAAAATAAGAATTATACAGACTGTAATGTCTTGCCATCTTACCCAAAGCAATGTCTTGTTAGTTTAGCATCAGTGAGAAAGCTGTTCACCACTCAGTAATTCAGAAAAATCTGATTTGTTTTCTGTGGCAAATCAAAATCCACTTTCACATTCTCAGAATTTAGTGCCAACCATACCTGTCATCAAGTTTTATTTATTAGGTTATTTATATTTTAATTTACCTAAACATATATTCTTGCATAATAAATTGCCCCACATTGTGACAGTCTACTCAGTGAGTGTGGGCCTCATTGTCTGCCCTGAGATGGACTGATTATCTGTTCAAAGGAAAGGCTCCAACAACATAATCCCGGTTAGGATAAATGGATCAGATAATGGATGAATGGGTGTATTCTTGCTCTTCATATATTTTTATGTCATATATGTCCTATTATATTAAATGTTCGAGATTTATTGCAAAAAAGGTTTTCAATCAATCAATCAATCAATAAATCAATCCATCAGTCATTATATCAGATCTGAGGGGTAAAAAACTATTAGCTGTTACTGAAGTAAACTTCATAGACTGAGTAAATAACAATCTGACTGCTTTTAACAAAGGCAAGGTCTGAGTCAAATGAGGATAGGAATATGCTATAGTCTGACACCAAGTCAAAGAGAACAAATCTGAAGTTTATGGACATTTGTTCAGGTTGAAAACCATGACATTCTTTTCTGATGCACTGACAACATTGGTGTCTGCTGAAAGAACTATCTGCATGGGTGTAAGAAAGGAGCTGTCACTCTCTGCCATGTTTGTTTGCCTTTGTTGTTTGTCGACGTGAGACTGGCATTAAAAGTAGAAGACTATGTTCAGGGAAAAAAACATCGCAGATGGCTCAGCACCGCCAACACTTGCTAACACAATGCTCCCTCTAACCCTTGCAATTACTTTTGCAATATCGTGCTCCGCTGAGCATTTTTAATGAACACATAACAGAAGCAATTAGGTGCGTGATGGCATTTTCCTTTTTTAGCGACTAATTAAAGCACAACTTTACATGGTGACCTGGGCCCCACTGCAGGTAAACGGCAAATTCTCATGTTTAATATTGCTGCAGCCTGATGAGGGGGAAAAGCATGAAATGAAATCGAATGAGATGGAAAGAAGGAGCTGAGGGATGAGTATGCTGAACTCCCGCTGAGTTTGTCACTTAGCCTCTAAAAACCTACACTTACATAGACCATAAATAGTGAAAGATGATCTCAGGAACAGTGGATGATATTGTGTCATTGGAGGAGGTGCAGGGTAGTGTGGGATAGAAAGGCTCAGTCTTTCCTATGACAGCCTAGCCTATGTTGCTAATGGGCATTGACTGAAACAAGAGGGATTTGAGGTGGGAGCGTTATCAGGTAATCATTCAGGTGGTATTACTCCATTCATAGGGTGCCATTGACAAATGAGAAGAAATGCTTCTCAAAGGTAACAACAAAAGTTACAATGAATTTAATCCTAAAATAATCTGTAGACAGGCCAACATTTTTGTGTACAGAACAATGCAAGCAGTCAGTACATTAAGCAGTGGAGCAAACTATGCATTTAACATTTTTTGAATTTAACTAATGCTCTTATCCAGAGCAACTTCCATTTCCTAATTACAGGGACAGTCCCCCAGAGTAACCTGGGGTTAAGGGTCTTGCTCAGGAACCCAATGGTGATGCTGAAGGTGGGAGTCAAACCTGCAACCTATTGGTCTATAAACAAGTATCCTACCACTAGACCACCACCACCACCCCTAGACAGGTGCTAATGAGATGGATATAAAGGAACAGTGACATTATTTCATAATTTGTTTAAAGCATCTACAATTTCAAAGGAAAAGAATCTCTCTTACTCAAACCTTTGAGAGGCAGCAATGCTCTAAAGACAATATGAAATCTGTCCCACTAGCCTGCCTGGATTAAATGGATGTTATTAAGCTGTGTTTTCAATTAACACAGTGGCTATCATCAATAGAAACACTTTGACAGGCACGTTTGTAAGGTGAGCCACCTTTTCTGCTCTATAATCGTGAAACAGAACAACATAGATCCCAATTCCCAAACCAATGAGTGATAGAATAAGAACAGTGCTGGATACCTGGGGGAGCTTGATCTCAAATTCAGAACAGCTTTCATAAAAGTCTTTGAGAAAAACATCCAAACATTTTCTTGGCTAATCGTTTCATGAGATTTCAGGCCCTACTCCCAATGCCGTGTCTGCAGAACTTGTGAATATTCTTTTGACAACAAGCTGCAAATTAAAACCTCTGTCACGGCAAATGTCTTTCAAATATAAGCTATTAAACGTAAGTCTTCTCTTAAAGCAGGCCTGCTTTAAGCCCTTGAACAAACAGTGGAGACAGAGGTAAGCTATAATCGATACTGTCTCAGACATGAGGCTGAGGATGAGACTCATTCAATAACATTAACAAATAACCCAGCAATGGGGCCATTATGCACTGAAACCTAAAGAATGGATAGCCTGCATTGATCGCCACGCTAATGTCATGTTTTACTTCCTTTCAGAGCCTCCCCTGTCTCTCTAATTGCCTTAATATATGGAGCAGGTGTGTGGTCTGTCTCAGGTGCTATTTGTCATGCTCCTTGGAGGGGCTGGTGATGGTTCTGCTGTGCTACTGTTGCCACTGATGAGCAAGGATAAAATATGGGGGAAAAGAGAGTGAGGCTTTTCCCTTTTTAATTAATGAGTTAATTAGGATTTATCATGCATGAGCTGTGCTACATCTGATAAAGGCAATTATGTTAGGACTTATTGTAATATAAATATTGTGTTAATAACTATATTTTTGAATGTTTGCATTTTATATATGTTTGGGCATAACTGCACATTTGCTGCTGCAATAATTCAATGCTAAAGGCTGTAAAATAGCCATTGTTTAATGCTAAAGTAGAAGAGATTTACCTGGACATGTTTCAAGACTGGACAGGAACGTCACTGGGTACATTGCTTTGGGGGGGGGGGGGGGGGTGTGAATGAACTGTGTATTAAGTGGTAAAGAGATGATAGGGCCCACTGACATAGTGGACAGAAATTTGACTAGACTGTGTGTAACAGAGTGGTCTCATAAATCACTAGTGTCAGTGGTGAGGATGGGATTGGATCATGTGTATGATGGGTATAGATGTGATTGACCCCCTTACTGTAGTGGGCAGAGATGGCAAAGCACTCAATGAAATGAAATGCACGTTACATTTGATACATTTGAACCCTAAAGAAGACTGGGCATGCTTGTTCAAACAGCCACTGACCGGAAGTGGACAAAAGTAGGACTAGACCCTGTGGCAAACTGGGCACAGTTTTGACTGGGCTCTTCTGTGGTTTGGGAAGAGAGTGTATGTGTCCTAGAGAAACTCGCTGACATGTGACCATCTCTCTGGCAGACACAATGGCAAAGAGGCTAAAGATTGGACTCTGTGGTAAAACATGCAAATATGCAAGTAAATCTTTGGGCAAACTGGGCAGAGATTGTATGGTGGGGTCAGCACAGATGTTACTGAACTCTAGACTGGATCCTGTGGCAGACTGCAGAGTTGGATAGAACCGTGTTGTAGAATTAGTAGACATGAGATTGTACCATGTGGTTGAGTGGGCAGAGATGTGACTGGTCAACTGATATTGTGGGTTGATGTGTGTTTGGACCCTGTGCCTCTATGAACCAAGATGTCAATAAAGGCCCTCTGGTGCTGTGGGCTGGGTGATACAGAGCCATACTGCATCTCAGTGGGGTGTAGCTGCATCCTTAGAGAGTGACAGAGTAGTGATCATAGGGAGAACCTGTAGGTCTTCACACCGCATATGGACTCTTCTATATGCCAGAAATGAGTCCAAAGAGATTGTCACAACTCTATCACAGACCGACTTCAAGTCCCTGGGATATATCAGGTATTGAGTCACTTCACAATCTCCTAGAATCAAAGGCTAAACCGTTTTGGATGTTGAAAGATGCACATCTCATTTCCCTCCTGCAGTAATGGGAAAAGGACAGAGAAGTTTTCATTATCGCTCTCTAGCCAAGGCTGCCACACACTACACACACATACATATGCGCTTGCATACACATTCACACACAATCTCTTGCCCTGTCCCCTTGGCTTGTATGGCATTCAAATAATGCAAAAGAAAAAGATTTTCTTTCTCCCTAGACACTACCTAAAGGATTCTTTGTCTCATTCTTTCGTTTTTACTTTTTTTCATTCTTTTTCTTTTTTTATGCTCTGTGTTTGCATGTGTGCTGATCCCCAAAGCCTGGAGCTGTGCTAGGGAGAAAAAAACAGTATATGCAACCTGTAAGAAGTTTTTCACTCTGCTTAAGTCAGCGGGTAAAATATCCCCCCTCTTCAAACGGATATACACAGAATTGTGCCTTAACAGACTGGATATGCTTCGCCGTCAGTAGGCAAAGGCCAATTTCTCCCATTTCTCTTCATTAAAAGTGCGCTGTGTACAGACTCAGAGGAGGATTAGGCCTGGCTAAGACATTTTGCTGTGGGTCTGAGGCCAGAAGTGTCGGTTTAAGCCACCAAGACAGATGTGGATGTGGCTGTGTTTCAATTAAACCAGAGTGTTACTGCTAGATGTGAGCCTTATGACCTCGTAATAAAGACAAACACACACTACAATAATGAACGCAGCCTATATAAATCCTTAAAGTTGTTTATTCAGACAATTATGAGCTTCTATGATTCATATGCCATTGTATTAAACTAATTCAGCTGAGAGCCGGCTTTAATACCAGATAAATTGGCCAACAGAGAGAATTGGAGGCGAGCAGGCTGTGCCTAGGCTGCATTTATTGTGAGTTTCCAGTGATGACTGGGGAGGACATCCCACTCTAATTTAGTGCTTTAATGTCAGAGGGGAGTACTTCATTTGCCTTTCAGGAGGTAGGCGTCAGTTCTCAGAGAGGACGCTTGCTTGGTCAGCTCATTTGCACTAAAGCAATCCCCTATTTTTGTTTAAAGTGTGATTATTATGAAAGTTGTAAGAGCTTATAAAGGGCACTTATGGCTTTGCATTTTAGCTTTAGATTTGCTGCTGAGGTTAGACAAATATCAAACAATCTTTCATTGCTTAGAAAAGTAAAGTTTAATGTAGAGAATCTAATAAATATGTATTTTTCATTATATAAGGAAGGTATTATGTTCATAATGTTTGCAGCCTACATTAAGTAAAAAATCCAACCCAATTTGTATCTGAATTGTTATCTGGATGAACCAATGTACTCATATAGTCTTTACCACATAATCTTTGTTGGGCTGCTCAGGAGCAATGAGGGTTAAAAGGGAGAGGTGAGTAAAAAGTGAAAGTGACCATTCTTGTCATTGTGAACACCTCTCAGGCATAGCTGCTGAGATAAGATGAATCTGAAAAAAATGCTTTAATAAATGTTGACAACCTTGCTCTCCTATGCAGAAAAAAAAACATTTCTACATACTACTTGCTTTGTAAATCATGCACATTTCCATCATGCCCATGCCATACCTTATTCCACCAACATTACTGAAGAAAAAAAGCATAATTAAACTCACCTCCATTCAAACCAAGTGGGAATGGAATTTATGGCCACTCTGAAACGTGTTTAAGGACATTTCATATAAAATCTATAGAAATTTAAATGAAAACATGTCTATGTCTATGTTTATGAAAAGTATGTATGAAATGCTCTCCAAAAAAAATTAAATTGAAAAAAATTATTTGAAGCCTCAGCCCCCCGAGGAGCTGCCAAGTACTTAGTACATGTGGAACTTCTTCAAGTCTGTTGCATCCCAAGTGGCTCCTCATGAAGCTTGTGAGAACACTGAGAATATGCAAAGCTGCACCAAGGCAAGACAATTTTCTTTCATAATGTTTTGGGGAACTGTAAATATCTTTGTGTTATCTTTATCCTCTGTTTTTCAAAAAAATGGAAAAGACTCAAACTTTTGCCTGGTACTGTATAGAAAATATTTGAAACATTGTAATGTAGGATGTTGTTGAAAGATATTTCTTTTTTTTGCACACTTGAGGGATTCTGCTGAGGGCTAATCAGAGTTTCCTGCCAGAGACGCATATCTTTAGCTGCTAAATCAGGAGGTGGAATGGGCTAATTATGCACTGTAAGTAGCAGCGTCGCTCTTTGGAGCATGAGTTTACTCTGACATGGGGCTGACTCCTGCTTCTCTTGCTGTTCAGCTAAAGCTGGGCCTCAATCTCCCTCCTCCCTCCTCTGCTTTCTATTCCTGCCTGAGTGCTGAGCGTGAAAGTAGAGCAGCAGAAGAGAAATACAATGAGGAGAGAATCCTCAGAGCCTCAGCGGGCCTCGCTCAAATGTTCACTGGCAAGATAAAAGCTGCTACTGCAGGGGCAGCCAAAAGCTAAAGCAAGCCAGAATCTAATGAAGAGAACAGGAAAGAAACCATAATGCATTGCTGAGGAAGGTCAGCTGAAAGCAAGAAAGAGAAGGAGAGGCTGGGAAAGAGGGTGCTAAGATATGCATCATCTGGGGGGCATGAAGAGGTTGCTGTATCACAGCTTTTTACCAGACTATAATTATCTGTCTTCAACACACACATTAGACAGACGTCTCTCAAACATATACACAGAAAGATGACAAGGTAACTTTAAAGCCATTAAAATATTACTATATATACTGTGTGTTTGTATCAGACTTTCATTATTTCTTAGTTGGACTCTGGATGACTTGGCCACTAGGAGGATGTTGAAACGAGATTATTTCTCTCATTTTTCTCCTGCATAATTTACCACCCCTTCTTAGTCTCTGTCGCTCTCCGTGGGACTGACACAGTCTTCAGTAAGTTCAATAAGTTAACAGTGACTCAGCTCTCTATTATTGGTGTCCTCCCTCTGCCGTTTCCCTAATGTGTTTTTTTCATGGTGAATAATAGAAAGGAGAGATAAAGAGTCTCTGACCTCACACCCGCACACACACACACACACACACACACACACACACACACACACACACACACACACACATAAATGCAGTCATCACTTCCCTATTGAGTAGCTAAACAAATTTAACATTAACAATCCATCCACAAAGACATGTTACAGATCGCGGTCACTGAATGGCCAACAGTGATGGGTCCAGTAAAAGCTCAGATTTTTAGTTCAGAGTTAAAGCTTTCAGTTTAGATTTAGATTTGATTCCCAGACCAGTAAGATGCACTGAGGTACCCTTGAAGAATGTAGCATCCCCATCACCGCTCCCCAAGCGCTGAATATGGCTGTCTACTGCTGCACAGTATGAACTGCATTTCGCTGTGGTCCTCTGTGCTGTGCTGTGCCGCATTTCACAATGACAGATAATCACTTTCACTTTAACATAACTGCAGCTTTTAAAACAGCCAAACCTACAATATATAATGTTTTAAAGAAATTTGCTTATTTTTGCCTATATTTACACCAGAATCTATGGAGAAAAAAAAAACACTGATCACTTCCTGACCACTGTAACTGAAATGCACTTCAACCTGCTTATAGAAGCATGCTAATTGTGAATGGCCACTCTGGCCAGACAGTCTGACCAGTTGTATCAGGCTGTCTGGCCGGGGCGGTCATTTGTAATTAGCATTCTCCTTTAAGCAAGTTGAAGTGCCTCCATGACAAACCGTTGACAGCATTTCCTTGCTTGTTGATTATACACATCCGTCAGCACGGTGGGGGCTCAGACACTTTCCTGTCATTGATCTGAGTATCCAGCAGAGTTGAATAACTCCCTTAGACACACACTCTCCTTAGATACATTCACAACAACAGATGGGAGGTGGAGTAGCATAAAGGACAGTGATATGATCATTCCTTGATGAAAAAAAAAACAAAAAATCAAAAAACAAAACAAAAACAAACCATAAGAGGCTCTACAAGTACAACACAAAGCGGGCAGCATGGCCTTGAGATGTTTATTGCTTTTATCAAATCGTAACAGCATATAATCAGAAAAATAAATAAATGTTCAATACATTTTACAAAAGAAATACATTTCTGTCTCTTTTATAAGAGACTGTTGTTGGCAAGCAATCATGGAGTGCTGTTACACAAACACACAACGCTTTTGTCTGTGGACTATAGGTCTCTCTGCATTTAAATAGATAGGAGCTTGTCTTGTGTGAGTGGAAATAATTGCCCAAGAACGTTCCAAAGTTGCCTGACAAGTGGAAAACTTTCAAGCAAGGACTGTCAAGCATTTCCCAACAGTTTGGAATATGGCCTAGACAATCAGATATTAAGAGCAGAACTGTTTATAATATAGATTATACTGTTTTGTGGACACTGAACGGTGAAGCCACACAAAGCCAACATCAGTTAGTCAAAAAAATGGCTTCTTAAATATGGAGCAATTAGGCTGAGAACACATTGCTGCACTGTTTGTACTTTAAATTTCATAAAAAATTGGAACAGAAAAACAGAAACGAGAATAAATTTGTTGTCTAAAGACAACACAATAAACAATAAACAAAAGCTGAACAGAGCAGACCATTGGGGAGGACGTAAGAGAGTGCCAGGTTGTGCGCTGAATGGAGCAGCTGGAACAGTGTTACGATTTCCACTCTCACTAGGGCCAGCAGTAAAAAAGAAACACCTTGCACACACACACACACACACACACACACACACACACACACACACACACACACACACACAAAGCTCCTGGCTTTTAACTCTTCCTTCAGTTGTTACAATGTAAATACGTAATTTTCACAAAAAGAATCTGTGAATAATTGCATCAAATGTTTCTTGGAATAACATTCTGGATTTTGTAGTTTTTTGTAGTGATTGCAATGCTAAAACTCTTTTGTAGCTCAGCACTGTAGGCAACCGTAACTCGTCATCAACTTCAAATCATAATAAAACATTTTTCTTTTGCTTACAGAGACAAATGTACTTGCTACAGGCCATACATCATAAATAATTACATGATGGCATATTTAGTTACCGGGCGAGCGATGCAAGGGATTACATTTATGTGTGATTTATATTTTGCATCTACAGGCTGAAGTCAGTTGCAGTTCTGACCTTTTTTTATTCTGTTTTGGTGCCGGAAAAATACAAAAATGTAATAAAAATGTAGATAAAGCCTTATCGTTGCAAAACTATACTTTTCATACAATTCAGATCCTAACATCTCCTCCTTATGAACACAAATGGAGTATTCGCACGCTGCAGCCAGATTATAATGTATGTTAATTGCACAAATGCATAAATGTTAAATATTCAGGAAAGAATTCCTGAAAAGGTATTTCCATACAGAACCCCCCCCCCACACACACACTGGATAGAAGCAAAATGTCTGCCTTTTCCCTTCCTCCCATTTCTCATTTTCACTCCTCTGCTGAGCTAAACACACACACACACACACACACACACAAACACACAAACACTTCAAATGGGCTAAAACACCTCCTGTTCCCTGTTTATGTAACACGCATCACAATGGAATGCTTTTCACTTCTGTGCACACACACACACACACACACACACACACACACACACACACACTGCACTCTAAGCAATGTCTAAAAGCACTGTATTGTTCAGTAACAGACTGAGGTTGTGGGTGGGCACTGAGTTTAGCATTGGATCTGGACTGACTAATGTTAAAATATATTCAGCTCACATTTCTGTGAGTGTTAGAAGCCAGGGCTGTGCGACTGTTTTACATTTGCAGCCTTTACGTTCACTTTACTTCACTTTACTTTCAATCACAGTTCAACATGATTGTTTGCTAAATAAAGATAAAAAGCACAAGTTTAGTTCACATTATGAAGGCTAGGGGTGTCCAGCCTTATTTGTAAAGGGCTGGTGTGGGTGAGGGCAGCATGGTCATGCAGTGGGTAGAACTGTTACCTCAAAGTGAGAAGATTCTGGGTTTGTTTCTCAGCCGAGATGCCTCTCTTTTCTGTGTGGTGTTGTATTTTCTTATTACTGAGTGGGGTTTCTCCAGGTGGTTGGATTACTTCCTACAGGAGGTGTCAGATGAACTGGAGATGCTAAATTGCCCCCTAGGTGTGACTGCTTATAAGCCATGCTGTGGGTCTGTCCTCTAATGGACTGTAGATCTGTCCAGGGTTGGGATACAGCTCAGATAACTGATAGACTGCTTCAGTCTACCGTTCAGAAAACAATTTGTACCCCAATCTTCACACAGTTGATCAAATTTGCTTTTGCTTTGTTGGAATAAAGATTTTGCCAACTAACCTTTTGTGGATAAGATTGGAGAGCCCAGGTCTAGGTGAGCCCTCAAACATGTCACCTTGTTGATTCACCTGTGTTTTTGCAAACTGCAAGTAGTACAGCAATCACAGTAAATAGTAATATAAACTGTAAATGCATTTCTGCTCAAAAATGCAACGTGGGATTGTGCAATATCAGTACTATACAGTCACTTAGATTTTTTTACTGCTATTGGTTATGTTGGCTCAGAAATGGCAAACTTATTCAAGTAGTTAACCCTCAGTCATTCAGAGCAACAGTGCTTGAAAGTGTGAACTTTTCGTTTTCTGTTTTCAGTTGTCTCTGAGGAATTAAACCCACCCACACAAACAAATAAACAATAATTCCTTTTTTTAAAAACCAAAACTCAGAATAAAACTTAGTTTAAACATTCAAACAAGACACCCTATTGCCCTAAAAACTAAATATTTCCAAAACAAAAAAATTTCCATCTTGTTGAGCACAATGTGCTCACAATGACTGACTGTCACTTTCACATTTCATATTACTTAAAAAACAGGCATACTCAGAAGAGCAAAACACAATTTTTACTTTAATTTACCATTAACAGTGCATTTAATCTCTTATCAAAACATAGACGCCTTGATAGTTACAATAGGCATGTCCAAGCTGGAAAAGTGCCAATTTCTCAGAAACCAGAAGAATATGAAAGGGCAGAAGAGGGGTCAAAAAGAACATATGGGATTGCTGAATAAGCAGTCCCACATTAATAACAATATAATTGCAATATCAGAATTTTATCCACAACATCCTGCTCCAGAGCTAATTCAGAGCTAATTTTAATTATTCAGAGTGGTTAATCAAAGTCCCAAGGAACACAGTGCAAATAGTTTCAAATATATGCATGATAACAACTTTGAATTTACTCTCTCAATCACTCATTTTCTTAGCCGCTTAACCTAATCAGGGTGCTGGAGTTTTGCCCAGCTTTCACAGGGTGAAAGGCGGGGAAACACACTGGACAGGTCACCAGTCCATCACAGGGCAGGCACACAGACAAACACACTCACACACACACTCCCACCTATGGGGCTGTGGGTGGAAACTGGAGCTCCCAGAGGAAACTGACACAGGCACAGGGAGAACATGCAAGCTCCACACAGGAAGGACCCAGACCGCCCTGCCTGGGAATCGAACCCAGGACTTCCCTGCTGTGAGACACAGGTGCTACCCACTGAACTGAATATTAAGCAAATTCATAGAAATTTTATTCTTTTAGTATTTGGACATATTTATAACAAATCATGGCCTAAAATCACCTTTCTGAAAACTCTCTCAGTTTCCTTAATTGCTATTAGGATTTCAATCACTGATAGCCCAAAGTCCAATAATCCCAACCTGCTGCTTAACTGAAGCAGAACTGAAAACAACACCAGCAGAAAGAAATATAAAACAGACTCTGCATGTGTCAGGCAAGTTTTGGACTATTCATACTGTGTCTGTGACTCCTAGATACACTGTGCAGCTCTTATTCACCACTGGCGATACAGAAGACAGGCAGAAAGATTAGTTTGCTTGCTATATCTGTCATACTTGTCAGTTATGCTCCCTCATTCTCTGCCTTTCGATCAGACATTCGATTTCTCTCTCTCTTTTAAAGCCAGGTCAGATGGGTCTGTCAATGGCAGCAGTGTGCACAGGCAGATACAAACACTTAGTTCCTGTACTTACAATAGAGTCGATATTTGAGTATTTATTTTTCTGATGACTTTTTTATGTTTATTACCTATATTTTAACACAAATGTTCTACTCCTTATATTTTTATTCTTAATGCATCAGAGGGGAATTGCCCATTATTTTCTTTTAAATCAATGCACATCATCCAAACATCATTACTGATTTCAGCTTAAATGTGCAATAAAATGCAAAAAAAAAAATCCTTTCGTGTTCCCATCAAAACCAGCATCATAAAACATAAAATGGAGCAAAGATGTAACAATGCAAAACAGAGAAAAAAGAAAAGTGCTGAATGATTGTCCGTGACCAGAGAACTAGCAGAGACATGGATGACAGTGAAGTTAATGTTCATTTTAGTAGATTGTTTTTTTAATGGTTTCATTTGAATGATATTAATGTGGCATGATGTTCAGTTATCTTTGCACAGAAACACCCAATAAAAAAGCCTCTTTCCCCCTTTATACTCTGAATACATTTTAGTATCTTTACTTTTTTACTTTATACTTTTAGTCTGTACTTTACTTTTAATTTATACTTTTGTCTGCACTTCTACTTGAGTAAACAATGGGTTTAATTTACCAAATCTGTGTGCAGGTAGTTTCCATTCTGTGCAAATCCTCCTTATTTCACAAATGTGATGTGCTGGTCACCTTTGTAGTTCATTTCTGGCATCAATGTTACGAGACATCACTGAAACAGGTTGAGTTTTCTGCACTTACCCCTAACAAAAACTTTGAATGGTCTTTAATCAATTTATTTTCATACACAGAACACATTAGACATAGGTAAAGCTGTATATCAGGACAAGACCAATCAAGGCTGTGGAATTTGAATTAAGCTTAAAGTTTCTGATAAGCCTGTGGTTCAACTCACTGCAGCGTTCAGCAGGCATTATTGGACTAAGAGAACTCTCAGCCACATACATGATCTAAATTCCTGCCATGCAAGTTCTGATGCCAACTTGTTGTGTTTTTTAATGAGGTAGTTTTTCAGGTGCAGAACTGTTCAGTTTTGCGCTGTAAAGCATGAGGAGCATTCAGCTGCTGGTGGTGCTTTGAGTGCACTTGTTCCAAACACTTCCCAAGTAGTTCAGTGTCTGCACACCTGCCAGTCACGTTTAGTGCAATCAACACAGCACAAAAACTGTCCTCACACAAACAGGCACAGACTCACATGTACCCGGATACATACACACACGTGCGCTTTATATGCATATGTTGATAAATGCTCTTTTACTGTTATACTGCAAATGTGTTAGCACCCCAGATCAACTGAAATGTTTTGGTAATAAAACATGATCAACCCATCCTCTACACATTGCACACACCAATTTGATATTTCATGTCAATTATATTGCATAGTTTATATCAATTTGCTCATAAAACCATATACTTTTCACATGACTACATACAAAATTAAAATTAATTTTAACAAATGAACAATAAGTGTGCTTTAGGGCAGCGGTGGCCGATTGTGGGATCGATTCCCTCACCAGTAGGTTGCCCTGAGGTACCCTTGAGCAAGGTACCGTCCCCGTCACTGCTCCCCGAGCACTTTCAATAGCTGCACATGCTGCAACCTGCTGCACGTGTGTGTATGGGTGAAATGTAGAGGTTGAATTTCGTTGTGCTGTGGTCTGCTGTGTTTCACAATGCAGCCTCTGCATTTAACAACACAACAAAATGCAGCCTCTGCATTTAACCCATATACAGCAGGGAGCAGCTATTGAAAGTGCCCTGGGAGCAGTGATGGGGAAGGTACCTTGCTCAAGGGTACCTCAAGGCAACCTACAGGTAAGGGATTTGAACTCATAATCTTCTGATCCTGGGGCCAACTCCCTAACCACTAGGCAGCCACTGCCCCACTGTAGATGGTCTACTTATATTCATATTAATAGGTCATTGACTAGGGGTCCCAACACTTAGTACATGGCTGTATCAGAAGACAACATTAGCAGTCTGATGGAAGCCAGTTCAGACTAACACCTGCAAAAACATACAAGCAGAAACACTTGGCTTGAATGGTATGATTACCTTTTTATATGACATACAGAACCTTTTACTGTCTGTTCTATCAACGGGTACTCTGTTGCTTTAAAAGTGTCGGCATTGGTCCACACCCATATGTTGTTTTCTTTTTTTAAAAGACATGACTCCACACTAATATTATATTATGTAAATATACAGTATTTGTATATAGTCAATATACAGTGCTCAGAGACGTGACCAAGGTAAGGAAGGCTGAAACCCGACCACAACTGAGCAAGACACATAAGCTGAAACATCAAGACTGGGCCAAAACATATCTCAAGACAGATTTTTCAAAGGTTTCATGGACTGAGGAGATGAGAATAACTCTTGACGGACCAGATGGATGGGCCCGTGGCTGGATCAGTAACGGGCACAGAGCTCCAATTTGACTCTCAGACCTACTGCCAGTTTTTAGAAGCAGTGGTTCAGAAAAAGGTCTGCATCTTTCAAGAAGAACATGATGTTTTTGCACATGCGTGGAAGTTTTCCACTGCATGGCTTGCCAGCAAAGGCCTTAAATATGAAAGAATAATGACATGCCCCCTTCCTCACCTGACCTAAACCCTATTGAGAACTTGTGGTTCCTTCTTAAACTGGAGATTTAAGGGGAAGGAAAACAGTCCACCTCTCTGAACACAGTCTGGGAGGCTGTGTTTGCTGCTGCACAAAAAGTTGACCGTCAACAGATCAAGAAACTGACAGACTCCATGAATTTGAAAGATTATGACTGGTATTGAAAAGAAAGGTGGCTATATTGGTCACTGAATCTTTTTTTGAAATGTCAGAAATGATTATTTGTAAATGTTGAGTTGTTTGTTTATTATTCATAAACTATAACAGATGAAAATAGTTAAATAGAAAAAAGTTAGGTTTTCGTTTTTCCTTTAGTTGTGTAATAATTGTGCACACTAACTGTTGCCTAATAATTGTGCACACATATGTTTCCCCCTGAGAATGTCCACACTCACATTTCCTTTGTAAACCATTCAGGTTTCAAAGTTATTCATGTTTTGGATTGACTGGTAGCACTGGATTTGTTCCAGATTAAAATGAATCCTCAGAATACTCAATTGCCTAATAATAGTGCGCACAGTGTTTGTAAGTGTATGTAAGTGTATGTCAGTATAGTATCTGTTAAAGTGGCAAAAGAATAAATGTTATCATGCTTTCTTCATGTATTATGACACTGGAGACCTTTTATTGGGTGTATATTGAGTGTTTTAGTGGTTATGACTACCATCATTTTTTGACCCAGATGATTGATGAAAAATCTATTATTGCTCCTACATGTAGTGTTTGATGATTCCCCATCTTTCAAGATGAAAATCTGGAGTACCACATTCAAATCTTTTAAAATAGTAATTTCCATAGTAAACCGCAAACTGGAGCCAATGATGGTGTTTAAGTTTTTCAAAGAACTTTTGCATGGAACACCTGTGAATATGTATTTTTGGTTTTTACGCATAGGAATAGATTAGTATATCTGGTGGTGCTTGGGTTTTAAGTTTCATTTAGGAAACAATTATTTAACAATTATTAAAAAAAGATCATTATAAATTAAGATTACAGATCAAATCATTCAAGTAACAAGTCAATCCTTCACTAAACATTTGTATAAAAAAATAAGAATGGACCTTTCTTGTGATTCCTATCAATAGAATACCAATACCATCAGATTGTTCATTAGGTTCATAATATCTACCTTTTTAAAGTGAAAGGAACGGTGTCACGGGTGCGGTGCCACAAGGGTGGCGGTGGTCTAGTGGTAGGGTACTTGCCTACGGACCTCTGGATCAAGAGGTCTCCGGTTCGAATCCCACCTCTAGCCCTGCCACCACTGGGTCCCTGAGCAAGACCCTTAACCCTGAGCTGCTCCAGGGGGGGACTGTCCCTGTAATTAGGAAATGTAAGTCGCTCTGGATAAGAGCGTCTGCTAAATGCTGTAAATGTAATGTAAATGTTCGTTTTGGGCACGGTAGGGGGTGCTCTGTTCGGACTGAGCACACCTGAGCTCATGAAGGCACAGGTGTGCTTCATTGGGGCTGCTATTTAAGCCCCGATGAGTCAGAACAGAGCGCGGCTCATTCACTAGGTGAAGCCGAAACTTAATGGTGGTTTTGATACTTTTGATTTGACTTTGTAGTTAGACTGCAGTTCCTAGTTTCTTGGTTTTAATTAGAACTGCAGTCCTTGGATCTTGTTTTGGTCTATATAATGAATAAAACTATGTTCCTGACTCCTGGCTCTGCACTGACGTCCTTCCTGCACCCCGCCACCGTTACAAACGGTCACTTTAAAAAGTTGCTCAGTTTTTATTAAGATTATTTGATGTCTTGCACTAACAGTTTGTTTTTGGGCTTATGCTTTTCTTTTACTACTCAGCCATTGGACATGAGAAAAGACAAATGGTAATACATATACAGAAACTAACACACACTACAGGGGGCTGTTCAATCACAGTCTTCAGTCTGGAAGAGTGTAATTACAGGGCAAGTTTTAGCAGCTTGGTACCAAGTGTAGAGGTGTACAAATGAATTAAAGTGTGCTTTAGAAAAAGCTGCAGGCGAGAGTGAAGAGTTCAATAAGCCAAGGCTCCAGTCTGGCCTTCAAACATAATGCATGGCTCAGATAAAGCAAACAGAGGCAATGGGCAGCCAATAGTGGTGATATGTATTCTCTTTCACACAGAGATTCAACATTAGATCTGCCACTGAGAGTCTGGCTTTTATCTAAGTATAGACTGATACTATGCAAACACTAGCAGGAATATATCTGGTCTCTACATACTGAAGTACCTTATAACTCCTAATTATATATTAAACCTAACAAAATAAATAAATTCTTAAATACCTAGTACCAATTTTGATATAAATATACATATTTAGTATTTACTGACAGAGAAGATTTAGTGCATAAAGCTGACATACCAACAAAAGAATTCTTATTGAATACATACCAGTAAAAACATCTGAATTTATATACACTGAAAGATAAATCAGAAGTATCACCATAATGGTGATCTGATCAGATATTCATAGATACTTTAAATGGTGGAGATCTTAACTTGTACACCTTCTAGAATAGCGATCTGATCTGAGGCCAGTTGATAAAGCAGCGGTCTAATCTACAACCCGCAGATGCTGGAATCCAACAGCCTGCAATTCAGTCTCAGACTTGTAGATGCTTTAAATGTAGCAGACTCTTGACTAGAGAAATAGGATGAGGATGCTATCCTGCCTCATTTATCAAATGTAATCTGTTAGCAGTCCCCAACATAAATCATGCCACTGGCCCACTTTTCTGTGAGGCTGACACTTAGAGACAAAGCACAGCAAGCGAATAAGTAAGAGAAAAGAGAGAGAGAGAGCGAGAGAGAGAGAGAGAGAGAGAGAGAGAGAGAGAGAGAGAGAGAGAAAGAGAGAGAGAGAGAGAGTATTTTTGTGAATTGTGCTGTTTGTGTGTTCATGTGTACACTGATGTAGATGTGCTAGTTTAAAGAATATTTTATTTGCCTTGACATGCATAATATCAGTCAGCTTCAGACTTGAACAAAAGAAAAAAAAATCCATTTTCCAGTATTCAGCCGGTTGTGATGCAAAACGAATCACATTATATGCCCCATGCACACAGATACATGGTCAGAGCGCTGCACTGCTGATGCAAAAACAATGCTCAGCGCCCAGCTCAGATAGCATGCCTGCTTAGCTTTCTATGGAGATCCAAATAAGATCTGTACACAGTTAGTGATGTTTAACAACACCACCCAGCGTGCTACTACAGAGTTTATGTGCTTATGTTACATACTATGTTAAATAATACCTAAACCTTTACCTTTACTGATGGTTTCAATTTTTGCAACTACCCTGTAACTTACAAACACAAACATGGTGTTGGCTGAGATATTAGAACCCCTGATTTTGAAAACATTCTCATTTGTCTTCTGAGTTATGA
>CM029383.1:15308428-15433428 GCA_017165825.1 Hepsetus odoe
TCCCGTCCCTCTCCTCTTGCTCTCCAATTTCCTCTCACGCTTTTTCCTCCCTCTATACTACTTCACTCTTCCTCTCTCTCTCTCTCTCCTCTCTCTCTCTCCCTCTCTGTCTATCTATCTATCTATCTATCTATCTATCTATCTATCTATCTATCTATCTATCTATCTATCTATATCTATCTATCTATCTATCTATCTATCTATCTATTTCTGTTCATTTTTCTGTTCTGTTCTACTGGATTATAAGGCTGAAGAAGGTGAGCTTCAACTATTATTCACAAATAAGCACATTTAGTATGTTTGGCACATTAAGTATGATACACCACTGTTAAGAAAGACTGAGAGTGAGAGAGAAATGAGGCAGTACTTGTAATACAGATAAGTACACATACAATATACTGCATTAAAGAAAAAGTTATAAACTAACTGCGTGAGCCAGCAAAGACTGTGCATGTGTGTATGTGTGTGTGTGTAAAAAGTGGGAGAGAGAGAGAGAGAGAGGATGAGAGAGAGAGAGAGGGCTTGTTGAATAAATGGCATTAGTAAGCTGGCGCAATTTGACTATAGAGCTAACAGTGATTATTTTATTCTGTAATATTGCTTTCCATTTACACCCAGCAAACTAGGGCGCACTAAGTATTTCTTTAGCCATCCTAAGCCCGATAAATGGGTGGTTATACTCGAATAGACTTCCTGGTGTAAAACCTTTGCCAAATCAAATATGCGGTCAATGAAACAAATTTCCATCCCAGATCAATCGAGGCCCAGGTTAACAACGACGACCACTAGTACTGCAGCCAACAGGGTGCCGATGGAAATTAGGTTGCTGTTGGCCAAAAGAGAAGAAGAAGAGGATGGCATGTCTGGTGGCAGGAGGAGAGAAGGAAGTGTAGAGAGTGGAGGAAGGTAGGAACTTGAATGACTTGAATGAATGTTGGCAGCATGACTGGTAAAGGGAGAATTAGCTGATGTGATGGAAAGAAGAAAGGCTGATATTTTGTGTTGGAGAATAGATGGAACAGTAAAAAGCCATGGTGTATTTGAGGTGGGTTATAATTGTTTTACCATGGTGTGTACAGAATGAGAAATATGGTAAGTGTTATTCTGAAAGAAGAGTATGTCAGAAGTGTTTTGGAGATGAAACTGAACCAGGAAGAGCAGTGAATTAGTAAGATGGAAGTGAGGGCAGCGTCAAAGAGGTTGAAGAATGGAAAGGTTGGTCCAGATGACATTCCTATGGAAGATTGGGGTTGTTTAGGAGAGATGGCAGGTGAGTTTCTGACTAAATTATTTAACGTAATCTTGGAAAAGTGAGGGGATGCTTGAGGAGTGGAGATGAAGTGTACTGGTGCTGACATTCAAGAATAAGGATGATGCACAGAGCTGTAGAAACTATAAAGGAACAAAGTTGTTCAGCCACTGCATGAAGTTATGGGAAAGAGTCGTGGAGTAGAGGTAAAGAAATTATTTAATGTAAAAGAGTTGCATTGTGCCTTGTGGAGAAAGTATGTGACAGGGTGCCTAGAGAATAGTTGTGGTTTTGTATGAGGAAGTCATCTGTTACAGAGAATTATGTGAGAGTAGTACATGTTATGTATGAGGGCAGTGTGAGAGTGATGAGGTCTGCAATAGCAGTGACAGATGCATTTAAAGTAGAGATGGGATTACATCAAATATGAGTGCTGAGCCCATCCTTGTTTGCAATGGTAATTGACAGGATGACAGACAAGGTTACATTGGAGTCCCCGTAGATGATGATGTTTGCTGCTGATATTGTGATCTGTAGCGGGAGAAGGGAGCAGCTTGAGGAGACCTGGAGAGATGGAGATATGCTTTAGAAATGAGAAGAATGAAAAAGAGTAGGACAAAGACAAAATGCATTAGTGTGAATGAAAGGGAGGAATGCGGAGTGGCAAGGATGCAGTGAGGGGATAAAGGTGGAGGGAAATTAATATTTGGGATCACAGTCTAGAGTAACGTTGAGTGTAGAAGAGGGGTGAAGATGAGAGTGCAGGCAGGTTGAAATTGGTGGGGAAGAGTGGCTGGAATAATTTGTGACAGACTGATACCAGTGAGAGTAATAGGGAAGGTTTACAGAATGGTAATGACACCAGCTATGCTTTACGGGTTGTAGATGGTGGTGCTGACGAAAAGACAGGAGGCGGAGGGAGGTGCCAGCACTTCTCAGGCGCACATCTCACACAGCTAAGTTGCACTGTTCAACTAATCAGCACTTTTGCTGCTCAAAGCATATGCTGCATTTTTATGCATGTTATACATTTTAATTGTGTAAGAATTGTTTTACATAATTTAGAATTTAATGTTCATGTGAAGCTCTTATTTCACCGTAGCTTGAATGCTTTTCCTCACTTTCAAATAAAGGTACTTTGAATAAAGGTGTCTGCTAACTAAGGTAAATATAAATGTAATATTAATATTAATGCCACAAATATTCAGGATCTTCAAGCAATGCTGCTTGAAAATGGAAAATACACTGCAAAACTAATGAAAAACAAACAAATGGGCAGAAACAGAAGTCAATGTTTGTAACAGAATCATGAGAAATGGTCTAAATTTAAATGAAAATAAAATGAAAACCAGCACTAAGATCTAAACAGAAGAAAACATGGATCAGAAGCAACATAAGCAATCAAAGTGGAGTGTGATAACTGGATGAAAGTGATGTATAATGACGCTGCATTGGAGATGAGGAGATGAGGCAGGAACCATCTTTTTTGGTGCCATTCTAATGAAACAAAATTAATGCATGAAGAAAACATATCCTCCACTCATTTGTTGGATCAATCAAATGTTAGGTAAATGAGCAGCGAAGATGGCACTCATTGTCTCAACAGTAAATGTAGAAGTGTGAACTGAAATGTGGGGTCTTTCCTCATTCCATTGCTAACAATCTTTTTTGAGGATGATGATAAAGTCACAGAAAAAAGGGTGGCAAATAACGCTGTTTTTCATATCTACTCACAAACTCAATGGCATGACTAACATATCGTTTTTGATCTCAATCCGATGACAGGTCTCATCTGCAAAGCTGATAATGTTGATTGCTATTTGAGAAAGCTGGATTATCTTGATGAAAAATATTTAGTGTTGTAAATGCCTCAAAAGATTCATGCTGCTCTTTTGGGCAGTTAAATCCAGTGAAGTCAAATCCAACATGCAATCACATACAATGAAGCTCATGACACGTCCTCTCAGTCCTACGTCAGACTGAAACAAAAATCAACAAGGCACTCAAAAGTTCTTACCTCTGTTGCAATTTATGAAACCGTATGGGTGTCCTCTCCGTGTGTTCCTAAAAGACATTCTGATGGAGGAGTAAAGATCTTCTATGTGGTGATACTGGTGTGTTTCAGTTGCCTTAAGAATAGATAATGCCTAATTTCTCCCTGTAAGCAGACACAAATGAGCTTTATGAGCTGCAGATGGCTCTTCCATTGTCAGCCACACACTCTAATGCCCCACATGATGCGAGGGTGTTGTGGTCAGCAGAGCTGTTCACGCAGACATCCATCACACTCTGCACAGGGTGTCAACCACTCCTCCCATTCATGCCTATAAACCTCTTAAGGAACGTACTGCCCTGCAAACCCCAAGTTAAATATTTAAAAGAGGCAAAGTTTAGGAAATAACAGCATGAGGTTGCACAACAAAGAGTGACTAGAGCTTGGGTGGAACATTGCATACCTAATTAGCATGTTCAGTCATCAACATGTGACAAGTGACATAGCTGTATTATATGAGTATGAATAGCAGAGATAGCAAAAGAGTGCATTCTAAAAGTGGGAGAGGGAAAAGTTTAATACCTTATTGGATGGTTCCCTACATACTGAGTTCATAACGAATGCATAGGCATTGAACAACAAAAAAGCAATACTTTAGTCTTTTTGAACAGGTTATGTCATTGATCGTATCAAAAAGGGACACAAATAGTTAATGTAATGGTTTAATATAATAAAGATTTCTGTTGGAGGGTAATCAAGCCAATCCCAGCAAGAGACAGAGAACTTTCAGAGCCTTAATATTTGTTGTTAGGTAATTGTGCGTGTGTGTGCGTGTGTGTGCTTAACCATTTAAACTGTAGCTGTTGCTGACTGAAGGGTTTTTCATTGCAGATGTACTTTTTACACTTACCACAAGAGGGAGTACAAAGAATGTAATCACTCTTCTGTATCTAGTCCTCAGCTGGCATGAACTCGTTTTTGTTCTCTCCTTTGTCTGAGGGCTTTCAGTGCATTTAAAGCTTTTGGCCAGAAATTTAGGAAGCAGTCAACAGTATCTTGTTCATTGTATTTTTTACATGGATGCTGGATGGTGTTGTCTTCTAAGTAAAAGTTAACGGTTATACAGATGTGTCAGTGACGAGGGTCATCATGGAGAACTTCCCAGGAAATTTTCTCTCTCTCTCTCTCTCTCTCTCTCTCTCTCTCTCTCTCTCTCCATGTATAAAATTAGCTTCCCTCTCCTCTACATCTTCAGCAACTGTCCCACAGTGGGAGAGAGAGGCAGGGAGAGGGAGTGAGGGAAAGAAAAACAAGGAAGTAAGTGAAGTGGAAAATATCAAGGGAAGAGCAAATTATTCAAAATTCTTAAATATAAACTATTGTAAAAACTAACCTGTCATTTTGCATTAATAATACATTTCAATGTATCGATTAAAGTTGTTGAAAAAATCTAATTGACCTATTTTCCCGAAGGAAAGTGAAATAGCTCAGCAGAATCGCAGACTACAAAATAAATTACAGTATAAATCACAAATTAGAAATTGTTCTTTATTTTTCATAATTAGTTTTGTGACATTCAGAATTTTTCTGTAATTGCATCCCATTGTTTCATTCAAATCTTCGTAATTTCTGAAAATCGTCCAACCTCTCTTAATCCCATAACCTGTTTTAAATTACTGTGCTTTTAATAAAATACACTAAATACACTGTATAGCCAGATGCATGTAGACACTCTAGTGTCTAGGGGTCAGGATTTTCTATCATACTAGTTGCTAACAAGAGTATAAAATGAACATGAACAAAGATACACATTGGCAGTATAATTGGTTGACACTTTCGACAAATGCCACCTTTGCCACAGGTCAGTTTTTGGATTTTCTGCCCTGCTAGATCTGCTTTGGTCATCTATAAGTGCTATTATTGTGAAATTGAACTGTCCAGGAGCACCAACAGCTCATTTATGATGAAGTAGACCCTGCAAAGACCAGGGTTGCCAAGTGCTGGACCACATATTGCATAAAATATCACTTTATTCTGTTGCACCACTCATCACATCTGGATGCAACATAGGCGCAGGGTATGTGAAATGGGTCTCCATGGCTGGGCAGCTGCACAAAAACCTAAGATCACTTTGCACAATGCTAAGTCCTGATTGGAGTAGTCTAAAGCATGCCACCACTGGGCACTGAAGCAGTGGAAATGTGTTCTCTGGTGAATAACACTTCCCTATCTGACAGTCTAAATGGATTTGGGTTTGGCAGCTGCCGGGAGAACTCTTTCATATCAGAACGCATAGTGCCAAAAATAAAGTTTAATGTAGGAGAGAAAATGGTCTGTGTTGTTTTTTGTGGTTTGGACAAAGGCTCTTAGTCCCAGTGTAGGTAAATGTTAAAGCTGAAGCATACAAAGACAATAAACGACACATAAAACATGGTCTGGGTTGTTTAGTGTGGAGGAACTCCAACCCTGACCTCAACCCAAGTAAACATTTGGAATGAATAGGACCTTCAATTGTGAGCCTGGCCTTCTCGTCTTGCATCAGCGCCCAATCTCACAAATGCACTTTTAGCAGAATGGGTACAAATTCCTACAGATACACTTTTAAATCTTCTTTAACAGCGTCTCAGAAGAATGGAGACTGTTATAGCTGCAAAGGGGGCCCTGGACTTTGGAAAAAGGCATTCAACAAGCAATACAATACTTTTACAACACTTTTGGTCATATAGTATCTAAGTATAGCATATCTAGAGGCTGGCATTGCTAACAAACACTAGTACTCAGTAGTCAAACACAGCAATTTTGTGAAAATTGAAAAACTTTTTCTGAGTTCAAACTACATCCAACTCCTCAAGAAGGCTCTTTGATGGTCTATCAGAGTTTTGGGAAAAGAAAAGACTTAACTAATGACTTCAATAATGACTAATAACTAATGACATGTGTTTGTAAGCAGTGTTAGTTGTTTGGCTCTAGTTCTGAATTTGGACACCAAACATGACTTAGCTGATTCGCTACATCTGCTGTGAGTGCAAAATGTGCGAGTTTTTTTCAAACCATTATTTTAAATAACCTCTTTTCTGATAAGCCACCCTGTATTGTGTATCAGTTAAAAAAGGCAGCCCAGACTGAAACACATACCTTTAACATATGGTCTGCTCTGATGGGAGTAGGCTAGACTGCTGTTGGTTTAAAAGGGGATTTCACCAATTACAAATGGGACACCACAAAACCACTGTATTCAGGTTTAGATTTAATATTATAGATCGGATGACTTTGGGAGTGAATGTTAGTGTTTGCATGCTACAGTTTACTCTTATCAAGTCAAGTAGGTTTTTATTCTCATTTGAACCATATATACAGTACACAGTGAAATGAAACAATGTTCCTCCAGGACCATGGTGCTACACATCAGACAACATCTAACATTAGATAGAACACAGGTGCAGACAGACTAACAGTACAGACGAGACAACAGACAGGACATTTATCTGACAGACAGGCAGTGTGATCATGAATATATGTGAAACAGATACAGATTGTTACTCTTATGTAAAATAATTGCCATATTTTTTACTTTCTAGTATTATTTGGCAGATGCAATTTTGCCAAGTGACCTCTAAATGACTTTCCAATACACTTTGCTTCCAGTGCTTCTTTCACTGCAGACACTTAAAGTGTTTGTGTCTGTGTGCCTTTGTGTGTGTGTGTGTGGGAGAGAGAGAGAGCTACAGGCCTGCTTCCTGGAGCCTGCACATGTTGCTGTAACCTTTTGGATAGAGGAGCCACAACAAGCTGACCTTTAGCATGATTCTGCAGCTCTCCAAGACCTTGCACACAGCCTGGAGGAAGACAAGCTTCTGACCTTTAGCCTGGCTGTACACATGCACACACATGTGTGTCTCTGGGTGTGTGTGTGTAGACACTGATCCTTGTGTTTGTGTGACACTGAACCATATACAAGCAAAAAACAAGACAGTTCCATCTTTCACATCGTTGTAGTTTATCAGAAGAGATCTGCTAATACGAGGCAAGTGCAATGTTTATTCATCAGTGTGGTTGAACGAGCAGTATCAGAGTGCAGGATCAAGTACTCCATGTACGAGGGCAGGAGTGGCTGATAAGGCCTGATGCTTTCTTTCCCTGACCCAGACAGAGTTGTTCTGCCATGTGAGAACCAATGAAGATAAGAAAGAAACAAAGTGAGCCCGGATTTCTGATGTCTAAACAAGCGATGGGACCATCAGAGGGTTTGAAATAATGAAATGATGACGAGATAACCAAATACTAAATAATTCAGTAATGTTGGTTTACAAATGTGCGTAGATGAAATTGTAATAAATCCTATCACTAACTATTTTTTTACTTCCTAACTAAGTGTGGGGGCACCAGCAAGTGCCACTTGCATTCATTTTTTAGAAGTGCTAAACATGAATTATATGCCTGATTCTAATTTCATTTTATTTTATTTTTTACATTTTCCTTTTTAAAGACACATCAGCATGCCAACAGGTTAGTTTCCACATTACTATCACTTTTTTTCACTCTCAGCAAATGCAAAGAAGGAAGACCAATGTGTTACGATTCTGCTAAATCAGTGTTTAAGTAACTCTCAATAACTATGAATGCCAGTGTCTGTGAAAATGTGCATGACACTTGATTACCAGCTAACCTGCCAAGCCAGAAGACTCTATTAATCATGGGCAAACTATGTCGACATGCTGAAATTCTACATGAGATCAGCTATTGATGTGAATTGATTTATCATTCAGTCCAAAACAGAAAATAATACATTGCTTGTAAAGGGTCTGCAGCAAATGCAATAGCACTATTGCATTATTTGATACTTATAACTTTTCAAATGATATAAGTAATAACGAAGTCCATATGGTGCTTTCTGCAGGTGACAAAAAGTTTAACAAATACACTGTTTTGCTAAATCAATTTAAACAGGGAGCTGCTATATCCTAACGGAACCGGAGGCACTGATAAAATGTATCGCAATTTGTGCATTTCAGTTTTGGTGATCGATTTGATTATAACTTTTTGACTACTAATTTTCTCTACATTAATATTCCTGTAGTATTTTAGTATTTCTGTACCTAGAAAAAAATAATGATGTTTAGAAAATGGATAGGCCAGCACCGGCCCAGTGGCTTTATAAATGTGTTTCAATGAACTACTTTTACTAAATACTGTACAACGTGTTAACATTTGAGTCTGAAAAGGACTGCAGGCTATAGAGGTTAGACTGAAAACAATTCCAGAGTCTTCCTATAATATAAAATTTAGCCCTGTATCTATTATAGTTAGGTTAGAGTGAGTGGATTTCTCAGATGTGAGCACCCCTTGATGAAAACATGGCCTCAGGAGTTCCAGGGCTGCCAGCCCATGCCCGACTATGTGTGGCCAGATGTTTGGGCATGATGTGCCAGGCTGGGAAAGCATAAACAGATGGCACTTGGGTAATCTGTCCCATCCGCCCCCCCATGGCCCCAGCAAATACACTTCCAGACACCTACATGAGTTTCAGCCTGGGACGGCTCATTTGAGATGTCAGCAAGGAAGAACTAAATTGCTCCGAGTCAATGTGAGCTTAATAACTTTCTTCCTCGTCGCTGCAAGGTGCTGCAAAACGCTACCAAACTCCACAAGACACCCTTCTCTGGATTGGAGGAGGCAGACAGGGGGTAGCAGCGGGCAGTGAGGGCTACCTGTCCTTGATCATTTCTTTCCCCAGTAAAGCTGGCCTTTCATTGAGATGGGGGACATTGGTTGGATTGTTAATTAGAACGGCGGGGCTCTCTGTGGTGGGAAGACACACACCGAAGATGAGGACAGAGACAATAAGGAGCTGCTGGGGCTTAAATAATGGAATCGGCTTGACTATTATAAGTTCTGATACAGAGACACTTGCGCCCTTTAAATAAAAGGCTGAATTATTGCTGCTAATAAAGCTCCCCATCTCTTTTTCTCATTTCAGAGAGTGGCGTGCCTACTGTGATATCAGTTTCCTTTTACCCTGCAAATAGCAGTCTGTTTTTTTTTTGTCAGCACAACGTAACTTTATCATATTTACTGTTTTATAAATTTAAGATTTAATATCTGCTCATTTAATATCGAGGATCATTAAAATGTATTAACAGCAGTTATAGCATAGCCATAGGACCAATTGTTTCAGGGTCTTTTATAGCCTATCTACAGACAAATTCTTTATAAACAAAGTATCTTTTGAATCTCAGTTGATGGCAAGTAGCTTGCTGAAGTGTAAACTTTAAACTAAAACTCTGTTTATCATGACTGACTTCTTTTAATTCACACTAAAAAGTTCATTTTAAGCCATTCATTTACAGAAAAGAGTCAAATGAAAGACTAAGATTTACAAAATATATTTAATTGAAACAATCACTGTATCTAGAACTAGAACAGATTACTTAAAATTCAATAAAAATCAATAGCAGTTATAGTATAGCCAGTATAACCAGCTGTCAGTGCTTAATAATGAGTGGGGGAGCAGTGGTCCTTATTTAATTCATTATTTGTTTGTGTTTAGTTGTAAATTATGTACCTACTCTACTCTACAGTCAGTTTGGTCTTGTGAAACATCATGTATGGCTAATTTTGTGGGACTCCACAGTAGCACCGCATTGACCACATCCCTCTTTGCAATCTGACAAGAATTTCTGCACCAGGGACAGATAAATGAACATGGAGATAACGTTCACTTAGGTAATTACAAGGGCCCTACTTACAAGTACAAGCGTTTTATTAGAGATTCCTAATTGCCAACATCTGGAATATTGCCTGGTTAAGGGTTTTCCCATAATGCACTAGTTTAGCAGGAACATGCAAACATGAAGAGAGTAATGATTTACCAGAGCTCACTCTATGAATAAATTTAATTACACACGGGAACTACATGCTACTTGCAGACACAAGGCAGGACATGCTCTTTCCAAGACACACTGTAATTTCTGATTTAGGGAAATCTAATTAATTTCAAAACAACAAATGAACTGGCATCAGCAGTTCCACTCTCATTTCCACAATTAGAGTAGTGCACAGCTGTTCCTGCCTCTGTAAACAAACATCAGAATTGGGCAGTTTGTTAATTGTAGCGAGTCTGACTGTCATTTCATTATATAAGGAGGAGAAAGGGAAACCAAGATAAAGCTGAATCAAACCAAGCATGGAAGTGCACATGTGCATATGTACACCTAAGATGGAACAAGTTGAGCTTAGCTTAGAAGGCATGATTTTATAGGCAGATTACACTTTTTGTTGAAACATTCACTTTTAACACTGAGGGATTGTGGTGAAGTTCAAAGGTAAACTCCTTGTAAAACCCTCCACCAAGTTCCTCTGGTCTAGGGGTGTTCAATTCTGGCGGAGCCACTCTTTAGCGTGGAATATGCAGATTCTGATAAAAGCCTTCATCGAGGGCATCAGACGTATTTAGCCCTTCTCAGATGTAAAAGCCATTTTATTGGTAAAATTCATTCAGACATGCAGCAACACATCGTTCACTCATACACGGCAGAAAGTGAATAATGCAACATGCTCAGCATGAATGAAACCCTTTGTTTCATTTCTGAATCACACACGAACTGTAGACACACAGCTTGTTTTTTAATTAAGCATATTTAATTAAATGTATTTTGGGTCATCAAATTTATTAGCGCTTATTAGCTTTTTCAATGAGTAATTACACAATAATATAAAACCTTTTCATGTTACATGCTTATTAAAAATATAGCAAAAACATTTAAATGGTTATGAAAAATGGTTAAAAGTGTGTGCTAAAAGGTAGAATATGACATATTCAGTTCACTTTAATTAATTACAGTCTACCAAAGAGATTAGAATTAGATTAGGTATATGTACATGTAGTGAAAAAACAGGCTTTGTATAAGTAAAGCGATTACCCAGATATCACTATTAATTACTTGTGATTTCTGTGTCACTGACTATGTGTTGGGTCTCTGAGGGTTAAACAAGTTAACTAGCAAAATGAATACATCTCCCCTACTCTTAGTGATTTAGAAATCTCATCTCAGAGCCAAATGTACATACGAGCACAGGCGCAGCATGAATTGCACCTTGATGGGACGACAGCATGCACTCACAATGTACTTTAATTAACATTTTACCCAGACTCCAGCTGACCATGCAAGCTGTACCTAGCTCCCTCCACTAATTGCACACTTCCGAGGTGAGGGGTTAAAAAGCCACAGCGGAATAAGAAAGTTATCAAGGAGCTTGAGACAAAACAGAAAAGAAAGTTCAAAATCTTTTTCTCCGAAGCATTCTCCAAGACTATAATTCCACTCTGGATTTGAAAACAGAGTTTTTGAAACATGGATATATACATTTCAACCACATCCAGTTATATTCTGTGCATCTTTTCACACATGTACATCTGATCCCAAGAGTTTAAACAGAGTAATTCTTATGGTAAACATTCTTTCTGCATGTGTTTGGGGCTCGCTCCTCCGTCTCACAGCGGGGTCTGGTGCTGTTGTTAAAGGAAATCCCACAATGACTCTTTTGAGATAATAAAGACAAAAAAGCAGCCACCACAGGCTGCTCAGACTTTATCCCAAACTTTCTCATGGTGTTCCCCAGATATTTCTGCTTAAACATCACATGTATCCCGATGAGAATAAAACAAGCCAAGGATGGCTTGAACTACACATGAGTCTATGAGTGCCCATGCACACACACTGGGAAAAAATTGTATGCACGTATACATAGGCACGCATACACGCACACACACAAACACTCTGGCACATAAACCTTTGCACAAACAAACACACAGAATGCAAAGACAACGCACAGATAAACTGGTTGCCTGTAGTGTGGCAGCTTATTGAATGAGTATGCATTATTCATGCTATTCAGGTGCAGGTGGTTGGGATTACTTTAGCTCCAGTGCCGACTCACATGCTGGGCCCACTTCTCTTCTAATACCCAGCCACTTCACTTCTAAAATGCAGGTGATCTATTTTTTGTCAGAGCTCAAACGCATGCCTGGGTTGGCCCAAGTCAAATTCAAGACCAGTACATACTGAAATCCTAGCACTTTTTAAAATGAATGAAGTTCTGCGGAATAAACCCTGAAGTCAAGAAGGAGAACTGGAGTAAATGTGTGAGGCAGAGGGCCAATAGTGTGTATGTGTGCAACCGAGTGCATTTTTGTAGCTGCATGTGTGCGGCTGTGAGTGATGTGTGTGTGGAATTCTCATTCCTGGATCCATCCAAGAGCCAGCAGGTCATACTTCTACACTTTTTCAGCTCATTTTCAGTCTCTTCTATGTGATATTAGTGTCCTATTGATTCAGTGTGAACCATTGTGGGAAACAGTAGCAATTAAATGTTATAAAAGAAGAAAGGAAGGATGCACCATTGTAAGAATGGAATAAAAAGAAGAGAAGAATTTAGCTTTTGCATAAAACCAGATAAAAAAACACTGATTAGCACTCTGACATGATGAAGCTTATTTCAATAAAAGCATCAGGCTTTGTCAAAACTCTCAGCCATTTTATATTCCTATTTATTTACATACTGTTTAATACCAGGTGCCAATTACATTGTGAATTCAAATAATACACTTTATGGCAGTCTGGTTCTTTTTATTTACATTCATTTACATAGGTTACATTCCATTTTACAAACAGGCTGAATTTTCCAAGTTGTTTTCCAGGTTAATGGAATGTGCATATTTGTTTAACCTTCCCAGAAAAATAGTGTGAGAAGCCAGGTTTCTTTAATACCAGAAGTGACAAGAAGTGTCCTCATTTTTGCAGTACTTGCTGCGTAGCATCAGTTTAAATCATCCCACTGATGATCACAGGAGAAACAGACAACATTGCATTAGCAGTTTGTGATTTAAAAAACTGCTCCACATCACAAAGATACACTCTCAGTGAAAACAAAAGAAAAACTAAAATGTAAATAAAGGTAGGCTGGCAGTTTACTGGAATAAAAGCAACACAACTCTTTACCCCAAGACCAAGACAATAGTGAGACCATGACTGCCAGATTTAACGTTATTTTCTGTATGACATCTACGGTGTCAGGATTACTTTTCCATTTTGTCAATTCTGGATGCTTTTAACACATTCATGAGTAATGTAACTTCAGACATAAACATCCACATTTATGTGTTAAATCCTGTAAAAAATGTAAATTGGAAAACAACTTTGACTTCTGTTAGTTGCATAAAATTATGACATTAATCTCTAGAAATATAGGTTATTTTTTATCTAAAAAAGAAAGTTTAAAATAGCATATTACGTGTTGATGAAAAACTTCTGATTTATTAGAGTTTTGGCATTCAAATTCTGTCATTTTTCACAAATGAAAAATAATGTATTAATGAATAGGCTTTTAAATGGTATGTTGCTTCACAGCGAGAAAGACCTGGGTTTTTATTCCCAGGCACTGCTGCCTGAGACTTTTCTGTGTGGCGTTCTAATTGTGTCTGCTTAGATCAGGTAGTTATGGTTTAAAACGTAAAAACGTCCCACCTCAAGGTGTGCGAATGTATGGGAGTGTTTTAGTCTTTTTGTCCCCCCTTTAGTGGAACAGCTATCTGTCCACCACCCATGACCCTGCCCAGGAAAAGCTGTTGTAATAATGAATGAATGGATGAATGGATATATTAAATACACTGAATGCAACTTAATTTGCAATGTTGGGATGTATAGAAGACCAGTTCAAGTTCTCCAGAAAATGCTGAATGTGAATAATAAACAGTTACAGCATTTACATTTACATCATTTAGCAGACGCTCTTATCCAGAGCGACTTCCATGTCCTAATTACAGGGACAGTCCCCCCCTGGAGACACCCAGGGTTAAGGGTCTTGCTTAGGGACCCAGTGGTGGTAGTGCTTGTACCTGGGACCTCTTGAGCCAAAGGTCCATAGGCAAGTATCCTACCACTAGACCACTGCCACCACAGGTACCTCATCACTCCTGTGTTACCACTATTGTTACTATAGCAATGCTCAGAAAAAAAAAAAAAAAAAACTAATATTTTTTTTGGCCTTAATTCATATAAATAACAAAAACCATAAAACCTCAAAAAAAAAAAAAACTTTTACTGTTACTATGGCTACCAAGTGGAAAGCACACACCTCCATTAGGAAGGATATAAATATGGAGCTGAGTCCACAATGCCAATATCTTTATTAGACTGCAAATAAGATAAGGGGCCGCCTTTTTGGCTCAGTGATCTACAACACACCGCCTTACTCATTACCAGAGCCATGGATTTCCCATAACATCATAAAAGATGTTGCACTGCACATGGTTCGCTATAGTGGGGGGCAGGGATGCCTAACAAGTCATATTTCTCCATTTAATATGATGATAAACAGCCACTGTAGGATCATACTTTGCCTTTAAAGTCCCAGTGAGGATGTTTACCAGAGCTAAACCCCATTCAATATGGCCAGTGTCAAATGACTCACTTTGTAGATTTCAGTAAAACAGATCTTCTGTGGAAAAATGAGGACTGAAAACGAACTCCTTGATAAATAATACATAATTAATAAATAATAAAAGCTCTAAAATTTGTATGGACCAAATTAAAGAAGGCTTTGCATCCTCAGCAGCTTCTTTTTCCTATTTAATTTTATAAAAATGATAAAAAAAAAAAAAACATGAAGGAAGTGTCATGGTAGCATGTTCAAAAATAATCTACTCCTTTAACAGCCTGATCGTGAATGTTAAAAAGGTTACTGAAGCAAATGGATAGAGCACAAAAGACTCTACACAGACGTTCTGTCAGCATATAATGCTCAATTTATCAAGACCAGATGAAACTAGAGCCCGTAAATGTTAGAACCGCCCCTCCAATATGACTTGAAACAAAACTCTGCATTGTCAAAACTATCAAATTCTGTTAACTCTTCTGTTAAGCTTTGTTAATGCTTTACTACACCTACACACTTAAAATAACTACTTTGTTATTTAATATTAATCTTTATTATTTATCATTAGTTGGAGCAATGTCAAATAAGAACCTTATTCTGGTTCTGTAAATAATGGATAGTGTTAAAATGGGATGTGTGGCACGGGGGTGGCAGTGGTCTAATAGTAGGGTACTTGCCTACGGACCAATGGCTCAAGAGGTCCCAGGTTCAAATCCCACCTCTGGCCACCACCACTGGGTCCCTGAGCAAGACCCTTAACCCTGAGTGTCTCCAGGGGGGACTGTCCCTGTAATTAGGACATGGACGTCACTCTGGATAAGAGCGTCTGCTAAATGCCGTAAATGTAATAATACCAATAAAAGGTTTTCCTAGAATCAAGAATTACCAAACCAAGAACCCCTTTAGGAACATTTTTATATCAATTTGGGATTAAGCCTTTCCTATTTTCACAAGAAAAAAAAACTAAATGTATCTGCTTTTGTATAATTGTTTGTATGCAGTTCAGATTTTTTGCCTAAAACCTTATTGAGAAACAAGACCTTTTCTTAATGACATCTAGAATAAAGACATCTTTACCTCTTACATTGTATTATAAAAAAGCATTCTGGGATAATAAAGTTACTTGAAATATGAAATAATACCATATAATAATAATATCAATAAAATCATGCTGATTTTCTCACCAAAGAGACATGTGAAACCATAATGGAGTGGAATGACAGAGCATTTGTCATGCATCCTACCATGCAGGTGGTAAGTCCAACTACGTTCTTAAACATTAAGGTTCTCATAAGGGTTCTCCGGAGCAATGCAATCAAATAACCATTTCGGTTCCCAAATGCATATGATATTTTAAGGCTGCTTATAAATGAGACACACAAACGTGAGGAATCTTTTTAATGTTTAAAAAACTTCACTTGATGTGTTGTCTGTTGTCGATTGTTATATCTACAGTTAATTATATTTCCCATAACTTCAAGTGAAAGCATGAAGAATCCTTTATTTTTAATGGTGTAACAACTATCAAATCCTTTTGAAGTATCTGAATCTAGCTGGAATTAAATTTCATTTGATTTACCTGGAAAAAAACAACACAGTTAATACCACAGCTAGAACATCTAGCCCTGAGAGCTGGTGTCTTTCGATGCATGTGTGAAATCCTCACATTACAGAGTTAACAGGACGCTCCGTACCCACTCATCTGCATCACAGTCTTCACTTATCAGATCAAAGCACCTCTTCTTTCCCCAAGAGTGAAAGGAATTCTCTGCATCTCCACTTTTCTCTGTGCCTTACTTCCTTTTTCTGCATTTCGAAATTCACCGTCTCCCTCCTCCTTCTGAGACATGAGGCTTTCTCCTGTTCCACAGTGGGACCACTCAAGGGTTTGACAGGCATATTTCTCAGCCTTCAGCTTTCAAGGAGAGACTATGCTGTACTGAACAATGCCAACCCTACACTTACCTCATGGAGACCTACATTCAGAAAAATAAAGGTGGCATGAAGTGTTCTTTGGGGCATTGCCATAGGAGAACCCACTTTTAGTTCTCTGAAAAACTTGTTGGTTTTGGTTCATTGGCTTAAAGAACTATTCTGTAATGCAAAGATGCAACCGTGTGGCAAACACCTTTATAAGCTTTTAAAACTTCCACACCATTAAAAGGTTCTCGTTATACTATGATACTCAATAACGTATCTTTATTAACATGTACATACAAGATAAAGCTCTTCATTTTTAAGAACCGAATACTGAATAAATGGTCATAGAATATAACATCATATGATAATAGGGTCTAAGTTCTATTTTAGCACAAGAGCTCCTGCCAGTTTATACATAGCTTGACAGAAGCAGAGGGTTTTTCTCATTTGCATAATAATCATGTCAGCATGATGAGGTGAAGAAAATAAGAGAAGGTAGGGTGGAAAGAAGCCAATGAAAAGGGGATGAGAAGGTGGGAGAGATAAAGCAAAGAAGGGAATGAAAGGGTAAGAAGGATGGTAAACAGCATGGATGACCACGCAAAACTCTTGGAAGTGAATTCCAGTCCACTCCCTGGTCTCTGTCCACAAGACGAGAGGGAGTACTGGTGTCTGGCAGGCTTGTAGCAAAGATAAGGGAGCTATCTCAACACAGTTTATTGGGAATAGTGTCCCCCCATTAATCAAGGAGCAGGGAAGATGGAGGAGCCCACTCACCTTTCGCTTTGTTTTTCGTAGCCGCCGCTTGAATCGCGGAGTGCAAGTAAGGAAGGGTGGAGGGAGGAAGGCAGGGTGGAAAGAAGGGGCAAGGGAGACAGGAATGGAGGGAGGGAAAGAGACAGAAAGCGGGAAGGGAGATAGAAAGAAAGAAAAAGGGAGGAGAAAAGAATTGATTAGACCAAACTTGGCACAGACACTGCCCACCTAGCATTCTAATTCACCTGTTCTACAACATTGATTCCTAACACCCTCAGCAGAATCTTTATCGACCACCAATAACATCTAAAACAGAATTTCATAACCTTGGGACTTATTTTGTTCATAGCTATCTATTCTTGCATTTAACTGATTTGGGGGAAAAAAAAAAGCCATTGCAGTTTATTGCCGAGGATGAACAGCGAGAATGCAGAGAGGCTCAGGCTTCTTCCCTGACTTCTTCGGTTCCTTCGGTTCTATCAAGAGAATCTCTCTTTGCTGAGAAGTCCTTTTGTTGTGAGCTTGGTCTGGAGATGCTGAAGGATAAGAAGCGCCGTGTCAGATTGCCTTTGCGGAGTCTGAGTGCCAGCTGAGGTCTCAGACGAACAGCAATCCTCTGTTGTGCTATTACCTCCTGAATGGCTATTGATCACATGCAACGCCATTCCACAACAGCTACCCAATTAGCAATGCAGCACAAGCCTCCAGTGCTCTCGCAAAGGAACAAACAACGCTCACATTTCTGTCACTTTTCCATCATGTTTATGTCTTTGTCAAGCACGATCCATTGTTCCAGTCCATTTTATTTTACGTTTTCATTTTTGCAAACATATAGTTTATCTGTTGCTTTTCCGCTTGATCTTAGACCACACAATATACAATCACTTCTTCACCCCACCATCCCAAAATAAAACAAACAACAACGGAAAAAAAAAAAACCCAAAACATTATCATCTATATGTTTGTGCTCAGAATGATGGAAGCAGAAGAAAAAGGAACACCTTTTGTCAACTTTTATGTCTACCTGGTGAAAATCATTCACTGGAAAGATACAAAATGTAAAAAAAGACACAGACATTGTTTAATTATTATGTATTATATGGATCTAAACATAAATAACAGGTCTATACACTACACAGGCCACACTACCTCGTTTGTAGGAGGTTGTTAGCAACCATTCATCCATCATCTGAACCACTTAACCTAACCAGAGTCACAGGAGGTGCAAAAGGTCAAGGAACATCCTGGACAAACCACTAGATATACTCACACCTGAGGGTTATTTAGTATCTCCAGTCTTCCGAATGTGCTTTGGGTAGTGGGAGGAAAGTGGAGAACCGAGAGGAAACCCACACAGAAATAGGAACTGGTGATAAGGAAATGTCAAGTTTCCCATTTCAGTTCAATTTGATGAGACTTTCTCCATTTAATAAAACATTAACATACAGAGCCACAGACTATGCACACAGTTCACCCTTTTTTTTTTTTACATCTAATTCAACTTAAGGTGTTTTTAGATCCATTTTGTTACAAAGCTAAGGTGTTATTTTGTAATCAATGGAGCAATCTAAATTGTGACTTCATTCTTCTGTTACAAACAGATAAATCACTGGTGTATAGCGCTATCATTGCACAGATCTCTTTGTCTATTAAAAGATCAAGATCAGCATTCCACAGAAGTCTCACAGTTTAGTGTTCTCCATAAGCATTCTACCCCCCCCCCCCCCCCCAAAAAAAACAAAAAACAAAAAAAAAAAACAGAGATATATTTTTGCATTCTGGATAGTATGAAACTCTTCTAATTTTGCATAAAACATATTCACTTGTATTTGTTTAAAACCTGGGTGTGTGGAAGATTATACTTCTTCTGTGCCTGCACACAAAAAAGGCATTTTATGACCTTAAAAAAGCTCCAAATGAGTCCATTTTCTGCAAAGATTCCATTACTAAAGCTTAGGCAAGACAATGGGGAAATCTTTTAATTTTGAATGAAGCTTCTTTATTTCTTCCTTCACAAGATAAAGGTGCCAAAAAGAGTTATGCCACAGGAAAACTGCACTGGCTCCCTATAAAAGCTTTCAATGGATAGTTCATCAAAGAATACGTTTTGTAAATGAGATGTATGAAGACGAAGAACAGCTAATGTATGAAATCTAGATGGTCTATAACAAAATAAAGGTTTTTCATTAGTACAACGTCCAAGCCAAGAACCATTTAAGAACCATTATTTGTAAGAGTATATATGCTGAACCGAGAATGACTGAGCATTCTCATTTTTCCCAGCTAATTAAATGAAAGCGCTTTACCGCTTTGAAAATTCAAATGCCTTTCTTTTTAATAGGAAATGATTATTTAATATATACATATATAGATTTCTAAAGACTAAAAAAGACAATACACTTATTTCACACAATGCAGCTGAATGCTCAATACCCTTCATGACTGAAGCCTAATAAGACTAATGTGTAAAGCTTGGAATGTAAATGATAGAAAATGAATCACGTCTGTCAAATGAACAAATGGAAGAATGACATTTCGATTGTTTTCTAGAACATTCAATGCTGCTGCTTAGGTAGCAATTTAGTCCTATTTTAAGAGGTATCATTTAAAGAATATTTATAATGAATAACTTAATTCAAGAGGTGGTTGAGACAGGGTTTTAGAAATGACATGAATCTGCAAAGATGATCCATATGTTTTAACAAACAAACAAACAAACAAACAAACAAACAAACAAACAAACAAACACAACCTATCACAAGAAGAAGGCAATTAGACAAAAACAGCAGCAGAAATGGTACTCCTTAAGAAATGATAGGATTTTCTTATTGTAAATAATAGTTATTCATGTCACACAACATCAATAGCATCGAAATCTAAGCACACAAAATGAAGGGGTGTGGCAAAATTAAATTCTTCTCACCAAGTGGACAGACACCTTGGAGGCATATCAATAGATCCATCAATTCTGTAAAACCAAAATGCGTGAAGAATCACAGCAGGTCCCACGGGAGTCCCTTTGCTGTTTATTTTTCCATTCTAACTTGTTTATCAACATAAATAAACAAAATAATTTATATACTGGTGAGTCAAAATATTGGAAACACCTGCCTAGCATTGTGCAGTTGACCCTAGTGCTGCCAAAACTGCTCTGACCCATAGAGGCATAGACTCCCCACGACCTCTGAAGGTGTGCCACGGTATCTGGCACCTAGACATTAGCAGCAGTCCTGTATTTAGTGGGGTGGGTCCTCCATCTACCGTACTATGCAGTCTACAGAAGCAAATGAGAGCCAGCTAAACACTGTAGGAAAGTAGATCTCCAGTGGTTGCTAACTATATAATCAGTATCTAAACCATCCTAACTCTGCTCTTCAAAATATTTCCATAATCTGATTATTATTATTTAATACCAGATATCATACCTGATGTTTTTTTATGTTTTGCGTCAGCAATAATTGCAGCAGAAGGAAAATGAAACAAATGTACGCATATTTAAACCTGGAACCTCTCTGGCACTTCTGTCATTTATGTCTTTTTTTTGCCCAAATAAAAACAATAATTACTTGGATTTGCCCATTTTGATGTGTTCAAAAGAAAAGAAAAGTATAATGAGAAAAGAAAGCTGAGGGGATGAAAGAAAGTGAAGAAAGGATGTATACTCACAAACAAAGGTACAAAGAAAAAATTGTTTTTTTTAAAAAAAAGGTTATTTATTATTAAATGGTCGTCAGGGTTAGGGAATAATGGATTACATGTAATTGGGATTGTGTCAGATTACAAAAATAAATAAATTATAATCAGTCTATCAAAACATGCGTAATAAGATCACAATTACACTGTCAAGGATTAATTAATTGTCAAGGATTAAAAAAGAAATCTTCTTCTTCTTCTTCTTCTTCTGGCTGTTTCCGTTTAGGGGCCACCACAGTGGATCATCTGTTTCCATTTCTTCCCGTCCTCTGCATCAAACTGAACACCTTCATGTCCTCTCTCACCACGTCCATAAACCTCCTCTTTGATCTTCTTCTTTTCCTTTTTCCTGGCAGTTCCATCCTCTACTTCCTCCTCCCAATATAATCCTCGTCTCTGCTCTGGACATGTCCTAACCAACGCAGCCTTGCCTCTCTAACCCTGCCTCCAAAACGTCCCGCAAATTGATTAGATAATTTATTGTCTTCAAAATATATCAAAATCCAAGTTTTTAATTATACTACATTTTTCATGATTCCTCATTAACTCATTAAAAGCATGTCTGACATGCAGAGTTTCTCAGTCAATAGCTCTACTTTATGGTGTGAGAACAAGAGTGGTGTTGAGTCAAGCTGGAGTGTTCAACAGTCCTGACTCCCTGACTGCTTTCCATTCCTAGCAATAATAATAAAGAAAGAACATCTGTTTCTAGCGCAACTAGTGCATGCCAAGAATAAAGTCTGCAAATTCCTCAACCTCAAACCTCAAAAGCATTTTCACTCATTTTCCTTCTTAGTTTTGCAGCAAAATAAGAGAGGAAAGAAGATAAACTGAAACAGGAGAATTTGTATACATTAACTGAATTCTAGGTAATCTGACCCAACCCTGATGGATCTTGGCTTGGATACATGGTTCCTGGGGCTACCTTGAGGTTTTATATTATGGTTTATAGGTCATAATTATAGGTAATCACATCTTTTACATCTTTTACAAAAAAAATAGTCATTTGAAGAACCCCATCCTGAAAGGGTTCAAAGTTATTCTGTGGCATCTCCGAAAACCTCATTAGCAACTTTGTTTCCATCTTTGATTTCTAGCATGTAAAGATGATAAGAAGAGAGGTGAGTAGACTGGGAAAGAAAAGAAAAAGGGCGGAGAATAGAAGAGGAAGTCAAGGGGGTCTACCTGTATCCTGCAGCGAGAGAAGTGACAAAGTTCCCTGTAGATCATCCTGACACTTTCCTCCCTCACCTGTGGCTAAGGTTACAGTGAATTATTCAGCACAACTGCATTATTGATGTAGTGTTATACTAGGATCAAGGGCTGGAACCTACAGTACCAACAGCGACAACTTCTAGCAGCGCAAAACAACAGCTCTGCACACTAACACCAAGCTTAGGGTGCAAACAACAGATCTGCATTCTGCACTGAGGCTGAAGGATGCATCTGCAGGCCTGGGGTATCCACAGATGATTCATCAAATTTGTACAGGCTATTAACTTTGCAGCAAGAAAAACTTTGGCCTGGCCCAGAAAACTAAGCTAAAGCCTAAATGACAGTAACATCACCTGTAAAGACCAACCACTATCTAAGTGAACAATAGTTTGCCCAAATATAAGCCCATTAAGTTAAAGAGCAGTGATATTATTGTTGTAGATATGGTGGAAAATGATTGTAACTGTTTTTGGGACCGAAAACCACTTTAATTTCATATGTGCTTTCATTACAGTGTTAAGGATTCTCATTCATAACTGAGAAAATAAAAAATCTAGGCATTTTTTAAAAGGAGTAAAAGGTATTTTGCTCATGGGAAAAAGTGGTAATGAAACAAAAATTCAGTAGCCCAACCTCAGGACACCTGTGACTTACTTAGAGAGAAAGAATGTGTACAGATGTTTGGCCATGTGAAATGTTGTGTCATGCAGAGTGTGTGTGCATGACATTCACAATCTCGCACCCAGACATGCACATGCCCTCACTTTGTCCCAAGCGGCTCAGGGCATCGTGTCCACTCTGCTTGCTTCGTGGCGTCTCTGACGTTGATTCTCCTGCAGCTTTCAGAAACGCTCCACTGCACGCTGACTCAATGAAAGCACTGCCGCTTCACTTAGCAAACAAGGGGACTGCTAAATATAGCTCCAATATACACACACAAAGGAAAAGCAATTGCACGTCTAAAGCATGCTACACTGGGGCAGTATTCATCATAGATTACTTTGATAACTTAATGGAAGAACCTGCTGACTAATTTGTCATTATGAGCAGTGCTTGCCCATCAATACTGTTTTAAGGTACTGTACAAATTACGAAAGTTGCTTGTCAGAGGATTAATGGTACAGCGTCTAAGTAGCAAAGTATTACATAAACAAAAACATATATTTGATGAACCTCTTAAACAGCATTGTGATTGTAAATAATGAACAAATAAGCATTATGTAAAAAAGCTGACGAATGCAATATTTACTAGGCAAACTGACTGCCAGAAGATATGGCCAGATGCTGAGTTCCTCCCTGGATGTGTT
This sequence comes from Hepsetus odoe, assembly GCA_017165825.1. Classification (NCBI taxonomy): domain Eukaryota; kingdom Metazoa; phylum Chordata; class Actinopteri; order Characiformes; family Hepsetidae; genus Hepsetus; species Hepsetus odoe. Next base: position 15,331,995 of record CM029383.1, read on the forward strand.
GTGACAGGCCTATAGTTTTAGTTCCTGCTTGTTTCAGGGGACTTAAACACATTTACAGTAAATGGAACATCTGCTCAGAGGGATAAAGGTCAGGCAATCGACTTAGCAAGTGAAATGCATTCCCCTGTTTGGGCTTGTAAAAACCTCTAGTTGGTTTGATAGTCTTTTGGGTCATTTACAACTTCCCGGCGATCATGCAAAACATCAGGTTTATACCGGTGAAGAAGCCAACTGAAGAAGCTATTTCACTGCATGATCTGCAATAAAGGCTGAACCTATGAACTATGACACAAAACGACATTATGGTTAATATATTAACCATTTCCAAACTTTACTTCTAGCATGACGATAAAATGGCATAAGAAGAAATTCAACAGATAGAAAAAAATAAGTAGTTCTATATTGGAACCGAAACAACAAACACTTTTAGTAGCTCCACACCCAGAACTGCAAGGTCTGTTATATAACAGTGTGAGTTTCTGTCATCCCATGATGGACCCACAACCTATGCAGGGTGTCGCTCTATCCTATATGCGCTGGGATAGGCTCCAACAGCACCTGTGACTCTACTCAGGATAAGCGGTCAATTTATCTTTTTAAGATAGTTTAAGAAGTACAACAATTCAGAAATGATAAGTTAAACACTGTTCAAATTGTGTTGGAGCAGAAACCTACTACGGCCAAGTTATCGATTATGAGAATTTTTAGCCCCTGAAATTTTCTGAAAAAAAAAAAAAGAACATTAGTTAGGCCCTCTTTAAGATGTTTAAGAAAATGTTTAAGAACATCAACATTTAAGTATCATTTTTAAAATCTAAATTTATAGCAGGTGCCCTTACATTTTGGTGACAAACAAACACCACACTCTTGACTTCTTGGGAGTTGTAAAGGACATTCTGTTCACACATGACCCATCACAACCAGTCATTTTACTAGATTCAATACAATATTTAAGTAAGATTTCTCGTAATCTGCCCCAGGACTTCTACTTTCCAGCCCCAGCCTGGTTTCCTAGGTCCTTTATTGTTTTTAGCAAATGGCATTAAAAGGAGCCATGGTGAGTGTGGAGGAAAAAACACAGGCAAAAGTTATTGCTCCATGCCTTTCAAAACCTCAGAGGGGGAGCTGAAGCAATAGGGCCTGATTGCTAATATCCTGTTTGTGCTGTTTCACAATGGTAATTTGACAATTTAGTGTAGCTGCAAGCACTCTCTTTCTCTCTCTCTCTCTCTCACTCTCTCTCTCTCTCTCACTCTCTCTCTCTCTCTCTCTCTCTCTCTCTCTCCCTCGCTCTCTCCCTCTGTTTCTCTGTTACTGCACTAAGGTAACAGAGTGCAGTGGAAAATAAATAGCATAAAATCAAATGAAATGATATAAAAATAACATCAGGATGAACCAGTGCTTCAGGCTCATTTTCTTTCTGCTCCTGTGGGGCTAGATGCTAAATGAGACAACATACATGCAGCACACACACAGACATACATGTGCATGGATGCGACTTGGAGTGGCCTTGCCATTTCTGATATCAGTGCAAGTAAATACAGACCATTATCTGAGTGTATAACTCACTGCACTATTTATAGTAAGCGCTGTATTACATGACACAGTGGAAGAGTCTTACTGCACTACACATCATGTAGAATGCAGATAAACACTACAACAATGTGGCTGAGTCAGGGTGTGTGAATACAAGAAAACGGCAAAAAAGAAAGACAAACCAAGCAGTTAGTGTGGAAGAATGAGCATGCCTCGTAATACGGAGACCCTTGTTTGCTGAAAGTGTGTCTAAAAGCTGCAGTTTATTTAGTGGGTCTCTCATATGCTGCTAGACAGAAGCTGTCTGGTTGCTCAATTTAACATAGCGTATGTAAAATCCTCTCTAGTTTTCCCCTTCTCTGCCTAAATCTCGGCCTATCTCGCACTCTCGCTTTTATCTCCTCATGCTCTCTCAAACACGTTCCATGCCCTGCTTCAAAACGGCCTCTAACTGCTTTTGTAAATGAATGTTTTGTACTGAATACTGACCTAAATGATCTTTAATGCCATCATCGTTCAACGTTCTTCACAAATAGAAGATTAATCCGACGGGTTTCTTTACAAATGTTATAGCTTTTTTCACACGGGGTGCTGGGAGGCACAGGTTTCAGGTTCACACGTTTTATTCCATTTTATTACATTTGCCTTATAGCTCAGGTGCAAAAATAAAGTCGCAACCTTTCAAACCAAACATGGATCTTCTAAACCATCACTTTAAAATCTGGTTCTGCCCAGTTTTAACCATATTTTGGATTTGTGATTGTGGATCCTACTCCAGTGATATCACTCCCAAAAACAACCTGGCTATGTCTGAAACTTTTACATTTTATGTACAGATGGTTTTGCATCTAGTAATGATGGTGGCAAAGAAACGAAGAAACGTATTCTTGTGGCTCGGAAGTGGAGCACTCCACACGGTTTTACACATTGGCTTAATGAGATGCTGTCTGTCATACAAATGGAGAAACTGTGTTTGTACAAGCCCAACAGACAGGACAGTTCTGAGAGCATGCGGGGGCCTTTCCTGGCTCAGTGCAGTATCACCCCTCATACATAAGGACATTGTCTTGCCTCTTTATTCCACTGGAAAAAAATACTAACTTGTCTTATGAACATGGGAGGCCCGCCCTCACTCCCTAGATGTCAGTAGGTTGTGTTATTGTTGCAAAGACTGCTGCTTTTTCCTTTTGTTTAAATATGTCTGGCCGCCCGCCTTATTCAGGTTTTTTTCCTTTGTATAAATTTTGAACATGATTATAAAAATGGAAAATAAAATAATAATAATAATCATTTGGACTGAATAGCACAATAGCTACTAATGACATTAAACAAGCTAGTTATTCATAAAAATCTGAAAAAAAGATGGAACCCACGCAGAACCAGAGTGGTCACCAAAATTGGAATAAATACTTTAAGTGTTTTAAAGACTGACACAAGACCGCTTACTAGAATCTTTTCAAAAGCAGATTAAAGTGAAAATACACTGATTTTTAGAAAGTAAACAGGTTTAGAGTTAATGTCTGCACCTCCAATATAGCAGTTTAGTTCAATTTCCAACACCAACAGTGAACACACAAAGCATCTTGAGTTTTTATATGTTGGGAATTGACAAAGCAATGAAATCATATCCATTTTATATCCATATTATATATATATATATATATATAAAATAGCTTTCTGTCATGTTACTTTCAATTACAATAAACACTTTAAACTGAAGCTTCCGATCACCACTAAATTGTGAACAATTAAGACTCGGTAAGATTTCTAAAATTGCCCATTTCACATCATACCACACATTTTACGCTTTAATTTACACCTTAATTGTTTAAATATGAATATATTTTGACAGATTGGATTAGTTCCCCTTTGCAAGGTCTAAACAAAACAAAATATCATGCTAAGCTTGTAATCACACTATGAATCAGGCATAAAAACCAAAAGCCACCTCAATTAGCCCTCATTGTCTTTTTACAAATGGCTTAACAAACACGAAAAACACGGCACGCTGGTTATTGGAGGAGGTGTAATTGTCCTTTCTGTAAATGCATATACAACTTTATGCCAGATGGAACTTTTTTGGATAGAGGACTGTGTGCTTTAATCAACCAACTCTTCTTTTCCTATGTTTATTTTTCCTTATTAAAGGCCTGAAATTAAACAATGGAATAAAAAAAAACACAACTAACTGATAATCATTGTTTGAACAATGTCTCTGTTATTATACACTTTTTGGCAAGAGCCAGAAGTCTCATTCCACAGTCCTTGGGGTCCATATATGAAAACTGCAACATGGAAACGAAAAGCTCATTTTGAATTGTGACAAAAAGGCATTTAAATACACCAATCAGTCATAATGTTAAATCCAGTGACAGGTGAAGTGAATAACATTGATTATGTTGTTACAGTGGCACCTCTCAAGGAGTGGGATATATTAGGCAGTAAGTGAACAGTCAGTTCTTGAAGTTGATGTGCTGGCAGCAGGAAAACCCGAAAAACATTATGATTTGAGCCACATTTTACAGTGGCCTCATAGAAAAGGATAGTCAGAGCATCCCCGAAACAGCAGTTATTGTGGGTTATTCTCAGTCTGCAAGTCCAAAGGTGTTCCAAAGAAGAACACAGGTGCACTGGAAAAAGTGTCGTGGGTGCCGGAATCTCAGTGATGCGCTCTTTGGGATGTGCTAGACAAACTAGTCTGATCCATAAATGCCCAACCAAGTTACAGGACCAGAAGTTCCACTACTAACATCTTGGTCCCAAATGAAACCTTCAGAGGTTTTAAGACGTCCATGTCTCAATGTCTACACTTTTCTGGTGTCACAAAGCAGATCTACACAGTATTATTATGTGGGCAGTTTTAATATTTGCCCTGATGGGTGTCATCTGCCTATTTAGCCACAACCACTCTCAAAGCAGTTTATAAGAATTAGAAAATCTAGGAATGCTTTTAAATTATATGTAGTGTTTTCCATTTGGAATAGATTCAAGACCACTCTGGGTGGCTAAATCAACCAGTCTTCTGCACACAACCACACTCATCCATCTGGAAATAATGGCTTACAAGCAGCTACAACAAAATCCCTCATACATCTCCGTCATCTACTGACTGTTCGAGTTGAGCACAGACCTGCTCATGCAGTCACACAAAGTGTGCCTGTTGTGCTGTGTGTGTGTTCATGCATGCACAGGACGTGTTTTGCTGAGGTCCTTATGTTTTCATCCACATATATGGAGCTGTTTTAGGTTTATTTTGTGGTTTTATTTTGCACAGTAGGCTCATCACACATAATACTGCGTTGTATCTGCATCATTAAGGCCCTTACCTGAAACCTGGACTAAATGAACTGACCTATACTTGCTTTCAGATTTTAATAGTAGCTGTTGTGAGAGTATTTATAAAAACTAAACACTGATTTCAGTTTAGTATCCCTACAGATGACTGCATATTTTGGGGAAGCAAGGGTGGGCCATTCACTCGACTCGCAGGCCACCTTTCTGAACGGGTGGTTGACACGTCTACTCTAGATCTTGTCTTCTACTTTAGGTCAATGACGTAATGTTTTTTATGTTTTTTCTCCAAAATGGGAGTGGGAGTGATTGCACGAGGGTATTTCAGCATTCTGTTTTGCAGAGTGATGCAATTTATTTTTTAATAAACAAACAAAGGCCATCAGCATGCAAATGGGCTAATAAATCTAATCAAGCGCCTTTAAATAAGCTTTTCCGGAGCAATCTTTATTAGATCTCTCCAAATCTGCCTCGTTGTCTCACATAACAAAAAGATGCCGTTATGTTTGGTTTTCATTTAATCGAGAATATTTGATTTACTCCCCTTAAAGCGATTACGCTCCCATTTCTCTACACCGGCTTGTTCATCAGTTAAACAAACAAATGCTCACAGCTAGCCAGAAAACAGCCACTTCCACATACAATGTGTGGCTGCAGGAGGGGACCTGCAGAAGCTTGTGGCCTTGCCTTTTATGAAATAGGTTGCGATATGAAACATGAGGTCTAGAGGAGCAAGATTTGATGTTAGAACCACAGGGTTTTCTGGTAGGACTGTGTAATCATAATAAACAAAAACAACAATCAAGGCTACTCTGATGGAACGCCCTGATTGCAGACATTAATGATTACAGAGACAGTGAATTTCAACATGTTTACAGCTCACTCTACAGGGGTGTTTACGCATCCATAAACTGTGGAACATTTATGACTGGTCAATACACTTAACAGACACTGTTTTTGTATGACTCACTGGCTGAGCAATCTTTTTCCAGACCCAGCATTTTTTCCATACATATTTCTACACACAGTATTGTGCAAAACTCCTAGGCAGTTATGCATGTTGTTTAATGCTACTTACCTCGATAGCATAAATATAATCAACTATGAAAAAAAGGAAAAAGGCTCAAGTTGTGTCTGTAAAGCAGTTGATAGTTTCTGAGCTGGTTAAAGGAAGGTTTTAAGGTTAGAACAGGTTTGGTTCCAGATGGCTTAATCAGCAGAGCTGATTAAATGTAATGTAAAGTACTGACCTAAGCAAAACAATACAAAGAAATAAAAATGTATATCCATCCATCCATTTTCTGCCGCTTGTCCCAGACGGGGTCGCGGGGGGGTGCCGGTGTCCAACCCAGCGCACACAGGGCGAGGACGGGGGACGCACCCTGGACAGGTCGCCAGCCCATCGCAGGGAGTAAAAATGTATATAAAATTTTTAAAAGAAAGTTTAAGACTTTTGCACAGTACATATAAAAGTAAACAAGTAAATGCAATCGTTAAGAAAGAACAATTTGAAAACTTAAATGAGAATTCTGCCCACCAAGTATCAGAATGATGTGATGTGAAATGCTTTTACTGTATTCAGTGTTGTTCTTAAGAATCTAAAAGGTCGGACTTAAAATAGGGATGAAAATCATGATCATGAAAATAATGTGTTGTTCTACTGGTCTTTCAGACAGTAAATAAAATGACTATATATTTATATTAAATATCTCAACTTCTAGCTCCAGTCACCTGTCACGGTAGATGGCACTCTACTCTGACTACTCTTCACTGGGACAGGTTTTATAAGCCCTAAGGTGCCAGAGTAGCGCATCAGTCATTGTAGATGTATAGGTGAACCCGTGACTAGGGTATCGTGCATGTGTGGGTGCTTGATGTATATGTTGGATAATAAAGAGGAGACCCTGATTTCTGGCTACGCGTTTATGTCCGGACCACACTGCAACTGCCCCGTTACATCACCACCACTGCAATCAGGTTCAGTAAAACTTAATGTCATGTAAAGATAAATCTGAAATAGAAAATAAATGATCCCAATAATAACAATCTGAACCTTTTGCAGAGGTTATAATGTTTGTTTGTGTGATTTACAGGTTCTATTTTTCAGCCGAAGGAGGTTCAGATCCAAAATGTGAGTTAATGGTAAAAATGAGTCAGTTATACAAGGCTAAGGCCCAAAGGCTTAATGGTTGGACATTTTAGTTAACAGTGTCTCTGCAATCTAAGCTGAGAAGTGTCTGTTAGGAAAGGTCATGTCTGAATATGATGGCCCTGCGTGCCTCTCCTTTCATCCAGTGTTTTTTTTCCCACCAGAAGAAACTCTTTACTGAATTTCTGGTATTTCTTTACGGCTAAAACCTTTTGGCCTCTAAACTGGTAACCAAAGTTATTTAGTAGTGTTTTTACCACAAGAAGGCAATTTTTTTGTTGTAATGAGTTGCACTGATCACAATATAGAAACAGTTCTGGGCAATTCAAAACGCATTACCGACAGTGTTTTTACTGCTTTTTTCTTTGAGAAATGTATAAATATAAGGCTCATCTTTACTATTTTATGCCCCAATAATCTTTAAAATTGTAGCTCCAGGGTTTGAGGCTTATCTCAACTGTTCTCGATTCTTTTATCCTGCCATTAAGGCAATATATAATAATATTTGGTGATCCAAACACTGTGCAATTTCCATAAAAGCTTAAGCTGCTATTAAGACAGACCAAAATGTAGCAGCTATCTTATGAGAAGCACTTTCTCAAGTCTATCAGCTTTAAACTGCATGAGAAGCTGCAGTTCAGACACAACATTCCTGCCTCAAACACACAGCAAATGTAATCTGTCGTTGCAGGGTAGCCCAGATTTTTTTTCCCGCAACAGGTAACAGTGAGTCACAAAAAGTCCATCAAACCTTAGCCTTTAAATATTTAGCCAGTTTCAGTGAGCCATGTTTCACACTGTTCAGAATCAATGAAAGCCAAGAAGGCCCTGCAGCTCTGTGCCCACCGAGCACCCCCATAAAGCACAGCCCTTTACGATTCCTTGTGTGGGGTGGTACACATTCCAATTTCCAGTAATCTCTGCAGGGATGTAGAAATCATGAATCTTTCAAGTGTAAGAAAAACGCAAACAGTTACTAGGCAGAATGACAGGTGGCGCAAGACTGATCGTAACTCAGCCACTGTGAGGGTTTTTTCTCCAGCTGAGCTCCTTCAAACAAATAGTTTACAGTGAGCTTTATACTCAATGATGAATGTAGAGCAAGAACGGCTCAAAACGTGACCTGCAAACCAGGAGCTGACATTTTTCTGTGCTGTTTTATAAAAATAATAATAATAAGTCTTAATAAGGTTTAATAATAATGTTTAACTGAGATTCACTTCAGAGACCATACAATGTGTGAACTGAATTCTTTTGTGATGTCACAAATAATATTTACATAAAGTTGCCTGTTTAGCTTACAGTAACATAAGTCCTACTATTCACATTGAAAATTTGAAGAATATTTCAGCTCAGACTGCTTTTCAAAAACAGAATTGGAAAAATAAGAACATCAGAAGGATACGATGTTGTTGACACTTGGTACATATATCAGACAAATTTATGAACAGTTTAATTTTAATAGATGAAGAAAAGTTTGGAAAAATGAAATGAATAATGTCACTGTTTTTGGCACATCAAACCACATATAAGTTGACCGTATGGAGAAAAAGTAACTTACAGGAATGAGTTGGCCTCTTTTAATTAGTTTGGAGCTAAAAGTTTTTTAGGGAACCAAAATTTTATGATGGATTCGGTCTAAAGCGTGTTAGCAACTTCAGCAAAGTATAGAAAATGTAACAAGAATACCAACATACATGACAACAAGATGAAAGAAACATCAAATCAGCTGCAAGCCAGTTAGATAACGTTTTTGCACGGCTGGATGTTGGCTTAATGACCCGCCATGGAATAAAGAAATCCATCCATATGTCCATGTACAAAATGTGAGTGTTTGTTTTCATAAAGGCCAGCAAAACTTGTGCCGTTCCAAAGAAGGACGCATTGTACTCTGTCTCCTCAGATCTCCACAAGAGAAGAGTGAAAAGAAGGTTAGCATCAAATGGCAGCAACTCAGAGCTAATGTCAGTCTGTCAATATTTCATAACAAGCCCTAGCCTCTCATTTTCAAACCATTTCTTTTTATTTCTTCTCTCTTTTTTCCACTATGGTACTTTTGGGAGGAGGGAATAAAAGTTGCTAACAAAGACTTCTGAGCAGGGTTTTGAAGTTTGACGACTCCTGGGGGAGCGCTCTTCCTCAGTGACCGGGGAAATCGATGGCGATAGGGCAGCAGCGGGACCATGTGCAGCCTCTGTTTTAATGAGGATAGCACCAGACTCATGGAGCCAAAGAAAGAGAGAGAGAAAAGGAGAAAAAAAGACAGAGGATGGGGTGTGGGGGTCTGAAGGAAGAATCAGGCCTAGCAGATGAAGGGGAAGAAGACATGTGGGCTTTATCACTTCCAGGCTTTGAACGTCCTTAAAATGAAAGCATGCTTTTTTGTCTCCGTGTGCTTCAGCCTTCACCGAATGGTGACTATCGTGCTTCTGTACATTATTTTGTTCGATGTACATGGCCTCTCTCATCCAGGAGCATGTTAGCAGCTTGCTCTTAACACACGCAGTCCGTACGTCAGGGGACGGAGAACGTTTAGAATGCACATGAAAACACAGAGCCTCGGGGGCTCCCAGTGCACTACTAGAACTGAATTGAGGTCAGAACAGAGGTCTCACCATCCATTCTGCAAGAACATATGGGAATTCTGACATGCAACAATGGCCTCCTTTTATGCTACATTATTTAAGACTTCACCTATACACTATATCATGCGCCACAATGGGAATGTGATGGAAGGGTGCATTCTGTGTATGTAACCTTTCTAAATGTACACCACCTCCTCCTCCTCCTTCTGATCTTCCAATTTTTTGAGCTCCAAGCACCACACATTGACTTTGCCTCGATTGCCTGTAGGCAGGTATTAAAAACAAGCTCTTTAAATCTGTTAATCCTGTAAATAAACAAAATGTTGACACTTAAAAAAACCCTCAAAAATCTGTTATTTGAGATGGCTTTACTAGCAGACAGTTCCAGGCACAGTGTGAATTTTAAATTTCATTCAGGAATTTCATGTCAGTGAGAGCATAAAAAAGTTTGATCTGTAACTCCACGCTGATAAATGGGACAATCTCTTGAATTTAAATGTTAGACTGAGTTTAGGTAAGTGTTTTATGTCAAGGATGTGGGAAGGTCTTTGAAGATGTCATGCATAACTATTATAGTTTCTGGGTAAATGAATCCAAATACATTGCAATAACATTATAATGTGATGAGAAATGTTAATTTGTCCCTTTCTTTATGAACAAACTTAGAAATAATTTATTAAATTCAATTCAATTACATTAAATACTCAAATGCACAACAAGCAAATGATATGATAAAACAATTATATTTTGGGACATTTTTCATCTTAGACTCTAATCTGACTCATGTTTGAGTGACATGCTCCCAAAGTTGGCAGGTGAAAAAGGAAAGTCATCTTGGCTACTGTAATGAAAATACAGTGCTGAATTAAACAATTAAACAACATTAAACTGTGATCTTGAATATGGGTTAATAAAGCCCCTAAACACTCCTACTTCCTGTGTACAAATCAGTTGTAGTGGTCATATTTGCCTTTAATCATTTATTCAAGCCCAAAACAGTGGGTAATGTATTGGGCTCAACCTGTCAGTCTTTACACTCTGCAGAGTGTCATATAATGCAGAATGTCCCACTTTATGATATATTATTGAGGAATGTAAATGAAAATATATGGAAGCTAAGCTGTGCTGTCACATCAGTTTGTTTATACCTATTTAATAAATCCCATTCACACTGTAGTGTTTCAACACAGACTCTTCATTGCATAAGGCACAATAGAGGTTATCTACATAGATCAGTCTTAAAGCCTCATTAGCAAACAGCCTGTTTATTTCAAAGGGATAAAGAAAATGAAAAATAGCCATGTACACCAGAGTTACTGCTAGTCCCAATATGCAAAAACATCAGTGGTGGAAAAATATAAAAGGTGAGAAAAAAATATGTAAAAAATATGTAATTCCTAACAAGGCAGTTGTAGGCACAGGCCTGGCTAGCAGTTTTTTGCAGCATAGTTACTATATGTGCTTTGCTGGCGCTGGTGTGAATCATTGTGTGCAGGCACTGGGGGAGTAGCACTAGTTTAATGCAGATGAGGCTCAGTGATGTCCCAGGCTTCATTTACTCTTTTAGAGCTCAGCTGGAGACCCGACACTTCCGCCACTGCCTGTCTGCCTCTGTGCTCTTTCGCTGACATCTCATATTGTTTCCTATCCTTGGGCCTTAATGAAATTTGGATAGAGTGCTACCACTGGGCACACAGCACCAGAGAGCTAAGGGTATATAAACTTTCTTCATTAAAACAATATTTGTAATACGGTAATGAAAGAGGATTGCATTAATAACATATTACAGTACTTTCACTCCCACCCCCTTTGCTGGAGAAAAAGTAGCCCCATGTGGTCGGCAGTAATTACAATGAGCTTCAGAGCCCATAATTGCAACTTCACAATATGCTACAATAACTGAAAATTCAACCTGCTATCAAGTAAGAGAAGTTACAGTGACTCATGTTTCTATTACACTGGCCATTGGCCACTGATTCAAAGCAAGATATGTATTGCTGTACAGGGTTTAGTATATAATACAAGGCGATAGGAATCACAATAAAGGACTTGCAATATGATATGATACAAAGGTATATTGTGTATCATAAAAGCAAATGAAAGAAATAGCATCTTGCCAGTCAAAGTCAAAAGTCAGAGATTGCAAATGTGATGCGCTTCTTAAGAATGAATTAAATAAATATTGATACAGACCTCTGTGTAGCAGCACATTCACAGCTGAGGATTTAATTAAACTCTACCCATATTTTCATTGGGGACATTGGGGTAAATATGGGCATGGCTAAGGAATTAATTTTGATGAGTGGTGGACTGAAGATGCTGAATTTTGTCTAATTGTGAATGTGCGTTTGGGCTACCTGCTAATGGCAACCTGTCCAGGGTGTGACATACAAGGTATTATTTTTAATGATTCATCCCTAGTAACAAACTTTATGTAATAATGACGTTATATGTTATAGTATAACAATCAATATATGTCTAGACATCTGAATTTTATAGATTCAGAGCTTTGAGTTGCCAGGACCTGGTGACATGAACCTCATACACAGTCTCCATTTGAAGCAGACATGCAGCAAGATGTTTAAGGAGAAAGGCTATGTGTAGCTGATAGAAGGCAGCTTTATTGAGCTCTGCTGTTGAATGAGATTTGACCTCTAAGGTACACTGTCACTGCACACGTTCACTGCCTGGACATATACTCGGCTGTAATATCCAAACGCCCCTGAGGCTCAAACCTAAACTTTTCAAAAGATGGTTCAGTTTCATCCTCTGTATCTTTTCTTCTGGCCTGCCTCCACTCTCTATAACTCTTCTGATTATTAGCATTGTGTTAAAGGGTAAAATGGACACATATAATTAAACATTAATCAGGGAAGAAGACTGGACCATCTGTGTCTGTCTTGCTCAGTAAAACACATTGAGCCACCCCCAACAAAATTACCTCTGCAAACATGGAACTTGACGGTCTGTAGAGTCCATAAAACTAAATGAAAGAGAACTAGCTGAAACTCCGGGCTTTATCTCCGATCGTATTAAAGTGCAGGTTGTACAGGGTGTCAGGGGAAAGAAAGAGTGAGGGAAGGAATCATGGAAAAAGTCAGACCAGACATCAGAATGGATCATTTTTGTGCTGTTCATTCATGTATTTGGTCGTATTAACCTCTATCCATTGTGCCACATTTTTCAAAATTCTCCCTAATCTCTGAAGAAAGTGTCTGACACTTGACATTGTCACTTTGTAGAAGAAAAAGTCTTCACCGCTTTTCCTTGCTGCAAATATCAGTAGTAAAAGAGATTCCTGCAGGACATTCTCAAATGACTCTCATCATTTGATTGACTCCCTGACATTCACTCTTGATTTGAAAAATAATCACTCAACTGTTATTTTAGTTGTTCATGCGGTAAAGACTTGTTTAAGCAGACATCCCCAAACATAATAAAGATTTATATTTACACAACCCAAATGATGAAAAGTCACATTTTTCTTCTTTTTTTAAAAATTTTTTTAACATATATAGGCTTTTCTGCAAAACAGATGTCAGTGTCATATGAAGGGTTTCAGTAGACTGTCTAGCTCTGCCCTGACTTTGGTATATATTTCAGAATCCTGATGTATAAAAACATGTTCTGCAATTATTACCTGCCTGAAAATATCCCATTCCACTCTGAAATACCTCATGTTAAGGAAGAAAAATGCAGCCTGTTTTCAGGTAGACGTTAAGCTAAAGGCAGAAGGGAATGTGTGAGTAATTAAGGTAGTGAATAAATTCGGTCTACTGCATTGGGTGTGCGACTCTGAAGAGACAGCAGTAGTGTAATGATGATGGATGGCTGCATACACAGCTGGTATTTCACACCCTAAAAAGGTCTGTGTTATGCCAGGCTGAAAGTGAGCTGAGTGTGTGTGCGTACATAGTACCCACGGGACTAACCGTTCCCCTCTGAGGGCCTGGCTGGCTGGGCAGTGCCTGCCTCATCATTTCGACAATGTAGTCTCTCCAACACAGCGTAAGGGTTCTGAAAGAACTCGATTCCTCATCATCGAGGCTCATACTACTTTTTCCTTGCTTTCTTGAAACGAAACAAACTAAATTAGCATTAAAAAGCAAGGCCCTGTAGTGCCGGAGCACAATAGCAAGAACGTTTGATGGAGCCGCAAGCCCTGTTAGTGTCTGCCGCTCTACAGCAGTCATTCGAACTGTGGCATTCAGGCCATCTAATGGCAGCGATAGTACAGATTCATTACGATGTCATATCCGTCAGGACCGACTTCCTGTCAGCTCAAACACAGCTCTGACACATGCTGCACATTACAAGCCAATCAATTTCGAAGAAAGTAATTGAAGGCTATTTTACAGTCCCTCACCATATAGACAGCTTTTGAGGCTGACTGACAAGGAGAAGGAGAAAGAAAAAGGCATGGAATACATAATCCAGAATACATTATGGCACAAGGCCCATGTTACTGCTGACACATTTAGATTCAACACTTCAGACAAACACACTATCCCATTGGTAGATTAACAGTGAACTGCCAATTGTACTGTAAGGATATTCTTGAGAGCCAACACAGATTTTGCTAATGGGGTTGCTATCGACAGCTAGAGTATAACTTCTTGCAGTGCTACTGCGACTGGTGGAAGCAAACTGCACACGCGAGAAGACAGCATATTGCAGATGGTTCCCTTTGAAGTTTGTACAGGATGGAACACAGCAGTGTGCGAGTGGCACACTAATTGTGGGGTTGGTCGGTTGCATACAAACATAATGGGCCACAAAGAGCCTTCAAATCCTGCCATTAAAGCCTAGAGGTAGATGATACTGCTGAGAAGGAAGAAGACAGCAGGAAAGAAAACTAGCAGAATGGAAAAATGTCTGACAACCTAAACAAGATAACTGTTTTTGCAAAGTTTACCTTTGTTAAATCTGTAGCACCCACGTTATGGCATTTCAGTTAACATCTACTTTATAGCATATACTGTAAAATTCCAAGCCATTCTAGCAAACATAGATTAGCTTTTCCAACACAGCCACTGATAAGGGAAATAGAATTAATACCATTCTAAAACGGCTCCGTGCCTAAAAACATAGACTGTTCTTTCACCACAGTTACATTAACTTAATTAATTTAATCTATATTTTAATCTAATCTTTTAATCTTTTATAGCCTCTACCTGCATATGTACATAATTACTCATTTATATGTGGAAGAGATTATGGATGATGCATTTTGGGAAAAATGGGAAGAGGGGTGCTAAGACAGCAGTGCACCAGTAGACACTGTTGCCTCACAGTGAGAACATTCTGGTTTCAATTCCCAAACAAAGGTGGCCTGGATACTTTCTGTGTTTTCTCTGGCTGCTCTGACTTCCTCACACATTTGATCAGCCTGCATGTCAGATTGGGAATTTGTTTAAAAAATTACATCATTACATTAGTTTGGGTCAGTTACTGTCATGAGGACAACCATTTTTGCAGTAGCATTGCATTTATGTGGTTTCAGATGACAACCAAAGTTCAGCACAATTACTACTTGAAGAATTTTCCACTCTATAGTGCGAAAGTCACTGATATTGAGGGGTAGAGCACAATATGAGTTTTGATTAACACATTCCAGAGACCATGATCAAGCAGTTAACTGCAAAATAAATTACGTTAGAGTGTAGACCTGAACAAAAGAGAGGAGGCCAATCCAAACACAGTCTGCACAGAAGTCATGAAGAAAACAGATTATGCACAAGCATAGTTATTGCTGTATATTGGCAATCATAGCTATACAAACATAATGCCGAAGATATGAAACGACTAAAGTGTAAAAAAAATCACAAAAAGTCTACATTGCCACCAACACTTACAGCATCGTTTCTGAAGGCCGTCCCCAGATGTGTTTCAGGTGGTCCATTTATCATAGAAGCCTTTTTTCAAGACTTATAAAAACCTACAACAGCTAGCCAGATGAGAAGATGAGGAGAGGGAGGAATGTGAATTATTATACCTGCTAAAGAGAAAGACGTGTGTGGAAGCGGATGCATGGCACAACACTGAGCCTTGGGTAAGAAATCAGTGAATTTATCACTGCTCTGTAGCCTTGGAGTTACTTGCCCTCATTATCTTCTCCTGGATGGAAAGCACCTCTGACATTTTGATGCTCCGCGTTACTGCTTGTGGGTAAAAAGGACAACCAGTTATTCTAAAAGAGCCAAGCACTGCGTCTCTTACTGGATATAAATCTGATGATTACTTGGCCTGCACTTACAGTATTTATCTCACAGCTCTCACAAATGTTTTCGTATCTGCAAGTGGAATATGTTCCGATGAAAAACTACAGAGGAGAAAGCTTCTTTTAAGCTTGTGTGATGCAAATCCTCCACTGCAGGGTGTTTGTTTTTTTTTTTTTTTCATTAACATGCAGTTTTGAGCTCCTAAAAATTAACACAAATAAACATGCATAATTTTAAGAAAACATGCATAATTGGAAGAAGTGACTGGAATTTATTGAAACAAACAGCTAAAAAGTTATATATTAAATATCTTATTATATCTTACTATAAAAAGCTAGAGAAGCACCTAGAATATGATGTCACTTTTCTTGTTAACACACTAATATTACTAATAATTGAGGAAATGGCCTCTTCAAACAATAGAATATTGCTTTAATTGAAAACAAATAAAGAATAAATAAATGAATAAATCAATCAGGTTCAGAAATGCAAACTAGTAAAATATGTAACGTCTAGACCAAAATAAAGAGGTATTTTAGATTTTTTGAGAACAACAAGATGTTGAGAAATTAGATATTTCTATTTCAAAATATATAAAATTAGATATTTCTAGTGTTTCAAAAATCAAGTGTTTTAAAAGAGAAATGAAAAATACTGTCATATTTGGTTAATCAGCAGAGGAGTGTTTTCAGCACACATTTGTGTTTTTGAAAAAGAAATAACTAGATTTCCGGAGTACAGGAGTGGAAAATTGTGATTTAATTCATTATAAAAAATTTCTGCTCTCAGCTGCAGAAGTGATTTTAAAGTTGTAGAGGGTGAAGCATGTTATAATATTTAAAGCAAATCACTAGGTCCTCCACAGAGGCAACTGTATAGATGAATTTCTTCTTCCAAGTTTCTAAAGTTCTTGGTTGCCTAAGCAACAACACACTACACAGCCAGTATTATGTCAATTTCTGTTATAGTGCCAAGCTGCATTTGATTCTCATGCTTCAAAGGTGCTCAACAAAACCAGCTTTTTTATTTCTCCAGTGTAAAGTTGATTGCATCTCTTGCAGCAGATACAATATACAACTCCTGTTTGAGAGGAGAAGGTTGGCCTGTGATCGATCAGTTTCAGGCCTATGATTTTAGTACTATCTTGACTGACTGCAGGCAACAGTACTACAGTTAACACATGAAAGACTTTTGACCTCTTGTCTAACCAGACCCACCCCATTAAGGGGTTTAGGGGTTTACTTGATGTTTTCACAGTGATTTTTTTAAGTTGTTTAGCTCTTTTTTCTCTTTGAATGAGGCTATGGCATCTCAATATGAAAATCAAAAGTAGAGTTTTATCCCTTTGTTTCTGTCACAGTAGAGGGCGCTCTGCTCTGACTGAGCGCACTTGGGCTCATGAGGGCACAGGTGTGCTTCATTGGGGTCTGGTTTTATAAGCCCCAATGAGTCAGAGCAGAGCATCAGTCATTTAAGAGGCTTAGCCTTCGTGATAATAGTGGTGTTTAAGTTCTTTGTGTTGTTATTTTCAGTATGGTAAATAAAGTCAAGAAACAGACTCCCGGCTACGCATGTATGTCCTACCCACAACACCCAAGCGTTACAGTTTCTTGCTGTTTCTGAGTTACAGAGTTACAGTGCTTTCCATAATGTTTTGGACAAAGACACATTTTCCTGTCATTTATGGTAAAAGTGTAAACATTTTACATTTTAAAACTGTGATAAAAGTGTTAACTTATTTTATTTTATCTGAATTTAGTCGACTTTGATATTTATTCTAATTCTTGATAAAAAATTTTACACAGAGGGGCAAAAGGGGTGAATCGAGGAAAAATGTGTCTTTGACCTAGATCGTGTATAGCTGATTTATGACAACATCATGTGTAAAAAGCATTTAATGAATCAGCTTGGCCAAACCTTTGATGTCTTTTAGGAAAAGTAAGGGGGTTGTTGCAAGGATGTTACTCATAAAAGCTTTCAAGGGCATGCAGAAAATGTATGAATGTATGAACTGTTTCAGATACAGTGGCTACACAGCTTACAAAGTATTGTAAGCAAATATTGCACTTCTCAACTGTGTACTAGATCAGAATTTTTCCAACTTGTACTTAACAAATGACCTCTAGTCTTGATATTGTGTTTGTGTGCTTTTTCTTCTGCAACCGTACTTTCTTTTGAGTAAAAAAAGGTACTTTTTTCATGTTTCTCATTGCAAACAATTTCAAAAAGTGCCTAGTTACTTAAATAACATGAGCGTTGCACATATTTCCAACCTTAAAAATAAAAATGATGCAACAGAAGAATTAGTGTTTCCTAAAGAATATTTTAAAGGAAGTGAGAACCACTATGTAAATGAGATGTGTAAAAGCAAAGAACCCTTTTTCAGTTTAAAAAGCCTACATGTAATATGCAGTTTCCATACCAATTAAAGTTTTATTCCTGTATAAATACAGTGCTGTGCAAATGTTTTATGCAGGTGTGAAAAAATGCTATAAACAAAGAATGCTTTCAGAAATGGAAGTGTTAATCATTTATTCTCATCAATCAACAAAATGCAGTGAATGAACAAAAGAGAAATCTAAATCAAATCAATATTTGGTGTGACCACCCTTTGCCTTCAAAACAGCATCAGTTCTTCTAGGTACACTTGCACACAGTTTTTGAAGGAACTCGGCTGGTAGGTTGTTCCAAACATGACTGTGTTTCAGCCTCCGTGTGACATTGATGATCATCAGCACCTGTTTGGTAAAACTGGTTGATCATACACCGACTAGTCTTTCATTTTTGGGCCGCTTGTCCTAATTAGGGTCGCGGGGGGTACTGGAGTCCATCCCAGCTCACACAGGGCGATGGACGGGGACACACCTTGGACAGGTCGCCAGCCTATTGCAGGGAGGAGCAAACTGACGGGGATGGCACCTTATTCAAGGGTACCTCAGGGCAACCCACCGGGAAAGGGTTTGAACCCACAATCTTCCGATCCGGGGCCAACTCCCTAACCACCAGGCCACCGCAACCCCTACAAGTAGCCATATGTCATTATGTCAACGGCACATACATTTCTTCTACCACCAAGACTCAACAAAATGCTCCAGTACCCAGCTCTTCACTCAGCAAGGCAAGGGAGAGGAATTTCACTGCTTTTGTAAATGAGATAAATGGAGAGCCTGTGTACCTTGCAGCTACATGAAAAGTGAAAATAAAAGAGGGAGGGAGAAAAATCAAAGAGAGAGTGGGTGAAAAATTTGAGGAAAAAGTGAGAGGGAGAGAAGGTGCGTGTGTGTGTTAGAGAGAGAGAGAGAGAGAGAGAGAGAGAGAGAGAGAGAGAGAGAGAGAGCGGCAGATAGAAAGACGGACAGAGAGTGGTAGAGTAGAAGGGTGAGAGAAGGAGACTCAGAGTGGCACATTCCCTGTCTGTGACTGCAAGGCTTGGTAATGGATGTTTCTCAGGGCTGTTAGGAAGCTAAACCTGCTACAGCCTGTTGACACAGAACTGCTGTTATTTGTCAGGGAGAATGGTGTACCATTAAAGACTGGAGAGGAATGTGAACTCCCTATATATATATATAGACTAACAGGTTGCCTTCCAGCCTTGCCATTCCAATAAATTTGGAGTGCATCATTTAATGTGAGTTAATTGTTTCAAAGGAGCACAAAGACCTCTTAACAAAAACTTGCTTACAAAACATTTTACAGCCAGATTGCACCATTTTATGTAACTTAACATGAAAATGCATGGCTCAGTGATATATGCAGGACAGAAGTAAATATTGAATGTATTTCTGTGAGGACACTCATGCAGGCACGTCTTTGGCAACATAGCCAGCTGCTCCAGTGCTCATAACGCAAGGTGTCAGGAGAGATGAGAGGAGCACAGAGGAGACATGGATTAGGGCTCTAATGAGGGGTGCTGTGTCATGTAAAACACAGAGTAATTGAGAGCGAGAGAAAGGAAAATTTTAATTAAGGTTATAAATCACTCATGTCTGGATTCATTATCATAGCTGTAGCTCTCGCATGTGGGCTCCCTGCCTTCGGCCAAAAAAAGCTCATAGTCAACCCGAACATAGTGAGCAGAGCTATGCATTGATGATCTCCTAAACTCTGTGGCCTCAAACCTTTAATGAGCACCACACACTTTCATTTTGGGTTCAGAATCACAAACTAATAAAATATGTAATGTCAGATGAAAGAGGTATTTTAGATTTTTTGGGGAACAACATGTTACGTAATTATACATTTCTATAATTCTCTATTTGACAGATTTGAAACTTTTGTAAAGTAGCATATCACTATGACAGCTGTCCATCCAAATGGTTTTAATTCAGAAGCAATATACATTAGAGACTGTGTATTGCCACATAAGAGTTATTTTACCACATTTTTCACTGACATTTTGCATTTTGCTGAGTCAGTAGACTTTTAATGGATACCCATCTGCTATGCATTATGCCAAACGGCTGTCACAACCCTATAAAACAGAGTAGCCAAACTGAGTGTCATTCTAACAGACATAAGGGATCACGAATGTTAAATTCAGATTCTCAGATCAACAGCTATTTTTTTTGTCCCCTGCAGCTGGTCAAAATGAAAAAAGATGTAAAACCAGAAAGTAAAGGAAACTATGCAATTGTTGTCCAAGCTACCCATGGAAATCTAGCAGGCACACTAGCCTGCACCCCACTCTTCGTCCCTCTTGATTCTTTCTAACACCTTTTCCTCCCTAGAGGTTCACTTAAAGGGGGGGTAGCTCATGTGGGGGTCTGAGTGTGAGAGCACTGGGTGCTGGCGTGGGACTTGTAGGCTGTCAGGACATTTTAACTGACATTTTGAAGGTCATTAAAATGGAGAACATGAAACAGGGAGCACTTTTCTGTGTGACTTGGCCTTTAGCTGCTGCACAAAGGGCTGCTGTCTCATGGCAACTGCAGATGATATTATGTTACCTACATTAAAAGTGTGCTTTTGAAATCAGGAGATTTAAGCTCTTGAAAAAGGATATGACAATGGCCTGGTGCATTCAGGCAGACCTGTGAATTCACAAAACACACACAAATGCATATGCACACACACATACGCACAGACAGCTGGGCACATAACACGTTCCCGTTCCTTATCTATCCACAGCACACTCACTAGTATAAATGTAATTCTACTGTGAACTGGGCCAGGAATGAAATCCTATTGGTCTGGTTGAACGTGCTCCATGTGGCTCGACAGAATCTAGAGTGCTGCAGAATTTTGCTGCATCACATGTAAAACATTTCTGCCTCTTCTAAGATCCTTTCACTCTATGCTATCTAGCCGTGCAACACAGAGTTTGGCTAGGTCCTCCAATAATAGAAAACCTTTTACGCTGCTGAAATGTCCGTGAAAGTCAAATTTGCAAAGCAGACTTCTACCTGAGGCCACTGTGGCCCCATTCATAACGTGAGTGGAAAGAAAGCAGGACAAGAATACATGCAGTGAAAAACCTGCTTAAACTGTGTGAAACTAGCCCTGTGAATTCTGAGGGGACACGAGAGGTGCAGACTCACAGAAGTTAATGTCAATAGTCAGGCACCAGGAGAGCAGTATACTGTACCATGTAAATGCATTGGGGGGCTCTTTACCTTGTGGCTCGATCGATTTACAACCATTTCCTGGCCTTCAGAAACTTCCATTGATTTCCCAATTTGTTACAATTATTGGGTATTATAGTGTGCACACCAGTTTCAGAAAGGGACAAACGCTTTTAGAACACTTTCAGGTTTCTGGGCGTCAGATGGGCCTGTGGGTGGCGCAGAGGTAGCGCAAGGGAAATGGATGAAGGAACAGGTTCATTTTTTACACCAGGAAGCACTGAGCTGCCATTGCTCAGGATTATGGCAGCCTGACAGCCCCCTGCCTTCACTGGGAGATTGATGCTGTACAGGCTGCTGGAGCCTGAGCTAGAATACTGCCTTATCGGGTGAAGAACCAACCCTTTCTTATCTAAATGAAGACTGTATGTTCTAACTTTTAAACAGCATTCAGTTCCAAAAAGAATTTATTTTTCTGTATCCGTTCTGGTTGAATTTTGTCAAATTCAAATAACATTATTGTCATAATGAAGCCTTGTATCTCAAAAGAAAAAAAAAACAAAACAAACCTTGCAAATTATTTTGAACTGTTTCTATTAGTCCATGTTTTGTTGCGACAAAATGAAAAAATGATTTGAAATCACTCAAGTTTTGAGTCTCAAAAAAGTTAGCCGATAGAGATTACCGGAGGCATCATTTCTGATTTGCTTATCTCTAAAAATGGCTCTTATCGCACACAGTCAATGACACGAGTAACAATTTCATTTTTGCTTCAACATGTCTTGTGAAAGCCCTCCTTGGACAGAACTACTCGAGCTGTTTCAATTTCCATCTCCAAAGGCACTATATGGGGATTATCAGTGTCCTGCAAGACGTGACTGGATTCTTTATCCCTCGCATGATGCAATGATCTCTTCATTTTACACATTTTCAGAAGTGTCTCAGCCGACAGTGGGACAGCTGCAGCCAACACAGCCTGATCACCGATGACCTACTGACAGGTTGATCAGACGCACTGCGTGTCGTCCATCAAGCTGTGCGAAAGAGAGAGAGAGATAAATCCCATGAGGTTTTGTGGACTATACTCCATTCACCAGCCTGTAATCTTCTCACACTATCCCCTGCAGCCTTAAAAACTGATACAGCCCTGTACTGAGGCCTGCTTCTGTTGACTACTCAAAAAAAAAAGGAGGAAAAAAAAAAACAATCTGCTTTCACAGCAGTGGAACAACTCAAGTCGGAGACAAAAGGTTAGAAATTCAGCAATTCAGGCTTTCTTCTCCTATCAGAAGAATCAATATGGCACAACGAGAAAAAAAGAACAAGGTCAAAGCAATCAGCTCGTAGCAGCACAGTCATGCCAGTCTGACACCATTTCCAAGAAAATGCCGTAGAGAAGTAGGCCAGAAATACTTCACATAATGAGATATTTATTCAAATGTGATTGGCCCGCTCTACACCCAATCTACTGCATCGAAACATGTGCAGACATCAAAAGCCCCATACGGTTGTTATGTTTGCCTGTAACTGAGATGGGATTGGGCTCAGAGGCCTCTTGATTAATCGTAGTTGTCGTCTGGTGTCATTGCTGATGCCGCTGCATTCCTCCGGTCCCTTTTGATACCTCAGTCGTTGTGACTGTGACTAATTGCAATTCAAAGCAGACAGGAAACTGATCACCAAAACAATTACCCTGATCGGGCCAATTGTAATGGCTCTAATCATTTGTATTTGCATCCTGATTAAATATGGACGTATGTGTTATGATAAGTTGTCATAGTGCATTTAGTAATGATGGAAAGACATGCAGATTGAAAAGCAGCAGTAACAAGGATGGTGGATAAAAAAAAAACAGAACACTGAGGTAACAGTTCTTGAGGTCATAAACTGTTCATCTACCATATAACTACACACATGTCAACATGTAAGGCACATCTTATATATAGGAGCACTTGTGAGTACACATTTGCTGACATCGATAGGTTGAGAAAAACTCAACCTGAAACTCAAACTGAAATGCATGTTTTACACCTCAAATGCATGAAATGCTAAATGATTACCTAGTTTTGTGAATGACTAGTTGACCAGTGAAATCACTAGCTGTGCATTCCATACACTCTATGCCATCCATCAAAGAAAAGGGACGATTATTAACACTTGGGTGGCAGACCATTCATTTCATAATAGGTCCTCCCACACGGCAGGTATAGTGATGTATGAGTATATAAGGTTCAGCAATGATTCTCGAACATAATCGTGTAGCCAGGGATTTTGTGCTCAACTTTATTAGACATAACAAAAAACTTGTGAACCACATGAACCCAGGAAGTGCGCAAACATAACCTAAACTTAGATGTAAACATAAGTAATGACCGATGCTCTGCTCTGACTCATTGGGGCTTATTAATTCAGCCCCCAATGAAGCACGCCTGTCGCCCAGGTGAGCACAGGTGTGCACAGTCAGAGCAGAGCGCCGCCTACCCTGACAGAAAAACCCTGAATGATCTGAATGTTCATGCAATGTATTTGTTCGTCTCTCTGCCGAATTTCAGAGAGAAGCACGCTGTACTTCACGTTGCCCTGTTTGAGATTTTCTGACTTTGCCATTAGTTTTTTTAGTTCCCTACCATGTTTAGCTAATTCCTCCCTTCACAACCTTGGCAAAGTGTTCTCTAGTGACTGGCTCCTGTGCTGAAGTCGCAGTCCTGCCTCCGTGTCGAGGAAATGAGGAAGCCAGCGATGAAGATTTGCATTCTGGTGCTAGGGAGGAAGTAACCGGTAGCCGGTGAGGAACTGGGAGCTGTGGTGGAGGGGCAGTGGACGAAGCCACAGACTCCAGCAGGTCTAAGTACTGCTTCACTTGCGTGGAGACCAGCATCTGGAAAACCTGCCCATACCTCCCCGGGTGCACCCTGCTCCCCTAGGAACAAACAAGCGGGATCGCCGGCACCAGCAGCGTCAGTTGCTGCTCAAAATCTTTGGCTGCGGCTTATGAAGCCAGCCCCCAATGAGGCACACCTGTCGCCCAAGTACGCACAGGTGTGCACAGTTAGAGCAGAGCACTTCCTACCGTGACACATATGAGTGCAGTGCTGGCTTTATGGTCAATTGTTGTACCTTTGCATGGAAGTGCAAGATAGAAAGTTGCTGACAAATGGTTCAGAATTAGATGATGTTACTGTTAAAATGCCCAATCAATCAATCTAATTACAAGGTAGGTATATCTTATAGGTTGCCATTGTGTGTGTGAGAAAGTGACAGAGAGAGAGAGAGAGAGAGAGAGAGAGAGAGAGAGAGAGAGAGAGAAGAGAGTCAGAAGCAAAGAGACCGGTAACAGGCATATCCATAGTGTCTAGGTCAACTCCACAAACACCATGCAGACAAAGGATCACTGCCCTCACAGGCTCTGAGGGAAAGGTCTGGAAGCTGGGGCAGATTCCAGCTTCTGTCCTCTCCAGGCTTTACCCACAACTATTGACACATAAATCACAGGCTGACAACAGCAAATCCTCTTAACAGATCCTTTTATGTCATACCATATGATTTTGCAGAGACCCAGTCACTTTGTGTCACTCACAGTCTGTCCTGCCCTGACACAGAGCAAAGAGCAGGGAGAGCAAACCAGTTCCCCTTACTGTACAAGGAGATAAGTGGATTTTCATTAAAAAGAGAGAGAGAGAGAGAGAGAGAGAGAGAGAGAGAGAGAGAGAGAGAGAGAGAGAGAGAGAGAGAGAGAGAGAGAAAATCTAATTAACATTCTGCCATGGCTTAAAAGTTGAATATTATTAGAGCTGCAACCAGTCTTTGACAAGGATAAAGAACAAGCAAACTGCTACAACGAACAAGAGGATCCTGAGGGGTAAAATAAGCTACATGAGATCGAAGTTCAATCTACAGTAAAAGCAAGGCCATCTTAAGGCCACTCACTGCATGGGTCAGATCACTGCATTAGCAGCAGTTTGTGGTGGTTTCCTGTTACTGGGAAACAGGATGTTCTAGTCTTCATCCTCCATGCATTGGTTGTATTTTGTGATTGGGGTGATTTAGTTAGTTTAGTTTTAAGTTTTACAAAACTACTCCATTGAACTGTAACCAACCACAAATAAAAAGTGACAACTTGTCATTGTGAAACAGCACAACACACAGTGGACCACAACAAAATACAGCCTCTACATTTTACACACGTGCAGCAGGGGGCAGCTATTGAAAGCACCACCAGGGAAGCAGTGATGGGGACAGTACCTGTCCCCATCACATTAATCACATTGTAGTTACAACGTAGTTACATAAATTACGCTTACATTTGATATATTTTCTGTACTGGTAGGTTCTGGTCTGAACTCAAATATAAATAACTAGATTATAGCAAAAATGTAAAGGATGCTTATTTTATCAACAAAACAAGGCTTTGTGCCCAATATCACCTAATCAGTTCTGCAACAAACATGATATTGACTGCAAATTAGGAATCTGCTTGTTTCAATCAGCACCGAGTGACAGATGATATCAAATTACACAATGCTTTTATCGCTGGCAATTCTCAGGGTTGAACAATGAAGAAATAAGAGAGGAAGAGACACAGATGGAGCAAATAAGGTAGAAAGAGAGGAGGGAGAAAAAAAGTGAGAAATTTCCAGAGATAGAGACAGGAAGAGTGAGGGTGGTTGTCTTTCAACCCAAACTTTGTATGAGTGATTTAATGGTCCAGAGAACTGTGCCCAGCAGCAGATGGTGAAGCATTCGCTCTGAATCTCGTTATGCCACCGTGCTATTGTCTGTCTGTCTCTTTTGCTCTCTATCTCTCTCTCTCTCTCTGTCTCTCGCTCAACCACCTGTCCTGCATATGAAATGCCGCCCTGGCACCTGGGCACCCTGTTCGCAGACATCATCAAAGTGAGTGAAAGGGGAGGTGGGCTTCAACCATCCTTCTTTGTAGACGGCTGCCGTAGAGACGGGGAGTCATCTGCTGCCATATGCTTCAACCCTTACACACCACGGGTCATTAATACCACTTCTTTAATTATTTAAGTTTAATTAACCTGTCTCTGTGGCTCCTCTGGCCACAGCCTGTGCAGTGCCTGGCAGAGAGCACTTAGTCCTGCCAGAAGCTCACGCTCATTAGAAATGCTAAACATTTGGGAGAGATCAGAGAGAAGGGACACTCTAATCTTGCCCTAACAACACAACAGACCATGAGGATGTCTGACAAAACTGTTGGACGGTGTCCGCAAGGCCGGCAGATTGTCACGGACCCGAGCTGTTTCATCTTCCATTATCGCAAAAAGTGGTGATAAAAGGACAGGAAGTAGCCTTGACGAAAATAGCTCACAGGAATGTGACTCAACTCAAAGTCAAGCTTTTAATATCCGTTTGTCAGTGGATGCAATCATTAGCAGTAGTGTAATACTATGCCAGTAACACACTGTACTGCTATTATGTCACATAAAAAGCCTTAACAAACGAACGGTCACAAACATTAACATTTACAGCATTTAGCAGGTGATCTTATGCAGAGCAACTTCCATTTCCTGATGACAGGGACAGTCCCCCCTGGAGCAACTTGGGGTTAGGGGTTTTCAGGAAGCGCTGGAGGTGGAAATCAAACCTGCAACCACTTTGTCTGCAGACGAGTAACATACCCCTAAACTACCTCCACCACAAACTGGATGCAGGTACTCAAATGTCATGAATTAGCAAACCGATAGACTTTCTGGTAGACTTGCGACTTAAATGAATAGTCGCCTACCTACATGGCACAGCCTCATGGGTTATGTAGTCAGAAGCTGATCATGGCAGTCTAGTTTCTTCCTCGCATCTAGCATATTCTGGAAGGCACCTAAATACAATTACTGTACACAGTGGAGCGGAGCGGGGAGGATCCGCGGGGACAGCCAGTAAACAAGATGCAGTCAGGGGGCGCGAGAGAACCGTTCTACTGCTACCTAATTTAATTGGCACAGTCTCCCTGGCTGGCCCCAGGTGACCATTACATGGAATCTGTGTAGACGATGTGGTTAAAACCGCTAGAGGCTACACAGATTCATCTTATTTCTGTTATTCTTTCCCGACGGACATTGTTTTCCTCATTTCTCTTTCTGTTTCTCATTCCCTCTGTGCCTACGATGAAGTCCACATTCAGACGAAGAAAGGTTGTCTAGCATGGTGGGAAGTTCATGAATGACACTGCAGCAATAATCAGCAAAGACATGCAGCATACAGTTTCATTCATAAACAGTATAAGTGGCCCATACACAATGTTTTTGAGATGCATCTATTCTATGCCTTTAAGTTAATCTGTATACTGTTATGTTAAATTAAGAAGGTGCCATTTCTATTAGAGCAAATTCTCACTACATGCAAGTATACTTGGCTGATGAAGTGATGCTGATTCTCTCTGATCCTAACTTTGCTTTGAGATGCAGAGGTGATCAGGTATATTCTAGAAGGTCTCGCAGGTGACATGGACAGGCCTAGACAAAACGACCCAGCCTTTACCCCATGCTGCCACTCCCTGTCGTCCCATTGGAGGCCACTGTGAGTCCACTTAGCCAGCCATCGCAACTTATCATCATCATCCCTGGCTGGTTATAGCCTGTCTGGGTCCAGAATGTGTTTTCTTTATTGCCAAGCATCCCCTCAGATGACACGGGCAACGCACTTGGGATCTGTTCCAGAGAGCAGCTTATTGTTTTTCTCCAAACTCCACTCCAAATTCCACTCCATTCCATTGCTAAAAGCATGTGGTCTTTTACCATAAGCTGGCTATGGACGTGGGCATTTGAGCAGCGTGTCACATGGAAAATCTCATCTTACCTGTTGTTTGTGCCATTCGATCTGGCTCTGCTGCCTGGTAGCGACTGTACTTGCAGGGTGTTTACGAGGTGATTTTCACTTTGCAGTGCACTGTCCAATTGTCAAGGGAGGGCACGTCTTGCAATAATAAACCCCACTGGGCCCTGGGCCAGCAGAATTGTTTTCCCAATTCCACAATAAAGACAACCTATCAGGTGCCCCTGTCTGCTCCCCAGGCATTCAACAGCCTGCATTTTCCTCCAAGATATACAACTTTCCTATTTGACTTTACTACCCTCTGCAGCATTCCATTGCCCCCGTAACCAGTTAGACCCCTGAAGCTGTAAATGGCCCTTTGAATATGCAAGTTCAGACAGACTGTTATTTAACTCATTTAATTGAACTACTTTCTTTACATTTTGTGTCATTACAACATTTTGAGCACGAATAAACTATATATAGAAGCTTTTATCATAACTAGACAACTAGACAACTAGACATAACTAGACATATCTTAGACATTAAACAAATCAGTGTAGCCCTTTGCTGTCTGGCTATGTGCACACCCTAGTAAAATATCACAGAGCATCTAACAGTAAAGGCAGTATGGAACTTGTCTTATATTAGTACACATTAGTATACTAAAAACTCCACATCCACATGCTGCTACATCTTACTATGGCCAGTGTAGACATGCTTGTGTCTTACCTACTTTGGAGGCAGAGTTAAAAGGCATAAAGTCAATGTTGACCTGGGTAAGAAGTCAGAGTCTGACACACCGATTCATTATAACATAAATAACCTAAACCAAAAGGACTACGCTTGTGAACAAATAGCTGAGAAATAGGTGATAAACCCTATGGCACAGTTGTAAGCTGTGTCACAAACAGTCCAGCTCCATGTGCATGGAATAACTTCCATTTAAAGGAGCATAATTATCCTGCTTCTTAGGGGATTTGGTGTGTGAGCACACTCTGTGCCCTGCGGCCTCTATTTCCACTGTGTTCAGGAATAATAGCGCTTTATTTAGAAGCAGCTGGCTCCGGCCTGGGCTCATGAGACATGGGAGACTTGTTTAATCCAGATGAACACAGTACAGGCTGTGTGTGTGGGAGAGAGCACTTTGTGTGGTAGCTTCAAGAATCAGCAAAGCACTTATTGGTAACCATTACTGACTTTTATTGACCACCATCTGTCTTGACCTTTGACATTACTTGCAGGAACTTGAGCCACAATAGGCCTACACAAACACAGACACACAGACACACAGACACAGACACACAGACAGACACAGACACACACACACACACACACACACACACACACACACACACACACACACACACACACACACACACACACACACACACACACACAAATCTCTCACAGTGCAAGTACCCCAGCCATAATCACACCATTGGACTGTAGGCTTGTTAGGTGAACCTGTGTGAAGAAGCCTGAGCCTGAGCAGAAGGATTACAACTGCACACAAGAGACCATGAAGTGACTGCTACCAGAAAAGCTCTTAGTCACCAAAAAAAAAAAAGAATTGTTTCCAATATATCACTGAAGTAAGAAGCTTTTCCTTTCTGATTTTGATTCATTTGGTTTCTGATAATTGCGATGCAGATGTTTTTAGACAGGATTAGAAGGGAATTGAAAATTGTTCTTACCTGCAATGGACAGATGATGAAGAGGTCAGGCAATGGGGTTAAATATGAAAAGGAAAAAGAAGAAAAAAACATGGATTAGAATTTAACAGTTTGTATTATAACTAGCCATTCAAAGTAAGAACAGTTTGTCAAAATCACATTCACTCAATTTTGAAGTGACCTTAAATGTAACCGATCAGCCAGGACATACCTAGTGTTTGAGCTACGGATAAAAAGCAGCAAACACTAGAGTTCAATAGCCTCTGGATCCAATGAAGCATCCAGGCTTGTTTATGTGCTTTAGGATACTACAAAAAACTTACCAACTATGGATACTACAATACCAAGGCTTGATAAGACTGATCTAGATCAGCACTCATATTTCTTAGGGGTTTTGGGAAAAAAGGTCTTGTCATCAAAAAAAAAAACGTTTGGGTCTTTTTGGGCTCACAGTCTGTAATGCTGGGGTGGTGTGGTTAGGACGTAAATGCTGAGCCGGGATTCGCACACTTGACTATATATACCGAACATAACAAAACTAAAGCACCACTGTTGCGACAGAGATCACCCGTGTGAATGACTGGTGCTCTGCTCTGATTCATTGGGGCTTATAAATCCTGGCCCAACGAAGCACACCTGCGCCCTAATGAGCCCAGGTGTGCTCAGTCAGAGCAGAGCACCATCTACCGTGACACAGTTAGTCCTGCTGTATCCTAAACCACATCTACAAGTCTGCACTACCCTAAAGAGCTTAGGTTCAGAGAAGTTTTAGGAATGCATTTTGCAGAAAATATTTGAATTGTAAATGACTTATATGACTTCTTATGACATCTTATGGCTACTAGCAGTATCAGCTCGAGTTATTAGTAAATTTTGACTCTGAATATGTATTGGCTAATGGAAAGTTTCAGGTTATTAAAAAACACACACAATGAAAGAGAAATAGCATATCAAAACAAGTAATACCAAAATAATTAACACCTGGTTAACATATAACACTGGGTTAAGATCCCTTTGTTGAACTTCATAAAGAAGAATGTCTAAGCAATTTGGAAAATATTGAATTTCAACAATACCACTCAGCACATGGAGGCATGAAGATGTACCAAATTCCATCTCTGCTTTGACAAAGTGTAAGATACAAAGACGCTATTTATTCAAGTCAGTAGACTAATCCCCAGTATAGTGGGTTCTGTACAATTTCTAACATTATCGGATGGCAAAGGCCACACGTCCTCCTAAGTGAATTCAGTTTTTCACTGCTTTCAGTGCCAGCCGTGCAGCATTGTTGAGCATCACAACATCCTTAGAGGAAGATGCCAAACACTTTATTCTGCTGTACAATCAGCCAGCTGGTTGACACTTCACACTGCAAAGAACTGAACCCTGCCACGCTTCCGTCCCAAAAAGAACAAGGCCAGTGCATCCTTGGAGACACCTGGTTGTGGAAACATAGCACGAGTGACACTAAAACCACATCAAATCAAGCTATAAGACATCATTTTACAGCACTTCAATTTTGTGACTTCATGCAGAGCAATCTTGCAATTCTCTGCCCCCAAAAACACTATTATGCAGATCACTTTGTTAAGAATAAAAGTGTGTTATGAAATGTTGCATGGCTTTGTGGTAAATATGTGATCGCATTTCAGACAGATTCAACAGAGTCAGCCTAGTAGGAGAGCAATTTAAACATCCTTGAGCAACCTAGATTGATAGGTCAATTTTTAAATAAAGTATTCATCATTTGTGTTTCGTCTCAATAGTTGGTTTTAACTTGTGTTAATAAAGCTGTGCATCATTTTCAGATTCCGCTGATGCAGCTTCATAAACTAAGTGTAGGGCAGTGCGATAATGGATCGTCCATGTTACAGATATATGGGGCAAGCCTATTAGTCTGTGTAAGAGAGAAAGGGGTGTGGAGGTCGTCATCTGAAGCCTTCCTCCACAGAGAGAGAGCGAGAGAGAGAGAGAGAGAGAGAGAGAGAGAGAGAGAGAGAGAGAGAGAGAGAGAGAGAGAGGAGAGAATAGAAAACTGACAGGAATAGGCCAAAATAAACTAAATTTTTTATCACTAATCTTAAGTAAACTGCTTGCAGTTATCTGTAAAGACATCAAGCAGAAACATGAAGGTGTTTGTGGGTCTGAAAGTATAAAGGTCAGGCAGGCTGTGTGGGTGTCACCTGCAGAATAAGACCAGTTTGGAAAAGAACTGCAGAATGACTGTTTCACACTAGCAAATCCAGTCTGTCAGATGATCACCACTAACTCCAGCTGAGGCCAAGGAGAGGAAGTTGGATGGATATTGTGTGCATGTGCATGTGTATGTGTATATGTCTATGTGTGTGTGTGTGTGTGTGTGTGTGTGTGTGTGTGTGTGTGTGTGTGTGTTTAAACAAAGCAGCATAAGGGCACAACAGGATCTGGAGATTTGGCCTCTTTGGGTCACCTGCTCTGCCAAAGCTCACTTTGACACCTAGACGACCAGCAGCTACAGTAGAGGCTAGAGCACAGAGCATGACCCTGAAAAACACACACAGCCAAGGTCTCTGTCACACAGCATATCACCTCACATGAAGCACCAGGAGGAAGAACGGATGAAAAAGCAAGGGAGAGCAAGAGAGATTAGGCAATTTACAGGCAGACAGATAGAGAGACAGTGATGCAGAGAGATAATGCTGATGAGGTTTCTCTTGAAGCAATGCATTTTTCAAAACTTTCTGAACTTCTCTTTGGGGCATTTTTCTAGCCAATTGTATCCTGTTTACGACAAATGTGTATTACTTGTCCATTAACTGCAAAAGTGGATATGAAGTATTTGCCTAGTTCACATCTTAAATGAACATTCACATTTGCAACTTTGAGTTTGCAGGGAAACCTAAAGATGAGAACCAAGAAACTTTTGCAACACGGTAATTAAATGTAAGAGAATAATAACATATGTGACCTAACTTCCTAACACAGAAATATGGTAAAACTTTTAAGAAAATATGGACAACCCACACAGTTCGCTAAGTTAATGGACAAAGCTTGAAAATCCAACACCTATTTCAAATTAGCAATTTTGTAGAGAATGCCATGCTACTGGTTGTTTGGTCTGGGAGGTGGACAACTTAGAGGAAGGAAGAAATGCCAGTCAAGGACTTAAAAACCCGCAGCAGTTCAGTGAATAAACACATCTCTTTGCACCACTCAGCAGCAGCACCTGCACACCATTAGCGAGAACCGAAAAAAAAAAAAAACAAGGAGAAAAAAAACATGACACAGCAACACAACACATAAGATATCACCATACGTAGTAATCACCCTCTGGAAGTGAAAAGTTCACACTGAATCACACCTGTTGCCTCTCTGTGCATCCAGCAGCTTTATCAATGGACTCTCTTGCACTTGTGTCATAATAGTCTGAATACAATACAAGCATGATATTACAACACAAGCATACAATTGTGTTAAGACATGTAAACCATGAGATTGGCATCCCGTCCCTACATAAAGCAAAAAGCAAACGAAAAGATGAGATTTCAATATAAGACGTTTTCACCAATCTATGGCATAACTGCCACTGTGTAGACATGCTTAAAGCCGCTTTAAAAGCTGTGACTCATCAAAGGGAGGGAATGGTAGTCAAGCACTCGATTATCTAGCACCTAGCTGTGAGGTAGAACTCTGATAATAGAACTAATTTGACCAAATACATCCTACTGATGCCTGAGATCTGGGGAATTTCAGACTGCTAACACTTCAGCTCATTTTTGTTCCTTAAACCTTTCCTGAACAATTTTGCAGCTTGACAGGGTATTGACTTTTACACTTAGGAAACCTTGAAGGATTTTGCATTGCCCTGAATAATGCCACCATCATTGGACAACAGTTCTGTGCATGTTATATATAATAAAGTGCATTGTAGCTATGGTTAAATTTATGTAAATTCAGGATTCTGGTTGACAAGTTGACAATCTTGTACTTTGTAAAACATTGGAATAGGAAGGGGGATCACTGAAAAGGTCGGAAATTGGCTTGCCTGATGTTAGGAGATGGTGTAACAGGTGATCGGAATTACTCACTACAAGCTGGCAAAACCAATTTTTACAGTCACAAAATATGTCTGCCTTTGCTTCTGCTTAAGATTTTATTCTAATAGTTCTGCACAAATTAGAGAATCACTTCACCAGTTCACCATACATGACCTCTGCTTTTTCCCTTCCACACTGCTATGAGCTGTCTCCGTAGCTAACAGTCAGGAGGATAAAGGGAGCAAAGGGGGATGTGGGGGGTGGTAGGGGGAAGTTGTGGTGAGTCTAGTGACCGGCTTCCAGCGACTCAGTGGCAGCTATGCATTCAAACTGCTTTTTCTAACAGCATAAGTACTTGCTGCCTCTTTCATCTCTCTGCTTTCCATCGCTTCCACGGCATAATGCCGTATTGGGTTGGCACTGCCAGTGCTGGGAAGCACAAGGGCTTGGGACTTGGCTGGTGCAGCGTTTCTCATCAAGATCTGCGATGCTTCAGCAAGAGGGCAAGGCTAAACTGCCCATTTCCCGCCGCGAGCTGGCGCCGGTGCCACTGCAATAAGCCACTTCCGTGCAGAACCAGCCAAATGGGTTCCAATGGTGTGCAGAAAGAGAAAGAGAGCAAGGGGGAGAGACAACCGAGAGAGAAAATGCTGGTTCTGGAGAACTGTTTGGAGTCATGGGGTAGGGGATGGAGAGGTGACCTTTTGGTATGGATATTCATCATCAATGCTGACCAAGCAGTTCTGTGGAAAGTAGTGCAAAATATAGCATAGCAGTCCAAGAGCATACTTACAACATAAAATATTTTCTCAATTTCCTACATTAATTTTTATTATGTTTTACTTAAGCCTTTATTTCAGTAAATGTGAGACTCTACAGTGTAGACATTCACATTTTGTAATGTTTCAGAATAATCTTAAAATAGATTTAATTCAGTTCAAATCCACACACACAATACCATAAAATATAAATAAAGCTGTAAATAAAGCAAAATGGAATGGAAGAAAAAAAAAAAACAACTGTGATATTCCATTTCCATACATATTCAGGTCCTTTGTTACAAGACTTACAACTGGGATAAAGTGCATTCCACTCATTGCTGTGGTTCCGAACATCTTGCATGAAAAATTTGAGTCCATCCGCCCAATTTAATTATCTGAATGTAATAAGGAAAGGCACACGCTTTCACAGGTTTACTGACTGTCTAAGAAGCCGCAATCGTCAGAATCACAGGAAATACTGATGTGAAAAAGTGAAAGTGACTATTCTTGTCATTGTGAACCATGGCACAGCACAGTGAAACACAACAAAATTACATCTCTGCATTTAACCCATACACTCACACATGTGCAGCAGGGGGCAGCTATTGGTGCACCCGTGGCAGCGATGGGGAAGGGACATTGCTCAAGGGTACCAGGCAATCCCAACGGTAATGGATTTGAACTCAATCTTCCAATCGTAAAGCACCCTAACACCAGGCCATCGCTGCCCCAGTGGTTTCATTCAAATCAGTTGTATAAGATCGCTTGATGGTGTATTTTAAAAGCAATTTTCTGCAGCAGCACTGAAAGTATCCAAGTAGAGGGTAGTCTCCATCATTTACATTTACGGCATTTAGCAGACGCTCTTATCCAGAGCGACTTCCATGTCCTAACTATAGGACAGTCCCCAAGCAGCCTAGGTTATGTCTGCTCAGGGACCCAGTGGTGGTAGTGCCAGAGGTGGAATTCTAAACCAGGACCTCTTAACATAGGGTCCATAGCAAGTATCCTACCACTCAGACCCGCCAACCGGGCCATCATTTGCTTTCTGTCAGTCGTCGGTAAGAAATTTAGAACCAAAAGACATGTTAGGTCTGACAATACAACAACCACCAGCATACAGCATCATGTACAGCTTTCCCCACAAGCAGGCTAAGAATCCAATGGATATGCAGAATCTCACAGAAGAACATTAGTGCAAGATCAATTAATCTAGATTTACAGAATGGCCAGATTGGAGCTATTCATCAGTCCATCAGAGCAAAATCCTACATCACTGGGACCATTGGCACAATTCTAACAGTGTGTAATAAACCAGGCCATCTCAAAGCCAGACGGGTGGTGGCAACACCATGATGTGGGAGGTATTGCTGCAACATGGACTGGGAACTGTTTAGGATTGTAGGTAAATGGATGCAGAAACACAAATATCAAGGGAGAAACCTGAAATGACAGTGCACCAATGCCCAGCTCTCTGTTTCAGTATTGGTTGATGTTGACATTTTATACACTTCCGTTAGGAGCTGAATGTATACAATTTATACTGCTTTTAAGCTGAAGTTTAAGACTAATGTCAAGTTCTTTTTAAGCTTAATGTACTAGTTTCTGTCAGAAGCCTCTGCTGTCTACTGTATGGCTACTCTGCTGCCCCATGCCATCCTCTGCCCAGAAACAGACGCCACTGCTGTTGCAGTGCGCTAGCACAGGCCACTCTCCCCTTCTATTCAAATGAGGCTTCTGTGGCACTGTTCCATCGAATATTTTCATGCTTCCGCATCCCTGTATCTGTGATTAAAACTACACAAGAAAAAGCAGGGAAGAAACAAAGCCTGATCTGTACACCCACTCATTGATCCTAATAGGCCTCATGAAAAAACCCTATTATTCAACTTCAAACTACAGTTACCCCAAATACAGTCAGTTATCGAGGACATGCTCTGCATCCATATATTTTCTGTACATTTTGTATTCTTATTCTTATTCCATCAGCAGAAAACATAACAAAATGACACTCTTGTAAAAACACATTAGCCTTAGCGTTGTTGGAGATTTTAGTTCCTTTTTATATAAATCTAATTGAAAAATGAAGTATCTTGTTGTGGTGGATGTGTTAGAGCAATGGTAAAATGTCATTTGCAAACTTTATCAATTGTATATAGGCTTCCTTTTGGCTACATTTGCTTGGCAGCTAGAAATGTTTTTTACAACATTTACATTTGGGGTGTGCGTAATGGATGTTTAAATTATTTATTGCTGAACTATTGCTTTATTTTTAGAACCCTACTGCTTGCAGCTTAATGCATAACAACCAGCAATTATGCTAAATCCCCACTGGCGTTAAAAAAAAAAAATAAAAAAGCTTCTGGGCTAGAGGTTTGGGGATGCTAGAGGAAGAACAAAGTCATAAAAAAGGGAAGATTGTATCTTTGTTATGTATTGCACAGTGTGTACATGACACCTACCTATAACAGAGCACAAAAGTGAAACAATGCACAGAAGACACTTTACTCGCACCCTGCTAGAGATCGCTTACACAAAAAGGCCATTAAAACGCCATTGTATATCACATTTGCTGTCATGAAATGTCATGACAGATTATATCCAGTGTGTGTGTGAGTGTGTTTGTCTGTGTGTCGGCCCTGCTATGGGCTGGCAACCTGTCCAGGGTATTTCCCCACTTTTCGCCCTGTGACAGCTGGGATAGGCCCCAGCACCGCCTGCAACACTGGATCAGACAAATGGCTAAGAAATTGGAGTGAGTGAGTGAGTGAATGAGTGAGTGAGTGAAAACAACACTGCTAATGCTACAAATGTACTATCTTTTTATTAACATCATATTCCCATTTATTGCTACATGTTTATGAACACAAACATGTTGCTATAGTAGGGTCCAAGTAAAGTGTTTCTAGAACAAAACAGCACAGTAAGGTCTTAAGGATCTCTCATCCTTTTGAATATTCCAAAATATTGTAAAGGATCAATATTTCCACTGACTAGATGAAAGATTTACAGATTATGTAGCATCACGAAACCATAAACAGTGTTTTTCTGCAACATTTCAGACTATTTCATGGGCCATTTGAAAACTAAGAATGTCAGTCTCACATCAAAACACAACCTGGAGCTTAGGAGTCTGAAGGAATGAATCTTAAACGCATGAATGGATGCCGATGCTTTTGGAATGTAAAACCACTACTATGGATCTGAAAACTGCAGCAGAATAACACCACACCAGTGTCTTTCAGTAGTTACGTGAGTAATCACTGCAGAGCCTCCAGTTATGTGCCAATCAATGACCTCCTACATGATTAATTAGCAGTGTCATGGGCCATGTTCAGCAAAGCTAGAGCTGAGCTGCATGGGCTAAAATGGAGCCTGAAGAATAGCATTGGCTCTTATTAATAACAATTTGAGGTTAATACGAGTTGATTAATTCCCTGAAGACTTCTCCTGATTGGAAATAATTACCCTGTTCATGATTTTAACAATATGTGAAATTTATCGAAAGAAAAGGACTCCAGATCCGGACAAACATGGCTGGCCTTGCACTTGGCCTGCCTGAAAATAAGACGCTCCATAATTATGACCCTGAATGATCTGCCGTGGTCTAATTCAATTTCCATTGGCAATACATTTATGGAACTTTGCTGGAAGAAAGCTTGAGACCAAACGGGCCTCGGCCTACACACGATAATTTGATAAATTTGAGATGCCTCCCAATCCACCATTTCAAAATTATCCATCAAAATGTCTTGTTTTGCCAACCAAAACAAAATAATCATTCATGTCAAAGGGGAAGACTGATGTTGTTTTGTTATCGGAGCAAAAAATGCATTTCACCAAAGCCAAATCGCAGAACAGGGTGGCATAATTGGTTTCTTTCCCTCTGTCACCTATTCATTTGCAACAGAAATTTAATGGGTTTTGTGTGCAAACATTACAAAATGAGGAATTACGAGAGAGAGGAAAAAGACACAGCGCAACAGCAAACAAACAGAGACAAAAGACCAGCCTTAGGAAGCAATTGACCTTATTAAAAGATTATAATGAATGGAATATAAATAGAAATTAAAGGCATGATCTCATAACTACACTTTTTTTCTGAAGATATGTGACATGTGACTGTCTCCAGCTTCTGCACAACTTTTGCTGGCTGATGGCACACTAAGTTCCACATGATCAAAAGTGTTCTTTTTAATTATAATGACTAGAAGAACTACTTTCTACTACAGGCTTTAATTCTCTCTGTTCTATTGGCACTGCATGGTTGGACCACTTGCATTCGAAGGATATTACATCTGGGTTTGTGTCCCATAGAAGGCAAGGCGCATTAGTGGCAATCAAAACAACATTTTGACTGGCTGCTAGGAGGCAGTACTTCAAACTCCACCTTTGTCTGTAGAAGATTAATCCACAGCTGTTACGTGAGAGCAATCATGGCAAATTAGACAAACACAGACCAAGACGCTTCATCTCCAAACAAGCCACTCCAGAGAGCCTGATTTTACACAGAGAGACTTGTGGCTGTCACCAGTAATGCTGTTGTTTTCTCTTTTTTTTGGACCTGTTATTATTTTTATTACTATTATTTTTATTTCTGAGTCTAAAGAGTTTGTTGCTGTGT
This sequence comes from Hepsetus odoe, assembly GCA_017165825.1. NCBI lineage: Eukaryota > Metazoa > Chordata > Actinopteri > Characiformes > Hepsetidae > Hepsetus > Hepsetus odoe. Next base: position 15,371,183 of record CM029383.1, read on the forward strand.
TCAGGCATTTGCTCGGATGGCCAGTTAGTCCCCTGCGCACAATTTGCAACGTCTGCAACGTCACCATAAATTATTATAAATCTCCACTCAAACACAACAGCCAGTGATTCATGGTGTTTCGACAGAGAGAGTGGCTCCTCCAGCACAATGAAGAGGCTGAATAATGTATTACAGAAGAGGCAGAACAGATTACTGATGCAACTGATCCAGCTATTAATGGTTATCTATCTGTTCCCATCGCTGTCACCTGTCTGTAACAATGTATCTCTAATGGAAATGGGAACAGATGACACAGTTTCATGTAAAACGCCTGATGGGACCACTGCCCTGCCAAGCACACAGTGCATTCCAGTCTACTATCTACAACCAGCCCTGACATAACTGACCCCTATCCTCCACCAATACCACCAACAATGAATACGCACAATGTTTACTGATAGTCAACATCAAGAAAGCACTGGCTTTCGTTAGCATGGTGTTAGAAAAGTGTTTGAATAGAGCATGATGGCCTTTATGATGATTTCAAATCAAGTGCTCTAAAAAGAAATTGTACGCAGAACCGTAAACACTCCATTTGAACCATTTGAATGCCTAAGTGGCCCTTTTTATTGTTATATGATTCATATCTATTACTGAAAATATATGGTACCTTGCAGTTTTATTTCTACCAGTCATAATGTGACATTAAATCACTTCCAGTAACTAAAGGTTATTTTATTTATATTTTATTTGGGGGAGTGGTGGCCTTGTGTGCTTTTTTTCCCACTATAGGTGGCCTAGAGTTTAGTGACTAGGTCTCAGGATTGAAAGGTCGTGGGTCTGTATCCCACATCAGTAGGTTGCTCTGAGGTTCACTTGAGAAAGTGAATTTTTAACTGTATGCTTTATTTAAGAGGAATCAATGGCACATTTTTCCAAACTGAGGATGCGCTATATATATATATATATATATATATATATATATAACTGATAATTCATTAATTGCATGATCATTTGCATGATCAGCCAAATGACCATTCCATTCCATTGATATACTATAGCTGGATAAGCCAGTATGTGGGTGTGTGTGCTGTAATGAAAAGTTTGGCGCATGCGTGTGACCTTAGAGGTTGTGTGCACAGGCTGTGGGCAGAGAAGCCAGTGGAACAGATGGGGAGGATAGAGGAGAGCCATTTGCTGGGAAGGCCAGGCTCTCCCCACCAGGCCATGGAGAGTTGTTTCAAAGGGGCGCCATCTTTCATACATCAAAACATGTCTTTATAAGGAAGGGCTTGTATATGTGCTAGCAAGAATTAATGCAGATATTTAAGCTACAGGACATCCAGGCCTCGTCCCAGCCCATCTGCCAACTTTTGGTAAGGAGGGATCAAGCCAGGTCGTACCTGTGCGGCATGTGTGTGTGATCAGTGCGTTACAGTCTGCATCGAGCCATCCCGTTGACAGAAAGCTTTCAGTTCATTCCAGCACAGATTAATCGTAGAGACGTCGTTGGAGATTCAACGCGACACCTGAAAACATCAAGAAATATGGACTCTGCAATCTAAATGAGATCATAAAATATCAAACTGCGGCGGGAGGATATAAGTTTTCTCTTTTCAAAGCAGGCCCTAGTGTTTATCATCTCTGCACAAAGCTGCTCTTCTCTCTCTCTCCTTTCCTTCCTCTCTCTTGTCCTGCCCTTTGAGGAAGGAATAGCCACAATGATTTACTTGAACTCAAAGCAACATGTCTCCAGGGACAGCCTGCTCTAATGAACTCATTTAATTGCTTTAATCACAAATTACAGCTTGGTCTCTGCGCCTCCCCCAACACACACTCAACAAGCAGCTGGCCCTGATAGCCTGCCAAAGCCACTCTCCTCCTCTCCCTCTCCATCTCTCTCTCTCTCCCGCTCTCTCTCTCTCTCTCTCTCTCTCTCTCTCTCTCTCTCTCTCTCTCTCTCTCTCTCTCTCTCTGTCTCTCTCTCTCTCTCTCTCTCTCTCTCTCTCTCTCTCTCTCTCTCTCTCTCTCTCTCTCTCTCTCTCTCTCTCTCTCTCTCTTTCTCTCACCGCACGCTGAACTTTGCTGAGCTGGATGGCTTTTCAATGAGGCGCCGATTAAACTGCAGTTTAAAGCTTATTCCTTTTGCTTGGTGGCATTTGTATGTGTCAGTCTAAACAAGACTTCTCTGAACCATACTGGTGTTTCTGTCAGTGAGCCAGCCTTTGCAGAGCAATGCAGGAAGAAAAGAATGAAATAGAAAAGCACACTCTGAGAAATGAAATAGGTGTTTGGGTGCACAGAAAAAAAAAAAAAAAAAAAAACCTATGCTGGCTTTCAGTAGATGGTTTCAAAAATGGGATATGAAGAATGTTTAACGTTTAAGTTCTATACCGCTCAAAAGTTTCTCCTTGAACCATGTGCTCAAGGCAAGAACCACTGAGGGAACTTTGTTTTTAAAAGTATAAAAAGTACCGATATTGGCGTTATTTTCCTCCTGGAGGGGTGGAGGAATATAACTTAATTAATCTCTCTTAGAGTGAGCTGCTTAGCTTGGCAGCTTCTTCTCTGCGGTGATGGAGCTGACAGTCATTATCTTGTCTTCGCCTTGCAGCAAATGTCAATAACTCTTTACTACTCGCTCACACTTACACTCACGCTCACATCTGCAAGTCTCCAGTGGAAGAGACAGGACACATCAGCTTCAATTTAGATCACTTGTTCCTTAAAAATAAAATATGTAATATAGGCCGATGTAAGGATGTGTATTATTATTATTATTATTATTATTAATATTATTACTATTATTATTGCTAGTATTATTGCTAGTATTATTATTATTATTGCTGTTGTTGTTGTGCTCTAGAAAGTTAATATTATGGTTAATATTCACATGAACCACAGTTAGCATTATACTAATGAAAAATATTAAAGCATACCAGGCTTAAATAAGCTTTATGTTAATTCATAAACAAAATCTATTTTTATTTTTCTTATTTAATTGGTATCCAGTGTCTCTGATCTTTTGAGTCTCGGATCCACTTAAGGTTTCCACCTCCAGCTTTAAGAAACTTCTGTTAGGTTGTGACTTGCTCATTGTGGAAGGTGTCACTAAATACAGTCCGAACACAGATGATACACACAGTGTGTTCAAAAATGTTTATTTCATTTTTTGCATTAATGACAATCATATCGTCTTCCCGCTCACCTTAATTCAGATGAAAGTGAAATACTCTAGGTGTACACCCTATAAGGGATTTTGTTGTTCCTCCATCCATCAAAATGTTCACACTGGCCTTTTTAAGAAGTCTCACACTCAGTTTAGTGCCATGTTAAGCCGGAGAGCCATGTGGACTGCCATTATGAACAGTGCTCATTTAATAAAAAGCATATGCTCGTGTGTGAAGTGTTAGCTGCTCTGCTAACGGCTTCGGAATACGACAAGAACAAAAATACGCAGCTCCTGCCACGAGCTCACAGAAAGGCAACTATTTATGGCACCTAATCCTGGAGTATTGCCTTGAAGAGAGGAAGCAAGGCCAGGATTTAATTTAGTAGGAGGTGGTGTGTGAGCACCTCGAGCCGGGAATGGCTCACCATGACCTTTATGCAAGCGTCAGCGACAAAGGTGATAGCGGCGTGCTCCTCTCGCACTCAGGGGAGATTTCAGTAGCCCACTCTGCTCATATGTCAGCCATCTAGGCGTGAAATTGAATGAGAGCGTGAGTGGATTATCTGGGCAATCCCGCTTAAGCAGCCGGGGATCCTTTCAAAAACCAAAGTGACTGTCGATGCAGGAGTCATATCCGAATTCTTAAATTCCCCCATGAGAGGGAATTTGCTGTTCGTAAATGATCACAGCGTGGACTGGAACTGCACATATGAATGGGACGATTAAGCTGGAGTCACTGATTTAAACTTTGAAAGGGGGTGAATAGCATTTTTCTTTTTCATGCCTACGTGTCAGGGTGAAAGGTGTGATAATAGGAATGAGGCTGCATTGACGTTGAGAGGATAAATTGTGTTATACTTTTTTCTAACCTTTTACTACATAACATTGACATAACCATGCCATAAACATGTCATGGCCCTGTCATACACTGTCAAAAAAAATGCTTATTAAGTCACAACATCCTGTTACAATTACAGTGACATGTTACCATTAACTGTGTCAACATAGATACTATAATGTTGTGATGGATGATGTTTTGACATTTAATGGAAATGCTAACATGACATGGAATAACAGCACTTTCAGATGTTTCTTGAACAAAAGTTTTCTGGGGCAGGTGAGCAAGAGATTTATCTCTACCAGCATAACGGAAAGGGCAAAGCAGAAGAAACAAAGGATATGCTAATGACTCCAAACATTTAGGCTCTATGAAGCGCAGCGGTGGTAGAGGCTTGAGCTCGCTTTAAAATGTCCCATTCTGATATTCTTGCTCACTTGAACAACTGGTCAGTCAGAAACACAAGGCAGTATGTTCTGTGTAATTAAACATATCTAGACGCCCATTCATTTTCTGTTCTCAAACCCAAATGGACTTCACTGCATAAAAAAACTGGCTTCTCTTACCAGTATTTTTGGAAGTCATTTTAAACGGGGTGATATCTGCTTTGCTGGATTTTTTTTTTTCATTCCAGCTTATCTGGTCATTTAAACCAAACTTCTCGATACATTTAATACATTGTGAAATATAATCACGATATATTTCTGCTTTATTGTTCATGTTGCTGATGTTTACATTAAAACTACAAAACCGCAGCACACACACTCACATTCTAACCACACTTTAGGCCCAATTTGAAGAGCCTCTGCCTGAAAAGCTCCAGATGTGCCTCTCTGACCACATACCCATGATTTAAAGACTGGTTTAGAATACGGTCTTTGAGGTCACTCAGTCATGAGTAACCTACTCACTGCTGAGGAAATCTAGTGAGAACCAAGAGCGCAAGCAGAGTTAAACAGTTTCTATATAATTACACATTATTTCAGGGTAGCACATGACACCACACAGCTTCTATCGCCACTTTCACATTCAGTAAAAGGGGAATTTACACAGAACCGTAATTAGTCCTCCGAGTTTAGCGCTTTAAATGATGTAAAACCTGCTTCTAAATGTCTGAGAGCACCCAGTCTGTGTATTCTTTACCGCTAAATCTGTGTACTCCGATTCTTTTGAAAGATACAAACAGTTTGGATTGCTGGTTTCTTAAGAGTATGTAATTTTGCCGCTCCCCTGTTTCCTAACTGCCAAACACAGACAGTAATTACTGTACCCCTCCACCACCTTGACAAATGTCGTCAGCTGCGCCTCAGAGGAGTTAAGCCTCAAACACTAATGATATTCGATTATTATATTCCATTCCATCTATTATGCTCTATTGTTTATCTTGATTTTTCTTTAGATTCTCACCATTGAGGTGTTACTGTCATGGCTAATGAGATCGAGAAGGGGACTGGCGCGCTTAAAGTAAATTGATTTCTCATTGCAAGGCACAGGAAATAGAAATACAAGCGCAGTGTCTTTCATTTTGAAAGGGAGACTACTCTGTGCGCTTCCACACAGAGATAAACCAGGAGCACGCTGTAGAAAATGACTTTCCTCTGAAGCACTCAAGGCCTCCTGGTGGAACCCCATATGTTTTTTTAAAGGGAAAAAAAACACATTTCAGAGGGGAATGACTACTCATCCTCCCCTTCCACTGAAATCCACAATAAATGATTGAATAAGCACTTTGAAAAAGGACCCGGCCGAAGAGCCAGTCTGGATCTCATCATCGCTGTGAATAAGTAGCGGCCAGAGCTACTCAGCGGAGTGAGTGATGTAGCGCAGACATAGGGAAAGTGAACATTTACTATCTGAACGCCATGCAACTTATGGGGTAAAGCATCTTTCATGAAATCATCATTTCACAGATAGCAGAACTGTGCACTGATTCATATTTAAACCAATTCTGACTCCTCTAGGTCTTAGTTGTTTTGACTGCAAGAGTGATTTGCAAGCGAAGAACATGTTTATTCAGAAACATCTTCCTGAGTGGTGTAAACAGCATTTATCCAACCTAGCACGATGTAGCTGACTGTTCCAGATGTGTTGTTTTTCTGTTTTTTGCGGACTGTAATAAATATCATTATGCTAATATCAGAATGTATAATGAAACTGTATTTGGGACACACTAGTCGACTCTATCAAAGCTAACTAGTCTATATGGCTCTTTGCAGCGTTCCTATAATTTATGCCTAGATAATTATAACTATATTCCTGGATTCATCTACAGCCACAAGCCGACCATATGTGCAGTCTGTCTGTGGTACATCACCAGGGCCCAGTTACAATTACCTGTGGCCTTGGGTACACTCGTCTGTGCTTCTTAAAATATTCAACATCTGTGTTTTATACAAAGCAGCAAATATGAAAACATGCATATACTGTACTGTCACTGTCTTTTTTTTTAAACTTTTGAAAATGTCATTTGGTGTTTGAACCTTTATGAAAAAAGGACCAATCATGATCCAAACGATACCATTTTTTGTGCTATGGCTCAAATTCTTCCTGAGGAAGGAGCAGAAAAAAGGTAATAGGTTGGAAGCATATTGAATACTCATGGTTGCTGAGGAGGTACATAATTCAACATCCAGACTGTTCTGTGATTTGCTAAGGTTGGCTCTTTTTTAAACTTTCATAATACTTTTACAGTTTTAGAAGGACTTGGTACTTCACACTCTCAAAATTGATTTTTGTAGCTTTTTGGGGAACTGAAAAAGTGTCACTCAACAAATGAAAAACTCTACTCTGAAGGTAAATGTTTGACATCTTTCTTCATTTAGTTGCTGGAATTACATTGCCAGGCTCTGAATTTTCATTGTCTTGCGATGGGATCCAATGATATAGACTATGAGATTCAACTGGGTCAAAAAAAATCAAAAATATTTCATATAAAACAAACATAATTTTCTTTGCCTTGATTTCTTTTCCAGACGATTGACTCAGTCTGCACAAAAACCTGAATACTACGGCCAACTAGAACTGACTCAGCAAAAATGAGAAACGGGGCTAAAATCTAGCTGGAAAGGTAGTGTAACCCCGGCTTTAGATGAAACAGCAACGCAAAGTCTTGACCAGACAGTTCAAAGCTGACACATCCAGGGTGTTTTGTATGTTGGTCCACTAGGAAAGCATGCGATTCCCTGCCCAAAACACATTTCCGTGGCTTGTCCTGATGCAATTCATGGCCCCAAGCGTGTCAAGCCTCACAGCCATTTTGAACACAAACGAGCAGGGAGCTGAATACTGGGGAGAAGGATATGTGCTAAAACATTGTTTCAGTGCAAGATAACAAGCAGTCCCTGCTGGTCCCTAATAATACTATCCAACAAAATTTAAGAAAGCATGCTAACTGAACTGGAGGTTACTTAATAGGGATGAAACATCTTTGGTTATTGCATCTATGATATAATCACAGTGGTAAATCTATAGGCTGTACACTAAATATTCATTAGTAGTGAATGTTGGCACACAGATCTTGCCAGCCTTATGCTGCTGTATCTTCATTATAAAAATTAACTGTAAGCCAATTTTGGAGCTACAAAGACCTGGAGCATGCAAGCCCCAATTAACTAAATTCGGTGTGTCTTCAAGAAGCTCATATCTCTTCAGACAACAGCCTAAGTTCAGCTCATTGACTGTCCTGCTGTAATGAGATGAGTGGGTAGACTTCCAGTACTGTTTATTAGCTCTGATAGAATAAACACCTCCAGGACACCCACTTTCATAAATCAATCTGCAGAAATTGATTGTTTAGTTTCAGATCAACTCCCTCCTTCACACTCAATCTCAGGCGCAGCGCACCAGATGGCTGTTTGGGATTTTTGTGTGATTTTAGAGGGCGCCTCTCATCCCTGGCTGGAGACCAAAGTTATACTTGTCTAGGAGAGACAGGTCCAAAACAAAGACCAAATTGGCGCTTAGCCTCATCATAGGTTTGTCAGTAAATTATCCTTGCCTACCTCCAGATATTGAAAGGAAATCTTTTGTATAATCTTTTGGATCCTGTATATTGTTCCCATTACCATACCATAACAACATACATAAGTATGCTGAACTGATACTTGAACTCCAAAAATAAGTTTATATCTGCCCACCCAAATTAAGAAGTATGGCCATGGATATCTAAGTCATAATCTAAACATTTTATTGGGTTGTCAAAGGAGGTCATATAATGATTTTATTGGGTAATTAAAGGTGATCTACACAGTGTCAAATTTCAGCTCAGGTCAGGAAACATTCACTATCTCTGTCCAGTTACACACTCATACATAAAAAAGCTACATAAAAGCTTTAAAATAAGGACAGATGCCGACTTAAAGCTTTAACGTGCATTATTTCTGCCTAGGAAAAGGTCTGAGGAGATGGTTGGCATGATCTTCAGGTCTGTTCCAATAACCTGCCATGAATTCAAGGCCAGGGTGCTTGTTCTTGGTGAATTAACCTGGCTGGAGTTTAAACTGTAGTTTGCAGGGCCATGAGTCTTGTGTGGGTGCTGTGGTCGAGGGCAGATCATTTGAGAGATGATTAAACATGGATTAGCTGCACTGTCACACTGTACTCGGTCATTAACTCATGCAGAGAGGCAAGGAGAGGAGGTGAGAAACAGTCTGGTCGTAGAGATCAACATTTTCTAGCTATAGCAGTCAGTTACAAGACAAGGAAGGTATTCCAATAAACTAAAAGATTTAATGCTTTTAATTTGAGCCACATCTCGATATATATGTTTTAATAGTAAAGGTGTAAAAACACTACAAAAAAGAATATATTGGGCAGCTAAATCTTCTTAAATCTAATCAAAATATACTGTTTCTCTTTATGAGAATATTTCTTTTGTTTTACAATTCATTTTGCTGGTTTTCAGCTATTTTGATTAATAAAATAAGGAAAATTATCTGCACTATGTCTTGAAACCTGCAAAACAATGGTTTTAGAAACAAGTATTTCTAAATTACTTAAGATTTAACATACTAAAACAATCTTGAAAAAATTCACCTTAAAATATCCTCACAAAAACATCATAATGAGAAATATCAGATTTGTTGAGTAGAGTTAAATATTTCACTTTTCATAATACCCCTTTTGGCAGTGCAATGACTGATAAAGTGAAAGTGATGCCCAAGAAAAACAGCTATGGTTGCTTAAAAAATTGGTGTTTTTTCAACAACCTCTTTTTTTTCTGAGATGTTCCATTTAAATATATTTACAACATTTAGCAGACACTCTTATCCAGAGCAACTTCCATTTCCCAATTACAGGGACAGTCTCCCTAGAAAAACCTGGGCTTAAAGGACTTGCTCAGGAACCCAGTGGTGGTAGAGCTGGAGGTGGGATCCTATCTCTAGACCACCAATAACCCAGATTTTCCCCCAGAACCACAAAACCTTATGAGAAGGTTATTTTTACACTCAATATGAATTTTTGGCATTGTGTCTGTACACTGTATGAAGCAGACATACACCCACTTTTCATGATAAATGGAAAATGTTCCATAATTGCTTGATGCTTAAGAAAGTTTTTACAGAGTTCACAGCTTTGCGTTTTCTCTTTGACAGCAACAATATGTATGACTAGTGCTGCTTTTCAAGTGCACATTTTATAGACTTGTGTATTTGTGCTCTAGGAACACATCCCACTCTGAGTACTCCATAATCAAGAGCTCATAAATACAGATCTACAAAATGCTGCATATGCATTACCACTCCAACTGATTCTGTATGATAAATAGAGTTGCATGTTGAACAGACAAATTGGGTCATCGGGAGTGTAATGAACACAATTACCATATCACTGCAATAAATCTCCACTGTGTGCAAAAAAAAACACCTGCCCTGTGCAGGGCTACAGGACATCAAGAAGAAGCTTACCTAATGAGTCTTAGCGTGCTACAGCACTGGGACTGAGGTGTGACAAATCGGAGGGTAATAGCACCTCAATTACTGACTGGTATGTCTGCTGCACCCAATTCACAAGCATTCACACACTACTGCTATCACTCAAAGGAGGAGTGCTTTGGACGAAGGGAAAGGAAAGCAGTCATCAGCAACACACTAAAGGAGATTAGCTCGTGACACAGTTATGGAGACAATTCTGATTCATTTCTTTTCCATTTATGCATTTGGCAGACACTCTTATGCAAGGTGACACACAAATTTATCTTATTACAGATTTAGGCCAATGTATCATTAGGTGTTTTGCCCAAGTGGTGTAGTGTGTAGTGTTTGCCAAGACAATAACGCAGTTTACGATATCCCTCTGCAGTACACCAGCTGATTATGTATAAATAAATATACAGTTACACTGTAATTCAAAAATGTATTTACTGTAATAATTGCATTATTCAAATGAAAAAGAGCATCATTTTAAAACACAAAAAAGCAGGTAGTCTGTGAAATGATATGAGAAAGAAAACTTATGGTTGCCCTGTTTTCTGATCAGTTCAGTCATTGTGAACAATCACTGATGATTATTGCTCATTAATAATTATAATAATAATTTTTATTTATATTGCGCCTTTCTCAAACCCAAGGTCACTTTACAGAGCACATGATATAAATTTAAAAAACAATATAGATTAAAACAGTTAACACAAAGACAGAGAAAAACTAACAGCAGAATTAGTAAATCAAGAACAGGGAGAAGTGGAACAGCACAGACTGAATAGATGTGTTTTTAAGAGTTTTGAAGAGGGACAGAGAGGACGTTAGGCGCAGGTTTTGAGGGAGGGTATTCCAGAATTTAGGGGCAGCAACACTAAATGATCTACCACTCATGGAAGTTAACCTGAATTTAGGAACTGTGAGTAACCCGGTGCCGGAGGAGCGCAGTGAACGGGTAGGAGTGTATGAATGGAGTAATTCTGTGAGGTATGGAGGAGCAGATCCATGAAGGGCTTTAAACGTGATCAGAAGCAGCTTGTACTGAATATGATATGAATATGACAATATGGGCAGCAAGTGAAGTTTGTGAAGAACGGGGGTGATATGTTCAGAGTTTTTGGAGAATGTGAGAACATGAGCTGCAGAGTTCTGTACGTACTGGAGCCTGGCTGATGTTCTAGTTGGGAGACCAAAGAGTAGAGCATTACAGTAATCGAGACGGGACGTTATAAAAGCATGAACATTTCTGCATCCTTCACTGAAAGTGATGAGCGGAGATGTGAGATGTTTCTGAGGTGAAAGAAAGCATTTTTCACAACTATGTTTATGTGAGGATAAGTGACAGAGCGGGATCGAATATAACACCTACATTCGGGAAAGTGGGTGAGGGCGTAACAAGAGCGTTGTCAATGGATAAACTGCAATTCTGAGTTAATTGAGTTTAGTGATGAGAAATTTGGAGCCAATTATTAAAGTTCTGTTTTGTCAGTGTTGAGCTTTAGAAATTCCTTGGTAACGAAATGAACAAAGTAACCAGCAAGTTAACAGAAAAATGTATGCATTGCCCCAGTAAATCTAGACTAAAATAAAAGAAATTAATTAAAGTAAAAGTCATTCAGAAAAGAAGCTAGCCAGACATGTATGAGTCAATCAATTTTTCCTCTAGGAGGGAAAACTGAAGAGCTCACCACGTTTTTTTTTCTTCTCTCAGCACAAAAACTGTGTGATCCTAGAGAGCTTATAAATTAGGCATTGAGCACTTTGAAAAGCATGTATTAGTAATTCTAACCGATACTAAGCCTACAGGTCTGGAGGTGAATTGGGGGATGCTTTCTGGGTTCAGCGAAGGTAAAAGCCTGAAGCCTTAGATTTGTCTTAAACTTCTTAACCTGAACGAAAGCAGACTGGGAAAAAAGCAAGTGAAGTGTCTTCAGTATGCTTCGTGTCCTCTTCCTCGGCCCTGGGTCTGTGCTCTGGCGCGATGATAGCCATGTAATTGCATACAGTTAATGTGAAATGAAAGTATCGGAGCTCGAAGAGCATGCCAGAGAAGACCCATCCGCCTACGCCTGCTGCCGAGCAGCTTGAAGTATTATTAACTCCATTTACGGCATCAAACGCTGCAGAGAACCAGCCATTTATCCATACAGGCCACTCACTGTGGCTAATTAATGCAGGATCAAACATCTACACTATGTGTATAGACTTCTTTGTGTTTACTTCTCTACATTTCAGTCTGTTTCCCCCATGTCCATCATTTCCTGCTGTGCTTTATCCAGAGCCTATCAACCTGAGTGAACAATGTCTCTCAGAGAGACAGCTCATGTCCTGAGAAGAGCTCCAGTGGGATCTGGCTCCACAGTATTACTCTTTTTCTCTTTTCTATCTCTGCCTCTCTAACTCTAAATGTTGCTCCCATCTACAGCAGAGTAGCAGTGCTCTAGAGTAGCTTTTTGCTTAGACAGACATATTTGAGAGGTTTTCACAAACTATAAAGTATTAAAGATATCAAGTGCACTATTTGAGAATTTTTTTGGGGTCTTTTTGGTGCACACAGGTCGGACAACCTGTTTTCCCATACAAAAAGAATAATAGAATAATTCGAAACAATTCGACACTATATCTAAATTGAAATTATACTGCAAAAAAACACCTTGATTTAAGTTCATTGTTCAAATGATGTCATGAAAAGCAGTGCATTTATCCAAATCTGTTTATTTACCATGCAGGAACTCAGCCTGCCCATTCACTTTGAGGTGTTTCATCCTGGACAGATTTTTGAATGACTTATGTTTATTACATAGCAGCAAGGGTGGAAAGAACAAATTAAATTAATGTTAGAACCTGTATCACTGGATTCAAAAAGCTCATTTCTGTTTTACACTTCTTTGCCACAAGTCATTTACATAGCTGCTTTGCTTTGCGGAGATCTTTTTAATGGACAGGGACAGAGCTGTAAAAATGAAATATGCCTGTTTTTAGCTCTATTTTTATGGAGGATAAGTTGTCCTTTGCTTTACTACCATCGGTACAAAATAAAGCTGCTAGACTGCACACTGGTACCAAAAAAAGGGACCGCGTCCCTCACAGGCAATTAAACATGTTATTGTTTGCCTAAAAAAGGCTTCCTCTTTCCTGCATGACACATCTGCTCTGTGTTGACTCAACCCTTCGGTATCTGATCTGTTACTATTTTGTGGTCATCCATTAGGGTAGAATGTTTTTATACTTTTAGGGCTGTTTGTTTACTGTGGTACGCATGTTCTTCTTTTTAGAAGCAAATTCCATACCATAGCAGATTATTTATCATTATTTTTAACACAACACTTTATTATAAAGCTAGGATGAAATGGTATTTACATGCTGATTAGATTGGAAAAGTACCGCTTTTTTCAAAAGAACTTAAAACCAAAACATAGAAGTAAAACGTTAAACCGCCGAAGTAAAGTGATTCTACTTCCAAGGAAAGTGTCAAGTCAAGTCAACTTTATTTATAAAGCGCTTTTTCCACAGAGGGCATTATGGGCTAACTATCTTCAAAAGGATATTGAGGTAACAACTATGTTCACATGCATGTATCTCTGCATGTAAACAGAAGGTCATAAGGAGATCTGCTATATCTCTTGCCAAAATGATTATCTTTTTTTTGTCTGTCATTATAATCCCTCAAAGAAAGCTCAGTGAGGCGCTGGTTTTATTGCAGAAGCCTAACGAACCTGTCCTTGATTTGGTTATTCTACGCAGCCACGTTTCTTTGTAGTGCTTATTGTCATGTGTGCATCAAAGGATCATCAGGGAAAGTGTTGTAGGATGTATCAGAGTAAAAAAGTCTTAGATGTTAGACTGGAGTGATATTCTTCACTGGTATGTCAGATGCCTCAGATGCCACATCGCTGCTCTTAGATAAGGTCACTAAAAGAGTTCATTACACCTGGTGCTCAACTTTAGGCACAGCACAGGACGTTTGCACAAAATGGCAAAATTGTGCACAAATTGGGATAAATTTGTGTAGATTAAACCCAAAATAACAGCTTTGCCATGCTTGAATAATACAAACAATCAGTGCATTACATTACACTGATGCACATCTTAATAGTCTTCCAGCATCTTTGGTATGTCCATTGCAAAAAGGAATCGATTTGTTCTAAAATGAAAAACAGCAACTTCCCTTTAAAAACTGTCTAATTACACCTTGTGACCGAGTTAGCTGTAGATGTTCAATTTTCACTCCATAGCAATTACTGTGAAATGCAGCATGGCCGGCAGAGGTTGCTGTGGGGTCTAGACGGTTGCTTTATAAATGATATTTTTTCAATTCAATTACAAGCAGACAAACAGACATCGCTGGGTACTTGAGCTCCCACACATCCTCTCAGTCTCTGACAGTAGAATTTGCTTACACAACACACAAAACAGGCCTTTGAAGGTGTCTCGAGGTTTGTGGTGCCTTTCAGAAGCCTTTTGTACACTTCCAATGGCGGTACGAATGCCAAGGTCAAAACATTATTTCCAAGAAAACTTTTAATGACTTCAGTTGAAAAACAGGCAAAAAGACAACAAGGGAGGAAAGAACAGAAAGAGAGGTAGATAAGAAGACAAAAGACAAATCCTGTAATGAAACTTGGCACTAAAACATCACCTCCTCTCCTGCTTACATCGTAAATGCATTTCAGAGAAGAACACATAGAACAGCGGGGGCGAAGGACGAAGGCCAAAAACCTTAAGACCTAATCAGTGACATAAATGAATAAGAGAGCAAAGCGCTACCGTGTTTGCTTTAGTCTGTTTGAGCTCCAGTGAAGGAAACGGAGGTGCACAGCCTGTTGTTGTAGACAGGTAAAAACCTGTACAACCTGCTGGGCTCATCTAAACCTCTCCGTCTGTTACTAAAGCTCTTTCTCCATCGGCTGTCGATAAATGTGCATTAGAGGGAGCGCTGGGAATGGGCATAGGCTAGATTGCATTATTGACTTGGCATTGCTCGACAAAATGGCTGAAGTGTGTGCAAGGCTGCTGTCTGCCAGTGATCAGTTCCCCCGTTTTGTAAGGTTGAGAATCAAAACTCTATCGATTTGTCTGCCCTCGGTGCCAAGCCTTTACCTCCAGCACCAGATGCCTCATAGAGGTGCTGTTATTAATCCCTGATGCACTACTTATTGCATAAAGACAAAAGCTCAGTCTAGCTCTTAATGGTGTGCTGGTGTTGTAAAATACATAATGCACTGCATGTTTGTCTACTCTAGCCTACTCTACCTCTGTGAAATCTTGCCCTGAATCCAATACAAAGGTTGATCAATATAGAGTCTCTAATCATTAGCAAGGAGTTAATAATATTTCATATGCAAATGAGGTTAAATGTTTTTAACATGGTGTGAGCATTCTGACCATTCACAAATGTTCTTTGGGTATTTGGATAAATTAAGCCCAAAAAAATAATTTTGGGCAAATATGATGCAGATCAATTTTTAAACATGTCATATATTGCTGCTGTCATATTGGAGGCTGATTGCACAAAAGTATATTTTGATTTGCACCCCTGATTAAATGACACATATTATTGATTCATCAAATAAACAGTTATTATGGGTTAAATTGTGCAAATATTTGCGCTCTCTGTAGAAGGTGAACTTAGGTGAAAAAAAGTGTTGTTTAAAAAGGGGTGTGCTAACTTTTACAGGAATAATGTATAGCTGGCCCAATTGTTTTGGGGGGAAATCACCAGTGTACACTGTCATCGTCAGTATAAATCCGCAGGATTTTTGCAGAGACAGTGGAAAGGTGTAGTAGAGAATTTCAGGGGGGTCTCAAGTTTCAGTCGTATTTCACTCCCACTCTCTGTGCAGTAATTAAACATTTTCTCTCTGTTGTGCTGACCTACATTGTTCTTTAATACCCATGATAAGTTGTGATTTTTTTACCCACTATTTACAGCAAATACAAAAAGGACAATCTGACTTTTTCAGTTTTTTATGATTCATCTCAAATATGTGCTGTAACGGAGATGATTCATGCACTGAATACATTAGTCAAGCGATGAAACAGGTGTTTAAGTGTCTTCCCTCAACCTCAGTGGGGCCTCGTGTGATTGGGCTGGAACTTCTATTTCCTCTTAATGAAGCTGTGCTCGCGGTGCTGGGCTGAGGACGAACACAAACTCAACTCCCAGAGCGCTCCGGGGGTCCGCTGCTCTATCACCCGCAAACGAGACTCATTCTTAGCCCGAGGTCCCACAGGGAGGGCGACTTATTAGTGTCCGCCAGAAGACACTTCCAGGGAGAAGACACACAATCAGCAGTGCTTATGAAGACAAAAAGCTGACTCTTTTTTTCTTTTTT
Source organism: Hepsetus odoe (assembly GCA_017165825.1). Lineage (NCBI taxonomy): Eukaryota > Metazoa > Chordata > Actinopteri > Characiformes > Hepsetidae > Hepsetus > Hepsetus odoe. The sequence goes on from CM029383.1 coordinate 15,387,425, forward strand.
TTTCTTTTTTTTTTAATCAGGGCTGCATTTCAAATGAAGCGTGAGGAATCACCCTTAAGGGATGACTTTGAGCAAGCTCCCATCACGCTGTTCACTGTATTAAAGCTTCAGTATTCAGGGTGCAGATGACATTTTCTCCAAGTGCTAGGGATTATGTCTTTGACTCATTTTTCAACCAGAAACCAATTTTAGCTATTTCCATATTGCACATATACTGCAGCCACCTAATATACATCACCATGCAAAGGTATTAAACCAGATTGATAAATATTTAAAAGAAATTCAGTATACTAGCCCTGTAAAGATTTGTAATTTTCAAATTATTAGTGAAAAGCTGATAAGCTGCTAAAAATGGATCAGCAGTGAAGTTATAAAAAAATCTAATCCTCAGGATGCTACGTTTCAAAAGTGTGCCAAATGACAAAGCAGAAAACATGACAAAAATAACTTTCAATAGATAACACTAAATATTTGAAATGTTAAATAAACACCAAAAATGATATTTATATATTTTAATTAAAAATTTGAATGAATTTTTGATCATATAGTGTTAATTATATGCTAAGAGGACATAAGCTTTTTAGATTTTTTTAGATTAGAAAACGTTTTGAACAAGGAAACACGGAATCATTATAAAAATAAAGATTCCTCGGCTATGCCATGGACTGGTGAAATGTCCAGTGGCATATGAGCACTGGGATGGGCTACACCACCCCCTGTGATCCTAGCCATGAATGGATGGATTACTGGAATGTATTCGATCATGCTATCACACTATGATTCTTTTTAGAAGCTTCCATTTGAAAAAAATCCCCCCAAAAATCAAACTGTGTGTCAGCAGTGAGTTTTGTACATAAACTTTACAAAGTTCAGAAAATATTGAACAATTAATTCAATTTGCCAACAATCAACACAAGCCAAGGTTGACACTGACATCTTGTCTACATGCATCAGTGAATGTAGCTGTACTTCTCAGGGGTGACTCAGATATAGCTGGTGTTTTTCAAGGCTCTGGACTGGCTTTAGTCCAGCTCCTGTTTGGTGAGCTGCTGACAGAGAGGCTGAGCCTGCTGAGTGGAGAGCACTGTTCCCAGCAGGCCAAAACATTTCAACACCTTGTCTGTCTGATATTTCACATCTCGCAATCCATACTCACTCACTGTTCTATTCACACACACTGTTCTATTCACAAACAGCACACAGGCTAGTCTTCCTCATGAGGACTATATGACTTCTGAAGTCCGGGTAAAAGAAAGAGTGAAAGTTGTAGGGATGGTACGTCGATGTATTCTTTGCACGTGTGTTTGTGGGGTTGTTTGTGTAGGAGTGTGAGGATTGGTGAACAGTGTATCAGAGCTGATCAACAAAAAATGACTGGTCTATTGTGTTATTATTGAAAGAACAATTACTGTGAGTATGATTGTACTTTCCATTTGTTTTAGATTAGTGGTTTACATGTTTCCATCATGCCTGTTATCCTGTAATTTATTATTACTTTTATGGCCCTAATCCAGGATTAGACATCCATGTCTTACATGGACAGACTCCTGTCTGAGCAACTTGGGGTTAATGGTCTTGCTCAGGAACCCAGTGTGGTAGTGCTGGAGGAAGGATTTGAAACTAGAAAATGGCTACCCAGTTACCCTAACTCATTAAAACTCATAAAAAGATTAAACAGACTAGCAATGCTGGCTCAAAAAACTATTATATTAAATATTGTTTTCTGATAATACATGTGGCAGACACTTCAATCGAACAAACAGCACAGTGCTAGATAAAATCGCAGATGAATTGTGAAAGTGAGTAATTGTCATTGTGAATATACAGCACAACACTCGAAAGTGTTGTCTCGGCAACCTTCTCGTCTGGGACTCAAACCCATGACCTTCCGATTATGATGCCGTTTCCCTAACCACTAGGCCAAATGGGAAATTTATGACAATATTGATTAATAATGATACATTCCATCTGAAAAGCAGGAGAGAAAAGTATTGATGGGGAGAAAGGGTTGTAAGACAACTGCTCTACTAGGTTCACCCATCCATACCTGAGCTATTTATTCTAACCAGGGTCACGGAGGGTGCTGGAGACAGGTCTCTAGTGCACTACTTCTTCACCTAATTTGCCCCACTTTAAGTGCAAGACTGAGAACTACAATGAGTAACAGCATATTAATGTTTTTTCTCTCTTATTGCATTTAGCAGCTAAATGCACTGTTAAAAAAGCTCATTACAAAAATACATGAAAAGAAAAAAGCTCTTGTTTTGCTTTGGTGCTTTTAACCTCATGCTACTTAGACTCACATATCCATTTATTGACCAAAAGAATCCTTTTACGTGATTTAAGTGACATTTTCCAAGCCATGTACTGAAGCTGCAATGATTTGTAGCTCAATATCAAAATTCAGCGTAAAGGTCAACATGAATATTTACTGCAAAATAGGCTGGTGATAATGTTTACAAGACTTCAGTAGGTAACATCATTCACTTACTACACTAATGCAAACAGCATGCCACCTTTGGGCGATGTCAGTACTACTATGTGGATACAACGGAGGTCCTTGATTTGTGTATCCTTGTGTCACATTTCATGTATGAGGTATGTGCGTCATATCACACACCTGAAGGATCTTCTCTGTTTGGGCCTTGGGTTGTGAATGATGAAATAGCCGCATGTTTTGGGCAAGTTATACACTGGCACTATGTGTGTCACACGGAGACGATAAAAGCGATTTAACTTTTAGAATTTGCAGTTACTGTTGATGTAGAAAGATATTTTTTCTCACTCCTAGGAATTCTGTCAAAAGCAACAAACCTGAACATTGACTTTCGTGTTCGCAAATGTTTGATGAGTTGTTGAAAGGAGAAACATCTTTCACACTTTTGCCAAGTTTTTATCATTTCTTTACACCCAAATGAAAAATGGAAAAATGGTGGAGGTGCATGCTTTTGATTCAACAAAGTGGAAATCAAATGTAAGGCAGCACAAATCTGATGCTTCGGTTTATCTGATTTGGGCAAGATTTTATGCAGTCAGAATGGCAAAAGCAACACAATTTCTTTTTTCAGTTTTTCACTTTTTTTCTGTTAGACTGGGTGAGATATATTCTTTGGTGGTAAAAACAATTTTAAACAATTTTCTTCTTATTCCACCATCAGTGTGTACATTTGAGCAAATACAACAAGAATATAGATCAGTCTCTTGTAAAGCAAAATCTTTACATTGAGTCTAGAACTGGAAGCAAATTCATTTCAAATGTATTTCATTCATTGTGCTTAACAGATTTAAAAAGCATAATGTAATCATTTTAAGCAAGCATTCTTCATTTTAATCAATGCATTATATAAATTAAACTGTGGATAAAAGAATAAGTTAAATAAAAAAAAACTGATAAGAGGGCACATTTTTGTGCAAAGATAGAAAAGTAGAGCCCTGATGAATTGATTTTTTATGGTAACAGTTGGGGATGATCTGATCTCCATGGGCAACTGTTCCCAGCAAAGGGCTGCATAATGGCCAAAAGCCATTTCACCCTAATTTCAGCTCTAAGCACCATTAACTGACCAGCTCCTGCTGCTCTAAGAGACCTGTAAGGCTTATATTTATCAAACACTTCAGAGGTACATGTGGGGTTGAAACTTTTCAGTGGCCAGTTAACACTGAGTTGGGATTGGAACCACATACTTTATTTAACTGGAATCTGAAAATTGAAGGGAAGGAAACCACATTTTATTTGTCCTGCAAAGTGAATGATGTCTTTAATGGAGCATCAAAAATGACAGAAATAGTTCAGCAAAAGCATTCTTCAATGATTTCATTCTCTTGAAAGATAGCAGTGCCAGTATATTGTGACTACATGGGATGCAGAGCACCAACTCATTCAGAGCTTCACTATGTCTGCACTAATACAAAAGCAGCCAGACTTTGTGTCAGATTATCGTGACCGTCAGAAATGAGCCGTATGTTGTCAGTGAGGCGAGAGGTGTTTTTTGAAATGAACAGCTGTGTGCTCTCACTACGGGAGCCAGCATAAACACAGCAGTTAGTTTCCTGCCCTAAACTCGGAGACTAAAAGAATCCGACATCCAGACTGCTGCTTTGCGCCTTGGAAACGCTTCAGACGCTCTATAGACTTTAACGGCAGGGACAGCATGGTAATAAAACTCAACTCAAAGCCTTTGTTGGCTAATGGCCGTCTCTGATTGAATCAAAAGGACGCAGCGAGAAAGCCGCTCAGGCAGGCTGCGTAGGTACACGTGTCTGCTCAGGGTCAGCCACAAGGATTCTCTGTAATTGGCACCATTGAAAAGAAGGCTTCATCAGAGAGCTGGAGCGCTATTTCCATAGAAACACCTCATTTGTTGCTATAGTTTCGGCTCGGCTGAGGGTTTGTACCTGTGACAGGGGAAGAAACTGCATTGTCTGCTGGGAAGAGTGAAATAGGCAGTGGAATAAATAAATAAGAAAAGAAGAAATAAAAATGTAGCATACAATCAAAAGTGTTCAATGATTTAAAGGCGCCAAACTGAAAAAAAGTTTCAGACACTCTTCCTGCATTCAAGCACTTTACTATTTCATTCCTCAAAGGTAAATTTCTGAGTTTTCAATGCTTATAATGGATTGAGAGGGAAGACATGCGTCAGCAGCAAGTCAACGAGTTCTACCAATCTACCCAGTCTTTTTTTTTCAGCATTGACACATTGAATGTTACGAGGCTTCAACTCATCTATAGATTGGTAGGTGCAATGCAGCATGCAAACAAAACCAGCTAATGGATTCTGTTTTATTTCTTTATTTTTTTCACTTTTTTAAAGGTACGAATGTAACATCCTTTTAGGCAGGTATATTCTGTGTTGTTTTAGAATCTCAAGGGTAGGCCCTTAGATTTAGACTGTGGGCTGATGTCCTGAGTTGGGGCAGCGGTGGCCTAGTGGTTCAGGCGTTGGCCGCATGATCGGGGATTCGAGCCCCTTCCCAATCAGTTGCCCTGAGGTACCCTTGAGCAAGGTGCTGTCCCCGTCACGCTCCTCCCTGTGATGGGCTGGCGACCTGTCCAGGGTGTGTCCCCTGTCCTTCGCCCTGTGTGAGCTGGGATGGACTCCAGCACCCCCCTCGTGACCCTGCTTGGGACAAGCGGCGGAAAATGACTGATGTCCTGATTTTCCTTTAGAAATTTGCTGACACAATTCCAAATGAATTTCTCCATCAATGATGCCATGATGCCCTGGCCCAGAAGCAGCAATAAAAGGGCCCACCCCATAATACCACCACCACCAAGTTGCACATATTACTCTTGAAGCTATCGACCACTCACGATGATGGTAACTGAATCTTTTTCCATTTCATACAAAATTTGTCTCACTGCCTATTGCTGAAATCAAAATCCTTTAGAGCTGTTTTAATGATCTGTTCAGCCTTATGAGCATCAACATCTGTTTTTCAGAAACTTCAGAAAGTTCATTTGAACCAAGAGACACTTCCACATACGTGGATAATTTGTTTAACTGTTTTTCTTTTTACACACTTTAAAGACTGATTGTCATATCTGAAATGTTGAAATATGGAGTTCACAAGTTTTTAAGCACCAATAAATTTGACGAACTGTGTTTAATTGGTTAATTGGTCTTGGCTTGCTCATCTCAAAGCTAAGTAGTTATGGGCTAGCCAGCTGGGAGCCATTGGTTCTACTCCAATGAATTCCAGATCTATAGAACATTCCATAAATTCATTCAGCGCAATTTAGTTCTCTTTGCACACAATATTTGAAAAGACTGCAGCAAAACAAATAAGGATGAAAATGGAAATCAATAGTTCATTATGAACTAATTAGAAAACAACAAAGCCAGACGACTCAAGGACGGATGTGATAGGTCAGAGACGCAATGGAGGATAAAAGGTCATCGTTATTTACGTATGTACGAGTCAATGTGCCTGGTTAATTTTATTTTGGCCAGAGGGTGGAAGATAAGCTCACTGCTGCTTAATGAGCTCAACGAGACAGGCCAAACCAAATTCTAGATGTCCAAGTAGCTTGAAATGAAACGAAAATACAGATGACCAATGAGAGGACCAATTAGTTCAAAACCTCTGAGCTGCTTTAAAACAAATTCAAGACAGTGACTTATTCTCAATACACAATGACGTGATTGCTTCAGAGTTTGTAAAAGGCAAATTAAACAGTTCTCTATTGATGTTCCACCCAGTGAGTGGAGTCTCATTACATGGCTATTAAGATTCATTCAGAGACAGGGCTTAGAGTAATATCTGAGGGATTAGGCAATGGGATGTGTCACAATGCACCAAAGATAATCAGCGTACTTAGTCAATTAAAAAAATTTTGAGCCACTGGTGAAGGTGTTCTCTGAAAGGTTTATTTGCACTACTCTGCTGGACTGTGGCAGTCAAATAGGCCTGGACACATATCTCCTCTTGAAAGTGACTTACAATAAGACAGAAAATGTATTTGTAACGGTTTGGTGTGTTGGACTGAACATAAGCGTGGAACCAGAAGTTTAGAACTGAACTTTACTAACTATAGGCATAAACATACAGTCATACAAGCACTAAACTAAACGTGTTACTCACACACGTGACCCGAACCGGAATCCAGAATGACCGACACTCTGCTCTGACTCATTGGGATCTTTCTACAGCGGTATATAGCTGTGGCCTAGTGGTTAGGGAGTTGCCCCAGATCGGAAGATTGTGGGTTCGATTCCCTCACCAGTAGGTTGTCCTGAGGTACCATTGAGCAAGGTACTGTCCCCGTCACTGCTCCCCGGGCGCTTTCAATAGCTGCCCCCTGCTGCTACGTGTGTGTATGGGTGTGCTGTGCTGCGTTTCACAATGACGAAGGTTGTCATTTTCACTTTCACTTTATACCATTGAGCCAATGAGTCAGGACAGAGCGCCACAAACCGTGACAGTATTCAAAGTGAGCAGTAAATAATACGAGATTGAGCAAATGATGCTTTTTCATAACACGTAAGCAACATGGCACTAGAGTGGTAAGGTGAACTCTCTGTACAAAATAAGTTGTAGGGAGATAATTTGTCATTCAGTCATCTGGAGATTTGAAAGCTTAAAAACTGTACACAAACAACAGCTGAAACTGTAGTAAGACTTTTGGATGTTTAAGAAGTGATGGCAAGGAACGATTTAGGCCATTTCATTAGCAAGTCTTTCAAGTGATGTGTTTTGCAAAAGAACTGTGAAGGAAAACAGTTCAGCTTCAGATAAATAACCATCAGGTCATTCTCCACAAATCAGCTAAATAATCCTCTGCGCCTGTGCAGCAATTCTTCAGAATAAACAAGCGGTTGATCCTAATCTAGGAAGTATGTTACTAGCAATCAGAAGCATTCATTAAGAACATATAAAGAAAATATCTTGGGTTGGCACATTTGCACTGAGAACTTGCAAAATCTACAACTCTGTAAGAGAGTCACCCCCCCCACACACACACACACACACACTGACTTATCGCTGAGGCCCGATGAGAACATCAAGAAGAATATGAGACAAATAATAACACTTTGTTATTATAGTGGGGCTATTGGTAATTATCAGCCTTTGACTTTTTCTTTCTTATTGACTGCTCTGGAACAGAAGGGAGGACATTTGCCACAAAAAAGTCATCATTTCCTAGAGCACCACAAATACTAAAAGAGGTCTACCTTCTTAAAGTCTGTGCTTTGTAAATCAAGCACAAAAAACAGACTGTAGGCAAGGTTTCCTAAACATGACTGAATGATTCATAGTTGTGAATAATAAACCATGATATTAATAAATAAATAGTAATGTATGTGAATCAAGGGCTTAACCAATAAAGGCAGGGGCTCAGACTGCTTATGAAACAGCTCAAAAGGTCAGTCCTTTCACATTACCTGCTACTGTCCATGTTTAAGTGAAATAGCTTCGGCCTCCATAGCAAGTGGGAGATGGTATTTAATTACTGGATGCAAGAAATAGGCAAGGCTGAATTAGAGATGCTTTCTGCTGATCAGAATGTGGTTACTCCTGCTGGCTAACCATGACCCTGCTCCTCCCACTCAGGAGCAAGAGAGCTGCACATTTTTCACTAATTGGAAAGATTATTCACAATACATCAGATAAGTCATGTCGCTTCCCTCTGCCTGCATAGCTGCTCTGCATTACTCATGCCTTCAGCACAATCCTTGGTAGCTTGATAAAATATGGTAATCAAGTTTCTCATAGGTGAGAGTGATGACAGCTTGGCATGACCTAATCACTGTTTGCTAGCCAAATTTGTTGACCCTGTTTGTTGAGCAGTGCCAGCACTACAGTAATTCATTTATGAGACTGAAACCAGTTGTGTTTCTAGGGTGTTAAAAAGTCACACTTCAGGCCTGCTTAGCACAAATATTTATCTAATTTCCATTGAACAAGAGTAGAGTGTAATTGTCAGCACTGAAACATCAACATGACAAAAGTGAATGTATTCAAATTTAAAAAGCATCACACAATACATGATAACGTAACACTTCATCAAACTCCTGCTACTACCACCACCAAGTTTACCATTCAATCTGAACCATAGTCATCATGTAAAATCATTGGTGATTCATTGATTCATTTCTATTCTTGATTCAGTTATATACATAATACTGATATTGCAGATATGCAAATGAACCTCTTCTGTCAGGGTAACTGGTTACATTTTCAGGTCAGTGTTACTGAGTTTTCCGATGCAAGAATATTTTGTGGACACTGATTTGTATCTATCATCTATTCTATGTTTTTTTCACACCATGTGTTTTTAATTACACTATAAGTCTGATCACATGTGCAGCAACATGAACACAATGCCAATATCCATCATCCTTATTTAAAAAACTCTCTGTACACATATACAACAACGTACAAAAAAATATACACCAAATGCAAATATAGACACCTGTGCATCCTATGGCTTATGTAAAATTAAGGAAATGAATAAGCTTTTTGCTCCTCCTTTTCTGCAGTAACATTCTTGTCTCACATGGCAATCAGTCACATCAGATGCTGAAACATGTTTGTGAGTATTTGATTGCATTTGGCCACAAAAGTATTAGTGAGTTTTGGATGATTTGTTCTGAATCACAAACATTACTCAAAGGTACTGGATGTTCTCACCCCAAAGAATCCAAGTTTTAACGTTGGGGTGGATGGGGAAGCTCGGCACCTCTCTGATGAGATCGGGCAAGGTGACCTAAGACTCATGTGTTTCTGCTGCTTGCATTGCATTTTATATGGCAGTGCTTTTTTAGCAGAGAAAGCTATGTGTGCCAGTAATGAGGGGATGTCTGGATACTTTTGTATAAATATAAATGGCATAAAATGGAAGTTCAAAACAGTCTGAAACCATCCATCCATCCATTATCTGCCGCTTGTCCCAAACGGGGTCGCGGGGGAGTGCTGGTGTCCAACCCAGCGCACACAGGGCGAGGACGGGGGACGCACCCTGGACAGGTCGCCAGCCCATCGCAGGGAGGAGCGGGACGGGGACGGTACTTTGCTCAAGGGTACCTCAGGGCAACCTACTGGGAAGGGGTTCGAACCCCCGATCCTCCGATCATGTGGCCAACGCCCTAACCACTAGGCCACCACTGCCCAGTCTGAAACCGAATTGTACAAATACAGTAAATTAAACTAGACCACAATAAAATAAACTCCCAGTATAAACATGAGCAGCTCTCAGGGAGCTGGCTTTTTAGGAGTGGCGTAAATCGATTAAATGGTGAAAGCTGTTGTACTTTTTCATCCAACTGAAGTCGTTTCCAAAACAAAGAAACAGCAGGAGTTTTTTTTTATTCCAATCGCCAAACTGGATTAGGGTGCAAATCTAAAATACTGTGCTTCAGACATCTAGCCTACAAGGATATAGCAGAATACATACACACACCCCAGTGCTCACACTCCTGCGCAAACACAATTATGTTTGCTCCTCCGATGACATAGCCAGTCAGAAGCACATCTGTCTCGCCAGGGGAGCTCTCTGGCTCTCTCGTCTTCTCCCTTTTAGCCTCTAGCTCAAACTGGCCAATTTTAGCTTCCCATTGCCATGGCTTACAGAGAAAGCAGGAGAAATAACTAATCTGCAGCTAAATATGAAAGAAAAATGAAGCAATTATGGGCATCTGTGAGGAGCTTCCTCCCAGCTTTAGCGTGACACATGTGTTGCACACATCTCAGGGGAGGATAATGCAGGCAGTTAAGTACACTATTCTCCCTGGCTGTGTTCTGAATAGGGCATACATAATACCCAATTAGAACTCACCGTACAGCAACTGCTAATAAATCATATAGCTCAAGAAGGAAAGGAAGAAAGACAGACAGAAAGGGAGCAAAAGTGAGAGAAAAAGAATGAAGGAGAATGGGAGAGTCTCCAATAAGAAGCTATGCTTCAATATATGCAGCAGAGTGACCAACCACTATAGAGAGTTTTGTGTTGTGGATCTCTTCAACCTGGTTGTAAGAGTCTCCTCAACCTACCAACTCCAGTCACACTTACCTAGGAAGACAGAAAAAGACAGGAAATGCATTAAGAGCACTTTGCATAGCATGGACTGAAGCAGTTCAGGAGCTTTTGTGCACAGAATCACAAAGGCCATTTTTGAGAGTAGCGCAATGACAAACATCTGCAAGAGGATGAAAGAATGAAAGATAAAAAGAAGACATTTGCATTCAGTTGGCTTATTTATGGCATACCTTACAAAAAAAAAAAAAAAAAAGCTCTGTATTTTAGTATCTGCAATAGCCATCACATAAAAATACTGCCAAACTGAAAACCAATCACTTGCATTTGCTTGAAGGGTGTATCCTGTAACCCTCTGTAACCCATTCATTGCGCTAGCTATTTCATGTGGTGCTTATTTGGTTTAGTGTTTTTTTGTAATTCATCATTGTTTTGTCTCACCAGAACAAGCAGACACATTGGAAACCAAAGCATAAACCTAGGGGTATGTTTTCAGAGAAGGAATCAATTTGTAAAAAAGCTCAGGTAAAGCCTCGCTCCTTCTCACACACACACACACACACGCACACACACACACGCACACACACGCACACACACACACACACACACACACACACACGTGCCTCATCGTATACTTGGCCTAAGCTGAAAGACAGTTCTCTGTGAATTGTTGCAAAATGAAAAGCGAGTATTTTGCTCTCAGGAGGTTAACTGTGAGCCTGCTCTGGATTGTGAGGATGCTGCATTTCTTTCAGTGCCTGTAGGTGCAGAAGCGCTAGAGCACGATGCGTGCTGGCAGGAGTGTGAGTATGCTGGTTGGTCCAGAACAAATCCCTGTATCTGCAGTATTTTGTTCCTCTTTTTTAATGAAAGTAACAAAAGAGTCAGTCAACTTGACAAGTACCAGCATGGATTTGTGGTATGTTTTTTTATACGATGTGGGATAGAGCATGTGCAAAAAAGAGTACGAATTCTTCTGTTTGCCATGTGTCTTTGTTTTGTTTAGTCATGTGCTTTTGTCTTCATTTTGATTCCTTGCCCCATCCTAGTCCTGCCCATGTTTACCTTGTGATCGTCTCCTTCCCTGCCCAAGTGCCATGTGTCAGGTTCCCTATTTCTATCCTTGTGCTTGCCTTTTTTGCTGTTGAATTGCCATGTTACAAACCCTCAGACTCCACTTTTTAAGGCCTTTTAAGCCTATTGTCAATAGATTTTGGGTAAAGTTGAATAAAGTTGGATTTTGTTTGGTTGCTTGTGCTCAAATCCAGGCTTCAGACACTGACAATGACTTTTAACCATCTTTACTCGTGGATTGTGTGTGCACATGTGTGCACAGTGGCAGATATTCTACCTCCCTTTTGTGCAAAGCCTCATACTGCGGAAGTGTGATTAATGCTGCCCAATTCTCTCCTGTTATCACAATTACCTCCTCTCATCACAGTGATTACAGGGTAGAGTTCTCTCGCCCCATCAGTGACTATTAAACAACGCAAAGACATACGCGCGCGCACACACACACACACACACACACACACACACACACACACACACACACACACACACACATTATGCCTTGCAATGACAGCTTCATGGGCCAGGAATGGTGAAAACTGCTTCCCAAGAGCTTTGGGCTAAAAGCTTGCCTGTGCTGCACCTTGCCTGAGCCCTAATGCCTTATTCCTTCAATATGTAACAATGCATTAAAGCTTCATGAGGCTGGCAGCTGTGCGGATCAGGCTGTGGCATGCCAGCCAGCAGGATGCCCCAGGAAGGACAGGCACATCTACAGAATGCATTTTTAATGGCTCCTCCATTTCTCTGCCCTCCACAGCCACAGAAGAAGAGCTGGGAGTTCAGGTGGCCTGTGGATTTAAGGGCCATCCTCTTCCTTCCTTACACTAAGAATAATTACGTCCATAAAAGAAGGCAATGTTACATGCAACTGTGATTTCCCTCTGCAATGTAACATTTTAGGGTTCATTACCAAGAGAGCATAACTTGTTCAATACTGTGGTTTGTGAAATGTTTAATAAAATTTGTATTCATAATTTTAATAAGTTTTTTTTTTTAATTTGGCATTACTGTTTTATAATTATTTTTGGCAGGCTTACATAAAATAAATACAGTGTTTTTTTAGGGGAAAAAAAATATTTTGATGTTTTGCCATATTGCCTAAAAAGAGCATAATCACCAATTACAGTTTCAATTACAGCACCAAAACAACGCACTCCGTGCTAAACAGCAGCGTGATCTGAATGTATTGCAAAAGAAAACATGTGCACAGTGCTGGTATTTTTTCCACATCGGGTTGTTTGGAAGTATGATGTGTGGGTTGGGGTATGGATCCACATGCGTGAATGTGGGAGCATGGTTCTGGATGGCTGGGGAGTGTATGAAAGGTTGTGTTGGGGAAAGGTCTGGGCAGTGGAGTGGAGATGTTGTTCTGTATGAGGAAGCTGCTCTGCATGCTCAAACTGAAAAGGCTGTTCCTGCCGTTCTGCCTTCTTTAAAGGGCATCACTGACTTTTTTGGCAAATAAGCTCCTGTTTCACTTGTTTGTCATGTGGTAATTAGATGCAGAGCCTGCTGCTGCACAAGGGAGGCTGTGCTTCTTTTTTTTTTATCTTGTCGAAGAAATTTACTGAGGCATAGCATCTTAGTAATGTCAAGAAAACTGGCTGAGTATTTCTAAAATCAAAAGCACAGTGCAGTGTGTGAGTGTAACACTAGACGGCGCTCTGCATAGCTCTTGTGAGAGCACATCTGTTTGGCATTGGGCTAACAAGTGTGCTTCATCTGAGGTTGGCTTTAAAAGCCCCATTGAGCAATAGCAGAGCGTCTGTCTTTGTTAATCTGTACGTGTCGAAGTTTATCTGTGTTTTGAGTTTCTGTGCTCAGTTATGTCATTAAAGCTTTTACGTTCTGTAATGACCTCTCGGTTCAGCACTGATGTCCAGAACATGCCACCGTCACCACCGTTACAGTGAGTTAACTGGACTGTTTTTAATTACTCTGTGAACAAGTGTCCTCAGGATTAAACAATTACTATTGATTTTGAGTGCATTCATACAATTTTACATTTTCTCTAAAATGCCTGACCAATTGGATTGTTTTTTTCTGTTAAGCTACAAAGTGACCTAAGTATGAATCATTCGAGCACAACACAGCAATCTAACTTAAGACGTGGAGCAGTGAAGAAACAGGTGCAGATGATTACGATCAGGTGATTAGTTTACTGATGATGCTGGATGTTCGGTTTCACATTTACTGGCTGCATTAACTTTTTGTTGTTGCATCATTTGTTCATGAAGAGGATGGCTGTCAAAAGACAGTTCCAGCATCTCTGTGACGGTAGAGGGTGCTCTGCTCTGACTGTGCACACCGGGGCTCACTTGAGTGACAGGCGTGCCTCACTGGGGTTGGCCTTATAAGCTCTAATGAACCAGAGTAGAGCGTCGGTCATTGTATATCTGTATGTTTCTAGTTTTATTTGTATTTGTGTTTCTGTGCAGTTATGTTATTTAAACCTTTAAGTTAAGTACAAGGCTCTCGGCTCTGCACTGATGTCCAGACCACCACCTCAGCGTTACAATTTCTTCATTATAAAGGCCATGGAAGTGTCAATTCAAATGAAGCAGGCCATTAGGTGGATACAAATGGGCAGCCAAAGTATTAGGCATGTAGATCAACTTCAAAAAACTAACGCAAAAAAAAGAGCAAACTACTTGGCTGAGCAAAAAGAGATCATGAACAATGTGCAGGAAGTAAAAAGTAACTGTGTGCAGAACCTCTGCAAAACCATTGGCAATATTTTCACAGTTAAAGACTGACTGCAATGAATGTCTACGTGTTTTCTGTTTGTGTTATAGTCTGATTATTCACTTCTGTCATTGTTTCTAATTTCTTTACTCATTTCTTGTTTTGGACACCTGCATGTAATGCCCTACTTCACTGCGTTCCAGGGCACGAGTAGCAGTAGAGAAGAGATATAGTGAGCCTCCGTGTTATCAATGTCCTCCACGCAAACAACAGGCCCTGAGGTTTTCCTTCTCAAGAATGAAAATAGTGTTGCATGGGCACAAAGCAATCAGCGGAGTCTCTGAAGGAAGAGAGCAAAAGGTAGAACAATTACAGTAGGTGGTAGGGCCTCAGAGCAGCCAATTCATCACTGTTTGTCAGCAAACGTGAGAAAAGAAAAGGAGGAAAGTGTTTCTGAGGCTTCTCCTGGCTCTGTCTCTCATCAGCACTGCCTAAACCCCCTCCATACACTGCCCGGCTGGATGTTTTGGGAGAGGTTAGCGGAGCTGAGCTCTGATTGGCGGAGACAGATAATTAAGCTGTCACCCTGGGCCCTCGCTGCGGCATGCTAGGAGAATGACACAGCAGGACCCCCTCATTCCGTACTCACACAGTTGATGTGGCCTTTTCAGACTCTCTCTTGCTCACTTGCTTGTGCTCTCTCTTTGTCTGCCTATTTCATGCTCTCTGTCTCTCTCTCTCTCTCTCTCTCTCTCTCTCTCTCTCTCTCTCTCTTTTTCTTTCCCTCTCTCTCCCAGCTTCATCCTTCCCTGACCTTTCTCCTCCCTTCAC
The DNA here is from genome assembly GCA_017165825.1 of Hepsetus odoe. Taxonomy (NCBI): domain Eukaryota; kingdom Metazoa; phylum Chordata; class Actinopteri; order Characiformes; family Hepsetidae; genus Hepsetus; species Hepsetus odoe. Next base: position 15,402,492 of record CM029383.1, read on the forward strand.
GGGGCTATGACTACATCTATTAGGCTTCTCTTTAATGGTGTCAAGCCCAGTTCCCTCTCTTGCTCAGAAATAGCAGTCTATCTCTGGCACTAGGAAGCCAAACTGGGAAGGAGTGTGATAGTTCTGTGAATGAACCACATACGTCCAGCATAATCTCAGAGTGTTTTTTTTGTTTAACTCTGACTTTCCACATTTTAGTATTCCTTCTCATGACTCGAATCACAGTAGACTGAACTGCTCTCGACTTTCATCCTTAACTGACTTGTTATTCAGATTCAAGATCTCAGCATGAGGAAAATCTGATTAAATCTTGGCCACCAACCTTCATAAATATAAAAAAATACATTTTTACTGTTAATATTAGGCCAATTCATTGTGCCAGTGGCATTCTCCCACATCAGTGTTAGGTTCAATAAGGCTTTCAATAATGAGTCTTTCAGTAAGCACAGGAACTAAACAAAGGAGGTCAGCTAATCCAACCAAAGAAAGTAATTTATAGATTAGATTCTTTTTAACCTCACTAAACCTTAATCTTTTTTGTCTATCAGCTTGCTGGCATACCTGCTTAACGCACTGCAGACTAACCAATCACTTCAAAATGATTTGACATTTTTGTTTAAAGATTGCATTTATTGCATCTTCACTATTGCCAGACCGAAGAGTCTACTGTAATGAAAAGCTCTGATGAGACTGATGGATTTTAATTTTCGGTTTTAATTTCATACAAAAAGCTCCTGTGGCTTATAATGAGACAGAACTACATTTCTCAACTAAAAACTAAAGCGTGTTGAGCAGATGGAAAGAAAATGTTGAGGCGCTGATGAATGAAGTGAATGAGAGAGAGAGAGAGAGAGAGAGAGAGAGAGAGAGAGAGAGAGAGAGAGAGAAAGAGAGAGAGAGAGAGATTAGATGATGTCAGGATACTGAACCAGGAAATGCAGTGGATAAGCAAGATGGAATGTAAAGGCTGTTGGACCTGTATAAAGGTGTTTAGGAGAGATGGCAGGTGAGTTTCTGACCAAATTGTTTAACACAATCTTGGAAAGTGAGAGGGTGCCTGAGGAGTGCAGACAAAGTGTATTAGTACTGATTTTCAAGAATAAAGGTGATGCACAGAGCTTTAGTAACTATAGATGGATGAAGATGTTCAGCCATGACATGAAGTTATGGGAAAGAGCAGTGGAACTAGATAGATGCAATGTTTCCTCAAAGGGTATTGTTGGAGAAGTACTGAGAATGTCAGAAGGTCAGAGTTGCATTGTGCTTTTGTGGATTTGGAGAAAGCATATAATGTGGTGCCTAGGGAGGAGTTGTGGTTTTGTATGAGGAAGCAGTCAGGAGTGGCAGAGAAGTATGTGAGATTAGTAGGATATGCAGGACATATTTATATGTATATGAGGGCAATGTGACAGTGGTGATGTCTGCAGTAGGAGTGATTGGGGCATTTAAAGTCGAGGTTGGATTACATAAAGGATCAGCGATGATTCTTGTTTGCAATAGTAACGGAGAGGTTGACAGACTATGATGCTTGCTGATGGTATTGTGATCTGTAGCGAGAGTAAGGAGCAGCTTGAGGAGACCCTGGAGAGATTGAGATAAGCTCTAGAGAGAAGAGGAATGAAAGTGAGTTGGACAAAGACAGAATACATGGGTGTGAATGAAAGGGAGAAAAGTGGTTAAGATGCAAAAAGTAGAGGTGACAAAGGTGGAGGAATTTAAATACTTGGGATCAGCAGTTCAGAGTGACAGGGAGTGTGGAAGTAAGGTGAGGAGGAGAGTTCAACCAGATTGGAATGGATGGAGACGAATGACCAGAGTGATGTGTGTCAGACGGGTACCAGTTAGAGTGAAAGGGAAGGTATATGGGCCAGTAGTGAGAACAGCTACATGCTATATGGGTTTCAGATGGTGACATTGTCGAAAAGGAGGCGGAACTTGAGGTGGCAGAGTTAAAGATGCTAAGATTTTTGTGGGGAGTGACGAAAATGGACAGGATTAGAAATTAGTACATTTAAAGTACAGCTCAAGTTGGATGTTTTAGAGACACAGTTAGAGAAGCAAGATTGAGAGTTATATTGGGAGAAGGATGTTTGAGCTGCCTGGCATGAGGAAAGGAGGGATGGTTATTGATGGAGAGAGGACAAGTCTCTCTCAGGTCAGTTTGAATGAGGCAGATGCTAAGGACAAAGAAGAAGAACAAGAAAGAAGACCCTTTGTTGCACTGTGAAAATCAGTCCAATTCAACTCAAGTATTATCCTGCATAATAAAATTACACTGAAGTGCAAAAGGAATACATGAACATTGTTCAGGCTAATTGAATAAGAAAAAATAAAGTTATTGAATCAACACATTTACAATGGAAGTCAATAGGCAGGTGCTGATTCTTCTGTTATAAATGTGTCTCAATCAGTACCTGTTTAGTTCTTTCCTAAATACAAGGGATATACTGTATGTAGTATTTAAATATCTGATACGGTTGCTACAGATTAGATAGAAAAAAGATCAGGGAATCTTTTTCGAGTGCAATGACAAGGACAGGCTTATTCTCTATATGCAGTGGGTCATGAGAAGTTGTTATGCAGGTTGGCACTTCATCATTTATAATATACTAAAACTCTAAACAAAAGAGGGATATGTATTTCAGCAACAGCTGTAAGGTATATAGGTGAAGCTGAAGGTACATTATGAGATGACAGAGGAAAAAAAAAAGAATTGAAGTTAAAAGCAGTAGAGGTGAAGGGCTTTGCTCTGAGCTGAAATCATAACCTAAAAAATGGCTGCAGAAAAATAACTACCTTCTATGTGAAGTGGCCCAGGGGCCATAATCTGAGGGTTGTCCTGCTCTGAACACACTGTAACATAGTGCCCCCTGTGGAGCATGCACAAAATGTGTGTTTTTATGTGTGTGTGTGTGTGTGGTGTGTGTGTGTTTTTGTAGGTAAGGGTGCAGTGCACTCAGTTGTGAAACACCAAAATGACTGCATCTGAAGGACAGGCACGCAGCCTTCTCTTTTCTTTCTTTTTGTTTGCCACACTTCTTTTCACCTATTTGAAAGCATTGAGTTTCTGATGTCTGATGTTCTATTGAAAAGGAAATGAGTGTCTGACTGTATTACATGCTTTAGGCCTTGGGATTTTGTTTGCAGTTTGACACCTAGAAAGGCCTGGAAACACACAATGGTTGTCGGTGTTCCTTCATCATAAAGATCAATCCCATATTATTTGCAAGTGACATGCATGAACTTGGTGACCCTACTCTGAGTGCCCCTGGAGGAAGACCTGCTTTATATATTTGAACCCAGTGACCTCAGACATTAATCAATCAGCATGTGTGCAAGTCAAATAAAATATCAAATATGACCTTGGTGCAACACAGAATACAAACAAAAAACTACACAACTGCGGACTGAACTACTATGGAAAATTGCACAGTATGGAGTTCTGCATTGTGTGGAATTGTAAAGTCACGACACATTTCAGAAGCTTTACTTTCATGGCACATCAGTGCAGTGAGCCTGTAGAGAAAAAAACAACAACAAAAAAACTTTGCCTCTCAATCTACAGTAAATGTTAAGGTAAGCATACAGTTTTCACACAATAAGACTGAGTGAGAAGTAGTTGCTGGACTGAGCATGTTCATGTTATCGTGTTTCAAAATGTAATTCAACAATTTAGCTGCTAGTAGCAAGAAAATGGCCAAACCATGTGAGTATTGCTTGGATCATACTCTGTGCTAAGTGGTTTGCAGTCAGATAGCACTTTCTCTTTAAACAAAGTTGTTCTTTTGGGCAAATTGCTGTCAACTAGTCAACTGCTGCCCAGAATGACAGTGGATTTATTGGTCAGCTAGGAAAAAAAAAAAATATATATATATGCATCATAACTGAATCAAGTTTATTCAGTTAATCACGTTCTCTTGGCTTGAATGGCTCTGACTCAGCTCACTGCAGAGATGTAGTTTTCCTACTGAGTCATTCTTGGAGAAAGCAAATTCAGTGTGTTACACTGGACAGGGTGGCTGGCGTTGTTTCAGCACTGGTGTGTGAATGTGGAAGAGGGAGAGGGTGAGCTGCCATGTGCAGAAGCAATAGGAAACAAGGCCTCTCTTGGTCTGTTCTATACATAACTCTCTTTCATGACTTTCATGACCCACTGATCATTTCTACCACTATCTAATGGTAAGAAAGATGAAGATGAGAGAGAGAGAGAGAGAGAGAGAGAGAGAGAGGAGATGAATGACTATTTTTTACGTTCTTATATAGGAATATATATGATATTTCAGCGCCTCAAGTTCTTTAAGTGCTTTTCCAGCAGATGTTGTTGCCACAGCAACGATGGGACTGAAGAGTTAGGAGCTAAAGTGTGTGTCTGTGTGCGGATGAGAGAGTGTATCTGTGAGGGGTCCTGTGAGGAGGCCAGCAATCTCTGAATTGCAGTTTTTCTGAATGTCCAAAACATTAAAGTAGATTTTTAGAAAAAAAGGCAATTGCCAAAATGGGTTAGACACAATTTTCCAGTCTGAAACAAAACTGTAAACACACTCTCGTTCACTAAACACACTCAGCAGTGTGCTTCACACTGACTGAATGAGTCCCTAAAGGTTATAAACCAGGTTTAATAAGTATGTAGCATGTTTAAGTTATCCCTGCAGTGGGCTGGCGACCTGTCCAGGGTGCGTTCCCCGTCCTCGCCCTGTGTGCGCTGGGTTGGACACCGGCACTCCCCCGCGACCCCGTTTGGGACAAGCGGCAGATAATGGATGGATGGATGGATGTTTAAGTTAAGCTCTGACCTGAGCATAAAGAACACGAGCTGTATTTGCAGATGATCAAAGATCATGTTCTAGTATATGGCATGACCATGAGGGAAACAGGGCAACATGCGGAACGTTCTCAGCAGGTTCTCAGTGGCCTGCATTGTCAGGACAGTCAGAGAATAAAAAGGTTTTGTGTTTGGAACAAACAAATGTACTGTGCTTCCTTAAAGTTATAGTAAAGCTGTAAAGTATTCTCTCATTATTTATTTGGTTTTAAATTCAATTCAATTTGACTGTGTGATATACAACAGGAAATGTGTTTTATCAGTTCAGAAAAAACAAAAAACAAAAAAAAAAAAAAAAAAAAATCAGCATGCTCTGCTGATAATAAGCTGACTCTGCTACAGCATGGTGTAAAGCTAGAAAAATAAATAAATAAATAAACCTCTATCTAACCAGAAATGCACCAGTGAGCAGTGGCAGTTTGTAAGCTACATTTGTTTTGTCTTTCATGTTGTCGGCAAATGACATGGAGTAAAACTCCATCTCCGTATAAAACTGCTGATGACCTATAACTGACAGCTTATTTAGAAAAAAGAACCGCAGCAAACAAAAGCAAAAATATAGAAATTACATTCATGCAATTTGCACAAATATTTAGAGAAGAGAAAAGAAGAGAGGAGGTGAAAGAAGAGAACTAATACAAGAAAAAATGCTTTCACCTTCAAACTAGGGAACATTTCATGACTCTGAAAGCCGTTTGTGGCCCCAATGAACCTTCAAGAAATAAATCCTCCTCACTCTGTAACATCTTCACCCCCAAACAAAAGTGTGAGTAATTAAGGAAACCTTTGTGCATATAAGCTCTGTGCACATACGCTCTGTACAAATAAACACCAATGGATCAATGGTTTGGAGGAGTTCTGCTATTTTTCTAGTCTATATTTAAGAAAAGCAATTATTCCTCCTAACAAGAGCCATTACTGAAATAATGAGTCTCCTGCTTAGTCACAAAGTGCACACAATGCAGGATTTTAGCCACGGATGGCCTCAAATTATTCTCTGCAGCTTTAGCTGGAGCGGTTGCCCTCACACTGTCTGGCTCACATCTCTGAGTTCATGTTTAACCCCATAAACTATCTCAGACAGCTGTCCAGTCTCATCAGTTCTGTGCATATACCTCAGGCCAAACACACACACCAACACACACAAAAATGTCACACATTGAGTGTGGAGCAGCCGTGTGATCCTGGCTCTAGAGAGTCTATGGTCACACCTGCATCGCTTTCACTCTATCACACAAACACACATGAATACACACTTATAAACATGCACACTGCTGAAGAGAACAGGGTGATGGGTAAGAAACAGACATCGATAGGATGTGATGTACTAGAATCACTCTAAAACGTCAGTGACAGACCCTTTCTCACACACACACACACACACACACACACACACACACACACACACATGCACACAGAGAAACAGTATGATGAGATGGTCTGAAAGTCCTTTCATGCTGTAACTCATGATACACTGCCCAAAAAAGTCACACGCTCAAATATTTCGTTGGACCATCTTTAGCTTTAATTACGAAATTACATTTCGAGAAGCTTCAATGTGACAACATTTATTTCTGACCAGAGTTGCACACATTTTTCACCAAGATCTTGTAGAGATGATGGGAGAGTTGGACCACTGCTCATATTCTTCTACAGCACATCCCAACAATTCTCAATGGGGTGAAGGTCTGGACTCTGTGGTGGACAGTCATGTCTCATGCTCCCTGAACCACTCTTTCACAATCTCTATGCTCCCTGCAAATTTTTTTGCGATTAGCCTCACTGATCAGTGGTTTCTTAAGGCTACACAGCTGTTTAGTCCCAATCCCTTGAGTTCCCTTCACATTGTACGTGTGGAAATGCTCTTAATTTTACTATTGAACATAGTCATGAGTTGTTGTTTTATTTTTTGCTTGATGCTTGATGCCAATAATTTGACCCTTCTGAAACAGATGAGCATCTTTTCCATGACCACTAGATGTGTCTTCCGATGTGGTTGTTTAAGTAATGAGAAGCTACTCACTGTATCAGTTAGGGTTAAATAACTTGTTGCAGCTGAGACATAATCATCCATGCAAGTAATTATTCAATGGGAGGCACTTACCTATTTGCTTTGTTAAATCATAAATTTTTTTGGACAGGTAGTGTATTAGAGATTACCCTTTTTTGAGATGTTTAATGAACAATATTCTGTTTCTGATTCTGTCAGATTCATGACTTAATTATGGGGTTTTAGTGGTCTACTGGTACAGTACAAGCGTATGGACCTAAACCTCATATTTTCTTCTGTACCTTGGAGTTGTTGCTTTGGAAATGTCTCTCTCATTAGATTTCTAACAGCTATCAATGGTCTCTGACCTTGATTTTGCCTTATCACCAGCACAAAGCAGCAAGCAGATATGCATCCTTCAGTGATAACTAATCTACATAGAGTGCAATACAATACTAATACAATCCAAATATTTTTTTCAATGGACTGACCTTTTGAAGTTTGTACATTAGGATCCAAAGTTGCCTACAATAGAAGAACCAATTTATTTAGATGTGCAGAAAATTAACATGGTCTTGTGTTTTTGTTTCTCTTATTATTTGTTCCTTTGAACCGTATTTTTTATTGTTTATTGTCTTGGCATTAGTTCAACCCTGAAGCTATGCCTTCCCTCTAATGCAGGCTAACACCTTGCTATTGTGTTTTTTAAGAGAAAATATATTAAAAACCAAACTGTTTTATATTTAAACTGCGCTTGATGTTAGGTTTTGGTAGCATGTTTATGGAGAGAGCCCACTTTCATTTTCTGTTACAGCCAAACCCTAGAATGGAACTTAACAATGTTCAGCAGAACAAAAACTGCTCTGGTGAAACGGAAAGTCATGAAGTAAATGTGATCTCAACTCCAGTATCAATATGTCCAAGTAAGTGATCTTTTCAGAAACCAAGGAGAGTTCAAAGAGTGTTGTGTAATGTAATGCACAGTGGATTTCCCGTATTTCAGAGATGAGATGGAAGCCAGGCAAGCTTCCATCTCATGATCATGCTTTCCTCTTTGTTGATGAAGCTGCATTTAATCTGGCTAGAAAAAAAAAAAAAAAAAAAAAAAAACACACTTCATGGGAGGATATGTGACTGGTCGGAGAGGAATCCATCATAACATTTGCTGTACTGCCCAATGAAAAAAAAAAAGTGAAAAAAGTGAAAGTGACAACTGTTGTCATTGCAAGGTCACAGCACAGCACACAGTGAACCACAACAAAATTGCACTTCCGCATTTAACCCATGCACTCAAACACCATGCAGCAGCTATTGAAAGTGCCCAGGGAGCAGTGACTGGGATGGTACCTTGCTCAAGGGTACCTCAGGGCAACCTACTGGTGAGGGAATTGAACCCACAATCTTCCAACGCGGGGGCAACTCCCTAACCACTAGACCACCGACAATACTAACTACTTATTGACCCCAACAATAAAGAGAGGCTCATTTCATTTCTGGACAATCTGCATTTTTTCACTAGCAAGGTTTTTTAAGAGTACCTTCCCCTACACTGCTTCCCGTTCCGGAATATGGCTGCCCACTGATGCATGTGTGTGTATGGGTCAAAAACAGGCTGCATTTGGCTGTGGTTTATTGTGCGATGTGCTGTATTTCACAATGACAGAAAGTCACTTTCACTTTCATACTTGTGGAGGAGAGACAATGACTAAAAGTCATCCCATGACTATACTTGCCTCCATAATCCCCCCATCCTAAACTATAATAGATCTATTCAACATGTATGGATGAATCTGAAATTCTGCAGACTAAACAGACAGACTGGTCTATGATTCATGAGTGAATGCTGACCAGTGCACACCAGCAGGCTGAAATAGGCTTGATAGCTTTTGAGGCAAGTGTCCGAAGCAATACATCTCACATGATAATGGGAAACATACTGATTGAAGTTTGTGTATATTCTCCATCACTTCCACCAATATCAAGACACGCTCTTGTCCTCACCAAGAGCAATCGAGCAATCAGGATCTGCCATACACATTTCACCACAAAACTCACATCTTTCACAACACGGTGAGGATGAAACCCGAAATTTTCCGCTGGCTCTGATCACTGTAATCAAAACGGCTCAAGAACTCCTCTCAGGCCTATGATTTTGCCCATTGCTAAAATACTGCAGGTACAGTACAGCCTAAACTAACATCACTTTACTTTCTCCCCCTCTCTCTACTTCTCTCTCTTATATAATGACCCCGTGCTGTCTGAATGAAAAAAGCAGTGACAGACAAGGGCTAGGCCAGCCGTTGGTTTGTGTAACAGGCCAGAGACATCCACAAAGATCCAGGGTTAAGCTGCCGAATGGCACAGCTTCCAGTGCAGCTGCCTCACATAATCCTCCCTCTCTTGTGTATAAAAATTCCCTTTTTTCCAGAGGTGCCTGAAAAGCACTAACGTGTGCTAATGTGTCTCCATGGTTCAAAAGTGCCAGTGACAAGGACTAAACAGGTATAAGAGTGAAAATCTATAGAACAGTTGATTCTAAAAGGATCAGCATTGTTCACTGCATGAATTACATCAGAATCGGTATCATCAGACAGAAGACAGGGTGTATAAAGATCCCTCAGAGCAAGTGCACTGCAACCTATTAAAGGAAATAAGCCTAACCTGCTACCAGACAATGTGGACCGGACAATGAATTCACTTTCATTATGACACTCTGTCCACTGACTGAGCTCTTTGTGTACCCGCTACAAGTTCAAATTCAGTTCACACTGAGAAAAAAGAAGCCTGCAGCTGAAGTCAGATTTAGCCATGGATGCTAATCACAGGCACTAATCTTCCAGTGCATGGTGGGGAAATATCCCCTCTATTGCCTGGAACTTTCACATTAGTGCACATCAGAAATCTAGACACACACACACACACACACACACACACACACACACACACACACACACACACACACACATAGCAAGCACACACATCCTCCGAGGGATTTGAAACACCTGCACACAGTCAGAGAAATGACATGCTCATTGTTTGTTTGTTTGTGTGTGTGTGCGCGTGTGTGTGCACGTGCGTGTGTGTGCGCGCGTGTGTGTGTGTGTGTGTGATGGAGAGTTGACCCCAAAAGACAGTGTGTGGGATATACAAGAAAAAGTGAGATTTGGAGGATGTCTAGTTTGTTTAATTACCAGGCCTTATGTCACGCCAGTGGCGCCTACCAGCGGCGCTTCATTAGGGATTAGAAAAGGTGCAAGGAAAGAAAAACAAACAATTTTTTTCTTACATGGCCTTGTCATAAATATCACATCCAGCTGTTACAAAATACAACTTTAAATGGCCTTAAATTGTTCCTTCAGTACCTTTCCTGGGTATGTTTTCCCTCTGAAAACAGAATTAGAAACACCCATGTATTGATTAAATTTTTTACATGTAATGCATGTGTGTGTGTGTGCATGTTCTGTAATCGTGTCCCTTACATGTGAGCTTGTCTGAAAGCTTATACACTCTGCACTTCCTCTTGGAATGAGCACTTGTTTTAAAATAGCTGTCTGGGCCGATGACCGTGAGGAAGATGGATGAAGGTTTGCTCGGAGCTGTCCGGCAGCCAGAGAAAACGCAGGCAGCGCTCGAAAGCGCCGAGACAGCAGCTCTCAGCAGCATACTGGCCAGCTGACAGCTCCTGGCCTGGGCTGGACACTACAACTGTACAGACAGACAATAGCGCTCCCAGCCTAGCAGTCACTTGTGCTGGGTGCATGCCAATGCAGAGTTACACGCTGCCTCCTTCTGCTTCAGCCATGCACCTGTCCATACACACCGACTGTGTCTATTCAACTGTCCCTCTGTGCACACTACACACACTCTCCCGCTCTACCTCAGCTACACACCTGTCTGTGAAATGAATCATAGACTCTAAGGTCATAAAGAAAAGTAGAGCTGAAAGGTGCATTGGAACAGAGAGAGACAGAGAAAGCCAAGAGAGGGAGAAAGAGTGGAGCAGGAAATAGTGAGGGAGATCAAGTGAGAAAGTTGGAGGCAGGGAAGAGACATGAGAGAGCGAGAGGGAGAGAGAAAAGAGGGAATGTGTGTAATGGAGAAATGTTGGTTTTTGCTTCTGACTTCAAAAGCTTGTAGAACTGGAGTGCAGTGATGAACTTCCACAGCAGCAGGAAGATGAAAAGCAGAAAAGACAATATAAAGGTCCTTCAGAACATGAGGATGCAGCTGAGCAGGATGGTGAGAATGTTGCAAGAATAGGATTATGGACTTTTGTATGTAGAATTCATCGATTTCTTGGTCCATTGAATCAATGAGGTCAGGCATGATAATGTTAATTTCATTTTTCTTTTTCTTTTTCATTTTCTTTTAGCTTTTTCAACAGTTTTAGCCACTGACCCAAACAATTTGCACAGGTTTGTCAGTTCAATGTCAATAAATGATTCCAAGTAATTCTAAAAATGTTATACTTGTTAACTATACGTTAACAACTATACGTTATACGTTTCAAAATTAAACTAAATTCAAATTGACCATAATTCATTGCAATTATTTGCTGTTCTGTTCAAATGGCTTCATTTATCCTATCCTCACTCCAGGCCAATGGTCAACTAAAATAAAGTTAAAAAAAAGGTACAAACATCCACCTGTATGCTGGGTAAGAAAATGTATTGCTAATTTAAAGTTAAGGCATACACCTTAACAACCATGTTTTGGTATTGAGTTCATGTTTACATTGTTTGCACCTTTTCTGTTTTTTCTGATGATTTCAAACATATCAGTACACAGAATACATGACGTAAGCCTAATCCATTAAGAAGGACCACCCCATGCAATTGATAAGTAACCATGATAACAGCACTGACTTTTATCATCCATCAATTGCTGATCTCCAATCACCCTGCTGAGCTATTACTGGGAAGAGTCTAAGACTCCACTTTAGCTCTTGTTAAGCACAATCTGTGTCCTGCTGTGTAATGAGTGGTTGCAGCAAACTTAGCGCTGCTGCAAATGTTGACAGAGCAGGAGAAAGCACCTGAGAGTGACCACTAAGCTCAAAATGAGACAGACTTCAAAGGCCCTCACATAGCTGTGCACTGCCCCTATGTTAGGTCTCACACACACACACATACACAAACACACACACACACACACGCACTGATCGCTTGGTTATGTACAGTATTTGAAAGCGATATCCCTGCTGTGCTATTGCTGTTTTTCCTTTATAGGCAATTAAAACAGATTATGCTAATGACTGTATAAAAGAGTGTCATTATCAGCCGCCTCAGTTAATAACACTTTCTGCAGTGGCACCACAGGCCACCTGTAGCCAAGGTTAGGGGCTATGCAAACTTAACAAATGAGACACTCGCTTTGTTTCCCAAGGCAGGCAAAGAATGAAAACATGTATGGATATGTTAATTAAAATAAAATGTAGGCTGTGTTACATTTCCATGTAAAGGATCCCCCCTGGGAACTGGCTTGAAACTTACACACTCATGCATTCAGTTTGGCCGAATGAAGATTTGCCACACAAAAGAACTACTCTGTTTGCATTACAAGAAGAAAACTCTCCATTTAAACCAGCAAGATTCCAGAAAAGCACGCATGTTTGCAGCTCCAAACAGTACAGGAATATGTATAAAGTTAAAGGCCCAAAACATGGATTTCATCAGAATGCAAATGCAGAGTAAATTCGATATACAACTGCAGTTGTTAACTGAGATTGTTCCATCAGAACAACAATCCTTCATCTATGCTGCAGAGATGAGAACAGACAAAAATAGCACCAGTGGTGCTCAATGTAAAAGTGGTGCTTCACATCAATGATACTGTGTGGCCTCTTCGGTTAACTATTCACAGTTAAAAGCCTATAAGGAATTCATAGCCCTTCATAGGCAACGTTTACTAGATTGACGGGGTACCAATCAAAATCTTTATTTAATTGTGACATATTTGACTTTTTCGGAGGTGTATGACTGAAAATCAGTTTTAAGCCACTTTCAACTTTCAAGATGGAAACAATAAACTGGAAATTTAAAAAAACAAAAAAAAAAACTTGCTGTAATGTGAATCAAATGAAATAATGTGAGCATCCTTTGTGTAATGTGATTCCTCTCTTTAAGCTGTGTAAGCTAACCCACAGACAAACACAGTCACATCTGAGATGAGCCGCTTAGGACTGAGCCTTGCTCACCCTGCTGGTTGATGCAACACGGAGATTCAGAGTGTGTCGATGCGAGCATCCCTCGCTCTCAGATCCGCTTCTCCGCCAACCCCCTGCATCAATGCAAAGGTCAGTCAGCTTGTTCTACCACTATTTATTCCAACCCGGATCAAGTTACCACGCGGCGTGCCTCTGTAGCCCCCGCGCCTCTCTCGGTCACACTCATATAAGCAGCTTATTTACAAGCGAAAAAAGACACGCTCCTTTTTCTTGCCTTTTCATCTCGCCAACCCTGGTGCAGGGGAAAGAGGCAGATATAAGGTGGTATCAGGAGGCCTTTCACTGCACATCTTCTTTATGTTAGAAAAGAGACAGAGAAAGCAGGATAGAAAGCAAATCTTTAACATTATTCAAGAAGCTGGGGTTGAACAGAGAGAGACAACAGTTTAAGGATGTGCCTGGCTTCCATACAGAGATATGTGAAGGTCATGATGCTTTACAGGAGGCTTTTCCATGAAGACCGAACAAAAAGCACACAAAAGCTCCGACATCATATCCTTCCCCAGCTGATTCATTCCCTGCCTTTAATCTCACTCGTCACTGATCATGACCCCAATCTGCAGGTGCCAGAGGTTAATCAGGGCCGTTTGCTTTTCTAATTACAGCCCTGCCCTGCTCAGACACACTGGCCAGGTGTGGCAGGGAAACAAAAATATACACACAACATAGACATCCATACAAAGCTCATGCACAAACAGAGCAGATCACAGATATGCAAAGTGCATTTATCTTCTTTAACTTTTCCACAAATTTTGAATTGCAAATTATCTAATCTGATTAATCTCCCTTTATAGCATGACATTTGTGCGAGTCTGTTTGGGAAAGGAAGAAAAAAAAAAGACATGAATCCTCGGGTACCCAGAGCTCATTTATCTACCAAACATTTATTTTACACGGCTTTTCATGCAGACAACCTGCAAAAAAGAGCTGATTTAAACGGAGGGCACTGGTGGAGTAAAACAATGGGATTACGTGCTCTTTTAGCTTTACAACACATTATGGTTGTGTTACATTTTAGGCTGCATTCACATCTAGGTCATATTTCAGGCATTAGAGCTGTGAGTTGAGAAGCCATATTGACAGAACTGAATGCCAAAACAGACTAGCATCAGAATCATAGCTGAAGAATGTATCCATTCTTTAATAACTAAAGGCATTTTGAAGGGCATATAGCCTTCATTGAAGCATAGTTTCAAACAATTATGTTTAATTATGTCATTGTCTATTATAAATAGTCAGAATTCACTTTTCATGAGCAATTCCTTGTATGTTTCTATGTTCTGATTGGCAGCATGATGCCATTTACATAATGAATGCAGAAACGTTCCTTATAACTTCATTGCGAATGGATGGCGGTAAACTAAAAATACATAAATATGGTTTTCATTGACCCATTTCATCCATTATCTGAGCCACTTGGCCTTACCAAGGTCTCGAGGTGCTGGTTTTCATGACCACATAAAGAAAAAGGTCTCCAATGTTCAATATTGTGAACACACTACACCAAACTGTTCTTAATGTCCTGCAAGGCACGTCAGAAGTTCTGAATATTGTCGAGCTTAATCGTGTTAAATTTGCTCATGCTGTCTGGTCAAGCAAATAGGCAGTCAATGAGACAGAAAGATGATGCAATTGTCCTTTGAGTGGTCCATGAGTGCAGTATAAGAGCAGGTTTAAAATCCCCTTTACACCAACATGATCATATTTTGTAAATGCCATTAGCACGGGGCTTAGATGATCAGTAGTCTGCAGTGCAGAAACCTTTGTTGACATATCAATATGTACCCATGAAGCAGACACATATGCACACACACAAGCAATGCTCACAACATACGCCAACACACACTTGCATATACACAAACACATGCTCACGCACTGTGCCTATACGCGGTTCTCCAATCTCATTACTGGAGCGCACATCAGTGAGCCCACAGCAAATGAAATGTGGCAGCTCAACTATCTCTTTTCATTTGTCTAATTCATTACAGGAGTCAGGGGAGGACAAGTCACTACGGCATGACAATGCCTGACTGTACAGATCTGTGCTGCACCTTCACGGCCATTGAACAGGCAGGGGGCGCTAATGAAAAGCCCTCGCTGTGAGTGGACAGGAACTTGTAGTAGGAGGAGTTATTTGCGGTAACAGACACATTCATATGTTTTAAGGAATTCTGTGCTCACATCTCAACTTTCTAAGTGTCTGTAAGTGACTTAAATCTGGGATTACCCATTGATGGGCAGACAGATACTTTAAAAAAAAAAGAAAACACATAAAAACACAGTTTTCTTCAAGCAGTAAACTAAAAAAACAGACAGTAATCAATCCTAAATAAGGAACTCATTATTCTTTCTTTTATCCAGTGTACACACGCTGAAAGAGATATCTCCATGAAATAGAATGCAGGCAGTTTTTTCACTCTACTTAAGTTCTTGGTACATTGAGGGGTGTCACTAGACTTTGGCTACTTGGTTATAACCCATTTATGTTCTCTCTCTCTCTCTCTCTCTCTCTCTCTCTCTCTCTCTCTCTCTCTCACTCACTCATTCATTTCCTGTTATGCTCATGGATAAATTAAGCTTTTTCATTCTAGGACTGCACAATACATGATCTGATAATCATAATCCTGATATAGGTCTCTTCAATCCCAATATTGTTGATGCTACGCTATGTAAATGAGTCTCTGATCAGTGTTTTTGACAAGGTGACAATTCACAGCTCCAGATGTGTGTAACTGGCTGTCTTGATGAACCAAAATAATCATGTAATACAACAAATGTCAAATCATTTAGGACACTTCTTAACCCTTAATGTTTCATATTTGATATGTTGATCTTGATATTTGATCTTTGTCACATTATTGATTCACCTGTGCATGTATGTTTAATGCCACATGCCAATCACAACATGCAACAATAGTGTTAGATGTTGGCATGTATATTGCAGCCACGTTTAATACTAGAGTAAAAGACGTTTGAACTTGAGTCAGATCTGTGATCTGTCATCTCTGTTAAAAACATCTCACCTCTAAAAGCAAATGCAAGGGCACACTTTTGAAATCACTGCCATGAACACATACAGAAAATCTGTTGAAACTTATGACATAAGATTTTGACAAAACTCACACCTTGAACACCTCTTAGGGTTAAACTCAGACTCAGAACACTTGTCCTCTGTAATGTGAACATATTTTTAAATGGCCGGATGAAAGGAGGTATATTAGGAGTGAATGGCCTCGGCGTCAAGTGGCTATTTTGCAGCATGGACAATGTTTTTATTTCAGATGTGTTTTTTTATAGCACTACTACATAGGTATGCACTCTTGGAAAAGAGCTCCATGCCTTTAGCAGATCAGTAGTGGACCTGACACTGCCTGCTCTGAGGCCCTATCACACCTCCTCTGGGGTTTCCAAGCTTGAACAAAAAGCGCTGAGAGAAACTTCCAGTGGCAATAAAAGAGCAGTGTGAGTCACCAGGGACAGCTCTGAGTGCAGTATCACTGACACCCCCTCACTTTACCCAGAGATCCAGTCTCGATCAGCCCAGCTCCAAGCGTCCTCGGTGGGCCTGTGACGCTCTCTTGCTGGCTGTGAGCACTCCTGGAGGACAGAGCCAGCGACTTACTAATAAACCAGGAAACAGTACACCGAAGCATTATGCTTCTCCACCTGACCTGCATAAGAGATGAGGTGGGCAGTCCTTGACGCCACTTGCCAGATTTCATAAAAGTAACGAATTAACATTTACGGGATTTGACTGATGCTCTTATCCAGAGCACCTTCCATTTACTAATTACAACTTATCAAATAGCAACTTGGGGTTAAGGGTTTTGCTCAGGAACCCAATGGTGGAAGTTCTGGAGGTGAAAATCGAATCTGCGACCTCTTGGTCCATAGGCAAGTGTCCTATTAGACTACCCCACCCCTATATGGAATTAAAATCAGATTAAGGAAAACTGAAGAAATAGCAATGTTTAAAAAACTAGTAAACAGTTTACAAAGCACAAATAAAAGGTCATGATCTTGTAGATAACTTTTTATATAAAACAAGGCTTTGGAGAAAAAGAGAAAATGAACACACTCAGGGCAAGAATTCCCTGAAATATGTTTCTCAGTAATGAAATGACGAATGTTACACTCCCTTCTGATAAGAAGTCTTTGTTCAAAGCCATAATACAATCATTTTTAGTCCCCTAATGAAACATAGTTGTAGATTTGGAAGTGCAAAGACCTTCCACAGGATTCAAAACCCTTCGTTTTGTACAGGTTTCAGAGCAATATAGAGGTTCCACACAGAGGAAGTGAGGATTCTTTTACATGCTTACTTAACCAATATCATTATCTAAAGCACCATCCACTGAAAGATTCTTTAGGAAAGCAAAAGTGGCTCTTCTCTAACATCATGTAAAGAACCTTTTAGACACTTTTTTTCATGTTGTGATTTACTAATGAGTTTTAGGGATTTTTTTAGTTCAGTCATCAGTCTTGAAGTAGAAGCTTTCTAAGGATGAATGTCTGCTCAGGTGGTTGAGTTTTAAGGCTTAGCCTTTATATAATAAGCAGTTTCTAAACCTGATCTATCTCTGAACTGTAGATTTTTAAGGCTCGTTTAGTGTGTAAAAACTCTTGATGTCAGCGATGGATGGATATGGGATTCATTTAGGATGGGTATTATGATTTGGTACCCCTTGAAAATGAAATGCCCCCCATCAGGGTTAAGCTGTTGTCGGACCTGCTTCTTTCTGCGCATTCAGCTTCCTCTGACATAAAATTGCTGGGGTGTCCGGACAGGGGTCCAGAGTATGGAGCTGAGGCTGTAAATCTCTGAGTGGGAGGTCAAGTACCCTGCCTTATTACCTTCTCTAGAACCCAGCAGCCATTTTGTGGTGCTGTTTACCGACCAAAGAGTTGTTTAGTTGTCTGCTGAAGAAAGCAGTTTGAAAGTACAAGTCTGGAAAATAGGGATAAAACATCATTACTCGTCCTGCTGAAGGCCAACATCAGCAGCACTGGGTTTAAAGATGTTACGCTAATATTTACACTGGGTGTCAATCCAGTAAGTGCCAACTTTGTAGAGAAAAAGCAAATCCATGATAGATTTTTGTCCCATCCAAAACTACAGAATAAACTAGAGAACTAGAGAATAAATCATGAAAGGCAGCACATAATGCATTTTTTGATTAATTTCAGTTTATTCTAACTTGCAGATGAGAATTCCATCTTTGTTATCACTTTCAGCCAATAATGAAAAAATGTCAGAATTACTAAAAACATCTGAGCTCAGTAATGCTTGTTGATTCATTCTAAAGATAATCACCAGCTACTTTGACATGGCCACTAAGTGATGATGTAATGAAGATGTGAAACTGAAAGCTACTATTTGTCTTTGTGAACACACCATAGCACAACAACAAAAGGCTTCCTTCCCATACACACAGTATAGCAGCAGGCACCAAACTCATCATGGGAGCAGTATTGGGGACAGTACCTTACTCAAATTCACCTCAGGCTAACATACTGGTCTAAGACACATACCCATGATCTTCCAAGCATGGATCCTAGTTCCTAACCACTAGGCCACCACTGCTCCAATGTGTACCATAATGTGAAAAAGGAATGTATTTTCTGATGATTATAGTTTTAGTTATATGGTGTGGTGTTACACATGTGTTTACTCAAAGTTTGAGCAAGTTTTGCATAGATTTTCCTCTGCCTGCTATAAATTTGCATTAGGGTCTCAAAAGACATGTTGCTGAGACACTTCCCTTTACAACTGCAGCAGATACAGCAGCAGGACATGAGCATGAGCCTCAGGCATGTTCTGAAAGAATGTCTATTATCAGAAAGGACATACGTGAAAAGACACGGCACATGATTTGCTGTGATTTGGCCACAGGTTGTTTTGGTGTTCCCCAAACAGCTGGACTGGACTGACACTCCTGGAGAATACGTTGGTACTGATACGCTGAGTACTGAGATACTTTCATGTTCTGCTTTGTCCTATTTTTGTTGATGAATGTATTGTTTGGTTTTGCCTTTCATATTCTGCACATGAGTATGAAGTTAGTGGGTGGAGTAGTTTGCATGATAAGATGGAGTCATCATACACTTCTTATTCCTCCTTCCTCCGATCTTGGATCCCTACCAGTTTGCCTACAGAGCGAACCGATCCACCGAAGATGCCGACGCTGTCACGTCTGACAAAAGCTCTCACAAAGCGCTGAGTCACCTGGAGAACCGGAAGAGCTACGTGAGGATGCTCTTCGTGGACTACAGCTCAGCGTTCAACACACTCATTCCGGACATTCTAATCAATAAACTAATACATTTACGGATCCCCCTTCCCACCTGCAAAAGGATAAAATTTCTCACACACCACCCGCAATCCGTCAGACTT
The DNA here is from genome assembly GCA_017165825.1 of Hepsetus odoe. NCBI lineage: Eukaryota > Metazoa > Chordata > Actinopteri > Characiformes > Hepsetidae > Hepsetus > Hepsetus odoe. Next base: position 15,421,924 of record CM029383.1, read on the forward strand.
GGGCATCACCTCTCTTCCTCACTCACACTAAGCATCGGCTCTCCCCAGGGCTGTGTGCTGAGTCCTCTACTGTACGTCCTGTACACCTTCGACTGCACTTCAACCCACCCAACAAACGCCATCATCAAATATGCAGATGATACCACTGTGGTGGGGCTCATCTCAGATGGAGATGAGACAGCATACAGGGCTGAGGTAGAGAAATTGTCCCTCTGGTGCTCTGAGAATAATCTGTCAATGAATGTCCTCAAAACTAAAGAACTGATCATGGACTTCAGGAAGCACAAGCATGACCACATCCCTCTGCTCATAGACGAAGAACGTGTGGAAATTGTCACTTCCCTCAAGTTTCTGGGTATCCACATCTCAGCTGACCTATCCTGGACTCACTACACCAAAGTTCTAGTGAAGAAGGCTCAACAGCGATTATATTTCCTGCGTGTCCTTAGGAAAAACAAGCTGGACAGGAGGTTGCTGCTGGTCTTCTATCACTCTTCCGTGGAGAGTGTACTCACATACTGTTTGGGAGCGTGGTATACAGGTTCCACAGCTGAGAACAGCAAGGCTGTGCAGGGGGTCATAAATGCTGCTCAAAAAATTATCGGCTACCCCTTACCCTCCATATCTGAAATATCTACATCTCACTGCCGCAAGAAAATTAAGGCCATCATTGAAGATTCTTCACATCCCGGCCATCATCTGTTTGAACTGATGCCATCCGGAAGGGATAATAGATCCATTAAGTCACACACGACTAGATTAAAAAACTGTTTTTTTCCATGGGCCATCCAAACCTTAAACACTCAGTAACTCAATAGCCCCCCTCCCCTCACCCCCCCATGCTCCAAAGGCCACCAACACATATGCACAGAGCATCTTAAATATTGCAAATTTAGCTCACCTGGAAACTCTTGGGAATCCTTATTTAATGTAAAATGTTTGTGATTTTTTTATTTATGTGTGTTTGCCTTTATATTTTATATTTTATTTTTTTTATAGTGCATTGAGGTAGGGGAACAACCCCCCACAATTTTGTTGTACATTTGTACAATGACAATAAAGCCCATTCTATTCTATTCTATTCTATTCTATTCTATTCTTCCTCTTCTCTTCTTCATCTTCATCTTCTTCTTCATCTTCTTAGTCTTCTACTTCTTCTTCTTCCTTTTATTCTCTTTTGGCTGCTCCCCTTTTGAGGTGAGCTCTTGTCAAGCAGCTCCATCTTCAACATCGTTCTCTCAATATGCTGCTCGTCTCTCCTCTGCACATGTCCAAACCATCGCAATCTTGCTTCTCTTAAGCGATACGCTAAAAGTAAAAGTGTATATTGCAGTCACATCATGACCTCCTTGTGGTTGTATGTATTTCTGGCCCAATGTGGGAGTCCATTTGTTCACTACTGTGCTGGATATTATGAGTGCATCTCCATTGTAAACATTGCCCTCTTTCGGAATGAGTGACAGTGCATATTACGTCGATTAAATGCGATTGAAGAGATCATGGCCCAGCGTGGAGATGGCCATGACTTCACTCTAATGCAGAGATGAGTATCACAATTAACATGATTTGTACCAGGCAGTGCTACTTTCACCTTGAGAAATCAGTTCTGACAGCCCTTTCGTACGCAAAGATCAAGTGCAAAAAGTGAAATAAGTGATGTAATTTATCCAACAGGGCTACATTCGCTTACTGACCTTTAAACGACAGATCTGTCTGATCCTCAACCACTCCGCCTCTGATCTATAAGCACCACATGACTGCCTGCATGACTGGTCCAATTAGCTGCGCATCATTAATTTTTAATGGAAGCGAACACAGCGAGGTCACACAAAGTCACACAGGAAACAAGTTAGTTTTTTTTTCTTTCGTTTTTTTCCGAAATGCCGCACCCTTCGACACAAGTCCCTGTCCCGTACTTTTACAGCCCCTAGACATCAATCATGTCCGGCAGCTTCAATTATCCGCCAAATGGAAACCCATTTCTTTCATCATTTCTGATCTCCACCAGGGAATGAGGATTTCACGCAATGAGTGCTGAAGGTGCTAATCGAATATAGAATGAAGCCTATATAGTATGCGGCCTGCGTCTGATGCAAAGAAACGTAACAGGTTAGGTTTTTCCCAGAATATTTTCCATAAGCATGCTCTGGAAATATGTTAATTAACACTTGCAACCAATAATCGAAATATATCGAAAGATTGTGAGATACGGAAACATATCTGGTCTAAATAATACTTGGTGATTAATTCTAAAGCTAATCACCAAGTACTATTACATAGCCATGCAATGAAGTTTCAACACGCATGGTCTGTGACTTCCATGGCTTTACATGTAGCTAGATCAAAAAATCTCACACAACTAAAGCAGGCTGATATGAACATAGACAGCTGCACATGCTCTGCAGAAATAGTTAGGTAATGCATTTCTTAGGCGCCTATTGTGTGACACTGTGAGGATGGCGGGCGTGAGACAAACTGTCACTGGTTCATACAATAGAAAGCATCTAAGGGAATATTACAGTTTTCCGGGCAGACGGGTAGGAGTGTGTATTGTGCTGGCTGTTTTTGGGCTGAACAAAAGCACAGGCTGATCTCTATGATTCTCCTTTCCTCCTCCCATATGCCGCGCTGTAGACACGCGTTAAGATCCTGCGCTGCTCTGACACCCGGGCTGTAAGCAGAAATAATGGCCATTTTTCAGGCGTCTGCTCCCGAGCTCTGGGTATGTGTGCGTGTGTCTGTGTGTCTGATAAAATGGGTCACGGCAAGCGATCCCTTCAGCAGCTCTGACACATTCTCTAATCAGACGAAGCAGTTTTTATGTCATGTGCTGTGGACAATGTCTATAATTAGAATATGGCTGTGCTACTGCTTCGTGTCTTGGACATGGCCCTAAATGAGCAGGACCACTGCAGTGACTACAGAAATGCCAGTGCTATCTAGGTGGACATTTTGAAACCAGAGATTACATTAATCAGGGAATATAACATGCTGCTATCTTCTCTCAGACTGCAGCACTGACAGACATCTGATTTGGTGAGACAGACGCACAAAGGGTAAAAATGTACCAAAGGGTATAAACCTCTAGTTAGATAAGGGTTCCCTAAGTTCAGTTCAATTTAACCCGATCTAGTTAGAAATGTTTGCCACAATTCAAAATAAATTTGTAAAGATAAACTGAAATAAAATTTATTTAGGAAAAAAAAAAAAAAAAGTACTTTAATACACATGAAAAGGTAGGCCAAGCCTTATGTCTGCATGTAAACACAAATTTTTACGAAAATGACAATTTTTTAATGGAATATTATACAATGTTTAGTCACAACTTCACTGTAATTGGCATCAGATGTAAGAGAAAATGTTCATAAACTTTCTCATTAATCATGTTTTGTTCATCAGGCCCATACCTATGACCAACGATGGTTTAGCGATCCATCTCATATATTTCTCCAAGTTACAAATTTAACCAGCTCTAACATTTCAAAACCAACGCAGCTGAGTCGGCGCCTTCATATCCGAATGTTCCAACACATTTTCACACCCCTACATATCAGTGTGATATCTGCAGGAAGGTTAAATCCACATGAAACACTCCATAAGCTGCTGGTTTGTAGGAGCATGAGAAACGATGGGGTATGGCTGGGGACACTGCAAGCAGGTAATTCCTACTTTATCACAACCTGGCTGTCCATCCATCATTGGGCTGTCCTAAACAGATTCGCTGCTTTAACAACAACAGCCAGATAGCTGGAGCAGAGAATTCTGGTGATAAGAGAATTTTTTTTTGCACACTAAGATATCTACAGTGAGCATTACTGCACTGAGCTCCAAAACAATGATTGTGTGAGTCATCAGGACAGGACTGTACAGAGGAAACTAGCCAGAATTATACGCCTGCCACTTTTGATACAGGAGTTGGATCCTACTGCTAAGAAATGCAGTGCATACTGCTCCATCAGTATAGTGTATTGTTAAAACCCACAGTGATCGTGCTAAAACTGTGAACTTAAAATATGATCTGAAGACTGATCTAATATCAGGCTCTGTAATCTCTCAAATAACAATTCATTCATTTGTTTGGGCTCAACCAATGAGACGAGATTTGTTAGGGCTCAAATATCCAGCTAACAGGACTGCAACTTCACCCTGCAAGTGTAATATTTTCATTCCTTTCATTTAAAATGATCTGATATCAGGTTTATGCTTTAAATGTTCATGTCTTAAAAATGTACATTTTTATAACCATAGAAATTATCCGCAAGTAATGGCTGTGATGTATTCAATATTCTTACTTGATCCTTAAAAATCAAGTAAAAATCTCTTTCTGTTATTGCATTTGGTCTGTGAGTTATTGCTGTGAATAGCTTGTTTTGTCTCTGTTGGTATGGTTTGTGTGTGACTTTGCTGTGTTTGGTCTTTACGACTGTGTATTGGTTCTTTTTGTGTTTAGTGAGTGTGTGTGTGTGTGTGTGTGTGTGTGTGTGTGTGTGTGTGTGTGTGTGTAAGTGTGTGTGTGTGTGTGTGTGTGTGTGTGTGTGTGTGTGTGTGTGTGTGTGTGTGTGTGTGCTCCTGGAAGCTGATTCTGTCCTGCTGTGCAACTCAGGGATGAAGCACCTGAGTTCTAATCCACATCAAACATCCAAGAAGTAAGGCCTAGCTGCTCAGCACTAAGCTCAATAAAAACCTGTCTGTCTCTCATCCAGCTCCCAATCCTGGTAAGGCCTGCCGAGGAGGCACCGAGAGCAGCACTAGGGTGATACTGATTGAAGGAGATTCAGGCAGAGGAAATAACGAAGAATAGCATTTGTTCGGGCGCCAAAACAAAGTGGCTCATATTTCTGGTTGAGAGGTGAGTTAAAGGGGCAAACACAAACTGGGTGGTCTAGTGGTTAGGGCGTTGGCCACATAATTGGAGGATTGGGGGTTCGAACCCCTTCCCAATAGGTTGCCCTGAGGTACCCTTGACCGTCCCCATCACTGCTCCCCGGGCAGCTTTCAATAGCTACCCACTGCTGCACGGTGTTGAATGTGCATGGGTTAAAGGTCCAATTTCGTTGTGGATCATTGTTCATCAAAAGGTCCCTGGTTCGAATCCCACCTCTAGCACTACCACCACTGGGTCCCTGAGCAAGACCCTTAACCCTGAGTTGCTCCAGGGGGACTGTCCCTGTAATTAGGACCTGTAAGTCGCTCTGGATAAGAGCGTCTGCTAAATGCCGTAAATGTAGATGTAAATGTCTTCTGTGCTTTGACCTCGCAATGACAATCACTTTCTTTCACAATCTGCTCCCAGTAAACGTTTACATTTACGGCATTTAGCAGACGCTCTTACCCAGAGCAACTTCCACGTCCTAATTACAGGACTGTAATCCTGGAGCAATTCAGGGTTAAGGGTTGCTCAGGGACCCAGTGGTGGTAGTGCCAGAGGTGGGGTTCGAACCTGGGACCTCTTGAGCTATACCCTACCACTAGACCACCGTCACCTGACAGTAAACAGAACATCACTGATAAGCAGAGTGAGAAGCCCAGCAAAAATGTGAGTTGGGGCAAGAGAAATGATTGTGTTAGGATCATATGTACAAAATAGTAGAAAACAATGTAATAAAATAAAATCAGTCTGCCCTGTGATGAACCAGAGACCTGTCCAAGATGTTTCCTAATGTTCCACCCTATGTGCACTCGATATGCTCCAGCACTGCTCGTGAACCTAAACTTTCTTGTAAGTTGTCTTCAGAAACAGTTCTCCAGTCATCATGAAGGACATTCTAAAGTTCTTTGGATATTGGCAGCATTTTGTTCTGAAACTGGTCAGTTACAGTGACTGAACTAAAAACCAAAGGTAAAGGCCAAGAGAGCTTGGGCAGCAGAGGCCTAGTGGTTGGGCAGTTTGCTACAGAATTAGAAGGTCATGGGTTTGAATCTCAAACCAGTAGGCTGACCTGAGGTGCCCTTGAGCAAGTCACTGCCCCATCACTGCTCCCTGGGTGCCTTAAATAGCTGTCTTCTGTGTATGAGTGAAAAGTGAAAAATTCAAAGGTTGAATTTAGTTGCAGTGTGCTGTGTTTCACAATGACAAAAGTAGTCACTTTCACTTTTTCACTTTCAACTATTCCTTAACAAAACATAACAAAAAAAAAACAAAAGACACATGAACGTCTGGAGTCTGGTTCTTTGGAAGCAACATTAGACGGGAGGGGTGAACAGTATTACATTTCAGCAGTTCAAATGATTTCATATGATAAAAACCATAAATATATGGGAACAATAAACAGGCATCTACAAGGTTTTTAGAAAGTGTGGCATGTTTTTTCCTCTCCCTGTTGGGGATGTTGTAACTTAATCTACAATGACCCGAGCGTCTGTCCCGTGACCTCAGACTTACAAGAGGAAAGCCAATATGAGAACTGGCTAACCTGGACAACACGAAACAACTCACCCCCCCTCCTCTTAATTAAAGATTTTGCTATAACATGGGACAGATGTCAGCCTGCTCACACACAGAGAACTCAATCAATTACCAGGCTGTGCCATCCGCCACTGAACATCATCAATTTCCTGTTATGACATGCCACATTGCTGTCAATCAAAAACAGATTGCCTCCTGGAATCAGGTACCTTGGCACAGGTGCACCTTTCATTTCCTCCCCCCCAGGTCTGTCGGATTTCTTGACTTTGACAATCTCCGTCTCCTATCCCCTTTTACCTGCCTGTATCTCTGTGTCATCGGTAATTGAAACTGCATTACAAGGCAAGAACCTCCACCCCAACAACCCCCCCCACAACCGCAGCCCAGGCTGCCCCGCGTACACGCTCAGCTGAGTTATTGCACTCAAATCCCCATGGATCATTTCAAATGAAAGCGCTATATCTTTCAGTGTCACAGTGAACCTGGAGCAGATTTTTGCTCCTCGCCACAGAGCTAAGCAACAGGGGCAGCAGAGCCAAAACTAGCCATCACTCTTTTACATCAGTGTCCACAGCTGGGAGATGCCTTAACCCCTTCAGCTGAGACCAAACCATAACTATGTGGAGGATGCCTATTATAGGCTCATTTTCCAACAGCCTTAAAGCTGATCTTTGACTAAGATGTTATCACCTCTTTTCTATAAACAACAAAACAGACATCAGTACAGAAAACTGAATTTAATCTAGTTTGATAACTGGTGTTTTACCTACTTAAGTTGCAAACTAACCTGGGCTTGTTTCATTTTTTTCAACATGACCTCAGTACCTCACTAGCAAGTTAATACTTCTATTTTTAACACTTTATTACTACATACTATTTTTTTGGAATGGTGAATCAATAATGACCCAATACATACCGTATGTAGTTGCAGGAAGGCTAGAATGATGAGCAATGTCAATTGAACTTTTTAAATGTATTTATTTATTTATTTATTTATTTTACATTTTCATTTTGCACTTGCTTTTGAACTGGAACATTGGTGAGGCACCATTTAGTTATTTTATTGTCAAAAGCTGGACCTTGCAGCTTCTAAATCTTGCCATCTCCAGTTCTCACTGTAGTCCTTTTCAAAAGACAGAATCATCACATTACGACGTTTTAAAGTAGGATAGGGCTCATTTTAGACAACAGTTAGGCTTGGGCTGGGTCTGGGCTTTCTGGAGCTTTTTCATGTATAATTGTTTTTATTTGAAGGAATGTGCGTGTATGTAAATTGCCAGCCAATGTCACATTTGCTCTCCTTTACTCTCTATGTTCTCAAGCATTTCAGCAAGAAGCAGCATTAGTAACAGCGACCACAGCGCGACTAACAGCTGATCAGAGGGTGGAAGTCGTTTTCTGCCATACATACTGGTATATGAAAATGAAAAATACGAAAACACAGCTTTTTCACAGCATGACATTTTCAGTCAGCACAAGCTTAGTAACAAAGCACAGCACTGCAAAACCCATGTCTCCATTCGTCCCTTTCTGTTTGCTTTGGTACAGGGTTCAAATTAATAATGCCATTTGGGCTGGGTTGAGTCTCGAAGCTGCAAGCGGTGGTTGGACAGCATTCTGGTTCAGATTTTAATCAGGCTTCAGCTGTATGCTCGACCATGTATAAAGCTTTGGTTTGAGATTGAATAATGATATATAATAATAGCAATGATAATTATGATCATTTCTCAAATCCACACACAAGCAATATGACTTTTTCTTTTAAACTTTAGCTGCCAGAAAGAAATATCAATGGGTCTAGGACCTTAATGTCCATATACTTCCTGATAAAGACAAGAAAGGCATGAATGATGGTCCTCAAATGTTTGACAAGAGTTTTAGAGAACCAATCAGATTCCTACTCTGTTCAGGAATGAAATTCCTTGAGCAGCTTATGGAGACGAGAGCATTCCCTCCTTTGACAGTGGGTGACAGCGGTGGAAAAGGACCCTCTTTAAGAGACAAGCTCTGTCAGCAAAGCTGGCATGAAGAGGTGTCATTAACTCTTAATACACAGCATCATTTACAGACAGTCATAAACAGCATGGCCTAATCAAATGGAAATGAGGACTTCCTGTGGAGGCCACTGTCACGCTGGCAGTGACAAGGAGAAATTTTGAGGAGTGATACCCAAGAGGCCCAGCATGTCACCATGCATATTCTCCCTCTGTAATTAAAAAAATCAGCCCATCCACATACTGCTCTTTGAAATAATCTCAGGGGATGGAGAAATGAAGATTAATCACTGTGCCAAATCAATGAAGCCATAAACACATTCCTAGATTCAACTTTGATGCGTTAGATCGGCATGTAAGGCTCGCTATGAAATCCTCCAAAAGCAGCTTTTTTTCACTTTGAAAGGATATAGCTCATGACAACAGTGGTACTTTGATTTACTCCTGAATCAATATGCTCAGTCACCTCTGCGCTAATGAGGGGTAATAGATCTTCCCCTGAAATATGGCTGCATGAAACACAAACATATTCTGCGCACGTAATTGGATTTGTGAACAGTTCTTTATTAACCAAGCTACATCCTTATCTTTCATTGATAGTACACTCACTGCAGCACTTTCAAGCAGGTAATGGCCTTACTGCTGTGAGCAGGCGACATAATCCCAAAAACAGCAACTAGGCGTGTTTTTTTAGGGGCTTTATGACATTGCCAAACAGGGGGAGGAAACATGAAGCAATGACCTGATGAAATCTAATAGAGGAGCTTGGGATTTATCTATTTACACCTCATCCTAACTGCAGCCAATAAGCAGCTCTAGCACAGGAGCTTCAGGGCTGGACAAAGAAACAAAATTATTCTCCTCTGACACAATAAGATGAACATTTTCTAGTAAATATCAGGTATCAGACCTCTCTCTCTGCCCCCCCTCGCTCTCTCTGTTTACAATTCTATCAACAATGCAGAGCCTCAATCCTTTACCGATGTCCTACACTTCTAAGAACATGCCTTTCTATTGGCTTTGAAATAAAGATGAAGAGAAAAATCTTTGTCCTCTAAAAGCCTTCACAGTCAAGACCCATTTCTGAAGCCCTATTTTAAAAATGTTTTCTGTAATTCTCTTGTAAGTTATATAAGCTTTCCATAAAGGTTTATTAATGTTTTACCACATTGTTGTGTTTTCATGTTCCAAAATAGTCCAACTACATTTAAATTGACCATTTTCATACTTCAACTTAATAACGGACTATTTTTATGGTAACTTATTTTCATGACATATGAGCCAGGATTGCACTTGCAGCCAACCCTGGAGGGTCAGTGTCCAGCACAGTTTGGTTGATACGAATTCCTACCAGCTAAACTTACCAATGAGGTGAGTTGAATCCGGTGTCTTTGAGCAGGAAAAAGAATGGAGCAGATATAAATGCATTTAGCTGTGATTAAATGCAGGGTTGTACATTTATCAAATCTGAAAGGGTAAAACCAGGACAACAGTTATTCCCCATCATCCCTCACTTTTGCAGCCTGAAGCTCTTTATCCGTTTCTCTGACGAAATATTGCAAGATGCAACCCAAGAAGCGTCCTGCAACTCTTTCTGTGTTCTTCCAGTTAATTAAGCCCTCTACACTGCCAGCTCCTGCCCAGCTGGTCTTCTCAGAGAACTTTCTTCAGCACTAGGGAAAAGCGAACAAACAAGTGGAGCTGTTATTATATAATTAACATATTCACTGGTGGAGACAACTGCAGTAATTCTGAATAAAGTATATAAGCTAAGCATAAACAGGAAGAAGGCCTCTAAGGCTCTATATGTATCTTTGTAACCTTGCAGTGTATTTCTTTTCTGTGTGAGCTGAGGCGAGTCCGCTTAAGAAAACCTATCTGCACACACGCAGGCACACATCCAGGCACAAGTAATTACAAGTGAGCGATGAGGAACCGTTTGTAGATCATAAGGGAAGGGGAGGCCGGCGTTGGTATGCGCATTCTGTGTAGTGCGCTGCCGTAGCATCTAATTTAGCTGCCCACTCTCTTTCTTTCTCTCTTTGAGCCAAGCACACCACACTCATCTGAGGCGAGAGAGGGCAGACTCTTCAGAGGCTCTGCCTCCACTATCGCCCACCAAATGCACCTGACAAACATCTTCCCTTTCCAAGGGACACCTTAGCTTGTTATTCTAATGCTGGTGTCTAACAGGCTTGGAAGTTTGCTGCCAATATTCAAATATCCAGCTGCAATATATGAAGCCTAAGTCAGGAGTAAGCTCCCCGTGCACATAATTAAGAGTTCTATCTCACTTATATAGTGACTTGAACAGTTTAACTTCACGAAAGCACTTCTCTTCTGTGTAAGCTGAATCATGGCACTGTATCTGAAACGAATGCAACCACTCAGGCAGTCTTGCAAGGCATGCAGGCAACCAATCATGTCTGTTAGGCCAGTTGAATTGGGAATTTACACGACATTTGCAGGGTCATCTACATTTTCCGGAAAGATATTGGAGAAATGATGAAGACTGGCAACTTTCAATTCCTGATTACAGGGACAGTCCGCCTGGAGCGATTCAGGGTCTTGCTCAGGAACCCAGTGGTGGTAGCGCTGGAGGGAGGATTTGAACCTACAACCTCTTGGTTCATAGGCAAGTATCCTACCACTAGACCACCACCACCCTACTTATTCATTTCTTTTTGTTTATTTTCATCACTTAGTAGTCAAACAGACAATCAAATACACCACGTAGAAAATCCAATCAAAACAGGAAATGTTCTTTAGAGACTTTCCCATACTGAAAGTCACAACTTGACTTTTGATAACGCTCAGTAGTATAGTGAACTTCAGGGTGACTTTAAACTTAAAAAACGCATGCCTTTATGTTTCAGAAAAACAAAGAATTTCTTCTTCAAAATGTCTACTGAAATACAACAAATGCTTTTCAAGTTCAGTAATAACGAGGCTGGAGATGTTTGAGAACTTTCAGAAGAGCGATATATCAATGCAGCAAGATATGTACATGCTTAAAGCTTCAGATCTTTGAACTATTAAGGAACCTTTACTTTAGAGGGTGCTGGATCATTCCACCTCAATGTTACAGCTGCTTGGAAGGGAATG